>JACEHZ010000660.1:0-600000 GCA_017893485.1 Hemerocallis citrina | reverse complement strand
TTTACGGATAATGTGAAACATTCATTTTCCCCAATTTGATTTTCATCTGCAAGGACCATACTATTAATTAAATTTTGGGCGGATAGTTCCTGTAAGGCATGACCTTTTTCTATATGGTATTTGCATTGTATTGCTTTGGTTGCAACAATTGCCCAACAACAACCTACATGAAACAATAAGGTTCATAAATTAATTTAAAAATTAATAATAAAACATATGTATACAAACAAATATTTGGCTAATAATAGTAGTAATAATACAATCAATTTTTTGGAATTCATGTAATTTATTGTTTGCATAACTATATGAATATAATGCAACATATACTTAAAGAGTAATAGTATGGCCTTCTTTTGCTCCAAATCTTATGAATAGATTAAAAATTAAGCACTTGTGTCATCATCTGAGTCATTTCCAATCAATTTAGGGTCACATATGTTGGAAACTTCTCTATGAAAGGATTGACCAATTACTAGTATATTATATATCTACACATGGACAAAATTTACAAGTAGTAACTATCAAATTAAATGGTGTCAAGCCCTCCTAATTGGTGGCAAAATCTGATGAGAAGCTTATGGACAACAACAAAGGAATGACCATAATCCCGAAAGAGTGCGACATCTAGGGCCGGCCCTGAGTTCCGGGGGTCCAAGGCGAACTCCCGAAATGGGGCTCCCCATACACAAAAATAAAATAAAATAAAATAAAATGTTGCACATTGTTAAAAGCAAAATATGCAAAATATATAAATTTGTTTTAAATCATTCAAATTTAAAGTCTCAAATTCAATTCAAGTCCTTAAGTCTAAACCCAAATAATCTTCAAAAAAAATTTAAAGACTCAAATAATTTTTTTTGGGCCCCCTAATAACAGTATTTTTCTTTTACGCACAAAATACGTGTCTATATTTATAAGCGAATTACAAATTTGGGGCCCTAAAATTGCGAAAACGCCGGGGGCCTGAGGCGGCCGCCTCACCCGCCTCAAGGGTGGGGCCTGCCCTGGATGGGGACTACGTAGCAACCAACCCATCCTATTGTGCATAGAAGCGATTGCATTGAAGACCACATTACTATGAAGTATGGGAAGTCCTAGAAAAATGCCAATTGTTTTTTTATATATTAATATCGTTAACGGTGGAAAATCCCCCCGTGTTCCATTAATAAGAATTCAACGAAACATACAACCAAGAATAAGGAGTATGATGTTCATATCTCACCCCCGGAGTGTCATGAGACTCATACCCCACAAAGAAGAAAAAGAACTCATCCCTTACAAGATTAATGAATACCTCAACCAAGTTGACCCAATAGAATTGGAGCAGAAGTCTACACAATGGAAAGAACAGCAATTGGCCCATTTTTCTCAGCAAGCTTGGCCTCACAATATGATGATCCAAACTTCTTGTATGAAGAACCATATTATCTAAAGTCAAGCAAACAATCCAGAAGGCTAAGCACTTACATTCCCTCCAAATAACAAGGGGTATGTCTCAATTCACTTTCTATGTGCAGCCACTCTTTGTACATGCATCCAAAAATGTTACACTTAGTCATTTTCATAACAGTCTTATGCCCATCTCCTTGGTCTGTAGAATTTTATAGATTCATACATGTGTAGGCAACAACATGAATTTCTTATGGATATAAATGAATATATAAAAAAAAAGGTATTAATAACTGTAATCATAAAAGACACCAAGGTTGTAAGGACCAATTGCTCTAAAAAATGCAGTTAGAAGGGTAATAAGGATATCAATTGTCTTGTGGGTTTTCACAATTTCCATGCTGTAGGCCTAAGTTTCAACCTTATACTATTCTTTACTAGTTTACCTAGTTACGTCGTACCCCGGTGGAATCTCTTGTCATGCTTAATCCCCTTCAGTTATTATCTCTAGATTTATGACCCCGGACAACGGCAGTTTTTTGTTCTTTTTCTACAACTCGTTTTGTTAAAAAATAAAAACCTTATTCCCAATTTGTATAAAATAGGTATAAAAAGATTGAGAACTTGTTCAATATAAGTTCATCTGTACAAACATACAGAGATACAAAAAAAAAATTATACCTGTTAGGAAATGGGTGTTTTATACACCATTTACGAACCAGATTTTTAGCATTTTTTGAGTAAGATCCTCAATGAATTATTGAGAGATCTTGATTGATTTGTGTTCTCCTTCGTGAGTAGATCAAAATCATATATTGATTTGCTAAAAATGGTTAAGAGGTGAATGAGAAATTGTCTATCAAAGTGAGATGTTTTCACTCTTGAAAATGGGTTAAGGGAACATAGTTCCACATCGGAAAAATTAAAAGAATTAAAAGAAGATATATAGTAACCTCCTTCTAAGCATTGTAAGATAGTATTAGGTGAGGTAGTCAAGCAAGTTTATAGTTTGAGCTCAACTTCGATCTATTTTAGGTCAAAGTGAGGGGTGTCTATGGTCTATATCATGTCGGGGGGGCTTAGAGGCGTTTGGGGAGCCGTCGGAGTTGACGGCAAGGAAGCAAGGAAATGAGAGGGAATGAGCTCAAATTGGCACGTGAAAATTGTTTTAGCGAGGTCAGTCGATCAGTAGGATTATGTTTTGTTATATTTTTTTTTGTTGGTTGGGGTATATGAGTTCCAGGACAAAATTTGTTGGATTACCTGAACTTCATAAGTCTTATTTTTTATTGTATATTATGTTAAATTGTTTTTAATGAAATGCGGGAGGTTTTCAACCCACCATTGACGATAAAAAAAAATAAAATTAACTACACATTCAGAACAGAAATATAACTACACATCTCTAATCTCTAATATTATAATGGGAGAAGGCCATAGTGTCATTTGTAAATTTACCAACGCGTGCATTGCACGTGCATAACTAATATGAATGAGGTCTCGGGTTGGGGTCATCACTACATGAACATTTTTACTTTAATTTTTTAAATATATTACTGTGGGTGACGGCGAGGAAAAACGGAGTATAAGCAAGGGAATGAGAGAGAATGAGCTCAAATTGGCACGCAAAAATTGCTCTAGCGAGGTCGGTCGATCAGTATGATTATGTTTAATTTGTTATCTTTTTTGTTTGTTAGTTTGGGTGTATGAGTTTCAGGACCAAATTTGTTTGATTTTCTAAACTTCACAAGTCTTATTTTTTATTGTATAGTTTGTTAAATTATTTTTAATGAAATGCAGGAGGCTTTCAACCCACCATTGACGGGGAAAAAAAAAAAAAAAAAAACTACACATTCAGAACAAAAATATAACTACACATCTCTAATATCTAATATTATAATGGGAGAAGGCCATAGTGTCATTTGTAAATCTACCAACGCGTGCATTGCACGTGCATAACTAGTATAAAGGAGGTCTAAGGTTGGAGTCCTCACTACATCAAATTTTTTACTTTAATTTTTTTAATATATTAAATGTGCATCACACGTGTAAATTACTATCTACCTATCTACCTATCTATCTATCTATAATATAATATATAATCTCTAATCTCTAATATTATAATGGGAGAAGGCCTTAGTGTCATTTATCATTTTGTCATTCTACGAACATGTGCAACGCACGTACATAACTAATATAAAAGAGGTTTCTGGTTCAAATCCTCCCTACGTCGGAGTTGTTTTTTTGAAATTATTAAAACGTGCATCGCACGTGTAAATTACTAGTAACTATTATAATGGAAGAGTTGGAGTTGTAAATCTACCTACTTAAGTGCAACACACGATCAACTCCAACTATTCCATTATAATCTTCACATTTACTTTAGAAATATATAATCATATTTATTAAGACATACATCACACGTGCAAATCAGAGTTCTTATTTTAACTTTTTTGAAAAAATTAATACGTGCATCGCGCGTGTATATTACTAGTTCATATATAGGGTTTAAGAGAGGGAGAGAGAAACCCAACAGTCACGTGCATTGCAGGTGCTAAACAACTATGGGCTGGGATGGGCCAAACTGGGCCTAAACCCACTCAACCCATAAACCTCTCTCTTTAACCCCCCCGCTTAAACCCGAGTTTTTTTTGCCTACATAAGCCACTTTTTGAAAATATTTGCGTTTTTGGGCTAGTTGTCTAACTATTAGCCCTTTTGGATACTTCGTGCAACGTCAGCAACGACCGCTACCCAATAGCGGCATCTTCATTTTCGAGGTCGCTAATGGAAATAACGACCTATGTTTTTTTTTTTTGAACATTTTGTTTGCCTTCGTTATTCCCACTAGCGACCTTAGTATAATGAGGTTGCTGATGGTATTAGCGACCTTTAATGAGCTGTATTCTAACACTTAGCAAAATCTAGAAAGCTTTTGCTCTTTGAAAAATGACAATCAATTTATTTTTAAAACTGAGATCGCTATTGGGAATAGCGACTAAGGTCGCTATTCCCAATAGCGACCTCAGTTTTAAATTTTTGGGAAAAACTCTTTAGGAATCGCTAAGTGTCTCAATACATTCATTCGAGCTCACTAACCTCATTATACTAAGGTCGCTAGTGGGAATAGCGACGGCAAAAAAAAAATTCCAAAAAAGTTTAAAACATAGGTCGCTATTTCTATTAGCGACTTCGAAATGAAGAGGCCTCCAATAGCGGCCGCTGCTGACGCGGCACATAGTAGCCACAAACGCTAATAATAGTTGGGGAACTGGCCAAAAAACGCAAATATTTTCAAAAAGTGGCCTATGACGGCAAAAAATTCGTTAAACCGACGGCAAAAAATTCCTTAAACCCTGACTACTTAGGCTACGAAAACCCAACTGATAATTTCTCGAATCAATCCAAAAGGCAGGGATTATTACGATGATCGCCGCAGTTTGTTGGGTGCCAAAAGGGGCGTCCAAAATAGTCCCGGAAGAAATCCCTAACGACTCAGAAGCTAAGTAAAGATCGAACCTTTTCCCTCTCTCTTTTTAAAAAAAAAATTTGGAAAATTTTGGTGATTGCTAGTTGAAGTTGGGATTGTTGCAGTAAAGGTGAGACCTTTACCCTCTTTCTGTTGTTTTTTTAATTTAAAGTTGGGATCTTGGCATTTGCAGTAGTGAAGGGGTGGAGGAAGAAGAAGCAGAGGCGAATGATGATGGTGGGATGGAGGTTGATGGGTCTGATGAGGATGAGGGAGAGGGAGAGGGAGAGGGAGAGGATGAAGTTGCACGTGCGTTGGCTGCGGTGGAGGCGTTGGGGAAGAATCGAGGGGATAAGAGCTCGACGGATATGCAGGATATCGCGGACCGGCTTAATGAGCTCATGAGTGGTTATGACAATGAGGATGATGGTAAATGTTTATCGTGCAAATTGCACATGCATTTTCTGTTGTAGGAGTTGTGTTGATTATCTCATTGTAGAATACTTGTCATCAATAACTTCTGTACTGTATTTATACTATTTTTGTACCAAGTACACTTCTCTAGAGCTAAGGAGGTAGAGGCCATGGAAAAACCCTTTTGCACTGATTGCTTGCGGGAGCCACCTCCTTGAGTCTAGAGTTGTAAGAAGTTGTACAATTTTCACTAATATTTTCACTGAGCATATGAATGGATAAAAAAACACATCCACAAAATGGCCATTTACCGACAAATCCTAACTACGTGATGTGTGACGTACTTGCTTACCTTGATCTTTGTAAGCGTTTGATCTATTCTAACAATAAATAACAATATTCAATCAATTTTGAATAAGACGGACAAATTTGAGGTCACACAGATAACTGTACATTCTCTAGCTTTAATTAGTAAGAATTTTATGAGGACATACATTCTCACTTGCTTGAATATACCTTGGTAGAAATTTATGGTTTTAGGGTATTACTACGAATCATGAGAGTGGTTTCGTATTTGAAGAAAGTATGAGCATGAGCTTCATTTTGGCTGATAATACTTGTTATGAATTCTATGCACGAATTGTGAGGGAATGGATAGGTGAACTGTGCATCTGAACTGTGAATAATGTCATAATAGTTCTTTATGGTTCTATAAGAAGTGGATGTTTGTAGCATGTGAATTATATGCACACTGACAGCAACGCATGCTCCTTTTGGAGATATGATAGAAGAGACTTGGCTAGTTGGCTTGTGCTATTTTAAACATGGGCTCTGATTTCTTCTGTTTAATGTTTCAGTTCCAGATTGCATTGGTTCTGGAGTTGACAACCTTTACTACCCAAGCAATGACTTGGATCCTTATTTGCAAGGCGAGGACGTGGGTATTTAAATTGCATCGTCAGCATCAACATCGTTAGTTATTGTATTATTTTGTGCTTGTAGTAACTTGATTCTGAAATAGGATGATGATGAAGAGGAAGTCGAGGACCTGATCATTAAACCAACAGATGCAGTTATAGTCTCTGCTTGTACTGAAGAAGAGGATGAATACAGTTATCTCCAGGTATGTATTTCCCTGTCATTTTTGTAACTATGAACTGTGACTTTGCTAGTTCAGAGATTTTTAGTGGTTATTTTAAGGTGATAATAGTCGATTATGATGATATGCTGATGTACTGTATTATAAATTTATAATGCATTAAATAGTTAATTGAACTTTTTATTGAAAAAAATATTGAAATTTAAAAAGAGAAGTATAGAAAAGGAAAGAAGTAATTGATTTTAATAAAAATGCCTATTAGATGTATGCAACAAACCGTAGCGAGAAGAAATTGAGAGTTGTTTATTGGAGGCAAATAATTTATATTGTTCAGTGGTCATTAACAGTGGAGATCTTTGAAGCTTATTAAAATGCATTATGTTTCCGAGAATAGAAGTAATTTCAAGTAGAATGATTTTGTACAGTAGAGTCCATGTGATATTCACAGCAACAAAGCCTCAATCCCAAATTGTTAGGGTCGTCTATGTAAATCCTTCGCCTCCACTCATTTCTATTATGGGCCACCTCCTTTGTCAAATTTCCCTATTAATACCTTCAATCTTAAGCTTGTTTAGTCTACCCTAGTCCTTTTTGATTCCCTAACTTTCATTCTAACAATTTCCCTAATTGGATTTGGAGCTGTTATCTGTCATAGTGGCTCTCAAATATAATGTAAATGTGAATTTGAAATTGCCACCTTGAGATTTTTTTTGTTTTTTATTTTTTCTCTTATTTGTGTCTGAAATGTAGTTTCTACCGATATATTATACAACAAGAACATCGACAAATCCTTGCAGTAATGAGATAGGAATTGCAAGTGTCAATAGAATGTTCACTTGTGGGGATGTTCAAATCAGTACTGTTATTATAATTTAATGGGATTGGAGGATCTCTGGCTAGATGCCAACAGAGAAGTGGAGATATATGTCAGTTATATATGATAGAAAAGAAACCTCCAGGCATGGTGAGTGAGCTATCTGGGAAGAGACTGAAGAGGTAGCATTTTCAATTATTGGATGATTTAAACTTGGGGAAATTAGCAAAGGATAAAGAATATAAAATTGAGGATTCGACAATTGTTGAGGATTCTTGTTATTTGCAGAGTACGGAAAGGATGTATTCCATATACGAAATGCCACTTGACACCACTGACCACTTAGGCACCAGTTAATCACTACTTGAGCCTAGGGGAGAACAAGCTAAAATCTAGAGAGAGAAGCATAGTTGTGAGGAGGATAAGAAATTTGAAATATTGTAGGGCTTGGCATGTGATCCTATATACAGTGTAGTCGAAGGCGCGCCTGAGGCGCAAGACACGGGCGCAGGCGCGTTATCCTTGCAAGGCACACTAAGGCGCACTGAGGCGTGAGCCTTAGTCTTGAGAATGTGAGAGGTCATGGGTTCAAGTTATGCTCACCACTTTTGGTAGGAGCAATATTCCAATGATTAGGGAAAAGATATACTTATTGTACATAATATTATAATATATGGAAAAATGACCATATAATATATGAGAAAATTCTCTCATTTAGATTGATTATTATCGTTTGATCGATCTATGTTATTATGGTATATAATCTTATTTATAAATTTTAAAACCCCCAAAAAGTAATAGTGAGCCCTGGTTAAGTGAGGCTTGCGTCTCAAATTGCGCCTTACGCCTTGCCTCTGCTTTTTACGAGGTAGTGAAGTTGCTTTGCGCCTTCCGCCTTCCGCCTTCGACTACACTTGCCTTTATATTGACTCCGGAGGCCTAAAATATATAGATACTAGATTTGCCCGTGGGCACGTGCCTACGGCACGTCTTCGGAACGATTCATCATATAAAAAGCCTTGTTAACAGTAAAACAACAATTTTGTAGCTCAAATTTGAATAGTATGACAATAATTAGTTGTAAATAAAAGTTAATGTTTCCATTAGTATATGTTGAAAAATAATTATAAATGGGGGTGTAAAATTCAACTTCTTAGAACTTTGAGGGTGGAAGATGATGAAATTTAACTGTTGAGGAGATATTTGTTATTTTCAATGTGACATGAGGAATAAAAAAAACATAAAAAATCTGAAAATCTACAAACTTGAAACATGAAAATCTAAATTTCTGAGTAAATAGAGAGAAAATGAGAAAGAGGGAGAGAGAGAGGGGGAGAGAGAAAGAAAAGAATTATGAAAAAGTGGAGAGAAAAGAGAGATAGTAATAAAGTAATGGGTTTTTTTAGTTTTGGGGGGAAAATATTGGTTTTTTTGGGGGGGGACTTGTTGGAGGGAAAATATGTTTTGGGAGGGTGAATCTGAACCATTGATTTTGTTTCAATTGAAGGGGAACCACTTGAGAATTTTTTTTCAAATTGTCTTGTGTTTTATTATATAGATAGTAGGGAGATGTGCCAAAATTTTCATAATCTAATTTAACTAACGACTAAGTTTTAAATGTTAATTCTTTTTTACTAGCACTTCAACTTTGGAAACAGATTGTTTCAATATTTAAACAATCATCTTCCCTTCTCTCTATTATTTTTTCAACAATTGCATTTGTTTTATTAACGGGTCCTGAAAATATTGGAGTTGGTTGTTTCTGAAGCTCATCTGTGGATATTAGTCCATGGAAATTATTTGTATCTCATTTAGTCTATAATTCAAACCGGAGGTATAATTGTTGTTTATCTAAAACCTTCCTGGTACTATATGATGGTATCATTTTGAGAAGAAGTGTTTACTTATTGATTAACTCTCTGTAATTTGCTTTGGGTAGATTTTTCTAAACGGATCTTTTGTTTATGAAGGTTATGTAATGGATTCTATGGTGAAGTTTTGTAGCTTTCTTGCCTTGTATGAACATGTGATTGAAATCAGTTATGCTTTCCTTTTCTGATATATTAGGTTTCCGTTTATGAGGAATCAGCCGATGGGGAACCAAACATGTACACTCATCAAGAAAAAGTCTTATCTGCTTTCCCACTTTGTACAGCTTGGCTTGATTTTAAACCTGAAAGCACCGAAAAAGGTATTGAGACTTCACTTCCTGTTTGGAACTCTCTTTCTGATACCGACACATAAAAAAGAGAGAAAATTATACATACAGGAAGTTAAACACCTAATCTTGTTGAATTCGACATATCTGAATTAATAGTGGATTGCTCCAGTTCTGTAGTATGTTTTTTTTTTTTTTAGTGTGTGCATCTTACTTGATCAAAGTCCTTAATTTTCCCCTCCTCGGCATTTCATTTAGTAATAAAGAATTTTTAGGATTGCTCTTCGATTAGATGAACTTAAAGTGATGAACTAAAGTACAGTTTCCTGCGTCTTTGTAGCCAGTCACATTATGATAACAGAGAGAATAATGGTGATTAATGTTGTGATCTATAGATAAATATGCACCAGATTATTCTAATTTTTGTTAATTTGTTATTTCTAACTTATTTATTCTTCTAAATATTGGCAGGAAACTTTATAGCTGTTGGCACCATGGAACCTGCTATTGAAATTTGGGACCTTGACCTGGTATATATTCATGAATCAAAGGGATTAATAGTTGATGTTGTTTTTGGAAATTTCATTTTTTCTTTTCGACACTGTCGTTTTTCTATTAACAGATCAAAGAGGAGAACCCATCTATGATATTAGGGGGAAGATCAAAGGTAATCCTTTATCCATTCTATGAAGTTATCAAGATCAAAGGGATGCAAAATTAATTGCCTCTCTGCCACATGATTTGCAGTATATTCTTTTTAAGAAAAAAACTTAAATCTTGCTTGCGTGTATTTATTCCCTTGTGATCCCTCTGCATGATAGTAATGGTCTTCATACAAAAAAGATGTTACTTTCAAAATTTACTTCAAATCTACTACGAATATTATACATTAATAATTTATGTCTTCGACATCTAATTAATTGTTGCATTCCATCTAGAATGATGAACTTCGGTGTCAGCCTTTGAATTTAATATTTATATTCTTATAATGTTTCGTTGGAATTTGGTTTTGTAGAAATCAGGGAAGTACAAATCGGGTAGTCATAAGAAATCTGTGCTTGGTCTTGCTTGGAATAAGGAGTTCAGGTGATACATAAGTTTCGTGATCCAACTCTTCCAGGTTATACTATCTTTCTGCAGAGTCTAACTGATGCAATTGTGTTTGTCCTTCAGGAATGTCCTTGCCAGTGCAAGCGCTGACAAGTCTGTCAAGGTTTGGGATTTGGGAAATGAGAAATGCGTCGCGACAGCCAAGCACCATACAGACAAGGCAATTAGTTTCCTTCTACTTTACTTTTAAGATTCTGCTATTTTTTCGTTACGTACATTGTTTGCATTTCTACTTAAATTTGGGCACATTTGGAGAATGTTGGCTGATGCTTAGACCAGTCAATTGTAATTACCTTTGCCTTATGTTATGTGAGATGGACTTTGGATTTTACACATTAGTATGCATGTATGTCAGCCTTTGAACTGTTCAGAATTTATAGACTGATCACTGATGTGTGTTTATCCTGGATTCTCATTTGCATTTTGATTATTATAGATGTTTTACATACTTTTGTTACATGAGCGTCGAGTTTATAGGTTTCACCACTTCATGTGGATTAGGATTAAAGTCTTTGTAGCACCACTTCACATGTTTTCCATAATGTATGTTGCTTATCAAACATTATTTTCATTATGATGGTATCTGCATTTTTTGATTGAAAACGGTGGGTACTAGTCCCCCCACGCTTCATTAACGAGATTTTAACCAAACATAACAACCAAGCAAGAGAGATGATATTCATGCGTCCCAACAAGGGGCCGTGATACTCATTCCCCAACAAAAAATAGCCTCCATCCCTTGCAGAGAAGTCCCCTCCCAAAAAAGATATAATTACAGCTGATACGATGAATCCGTAAGTCGGAACATTATTCAGTTCTTAGGAAACTTTCTTGGATTTTATTGCAGTAGTGAATATTTTGCAATCATACATTACTCTTGCTAATTCTAGCTACACAAAGTTGGGACGGATGAATTTGTTTGACCTCTATTGCAGGTTCAAGCAGTAGCATGGAACCTACATTCACCGGAATCACTTCTCAGTGGATCATTTGATCGATCAATTGTCTTGGTAAGGGATCATTATATATATCCTTGAGTACTATCTTCTGCATCGTGGCAATTTTGGATACCCCACTTGTAATTAGTTACTTTACGATTAATAATACTTGCATTTTTATTTACCCAAACTTAATTATTTGATGCTTGATGATGATTGCCACTGTAACATTCACATGATTAAATCCTTGCAGCTTGTTTTGGTAGCTAGACATGCTATTTACGAATTTACATAATCTATTAGGTGTGCACTCTTTGAACAGTTTTGTCATTTGTTTATAAAAAAAATACCTCAATTTCTTGTGGAGTTTGTTCTGTCTCAGTCAAACATTCAAAATTCTGATTTTGTTTAGATAGTTGCGCCCGACCCCCCCCCCCCCCCCCCCCCCCCCCCCCCCCTGCGGAGTAACTGTTTGCTTTTTGAGAAGCCGCATGTAATGCTGACATTCGACTCATATCATGCTACCAAATAGGATATTGCGACCGAATGTCCTTTGTCACTGACTCACTGGTCTTTAACCTTTTCCTTACTTAGGGCTTCATGCATGTCTGTACTAGGAACGAAATTGGTAGACATATAAATTGTTATCAGTAGATTTCTATTACCTTTCATTTTTCTCTTTTCTCCTACACCTCAATTCCTGCTGATTGGCAATTTATTATCCTGCTCTCTGCCAATAGTTTTTTTTTTGTGTGTGTGAATAAAAAGGTGACCATGTCACCGCTTCATCATTAATGATAATTAACGAAACACAGTACAACTAGATACAATATAATACATGAACGACGTTCACCCACCTCCAGATCTCAGTACAAAAGATACAACTGATAGACACACCACATAGTCTAAAACTCAAAAGTAAAGAAAGTACATAAGCAGTAAGATACAAGTAAAGCCATCAGGAGCTCTTATCATGCAGTTTTTATGACTTTACAATAGAGCTGTGGATTAATTCCCGCTAATATTCTTTTCATGCAGATGGATTGTAGAAGCATTGAAGTTGCTAGTAATAGGTGGCCTGTAGATGCTGATGTGGAGAGCTTGACATGGGATCCACACAATGAGCACACATTTGTGGTGAGTTGCTGATAGATAGTTTGTTATAGGGGTAGAACTTCCAGCGTGTTCAAAAACTTTATGAAAAGAACGTAAACAAGAATAATTTGAATCCTCTAATTTTGACAGTTGAAAGTTAAGTTGAGGATTTGGTTTGGCAAAAGGGATCTATTAAACTTGCTTGGTATATGACTTCTTTCAATACTATTTTCTCATTTTGTTTTCATTTCCTTATCAAATATCTTCAGGTCAGTCTTGAAAATGGTACGGTTCAAGGGTTTGATGTCAGGACAACTTCATCTAACTCAATTTCTGGTTCTAAACCGACTTTTACTCTTCATGCACACGATGCAGCTGTTACCTCAGTTTCTTTCAATCCATGTGCACCTAATGTACACTTCTATACCTCAATATTGGAAAAATTAAAGGATCTTTAATCTTTTATTGTTATTGATGTAATTGTTAATATTTTTCTTATGCAGCTACTTGCAACAGCATCAATTGACAAAATGGTAAAGAGTCGTTTTTGCAGTTTAGCACTACAGATAATTTTCTAATTTTACTGCTCATGGTGGTCACACATATTCCAGGTGAAACTTTGGGATCTATCAAATAACCAACCTTCATGTGTTGCGTCACAGAATATCAAATCGGTGAGTGTTTCAGAAACTTGTTTTTCTCTTTTTAATGGGGGACTGCTATGTTAGTGTTCAGTTAACTCCTATACCCTTTACTAGAAAGCATAGTCCGTTTGGTTCACACATCTTTACGAATTGATAGATAGCAAGAGCACTGCATTCTTGATTATTGATTATTTTGAATAGCATGAGAACTCACATTGTGTGTTATAATGGTACCAGGGACGTGTATTTTCTATAGCATTTTCAGAAGATAGCCCGTTCTTGCTAGCTGTTGGAGGGAAAAAATGTGGACTGAAGGTAAGCTTATAAATTCTCTGCGATCTCTGTTTTTTCTTCAATTTTATTCGCTTTCATCCTTGCCTGAGCTGGCTGCATTTTTGAGTTGTTGCAGGTATGGGATGTATTATCAGAACCTGCTGTCGCTCGCAGTTATGGGAAGTACAGCAATCATAATAGAGCAGATGCAGAGAAATCTCAAAGTAAAACTCAAAATGCAGCAGACAAGATGCAGCCTTGAGTTTGAGAAGTTTTCTAGAAGGATGTACTTGCAATTTTGACTTGGTTCTTTTTTGAATAGCTTCGTATATTGCATTCCAGAGATGAAGCTGGTTGCTCATCTGTTAAATTATATCTTTTATTTGTTATACTTTATTAGGGCAAGTGATTCTCAGTTGAGAGGATAAAGTTTGTGAACCGGTATTTTTACTGTAATGAGAAGGAGGTGCAAAGAAAAGTGTGTATATCATGTTTGATGGTTATACATCAATAGACAGGCTTGGGTATATAGTAGGCTTGGGTTGTGGTTCTTGAGGTCTATCTATGTTTTGTGCATTGTTTGCTGCTTTCAGTTGTGACTTTGATCTTGAAATGGCTGTCAATATACTTTCAGATGTGTTGCTAAAACTTGAGAATAAAAGCATTGTGCACTCTTTGTTTCTTGTTTCCTAGTCATGGAGCATGAGAAGAAACATTCATGGAGCATGAAATCTTTGTTCAGGATTTTTACTTGTTCAGGAAATGATCATTACTGTAACCTTTGAAGTATTGTGCCATTCCATGAACAAGTTACCAGTATCAACATGGATAACCAAAATAAATAGTACTGCAAACAGATATCGGCATCTTCGAGCTCGACGAATCTGAACCAATGCAGTGGCACCTGGGAACAATTTTGTACACAAAGATCAAGAGAAGTCTGATGACTGACCAAACAATCTACAGAGATGAAATTGCTTGTTCCTATAAAGATTGATGTAACTGATATTGTTTTCCCAATTCTGGAAACATTTACACACTGAAAAATTGGAAACACACAAGGGATGAGATTTTATTGTTCAAAGTTGCATCGACCAACACCTGCAAATCAAAATTATCACATTCTCCGTAAGCTTCATTTGCTTGCCTCTGCTTCTCAGCTTTCATCATTACTTGGGTTGGGGGTATTGGCTTCATAGCCGCCCTCCTCGCTTGCTTCAGCCTCATTAGTAGATTCTCCTGCAACGGAGGAGTCGCTGTTATCATTACTTGGGTTGGAGGTATCGGCTTCATAGCCGCCCCGGCTTGCTTCAGCTTCATTAGATTCATTTTTCTTTGCAAGGACAATACCCCATGTTTCAGCCAATTATACAAGGACGGATGGGCTGAATCTAGCTGTTGAAACAAACAGGAAAGATGTTTATTATTATTTCTTTCCTGAGAAGCAATATGAGATCCAAAACCGCAACGGCTAAAATTAAATGAGTAAATATCTAGTATTCTTACAGATATTGCCGTAACCGTCCTGGTTGTAATTGTTATCCTGGCTTGGTTCAGCTTCACTAGATTCTCTTAGTTTTGCAAGTGCATCACAAAAGCCCTCAAACGCAGCTTCCTTATATAGATGTAAATCACCTAAGTCAGACGTTTCTTCGGCAGTTGGTTCAGGGTGCATGATTCTGAATAAATCTGTTGAAATAGAAAATATGGTTTTATTAAAAAAGAAGAATTCAGTCGACGACGGAAAAAAAAAGTGTTTTTGACATTTAACTGACCCCAAGCTGCAAAAAAAGCATTATTGATAATGCAATTGATCTTGTAGCACATTTTTGAGTCTTTTTCAGGTAGACAATTAAAATTACATACTCACAATTAAAAATATCAGATGTTATCCAAGTAAAAAAACTAATGATGAAGTAGCATGCATCCTGCATCCAGAAAGAGAATTTTTTATCCGCATATCTGAACTTCAAGGTATACACTCTTTCAGAAGATTGAGACACCTGGTCCTGAATAACAAATTTACGATATTGTTAATATGTGGTGAAATACATCTGATGCACATTTGTATTTGAATTAGAAAATACCGGTATGAAGTCAGCCTGTTGTGGAAATACTACTTGATCCTGTTACAATTAAATTAAGGAAAAAACACAATTTCCCCTGTATAACGAAGAATCCAAAATTTGTACGGCGACCTAATGCTATGATTCTCACAAATATATATTCTTGATAAAAGAATAAATGTCGATCATTATATACTTGCTGTTCTTATTATTATATACTTGTCATTCGTACTATGCATTGAGAAAATGAGGTAAAGGATACAAGTTCAGCAACGCTTTGTGTCCGTTCAAGCCACTGAAAATGCATAATTTTTTTCTCGTGCTGATACAAGAATTGCACAGCAAGGTCAGTTCCCTTGAAGAGCAGGTGATGACATATGATGCAACTTGCGTGCAGATATTAGAAGACCATAAGATACAAAGCACTTTTAAACCATATGTATCCTACCTTTCCTATTCGCACGAGGCCTTCTCGTGGATCTTGAACCATTCCCGACCCATCTTGGATCATCCTACCTGCTTGGAACTGCCAAAAAAATTCCTGGATAAAGCAACAAAACATAATTAAAAATAATAAAATGAAAAACTTTAGCTGGTTGATTATCTCATATACTGGACAATCCTCATATCAAGAAAATCCAAAATTAGTTAAACTTAACGAAACACTTTCAAAACAAAATTTCATTTTCATATACAACTAAATTCAAGAACAATAGGGTGGTTAATCAAGAAACAGTATTTAGAGGACACATTTCAAGGAATTTTTTTATAAAAAAATGTTGATAACAAAAAACCTTATATGTAGTGAACATAAACTAAAGAACCTTTCAAGAAAAGAAGAAGCAAATCAAGAACCATAAAAATGAAACAATGAATCATTACAAATTTGAAGATGGATCAACATACCTTCAACGGAGCTCCTGGACCATCCATTGTTCAAATTAAGCCTAAAATTTTGCGAGAAGAAAATTAGTTTCAGAACCAAAAAGTCTCATAACCGAGGAAAGAAAGAAAAAACTTTAAAAAAAAAAAAGAAATGAGAGAGAATCTATGGTTTCTTACAAGCTTGAAAGAAAGAAGGAACGAAAGAAAGAAAGTTAAGAGAGGAGAGAATTGATTTGGATGATTAGGGTGTTAGAGATGGGCTATAAGTAAGGGTTTCAAGAGTTTGGGCGCCAAAAGAAGTTAAGGGAGGTTGAGACTTGATTTGAATTTATATGTATGTGTTTGATGGTGATGATCTATATAGCAGAGATACTCCTCGGGGGTCACGTATCACATATCAAATACCTATCGGGTGTGGTACGCGTCGGATACGTGGCGGATACGTATCCGGAGGATTTAATTAAATAAAAAAGAAAAAAAATATCGGATACACTTTGGATACGCTGGGATACGTCGGGATACGTTTTTGGATACCTTTTAGGTTTTTTTAAAAAATTTTCAGTTTTTTGTTTTGTTATGTTTTTTGTTTTTTTATTTTTTTGTTTTTTTGTTTTTTGTTTTTTTTTTGCTTTTTTGCTTCTGTTGAAGGGTACTACCATCAAAACAATTGATTAATTCATACATACTAATCACAGTCAGAGGGCTAGTATTTGTTTCTTTTATTATGATTTTATTTCTAATTATATTCTCTTTTATAATTTAGAAAAAAAATGGTGCTTTAGTCACCAAAGCACCTAGTTTCATCAACTCAGTAGGACAAGAACATCGCATAACAATCATGTTGTACATAAATTTGTTAATATTGAAAACATTAGGCTTTATAACGATAAAAGAGGACTAGAGCATGAGCATGATTCAAATAGGAGATGCACTAGTATATAGAAATAAACTAAATTAATTATAAAAAAAAAGTTATACTGCATGCCTACTTAAAAAAAGTTCTAATACCTACAGTTCTGTTCATCTACAATATACACATTATTTAAAGTTTCTTAAACTTGTGATTACTAAGATCAATCCAAGTAAATGCGGTTTAGTGTAATATAAAAGCAAAAAATAATAGCCAGATATTGGAACATCACTAAATTAAACTATTAACTAATTTTATTTGCTTACAGAATGGAAATTAAAGAAGGGAAAATGTCTAAGAATTGTTGATCTAAACATTGGAGAAAAAAAATAATCTTTCTAAAAAGTAAGAAATCATACACGTATGGGTAAATTCAGGAACGACAAGGTGTTACCAAAATCTGTGTGTATGATTGCGTTTGTGAGTTGTAAATGCACAACTTAAGCTGTTTGATTGACTTATGTTCAATCCTCATATCAAAAAATCTAAACATAGTTAAACTTTACTAGTATAATGCACGTGCGATGCACATCTATAAAGGTGTGTAGGATTTTGAGAAAGGGGCAGGTCACCGAAGAAGTTGCATGCATGCATACAGACAGACATACACAATTTACTCATTTTGATATTTTCATACATGTGTTAGACCTACTGGCTTTGATGAAACTTTCTTATGAATAAATTGTGCATGCAAGTACATGCAAATCTATACTTGTAGACAGGCATGCAAATCTATGCATGTTAATTATTTTTTCAATTCATGCAAATTACATTTATGAGTAAATTGTGCATGCAAGTACATGCAAATCTATTTTATTAATTATTTTTCCAAATATATGCGGACAGGCATGCAAATCTATGCATGTTAATTATTTTCCTAATACATGCAAATTACATTTATGAATAAATGGGGCTTTGCTTAATAATAGTATACATTCAAATTACATTTCTGACCTCCGATATTAACCCTAATTTTTTTTTAGCCTTTTATGTTTATGAGAGCATGATAGTAAAAAGCCGCCAAAATGGGGCTTTGCTTAATAATAGTATAGATGATGCGCTTATAATTCCACAGAAGTATAAACATGTACAAGTAAATTCAAGAATAATCAAGAAACACTTCTTAGAGCACACATTTAAGAAAAATGATAAAAATGATCAATCGATCACAATAACTTATGTATGTAGTAAACATAAACTAAAGAATGCCGCAAAAAAGAACAAGCAAACCAGAATGATAAAATAATGAATCAGAACAAATTTACACTTTTATACCTTCAACGGAGCTCCTGACCCACTCATTGTTCAAAGCATATTTTTTTTTGTTGATAAAAAATGACTAACGTCATCGCTTCATTAACGATTAATTAACGAATCAGAGAAGTTTCCACTACATATTACAACCTCCCATACTCATACTCTACTGAAAAGCCTAAAATTTTGTGGAGAAGAAAATTAGTTTCAGAATAAAAATGTGCCGGGAACAACAAAAGCATCATTTAGGAAAGAAAGGGAAGAAAAAAAAAATCAGAGAGAAAGTGTTAGAGAACCAATGGTTTCTTTCGGTCTCTCACAAGCTATAATTAACCGATAGGAAAAATAGCAAATGAATTCTTGAAATCAAATTGATTTGGACGTATAGGTTGGTGTTAGAGATAGAGCAAGGATTTAAAGAATTTGGTCGCCAAAAGAAGTTAAGGGGGTTTCATACGATTCTTTAAAAACTAGTGCCCTTGGCCTTCGGTAGATGTGCTCCTTTGTAAATAGGAGATGCATGTCTCCCTCTTGACCCTACATTAAATTTCTCGACAATACTTTGGTTTCATTTTAAAAACTAGTGCCCTTGGCCTTCTGTAGATGTCTTATGTACACTTTTTTTTTATTGGGCTAAAAATGGCTATTGCCACCGTGTTTAATTAATGATGAATAATGACACAACAGTTCATATATATAATACCCGGCCCAAAGCCAAATAAAAAATGCAAATAAACAAATTACATATGTTCATAAAAATGCAGAAACCCGAGACTCTTATTTAGCCTTATTTAACAATTTGGTATCATATAAACTAGTTTGATGGCCGACTAGAAACTTCTCATCCTATAGGACCAAAAAGAAGTCTGATGGCCGACCAGAATCTTCTCATATCCTTTCTTTTCAGAGAGACTGATTGTGCCTAAACTATAAGAGATTCATGTAATAGGTACTGTTAATTTGATTAGATATATTTCAACATGGTGCACTACATATAGATCAGTCTGAATATATATATAGCTGAGTTTTCTCAACTTTGCAAAACTGCCAGATAGATTTTACCATTCTATATATGACGAAAACATCTCTTACAAATGAGAACATTCTGATATTCGAGCATCCTGTAAAGAGCATCCTAAGATTCAAGGGCTTTGAACATGGTGCACTACGTATAGATCAGTCTGAATAGCTGAGTTTTCTCAACTTTGGAATATTGCAAGTTTTTTTTTTTTTGATAAAAGATGACTCTGTCATCGCTTCATTAATGCAAAATTAAAGAAACACAGTAGTACTAATTACAAAAGATCCAAAATACCTCTTCTATCAACCTTACTACAACCACCTAATGACTAGAAAAACAGAAAGTAAGATACAAGGGATTGTAGACAATGCCCCACACCATGCCACACACACGCGACAATAGTACGATACAAGGAAAATAAAACATAACCACATATACTTGATTTGGAACACTGCAAGTTAGATTTTACAACATAGAACATTCTAAAAATTCAAGCATCCTAGATATTCAAGCAGAACATAAGGAAGAGACTGGAAGCCGAAAAGAGCAAGCAAGAAAAAAAAAGCACTAAATCCACGATTCCAAAGAATTCCTAGAAACACACTTAAGATCGATTGTTTTAAACTTCATTCCGAAATGAGTGACGCTTTAATTGTACTTATATATTCTTTAACTTGTAGAGTATCGTTAACGGCCGATGGTTGGAAATGTTGTAGCGATATTCTGATGATGGTCATAACTTGTCATTGGATCGATAGTGATTTGCTCATTCAAAAGAGAATCATATCACTTGCTGCTTTGGTTTACCCCATGGTGGTGCGGTTATCGTATAACCACGTTTTCAGTTATTGTATTTTCTTAGTATTATTATTTATTGTTTTTCTTCTTCGTCTCTTCTGAACCCCTGTAATTTGATTATCTAATAATACAATTTATTATTTGCTTTCATATCAACTTTTGTCTCGCAATCTATTTATTTTTTCTGCTGAAAATTTTGTTGTTCACCTTATTCAAATTTTTGCATAATGATATCCCAATTAATCTAATTATAAAACCTATATTTATTTATTTTGTCTTTTTTTCCTATTGGATCTAAACCCAAAAGCCTATCCATAAAATTTTCCTATTCAATCCAAACCCTTTAACCCATCTCCTTAGTGATCTAAATCCTAAACCCGCTACCCAATAACCCATTACCCTCTAATATTCTTTAAATACTCTCTGTTAACCCCTAAACCTAATCACCCTTTCAATCACAGCCGCCTCAAATCATACCCTACCTGCACCTCCTTCTCCCTCTCCTCGTCTTCACCGCCTGCATCCAACCGCCGTGCACCGCCACCCTGTCATCGACGCAGGCATCAGAACCCGTCGATCCCTCACCACCTCATCGACTTCCACCGTCCTCCCTCATCGCCTGTCAGCCACCACAACCACCTCGACCACCAGACCTGCACCCACCGCCCTCGTCTACTTCCCGCTCCACCATCCCGCTCGTCGACCACCGACGCCAGGCCGCTGCCTCCATCATCGCGGCAGAACCAGCACCACCTGAGCACCGTCAATCTCGCTGTTTGCTGTTTGGATCCACTGTCTGCTGTTGGAGATCCCGCTGGTTGCTGTTTGGAGGTCAGTCCTTGCTGTGTGTTGCTTTGCACGTGCGTTGGTTGTACGTGAGTTGCACGTGTGCCGTTGGGATTCTCACCCCGTTATTCTCGTTCTTGGATTAACCGTCGATAAAGGCAAGTCTTCTTGAACCCTTGTTCGTGTTCAAGATTTATCATTGATTGCCGCAAGTAGCTTTTAATTCAAAATTTATATCTGTATACGTATTTGTTTTTTTGTCAAGAGTTTATCACGTATTCATCGGTGAAACCAAGTGACAAATCTCTTTTCGTACCATTATCTTTGGCTCGAACCCCAGTACCGACTACACATTGCATATGCACGTAATACATGAAAACGATTAGATCTATGTTATATAATTGATTGATGTTTGAGATATTTTCAATTAAATATGATTTTCATGAATAAATTGCCATGATTGTAAAGTGTCGCGTTAATGTTGAAATCTCATGCTAATAACTCATAGAATTTGTGTTAATTAGTTATCATGATATTGCATGCTTTATGTGATGAAATTATTGTCAATTCATGCTAAATTATTTTCTTGTCTCCTATCTACTTCTTTTTGTATTAAACTTTTGAACCTGTTACTGTAATAATTTGAATAAATCTTGTAAACATGAATTGCATCTCCATGTGTCTACTTTTCAGAACATTCGACGGAATTGAATTCCGATATAATCTGCTATATATTTGACTTTTACTACTGTTCGGTCTAAATTTTCAGATTCGCAATTATATGTGTATCACACTGATTTGTTAATAAAAAGAATATGTTAACAGAAAATTAAAATGTAAAATTAATTTGGCTGAGACTAGACATGCGTAGAAATCACCGTGAATTTTTTTGCAATTAATTGCTAAGTTTCAGACCTGACACATATATGTGAACATAATCTATAACATGCTGTCTGAACATAAAATATGTAAAGAATAAAATTTAAACATAGTTTCTGCGATTTTTATATATCGTATGTATGTTCGTTGGAACCGACAGTGAGTATAGCTTCTATAACATCTGATCTGGATCCAGATTTGCTTTTCTGTAGCAGCGGAAATACCCGTTTTTGTATATAGTTACATCTTACTGTCCACATTGTAAGTTTTGCATTGATTTAGTATAAATATTTCTTGCCTTGCCGGTAATGAGTAGAAGTAGCCACACCTAGCATTACACAACCTTGACATTTTCTTGCATGCTCACATAGGATGAAATAAAATATTAACAAGCTGGGTATTATGGGTTGACTTGGTAGTGAACAATCGGAGATTGTACTCGGTAGGGTTCTTATTATTTACATTGATTGATTGGAAGGTGGAGTATCGATTGTTAATTGCTGAATGTTAATTATTGATTGCTAATTATTGATATCAATGCCGAGTACATGATTTGTTGAGTTCACCATCACAGTCTAAAACGTTCACTTGTTTGCATGCACCGAACCTGTGGTATGCGACACAGTACTACGTGTATTAAATAGGTTAATAAAAGGAATAATAATCCTAGATTGTCATTGCATGCTTGATCCCGTATACTGTCTTCGATATTGATCTTAATTGTAATCATTGATTATTGCATAATTAGACATAGACCCTTGACATTGTTGCTAACCCTTGTTTTTATTCTCGACTTTGATCCAGTCCTTCATAGCGATACCAGAAGGACTTGGTGAGCAATAATTTTAGAGGATAGAGCTTAAAAATAGACTGCTTGAATTATCTTTTATGCTATTTTCCCTTTGAACATTGTTATTGATAATGAACTTTATTTTGTGGACTTTTATGACCTAGAGTTTATTTTATCCCAGATGTTGGATATTATGTTTTGAATTATTTCATTTATTATTGAAGTTGTTCTTCATTTATGTGATTATATTCTCTTGCGTGGTTGTGATTGTTATTCATATTGTTGAGTTGGACTGGTACAGCTTATGGATGATATTTACATCATTCGCTGGGTTTTTGTTACTTACTCGTATTCCTGTATTTTGGGAAGCGGGGTGTGACTGGTTTTTAGTGGTATCAAAACTCAGATTTAGTTACTGTGTTAGTCATGTTTGGGTGATATGTTAGTCAGGTTTGGCACTAGCCAGGTAACTCATTAATATGCGCACTACGTTGTTTACATGAACATATAATCTTGGTACTGATTGTGTTTAATCTTACTGCAGACTATGGCTCGCAGAGATTCTTCCACTTCCCGCCCGAGGGATGAGCAGCCAGATAATGCTGCTATTCTTCAGACGATGCAACAACTTTTGGCCCTTCAGCAGGAACATAATGAATTGATGAGGGCCACATTGGAGGCGGCCAATCGAGCTGCCGCTGGACCTGCACCTGAGCCATTACCACCAACGCTCGGTACAGTGACAGACTTCATGAGGCTGCACCCGGATAAGTTTTCGGGTACGGAGACGCCGTTGGAGGCCGAGCAATGGCTTATCCGAACGGAGAAGTTGTTGATTGCAGCTCAGGTTGCTGATGTTGATCGTGTGGATATGGTTAGCATCCAACTGGTGGATCTCGCCCATATTTGGTGGCGGGCTGAGACTGAGAGGCTTGATAAACCCATCAAGTGGGCTACTTTCACGGAGAGCTTCATGGCGAAATTCTTTCCCAGTGCTATCAAGGCGGAAATGGAACGACAGTTCGTTTTGTTAACTCAGGTCAGTAAGATTGTGTTATTTAATGTCATTTGCTGTTGCGTACTTCACATGTGACAATATTAATTTAAAGGTTATCTTGACTCAGGGGAATCGCTCTGTGGACGAGTATGCTGCAGAGTTTACTCGGTTTAGCCATTTTGCTCCTGCCCTGGTAGCCACTGACGAGGATAGGGCTCGCAGATTCCTGATGGGCTTGAGCTTTGACATTCAGGACCGCTTGGCTACCCTTCGGCTTCGCACTTTTGCCGACGTTCTGGATGCGGCCAGGATCCAAGAGCAGACCCTCAGGAGGATGGGTACTTCTCAGCGGGCTGTTCAGCACCCTGTTGCAGTTCGGCCTATCGGGGGACCTATTCGGAGGCCAGTTTTGACCCATCCCGTGAGAGCACAGCCGTACGCACCTGTTTCCCCGATGACGGTTCAGACTTGTGACTACTGTCATAAGGTTGGACATTCGCAGCGGGACTGCAGAGCACTCAATCGGCTATGCCTTGCGTGTGGGAGCAGTGATCATATGGTTCGTGACTGTCCCAGGAACAGAGCCCCTGCACCGATTGGAGGTGTAGCTCAGCAGGGAACATTGTCTCGAGGTCAGGGCAGACCGCCTCTTCCACTGCAGAGGCAAGTCTTTGATCAGAGGAGAGTGGCCCCGAGGGGATGTCAGACTGGAGGCCGTGATCGAGCCTATAACCTGACTACTGAGGAAGCAGAGGCAGCTATTGGAGTAGTTGCAGGTATATCACAGTAATTGTATTCTTCATTTGCTTTCTTTATTTCTATTTCTGCATGTTATTCCTTTTTTATACAATTATTCATGCATATATCTTACTTTTATCTCATTTACATTCTTTGATCATTCATGTGTTATATTAGTTTTCTCCCTTCCTGCTCATGTTCTGTTTGACCCCGGTGCTACCCACTCCTTTGTTTTTTCTCATTTCGTTGATCAGCATTGTTTGGCAAGCAGCGATATGCCCACAGCTTGAGACATCGCCACAGGTGGAGGTGTCATTGTCTGTTCTAGGATATGCAAGCAAAATTCTTTGCTGATAAGTGGTGTGGATTTCGTGGCTGACCTGATTGTGATCCCCAATTCTAGCTTTGATGTTATTCTGGGGATGGACTGGTTGGGTGTTTCTCATGTCGTGATTGATTGTCGAGAGAAGAATGTGACTTTCAGGCTTCCTGGGCAACCAGAGTTCAAGTTTCATGCGTGTGAGACACCGTTAGGGCGTGTCCAAAGCCGATTACACTTGAGTCGTTCTGCACTGATGGGGATGTTGCACCCTTGGTTGTGCGGAACTTCCTTGATGTCTTTCCGGAGGAATTGCCCGAATTACTGTAACACCCCGTAATCAACTCGTATACACAATTAACTAAATTCTAGCCACACCCACCACAGGCACCATCAAAAAGTGGGTATACCCGTTAGGTAGCTTTATCACTTGGTTAATTCTATATATCTCACACTTACTTACTTGATTTGGCCGATATGGGATTTTTAATCCCAAGTCAACCCACGTTCAACCTCAACACCCTGCATGCATTCTTTATTTCATTCATTTTTCCATTTATTCATAAGCTCCATAGGTAATCCTATAGGCCCATTATCCATCTTTCTTTAATCAAAGCCCATAAGATCTTCTATAGGCCCAACTCACCATCTCATATCTTTTCCTTCTTTTTCCTCCACTTCACCACATTATCACCACCTTATCTCTTTCTTATTATTATTATATATACTATATATATATTTATATATCTCTCTCTGCATACTTTCTACAAATACAGGGTGTTACATTCATCCCCTCTTAAGAATTCAGCGTTCTCGCTGAATACGGGACGTGCAATCTATTACAGGATCACCTTTCTAGTCGAATGTAGACTTGCCTCCTAGATTAAATACAATCGCTGCCCACCAAGGGTCTTACGCATCACACACACATCGCTACTCACCAAGGGTCTTATGCATCTCCTATATATAAGTTCTACATTCGATGTCGAAAGTTGGCTCTAATACCATCTGTAATGCCCCGTACTCAACTCGTACGCACACAATTAACTAAATTCTAGCCACGCCCACCACAGGCACAATCAAAAAGTGGGTATACTCGTTAGGTTCCTTTATCACTTGGTTAATTCTATATATCTCACACTTACTTACTTGATTTGGCCGATATGGGATTTTTAATCCCAAGTCAACCCACGGTCAACCTCAACACCCTACATGCATTCTTTCTTTCATTCATTTTTCCATTTATTCCTATGCTTCATAGGTAATCCTATCGGCCCATTATCCATCTTTCTTTAATCAAAGCCCATAAGATCTTTTATAGGCCTAACTCACCATCTCATCTCTTTTCTTTCTTTTTCCTCCACGTCACCACCTTATCACCACCTTATCTCTTTCTTATTATTATTATTATTATATATACTATTTATATTTATATATATCTCTCTGCATACTTTCTACAAATACGGGGTGTTACAATTATCGTCAGACTGAGAAGTGTACTTCGGTATTGATGTTTAGTCGGGTACGATGCATGCCTATCTCAAAGAGTCCGTACCACATGGCACCGGTTGAATTGGTGGAACTGAAGGTGCAAGTCCAAGAGTTGTTGGATAAGGGTTTTATCAGGCTGAGTGTTTAGTCTTAGGGAGCTCCAGTTTTGTACGTCCACAAGAAGGATGGCAGTTGCCGACTCTACATTAACTATCGAGAGTTGAACAATGTCACTATGACAAATTGGTACCCATTACCGAGGATTGATGATTTGTTTGACCAATTGGGTGGTACTTCTGTCTTCTTGAAGTTGGATCTCCATTCTGGTTATTATCATGTTAAGTGAAGTCAGAAGATGTTCAGAAGACGGCGTTCCGAACGAGGTATGGGCATTACGAGTTCTTGGTGATGCCCTTGAGAGTTACCAATGCACCATCAGTGTTCATGAGTCTTGGTGATGCCCTTCAGAGTTACCAATGCACCAGCAGTGTTCATGAGTCTGATGAACATGGCATTCTCGCCGTTTTTGGATCAATTTGTCGTGGTCTTCATTGACGACATCTTGGTGTATTCTCGGAACCAGGAGGATCATGCTGAGCATTTGAGGGTTTTTCTGCCGACTTTGAGGGAGAACCAGTTGTATGGGAAGCTCAGTAATTGCGAGTTTTGGCTGGACCAAGTTGCCTTTCTGAGGCATATTATTTCCGATGATGGTATTTCTGTGGATTTGTCAAAGATCTGTGTAATCAAGGATTGACCAGTTTCGAAGTCAGGATATTATCGGAAGTTCGTTCAGGATTTCTCGAAGATGGCTGCACCCATGACCAATTTGACAAAGAAGAAGCAGAAGTTTGTTTGGGATGAAGCTTGTGGTGAAGCTTTAATGGAGTTGTAGCGTCGGTTGACGTCAGTGTCAGTATTGACTATACCCGACAGTTCGGGCAGTTTTGTGCTCCACTGTGATGCTTCGGGTAGAGGTCTGGGAGTAATGCTGATGCAGCGAGGCCGAGTTGTCGCCTATGCATCCAGGCAGTTGAGGACTCATGAGAAGAACTATCCCACGCATGATCTGGAGCTTGTAGCCATAATTTTTTCCTTGAAGTTATGGAGACATTATCTGCTTGGGGATAGAGTGAAAATTTTCACAGATCACAAGAGCGTGCTAAATTCGTTTGGGATCTTTTATTAAAGTGTTTTCTAATCGACAGTAACCCCCATTCCCGATAATAAGTATTTTCCATGTATTTTCTATAATTTGATTTTTATAAAGTTATTTTGTGCTAAATTCATTTCAGATTTTATTAAAGTGTTTTCTAATCGTAAATCTTATTCATTTCGAATAATGGTATATTTTAATTTCTATTCTTATTGATTGGCTATTATATTTAGTATTATTGCTATTTGTGTTATTTTAATGAATTTATATTTAATTATATAATCTTATTATTATCGTTATTGTTATTTTTATCCTTGTAATTATTATTATTGTTATTATTGTGGTTATTATTATTGTTATCAGTATTATTATTTTTATCATTATTATTAACATTAATATTAATATTATTTTGTTTTAAGCCCGAGCATGCTCAATTTATATGCAGTTCACTGTTTGATTCAATGTGTATATATATATGAATATTTTAAATACCCTATTTTCTTTCTCGATTATTTTCTTTTTGATTAAATTTTCGTTCATGAAAATTCTCGTTCTTCTTGTTTGAGCCATTCTTGTTGATCCTCTTGTTCTCTTGTTATTGTGGGTATTTTTATTTGAACCCTATTGATTTGGATCTATCTATTAATTGAACCCTAAACCTAATTTTATTTGTTCTTGACCCAAAATCGCTTTTATTGGACCCTAAGCCACTAACTAAGTACCCTAATTGTAGCCTATAAATACAATCCTATTGCAAACCCTAAAAATTGCACAATTTCGAAACTCTAGCCACTTATTCTCTCTCCTCTCTCCTCTCATTCTCTCTCTCCTGTTCTATTTCCCACCAAAACCCAAGATCCACCTTCTCAGTCGTCTTCTCTGGCATTCCCCCGCCACCTCCGACGACTCCCAACCCCGTCGCCATCCCTCTCCAGTCGCTAGCCCACCTCCGACGACTCTCCCTCTCCCGTCAACGCCCAAACCCCACATCGACAACCACCCCGCTGCTGTCTTCCCCCTTGCCGTTCGATGCCACCAGCGCCACCGCCCCCGCACGCCGTCGACCTCATGTTGACGTCGAAGCCTCTCGCCGACGACCCAGCGACGCCATCGCCCGCTCTTGGCCGTGTTCTCTCTCCCACTGTTGTTGCTGCTGTCTCTTGATATTACTGTGGGGCTGCCTTGTCTCTTTGTGTGCTGAGTTGCTTTGTCTCTTTGTGTGCTGGGTTTTTTAAGTGCATGTATATTACACGTATTATTGGTGGGTTGAACTAGTTCGTTAGCTCGTTGATTCGGGATTCGTATCCCGTTATTCTTGGTATTCGTTTTCACCGTTTATAAGGCAAGTCACCATCCTCTTGAATTGCTAATTATATCAAATTCAAGTGTTATTAAAATTCTTGCAAGTAGATCTCTTTGTTATCGTACTATCCATTGTTCATCTATTCGTTGGGTCTTTTGAGGGTTTATACGAGCTAACCCCAATATTCTTGACATTGTGCCACTTTTGACTCTAAAGTTTGGATCTTTCATGAGTGCATATAGAATTGATACTAGGGTTGTTCATATAATTGACACACAAATAAACTATTGTAGAGACAATTGCTAGGTTGTATGTTGTTGGATTGACTGATGATTGATTGATGATAAATTGATGTATGAGCGTGTTCTAATTTTATTTATCATGTTTTGACACCCATCATGTCGATTACACAATTTATGGACTAGAGAATCGATACACCTATTGTTTAATTAATTTATTTTCAAGAAAAATACCCTAAAAACTGTATATGTTTGCTGACCTGAACATTGACTGCTATTTTCGAGCTAGTAAACGACCTTAAAATGAAATATTTCTAAATATGAATTGTATCCTTATCTTTCTAGTTTCTAGATCATCTTGAATTTTTGAATTCCGATTTCTGTAACAAAAGTTATTCTCGTTTTACTACAGCTGTATTTTTACTTTCAGATTTTCAGATTCTCGCACCCTTCATGTTTAAACAGCAAAAATGTTGATTAAATGATAGAATTTTAATTTGAAAATTTCTAGATTGTTTCTTAACATGTTTAGGAGTCTAAATTATATTTTTAATGAATTTAATATTGAGTTTTTGCTGATTCTAAAATTAAAACAACAAGATGTCGAATTTCTGCCTGAACATAAAATATGTAAAGAACAATGTGTTTGACCTAGCTATTGTTGTCGGAATTTGAACTTTAAATATGCGTTGGAACCGTGTGGAAGTCTAGTTTCCATATTTTCTGATGGATTCAACTTTCGATTTCTGAGTCAGCGGGAAACATCATTTTTGTACAAGTGAATGTACACTGTAGGTGTATCGATGGATTCAACTTTCGATTTCTGTCCAAAATTTTAGATACTACTTTTTAATGAATTAATTATTACTATATCGTATTATTACATGAATTAATGTATGTATGTTGCATTGCATGATCCTAATGAGTTATTGTCATCTTTCTAATTGTCCTATTTCATGTTATCAACTTATTGTTCCCATTGATACTATCGTTCGTCTTATGTCTCATATTTGCATATTGTATTATTGCATTAATGAAATAATTAATAAGCTGCGGTTTAAGGGATTGACTGGAGTAGTTGATAACATAGTGAATGTACACCGTAGTGTGGGCCTTGTTTCCAAAAATATTGTGTGTTGGCAAAAGTTATTGTTATCGGTTTATTGTTGGACTACTGATACAGTATCCCCAATTGATCGTGTTATGTTTTTATTGAGCCAACCAGTGTGCAGCAATGCTGCGAATACCGTTATCGTGCCATGTACATGATCTATATAATCTTCCATTTAAGTCTAAAACGAAATTGATTGTATGCATCGAACCTGTGGTACGGAACACATGAGACACAGTAGTATGTGCATTAGTTAGGAGTTAAAATGATTAATAAACATAAGATTACACATCGACATTGCACATTGTTCATCATGGTTCCTATTGATATTGAATATTGGCTAAGTATTATTATTATTGATCATTGATTATTGTTATCGATTATCATGATTTTTGTCCCATGTTATTGATTCTTATTGATCCATTGATTCATTGTTATACCGTTATTCCATTGTTCCCTGCATTCTCTACTTGTTGTCCATGACTTGCTCTAAAGATAAATTTTCTCTTTTTTTTAGATGAAGTATTTACAGTTGTTGATGGAGAATTACCTGATGGAATAGGAGAACAACATTGGTGAAGAAATTGATTGCTTCGCTGCATAATAATTATTGCTTTGTTATGGAGACTTAATAATTGAATTATTGTTATTTCATTGTATTGGCTTATATGCCAAATATTGTTATTTGTTTCCAGAGGTTGGATTATTATTGTATTTAGATATTTTTATTGCTTCATTCCAAGTATTATTGTTCATGAAATTATTATTATTGTCCGTGCAATTGTTCTGTATTAATTATATTGTTGAGTTAATCGGATAAACAGCTTATGGGTGACGTTAGTCATTCACTGGGCCAATGTTACGTGCTCGTATTCCGCATTTTTGGAAAGCAGGGCGTGACATCGACAATTATATTTATTTCGAACGATGATATATTTTAACTTTATTTTCTATTTCTAATTGATTGACTATTTATATTATTACTATTTGGATCATTTTAATAACTTTGTTGAACCCAATTCCTATTTTGTTATATAATCTTGTTATTACTATTATTATTGTTATTGTTATTATTATTGTTATTATTATCATTATTATAATTAGTAGTACTTTTAATTGATTCTTAAAAATCATTTCTATTTAATAATTATATTTTTAGTTATTTCAAATATATTTATATAATGCAATATGAATTATATTTTATTATAAATCATATTTTATTGGATATTTTATTTTCTTATTGGATCTAGAAGCCCAAACCCTATTATTTTTCCTATTGGATTCGGACTCGAAACCCAATACCCCAACATCCTATTCAACTTTATATATAACCCTGTTAACCCCCCCCCCCCCCCCAACTCTAACCCTAACCTACCCACTGTGCATACCCAGCTGCCAACCCTACCCCTTTCCCTGTTCAGACTCTTCCTGTAATATCCTGATTTTTTTTTAATTAATGAAAAATTATTTATTTTGCACGTAGTGTGCACGTGCAATATTTTATTTGGATTATTTTATTATGATGTGTATAAATATTTAAATATTTTCTCACATTATTTTGTACAAAAAGCCTTTTTTTAAAAACAAATAGAAAGCCTTATTTTAATTTAATGAAAAGGCCATTTTCTTAAAAGCCCAAATGTATTTTAGTTTAATTATTTTTGGCCCAAAAAGAAAGTCCATGGATTAATCTCTTTTAATTAAACTTGTCATGTAGAAGACTTTTTTTAACTAATTTATTTTTATACAAAATTAAAATGTACAAATTTTGGCCTAGTTGCATGCACGTGCACTACACGTACACGTGCAATGCACACTATTTATGTGGCCGGTTTGCACACTCTTTTGGAGGGAATTTTGAAATTGATCATGGTGTTCATGGAGGTAGTTTTGTGGATGTGGGTAGTTTTTATAACTCCTACTTTAATCTAGGCCCTTCATCTTTCAACCACATAATCAATCTTGGCCCTCCATTTCACCTATTCTTTAGTATAAATACCCCCCCTCTCATGGCTATTTTCATATGCTATTTTATATTTCCAAGCTATAGTCTTATTGTAGTAATAGTGTGAGTTATAAAAGATAGAGAGATTGTGTGGGATTTGCTTGCTTGTTCCAAGGAGGAGTGGCCGGCTATCACAAGGGAAGCATTCGGTTTTTGCTTGGAGGCTTGGAGGTGCTCGCATTTCGTCTAGGAGGTGGTGCTTTCATTCGCAAGGCTTGTGTTGCTAAATTTGTTTAGTTCTCTCCAAGGTGGGTAAACATTTCATATTTCTAATATAGATCCATGCTAGTTTCAACTATCAAAAGATGCATGAAAAATACTAATAAGAGCCCACTTTAATTGAGAAGTTAGTGTATGAATTGATTGAAATGTGGTGATTAATTTGTATATGGCTCTAGTATTAAAATTAAATTGTGTGTAGAATGCTCCATGATTATTAGTATGAAGTTATGATGGTGATTAAATTTATTTAAGAATGTTGTTAGTTTGATTTGAGACATGATGCATGGATAAGAACGCTTGTTAATTGTAAAGTTGAAACATGGAATTTATTAAGAAAGAGTACTATCCATTTATAAGGCTTTGAACAATGGGATGGTCCAGGAGGTGTGTTGATCTATCTTCAAATTTGTTCTGATTCATTGTTTCATTTTTATCGTTCTTGATTTGCTTCTTCTTTTCTTGCAAGCTTCTTTAGTTTATGTTCACTACATGTAAGATTTTTTGTTATCAACTTTTTTTAAAAAAAAAATCTTTTCCTTGAAATGTGTGCTGTAAATAGTGTTTCTTGATTAACCACCATATTGTTCTTGAATTTACTTGTATATGAAAACAAAATTTTGTTTTGTAAGTGTTTCGTAAAGTTAAACTAATTTTGGATTTTCTTGATATGAGGATTGTCCAGTATATGAGATAATCAAACAACTAAAGTTTTGCATTTTATTATTTTTAATTATGTTTTGTTCACACGTTACAACAGTAATTACATTATCGTTCTTGAATTTACTCATTTATGTATATGTTTTCTTAATATTGTGGAGAATTATGTGAAATCTTGGCTGTAAGTGATTTTGCGAAAATATTTGCTGTCAAACATGAGTAGAATAAATAAAAGGCTAAAATTGAAAAAACCCCTCTAAACTATCCTATATCTGCAGAAAACCTCACTCACCTTTTTATTACGCTGAAAACCACACTAAACTATTGGTGCAAAAAACCCCACCTTCACACTGTTAGGGTTCAGTTAGTTTTTTGTCACGTGCTATGCACGTGACTTAGTAAATATCCAAAATACCCCCCACCATTCCTTCTTCCCTTCTTCTTCTTTTCTCTTTTCTTCAGATCAGAACCCATCTTTCTCTCCCAAAATGAAACCCTAATCCCAAATCAGCCCTAATATCTACACCCTCCAACTCCAAAATCAACCCAATTATAAACAAAATCGTTTAAAAATCGTTTAAAAATCGTTTTAAAAAATTAGTTTGCATCACATTGATACGCTGAAAAATTTTTAGCTACAGCTTTTCTGCGTGATCACTAGTTTGCATCACATTAAAAAATTCGTTTAAAACTCTCCCAAACTGATCACGCATCTCTTCCTAACATCTTTTAAAATTAGTTTGCATCAACACAGAAAATTGTTTTGACTTGGTTCTGTTCTGAAGAAAAGAGAAAAGAAGAAGAAGGGAAGAAGGAATAGTGGGGGGTATTTTGGATATTTACTAAGTCACGTGCATAGCACGTGACAAAAAACTAACTGAATCCTAACAGTGTGAAGGTGGGGTTTTTTGCACCAATAGTTTAGTGTGGTTTTCAGCGTAATAAAAAGGTGAGTGAGGTTTTCTGCAGATATAGAATAGTTTAGAGGGGTTTTTTCAATTTTAGCCTAAATAAAAAATAGTTTTCTTTGCTGAAAACCGGTCCTTCTTCAAATTTGTTCTGATTCATTGTTTCATTTTTATCGTTCTTGATTTGTTTCTTCTTTTCTGGCAAGGTTCTTTAGGTTACATTCACTACATGTAAAGTTTTTTTTTTTTATCAATATTTTTTTATCGTTCTTGAATTTACTTATGTATGTTATTTAATCTTTTGTCGAAAATTGAAATTTCGTTTTGCAAGTGTTTTGTAAAGTTTAACTATTTTTGGATTTTCTTGATATGAGGATTGTCCAGTATATGAGATAATCAAACAACTAAAGTTTTGCATTTTATTATTTTTTAATTATGTTTTGTTCACACGTCACAACAGTAATTACATGCACCAATCATAGTAATTACATTATCGTTCTTGAATTTACTCATTTATGTATATGTTTTCTTAATATTCTGTGAAATTATTTAAATCTTGGTTGTAAGTGATTTTGCAAAAAATCTTCAGTCTTTTAACTACTTTTAGATTTTCTTGATTCGAGGACTGTCAAACATGAGTAGAATAAATAAAAATAGTTTTTATTATATAGATCAAATGAATGATCTAGATTAGATCTGTAGATCTAAATAAAATAAGATAAACGGCAGAGTTCTCATATGAATAGATTTATTCTTGTTTTTATAATAGAAATAGATGTATCAATTTATATCATAGTATCAGTCATCCAGATTTATACACTCACATAAATGATCTCTAATTCTATATATATCCTTACAAACAATAGTTTTATATTGTTGTGTAGGTATTTACGGCTGGCATACCTCTGAATAAGGATTGTAAAAAGAAAGAAGGACTGCTTGGTGCTGTCAAAGACCACGGGGAATGCAGTAAGTATATGAACACATACTTTCAACTAGTATTATAAAAAACATACATTAGCTTCATTGTCTCTTGTTCTTCTTCTTTCTGCTTTAGGTAATAGCTTTGGGACTTGCAATATGAACTGAAAACGAATGGATGATATTAATGATAATAAATGAATAAATAAATAAAGCAAAAATAACACCGAGGAATGATATCGGTAGATAGCGAAGTAATTTTTAGCATAAATACTTCATAAGTTACTTTTGTACATACAGTAGATGCACACTTTCTGCACGTGCCTTACAAATAGGATGTATCTTGTATGCTCAACAAACCTAAACTCCTGGAGAACACTTTCTGAACATATAATCGATAATTCTAAACTCTGATCACTACAAATGACAATGGCTTTCCCGACTTTTTTTTTCCGACTTGTGTAAGCAAAATGGTATGCTTTCTATGTGCAAAAGAGGACATCGGAATAAGACTATGAACGTCTTAGTGTGGGTAAGAAGGCCTACACTAGGAACGTCTTGGTCAGCAACAAGAAACATTTAAAAAAGACAAAATAAAATGTTAACAACAAAGTTAGTTTATTACCATCATATTAGCAGTAAAAACATCAATTGAAGTTAACATGTCTTAAAAACTCTATTCAAGAGGCTCAAGTTTCTGAAAATGTATAAAATATAAATATCATCTAATATTTTAAGATAATATCACATATATCACTTCAGTAAGTTAATCACCTTCAGACTATCAGCAAGCAGATCAACTTTATCTAATGTCTCGTGACATATTTAATTGAGAGATTCAAAATTCTGAAAAAATACAAGACTATAAAATATTATTTCCTGAATAAGATATAAATATTAATTCCTGAATATGATAATTTCTCATCTGGAGATGCATCTGTTAGAGATATGACATCTTCTTTTTATGTTCTTCAATCATATGCATAATTCTATCATCGACGTGTAGGATAATGGCTCGATTCTGGTATTTGGTATCTGCAGTGTTCGAAAGTTTCAGAGTTTCAGTCGACTGGATGGAGGAGCAGTCGACTGTCCAGAGGAGGTTTTCGAAGACTGAGAATACAGCAGCAGCAGTCGACTGATCAGTCGACTGTCCCGAAGGAACCAGGCGACTGGTAATTGGACCAGTCGACTGTCGGCGGGTTTTGGATCCAGATTCGGCCCAATTCGAAAGGCCCAATAGTTTCCCTATAAATACACCCGTTAGGGTTTTGTAAATTGTAACACCTAATTCGGATTTTGCAGCCGTCATTTCTTGTAAATGCTTTGTTTGCCCATTGGTGATCATAGTAAAGAAACCCCAACCGCCCCTTGTGGATGTAGGCATCGTTTTGCCGAACCACGTAAATCTTGTGTTCTTGTGTTGCTTGTTTTTCTGTTTTTCTCTCGCTGGTTCTCTCTTTGTTTCCGCGTTGGTTTGATTGTTGGTTTGATTTCTTATTCGCGCACAACAAGTGGTATCAGAGCTGTTGGTTCGATCTAGAGGGAGATGGCGGGTGATGCAGATGCAACCAAGGATGTTGTGGGATCAAGTTCGTCAAGAACAACGATTCACAACGCAAAATTTGAAGTTGAAAAATTTGATGGGACAAACAATTTCGGGATGTGGCAATGTGAGGTGTTGGATGTTCTTGTCCAACAAGAACAAGATGTTGCTTTGGAAGTAGAAAAACCAAAGGATATGTCCGAAGCAGATTGGAAGAAGTTGAATCGAGTTACGTGTGGGACTATTCGGCTCTTTATTGAGAAGACTCAGAAGTATGATTTGATGAGGGATACCATTGCTGCGGTGTTGTGGAAGAAACTCGAAGACAAATAGATGAGGAAAAGTTTGGAGAATCGGCTGTATTTGAAGAAGAGACTTTTTCGCTTCACCTATACGGAAGGTATGTCTATGAATGCTCATGTTGAATCATTTAATAAATTGTTGGCTGATTTGTTAAATTTGGATGAGCAAATTAAGGATGAAGATAAAGCCCTAATTCTGTTGAATTCATTACCTGAAAGTTATGATCATTTAGCAACTACTTTATTATATGGAAAAGATACTGTGAAATATGAAGATGTTGCAAATGCTTTGTTGAATAATGAAACTAGGAGAAGGGATAAAATGGTTGATAGAGAAACTTCTGAAGCTTTGATTGTAAGGGGCAGGACTGAGACCAGATCTGAGTCCAAATCTGGGAAAAAGGGAAACAAATCTCGTTCCAAATCGAGAGGAGTTTCGAAGGACAGGAAAATACCGGCCAAAGATGAATGTGCTTTCTGTCATGAGAGGGGGCATTGGAAAAAGGATTGTCCAAAGCTACGAAATAAGGAAAATTCGATTGCAAATGTGACTGTTGATAATTTAGAAAGTGGCGAGGATTTTTCTTTTGCACTTGCTTCTAGTCCCTCACTTTATCAAGAAGTATGGTTTCTTGATACAGCAGCCTCCTATCATATGTCTTGGAAGAAGGAGTGGTTTACTTCTTTGGAGTATATGGATGGTGGTGTAGTTTTGATGGGAAATGATGCACCTTGTAAGAAGGTAGGAATCGGGAAGATTGAATTGCTAATGCACGATGGTCTTATTAGGGAGCTTTCAGATGTGTGGTATGTTCCAGATTTGAAGAAGAATTTAATTTCACTTGGTGCTTTGGAGGCCAGTGGATTGAAATTTGCTAGTGAAGGTGGCATTCTGAAGGTGACTAGCGGATCACTCGTGGTGATGAAAGGGCAAAGAAAGAGGAACTTGTTTTTCTTGCAGGGAAAAACATATTTGGGTCAGGCTGCCAGTGTAACTGAGAAGCCTAAACAGGTTGTTCCCGACTCTACCAGGTTGTGGCATATGCGACTCGGGCATGCAGGAGAAAAGGCCTTGCAGGGGCTTGTGAAGCAAGGGTTGCTTAAGGATGCTAAAGGGTGCAAGTTAGAATTTTGTGAACATTGTGTTTTGGGTAAGCAAACTAGGGTGAAATTTGGTACAGCTGTACATCAGACAAAGGGTATCCTCGATTATGTGCACACAGATGTTTGGGGCCCTACTCAGACACCTTCTATGAGTGGAAGACACTGGTTTGTTACTTTTGTTGATGATTACTCCAGACGAGTTTGGGTATATACCATGAAGCATAAAGATGAAGTTTTGACATTGTTCACAAGTTGGAAGAAGAAAGTTGAAAATCAGACTGGTAGGAAGATTAAGGTTCTGAGGTCAGATAATGGAGGAGAATACAAGAACGATCCGTTTCTGAAATTGTGTGAAGATGAAGGGATCCAGAGGCACTTCACAGTTAGGAAGACTCCACAGCAAAATGGGGTTGCAGAAAGGATGAACAGAACCTTACTTGAGAAGGTGAGATGTATGTTAGCACAGTCTGGATTGAAGAAGACATTTTGGGCAGAAGCTGTTATATATGCAAGCCACATTGTCAACCGTTTACCATCAGCAGCACTTGAAGGCAAGACGCCTATTGAGGTATGGAGTTGTAAACCTGCATCTGATTATAGTTTTTTGCATATATTTGGTTGTCCTGCTTATTTTCATGTAACTGAAACTAAACTTGATGCAAGAGCCAAAAAGGCTATATTTGTTGGTTTTAGTACTGGTGTCAAAGGTTACAGGTTGTGGTGTCCAGAACAGAAGAAGTTAGTAATCAGCAGAGATGTGACTTTTGATGAGACCAGCATGATTAGCTCGGGACAATCGACTGGTGGTATAGGACAGTCGACTGGTGAGCAGCAGAAGAGTGGGACAGTTCTCCAACAGGTGAGTAGCAGAATCTCGGGACAGTCGACTGATGTACAGGAGCAGTCGACTGGTGGTCTAGAACAGCAGAAGAGTGGGAGCTCGGGACAGTCGACTGTTGGCAATAACCAGTCGACTGGTAGGAGAGTTCTCCAACAGGTGGAGTTAGAAAAGTTGTCAGTTGCAAATCCTGTACCTGTCCAAGATGAAGATGATGTGGTTGATACTGAGAATGATGAAGAAGTTCCTATCCAGCAGGAAGAATCAATTGCAGTAAGAAGGCAAAGAAGAGATATCAAACGACCGTCTCGTTTTACAGATACAGTTGCATTTGCTCTTCCCATTGTGGATGATGAAGTTCCCTCCAACTTCAAAGAAGCCACTAGAAGTTCAGAAAATGCAGATTGGAAAGTTGCTATGGATGAAGAGATGAACTCTCTTCATAAGAATAAGACTTGGGATCTAGTGCAACTACCAAAGGGGAAGAAAGCAATTGGTTGCAAGTGGGTGTATACGAAGAAAGAAGGTCCAAAAGGCAGTGTTCGGTTCAAGGCTAGACTAGTTGCAAAGGGGTATGCTCAAAAGGAAGGAATTGACTATAATGAAGTGTTCTCTCCAGTTGTGAAGCATCCTTCTATTCGGATTTTGTTAGCTTTGGTAGCACAGTTTGATCTTGAATTGACACAGATGGATGTGAAGACTGCGTTCTTACATGGGGAACTAGATGAAGAAATTTATATGTCGCAGCCAGATGGGTTCAAAATTGCTGGGAAGGAAAATTGTGTTTGCAGGTTGAAGAAGTCTCTCTATGGGTTGAAGCAATCTCCAAGGCAGTGGTATTTGAGGTTTGACCAGTTTATGAAGGTGCAGAAATATTCCAGAAGTGATCTAGATAAGAGGCGGTCTACTACAGGCTATTTGTTTACTATGGCTAGGACACCTATAAGTTGGAGGTCAAATTTGCAGTCCACTGTAGCGTTGTCTACTACTGAGGCTGAATACATGGCGGTTGCTGAGGCCATGAAGGAAGCCATTTGGATACATGGACTTTTGAAGAGCTTGGGAATTCATCGGGAGAAGGTGGAGGTACACTGTGACAGTCAGAGTGCTATTCATTTAGCGAAGAACCAAGTTCATCATTCGAGGACCAAACATATTGATGTTCGTTATCATTTTGTGCGTGATTTGATAAAGGATGGTGATATTCATTTGGTGAAGATTGGAACAGCTGATAATCCTGCGGATATGTTGACCAAAGTTGTTGGGGCAGCCAAGTTCAAGCATTGCATGAACCTGGCTAATATTTTGCATGTTTGATAATTTGGCATGGGCGATTGGGATAGTACTTTGCTATTGGTTTGTTTAGTATGTGATATCATACTAAGGTGGAGTTTGGGTTCGTTTGTTACATTTGGTGATGAGCAGTTGTTTTGAAGTATTTGTGGAGATTGCTTGGGCTACTTGGAAGATTTCACCAAGGTGGAGATTGTTGGATACTTGACTTGGAAGATCTCGCCAAGGTGGAGATTGTAGGATAATGGCTCGATTCTGGTATTTGGTATCTGCAGTGTTCGAAAGTTTCAGAGTTTCAGTCGACTGGATGGAGGAGCAGTCGACTGTCCAGAGGAGGTTTTCGAAGACTGAGAATACAGCAGCAGCAGTCGACTGATCAGTCGACTGTCCCGAAGGAACCAGGCGACTGGTAATTGGACCAGTCGACTGTCGGCGGGTTTTGGATCCAGATTCGGCCCAATTCGAAAGGCCCAATAGTTTCCCTATAAATACACCCGTTAGGGTTTTGTAAATTGTAACACCTAATTCGGATTTTGCAGCCGTCATCTCTTGTAAATGCTTTGTTTGCCCATTGGTGATCATAGTAAAGAAACCCCAACCGCCCCTTGTGGATGTAGGCATCGTTTTGCCGAACCACGTAAATCTTGTGTTCTTGTGTTGCTTGTTTTTCTGTTTTTCTCTCGCTGGTTCTCTCTTTGTTTCCGCGTTGGTTTGATTGTTGGTTTGATTTCTTATTCGCGCACAACAAGTGCTTTTCACAAGATAAATTTACATTGGTCTCCATGTTGTTGCTAATATATAATTTCATCAAAAAATGAAAATGGTACATCTCACTGTCTTTGTCATTTGCTTCAGCATGTCTGCCCCATATGTCCCATTTTCTCTCTGATAGTCTCAATACCATTTTTTTTCAACAGCTTGGTCAGACATTCTCTTAGAGTCTTCAATCTAAAATTAACAAACATATTATATATTTAATTGAAGAGCAATGTGAAGAAGCTTAGATAAAGTGAACAGAATATGTGACCACAATGTCACTCACTGGCATATAATGCAGAATTGTGTCAACAAACACCTTAACCTTCTTGATCTAACTCTGTACTATCCTCAATGTTCTTCCGGGTGTTGAGTGTGCAATGTAGGGGGTGTAATATTGTGATTTTTGGAATTCTATATTGTAAGTTGTCATAGATTTTTTTATATTTATATGAGGTTATTGCCCTTTAAAAATAAAAACAAAAAACAAAAAACAAAACAATTTTTTATATATTATATAATGTGATAGAGATGATATGCTTCCCGCGACTAGATTAGTCTAACAATCCCAATATGCACAAGATGCACTCTCTTCCAGAAGATTGAGACACATGAATAAAAAATTTATATTTAGGGAATTAAATTTCAGAAGAGTATTAATATATGAAATTTTGAATTAATAAATACATTCATAGAATCAGTCTCTTCTCCTCAGACTATCATGTAGCATTTTGTATTAAGACAAAACAAGAAGAAAACTTCCCTAATAAACTCATAATATATCGGTTGTTATGGCTTTTTTGTAAATGAGGAAAAAGATACTAGTTGAACAACATCTTCAGCTGTGTTTGCAAATCACTGAAAATGGATCTCTATGTGAAAGTAATAAAGCAATTCCAAAAGAGGTCATGAAGTCACTTATGTTGCAAGGGTATAAGGTACTAAGCAATTGAACTACAAAATGTAACTGTTTGAAACTAAGGCCCTTATAAGCGCTACTCGCACAGTGCCCTTGCGAGCATCTATCGTCATCTCCTTTTGGGACATCCTGCTAGCATGGAGCATCAAAATTAGATAATCAAAATTAAAAAGCCTTAAATTAAAAAAGTTAAGCTTCGCCGAAGTAAAGACTAATAATTTACCATCATGGTAAACCCCCAACATTTCTTCATAGCTTCAACGTCACTAGGCAATGCAGCTATTGGAAATGGTTCTTTTGTTGTTAAAATGGTTATCGCGAGCATATGTAGTCAACCCCTTTTGGGACATCCTACTAGCATGGAACATCAAAATTAGATAATCAAAATTAAAAAGCCTTAAATTAAAAAAGTCAAGATTCGCCGAAGTAAAAACTAATAATTTACCATCATGGTTCCCCTCATTTCCTAAACATACTTTCTCCTTCAGCACCGGCCCCAAACTTAGAAAATTTATTTATTTATTAGTACAACTGCCCACCACAGGCTGCCTCTCGAAATGTGGTTAACCAATTAGATGACTTTTGATCATAGACAATATTATTTATTATTAATTAATCTTGTTAATCCTTCGATGTGGGATCAATTTAATCCCCCCACATCCGCTGTTCTCTCTCTTGCGAGCACACAAAACAACACTCACGGGGGGACCCACCGCCACGTCACCAAAGACAGTTGCCCCCCTCCTCTTGCGTAGGCTCCTCTGCCGTCACCCACGTGACGACAGCAGCCAAAGCACACAATCATCATCTCATTAATCACGACTTTGTCATTCATCATATTTACTATATTGCCATCAACATATATTATATATATAATACTATATTATATCTCTTGAAATTACGTGGTGTTACATCCTACTTGTTTCACAGTCAGCAAAATTGCGTAAAGACAAAGTTGAGTTTATTACTGTCATATTTCTAGTAAAAACAATATTTGAAGCTAACATTTCTCGCTCTTGAACATACAAAAATTTCTTGACAATACTTTAGTTGAGTTTCTTCCTCTTTTATATTTCCTATTTTTTCCTTCATCCTCCTCATTTAAATCTACTTCGCACATAAGCCCAAAATTTGTGTTTTAATCCAATAGAAACCTAAACAGTTTCTTCAAATCTAGACGATGAATTCTTGATATTGAACTGATTTGGTTGATTACTGATTAGGATGTTGGAGATGGACATGGGCGGTAAAAAGAAATTTTTAGGAGGAAGTTTAAAGTTGAAGAATGATACTTGATTGGTGTTTACATATGCACAAGATGAGGATGCTAAAATTACAATTTTACCATTCGCAGTTGGTTAATTGTTGAAGCCACTTGATGCTGCATGGGACATTAAGATTTGTGTCACTGCATGATCAAGATAGTTGTTAGGAAACTATTCTCTCTAAAGGATCTTATTGAGTCTTCGACACGATCAATACAAACCACCAAGCAAGTACTAGATCACACCAATCACACAAAGTACACAATTGTCCCGGTTGGGACTTTCGCCTTAATCCAATGGAGGAAGAACCGGGATGTTGTTTTAATTAGAGAAGATACAAGAATATTACAATTCTCACCACGATCCTTTCTCAAGCCTAACTAGAACTACTTGTTGTTTACAATGGAGAAATCTCTCACCTTTCAGATAAAGTACTCTCTTCTCCTATTCAGCACTCAATAGAATCATATCGTTCTTGAAGTCGTTACAATGAATATATAGATCTAAAGAAAACCCTAGTTTAAGTACACTTGATACATTAACATCCAATGTCATCAACGCACAAGACGGTCAACTGCCCAAGTTGCGATCGACCGCAATCACCAAGATTGACAACCAAGGGGCTGACAGTCGACTGTCCCCTTCTCTTCTAGACCTTTCATCTATGCTTTGTAAGTAATCTGGTTCTATGGCTTCTTCTGCTTATTGAATCTACCTCCACCTGTTTTCCTCCAATCGCATGCCCTTTCATGGGCACACCCCAGTAAATGTAATCATAGTGGTGCCACCCTCCACACGAACTCCAACTATCCCAAAGCTCTCTCCATTTTCCAACGGTATTCGAACGTTGCAGTCTCACTTCAGTGATTTTAGTGACGATTTACTAGATGATGCTTAGAAAAAATGGGCTTCCAAACTGTCACGCCCCGCTTCCCAAAAACATGGAATGCAAGCACGTGACACGGCCCAGCGAATGACTTGCGTCATCCATAGGCTGTTATTGATCGAACTCAACAATATAACAAGTAATAAAACAACCACGCATGCAATGAAAGAATAATCACATAAATAACAATATTGGAAATTTAAGCATAAAAATAACCAACATCAAAATAATCCAACATCAGGAAATTTAATAAACAATATTCGGGTGGAAGCACACAATACAAGGAAATAGCATTTGTCCAATTTTATTAAAGTCATTAAATAAAACAACATTTATTTTAGCGGCGCAGTAAAATATCTCCTTCACTAATGCTGCTCTCCTATTCCGTCAGGTAAATCTCCTTGATTACCTGTAAGTTGCAATCTAAAGAGAGGAAAAAGAAAGTCCTTAGAGCAAGTCGTGGACATGCAAGTAGAGAAACAGATAAACAATGACAATGGTGGTATAACAATGAATTCAATAAATGATGAAATCAATAGTTGAACAGTGACAAAGAGATAATAGTATAATATGCAATAACTATGATTTATCACGATAACGATAAATAATATCAATAATGGCAATAATAACGATAACATTGTTCAATAAGATAACAATATGCAATGATAATGTGATGAGAGTCTTAGGTCTATTATTCATTTTTTTATATCCTAGCTAATGCACGTACTACTGTGTCCCATGTGTGCCGTACCACAGGTTCGATGCATACAATCAATTTCGTTTAGATTAAGGTGGTAGATTCTATAGTTCATGTACTCGGGATCAATATTCAATAATGACCAATGACCGAATCAATCGAGATACTGAAGTCAGTAATTTGCAATTAATCGATGACCGATATAACCAATAGACCGATAAACGATAGACCGATAATTAGGGAAACACGGGCCCCTCTTCCGAGTACAGTCACTATGTCATCAACTACCCTAATCAACCCTTAACCCCGGCTTGATTTACTTTCTTTATTCAATTATCATACAATAATGCGATTAGTAAGGGACACTAGTAAAGGTGACAAAACAACCCTAAGATCATGCAATATACTATATACAATTAAATACACTAAAAATAACATTATAGATATAATTATATGTCATAAAACATAGAAACCCAATTCTGGACAGCAGCAGGTTGTTGTACCAAAATCAGAATTCCCGTTGCTACAGGACAGCAAATGTGGATCCGTCAGATGGTCTAAAAACTAGACTCCTGCCTTTTTCCAACGCATACTTAAAGTCTACATTCCGACAATGATAGCTAGGCGAAATTTAGTGTTCTTTACAGATTTTAGTTTCTGGCTGGGTGTCGATGTTGACTAATTTCAGTTATAAGAGCAGTAAATAATCATTACAGAAATCAGTAAAAATAATTTTTAACACCCTAAGAATGTTATCTACAAATTTGGAATTTATCTTGGCCATATTTGATCATTAGTCCACTTAATTTATCAGCCTAACATGTTATGTACATGAATCTGAAATTACAGCGCAGCTGTAGCAAAAGGGTCATAACTCGGGCAATATAAGTCGGAATTCAAAAATTCCGGAGGCTATGGACATCTAGATACTTAGGTCTACATTTAATTTTCAGGAAGCGACTGATTTTAATGAAGTTATCTAGGTCTAAACAGCACAACAAGATTCAGGTTGACGTAATTTTCAGCATAGTCAACATGTTCATTTTGAATAAAACGGTTAAAAAGGTTAAGAATGATAAATCGGGGTTTAATAATCATAAATCACAGCGAGCCAATCCTATGTGAACATGGTATTAAGGTCGATGATGTCCATAATTCTACTAATTACAATCAACTAATTTATCGATAGCAATCACATAAACAATCAACCCTAATATACAATCCACAATAGTTGTCTTTAATGTCATGAGATGAAATGTGATAATGATTTCCTATTCTTATACTCATTAACTATCTACATGGGTGCATGTAAGATTCATATACATTAGAGGCAAAAAGATAGCAAGAAGTCGAGATTACCAGTTGGATTCGCTTGAGTAAATCCGTGGTATCCCAACGATAGATATAATAACATTTTACGATATTCAATACGGATCCACTTGCGGAATTCAATAAAAATATCGAATATGATACAATAAATATTCAATAAGAAATGACTTGCCTTTTTGACGATTAGATCCGAAAGAGAATAATCCGGCGAACTCCGAAATTTACGTGTGAATTACGTGCAAGAAGGTCCAAGCCAACAACACAGCAACTAGAGCAAAACTCCACACCAAGATCTACCCGAACAGCAAACAGCACGCCGGATTTGCTACGCACACAACGCGGGACATCAAAAACCCACCAATCAGATCCTCCCCGCACACCGGATCCAGCCGAACAGCAAACAACGGAGATGGATCCGCTGTGGCAGAACGGCGAAACAGCGATCAGATCGGATAGCTGGGCTCGGATCTCGATGCGATCCAACGGTCGAGATTCAATCCCGCCTTAATCGGCTTCTTTTTCTTTCTTCTTTGTCAAAACAGAGAGCGAGGGAGAGCAGCGTCGAAGACTCGACTGGGAAGCAATCGACAAAAGGCGATGACGGCGATGGGGTCTTCGGTGGTCGCGGTGAGGTGGCAAGGCGAACGGGCGGCGTGACGCAGGGAAGCTGCATGCGTCGGGGGGGTTTAGGCTGATGTGTTAGGCGGTGGACGACGAAGACGACGATGGAGATGGTCGGAGGGCGAGCGGGAAGCGCTCGAAGGCTCGATGACTGTGGGGATGATAGTGATGACGAGGCGAGATGGTGACGGAGGTAGGGGACGTGGTTTAATGGAGAGGAATGGGTTCCGCAGCAATGGTGGGTTCGAGCAGGATGAGAAGTCGACGGGGACGATGACGGGGCGGTGCGAGCGATGGACGGGGCTAGGGCAATGAAGAGTAGGAGTCGGGATGGTGGTGATGAGGAGGTCGATAGAGGGGAATGGTGGGTTTTTGGGTTTTGTTGGTTTCGATCAGAGAAACGGGAGAGAGCGGGAGAAGAAGGGAGACAGTTGATTGGGATTTGGGTTTTGTTTTGTTCTGTTTGGTTTTGTTTTTGCTTGGGTTTAAACAGAGAAGGGAGAGAGAGGGAGAGATATTATAATATAAAAATAATACTGATATGGTATTAAAGAAAGGGGAGATTGTAGGGAGGAGGGAGTTACGAAAATCAATGACTATTAGTGGAGGAGAATTAAAGGAAATACAATTGGTTGTAACAGCCAAATAAGAAGGAGAGATTTTAGGGCTCAATAATAGGGATTGAATTATTCAAATTTTGGGGAGTTACGGATTGTGGAGATTGTGGGGAGTGATTAGGAGGGATCTTAGGGATTGGCTGTTAGGGAGAGATTGGGGGTTGATTGGGTTATTGGGTTTGGGTGAGAGATCCAATAGGGGGTGGATATGGGCTTGGGCTTAAAAATATTTAAGTAAAACAATTAGGTTGTTGGGCTGAGTTTTTGAGTTCAGATTAAATATAAAATAAAATAAAATCAAAATGTGGAATTGGGCTTAAATAACAACTGGACTCACATTAATAGTTAATAAAAATAAAAATGCAAACTTGGGCTTATACTAAACAATTGGACTCCAAAATAGTTTAAATAATAAAATCAACTAGGGAAAAATAGTTATAAGGTACTGAGAATTTAAATACGGAAAAATACTTTTAAAAATACGTATTAATGAAAACAGGGGTTACACAAACACTCGACCGAGTTTTTCTACTCCCACAAAGCCGGTGGAGGTTGTGCTGACCCTGCCCAATACCCCTCTTACCCTTCATCACCTTACGACGACTCTTCCATACTATCAAAACTCCACCTCGAGTTGTGTACCTGCAGCCCCGAGAATCAAGAATCCTAAAGATATCAGATTTTGCTTTATCGAAGGAATATGCATGACCTCTTCTAGTGTGAACCATTTACCATCTGGCATCTCTAATTCAACTGTTCCCTTACCCACCACTTCACAAATCTCACCAATTTTGTTCTTACGCTACGGACTGTTGTCGATTTGTAAGTAGGATCCATCTCCCTTGCAGAGCAAATATGAGAAGGAACTCCCCGAATCAAGATATCAACTTGAATCCACATATGAAGATCTTGAAATAAGAAGACATAAATCAAAATTAACAGATTCACCTGAATCATTAGCACTGACTATGTTGGCTTGATCAACTTCTGTAGTAGCCTTCTGACTCAGACACTTGTAATACCCCAGATTTTTAAATAATGTTTTTAAGATTTATAAATGAATTGAAATGATTTTTGGTGATTTAATAAATATTTTTCTGAAAATTTATCTTTTTACACGTGCAAATATTTTCTTGGAAAGTTCAAAATTAAAAATTATTTTGGGAACTCATTATTTATTATTAGATATTATTTGTGAATTTTGTGGATTTTTCTGATAATTATTTGATATATTTGCAAATATTACAAAAAGAAGGACTCTTGTGCAAAATTACTACTTGGAGTAAAAACTCCAGATTTTCGGATTTTTGGGCTGGGCATGATGCCTAGTCAACTTAGAGGTAAAGAGTTTACTTTTTGTTTTAATAAATTTGATTTATTTTACAAATTTTGATAAAGAATAGTCTTTTTGCAAATTTGCCACTTAGAGGGGGCAAAAATGCAATTTTGTTTTTCTGGGTTTTCAAACAGTGCCGGCTGATGCAAGAGGGGCTATTTTTTATTTTTAAATATCAATTAAGTTGGTTTTATTAAATTTCCAAATATAAGGATTTATATATGTAAAGGTATATTTAAGAGGGATATTTAGCAAATCTATTCAAAAACCCTAGATACATCAAATCCCGACCTATATAGGGTGAGGTGCAGCCGTCTCTTTGCTACGCAACAAAAAGGGATTTCTTATTATTATTTTCTTGGAGTTTTTAAAGCGAGGATCTTGGATTTTGCAAAAGAAGGGCGTTTTCTCATTCTTTATTAATTCGATTGATTTCTTCATGGAGGTGAGTGACTTACGTTTGTTCTCTTATTATTCTAAGCATTTTGTATGTGTTGATCTATCTATTAGTAAGCATGTTAGATGATGATGTGAAGATATAATGAATTTCGATGAGTAAATGAATTAAAAGTGGAATCTTTTCTTGAAACTATACTATTGATAACCAAAACCTTAATTTGATGACTTGTGATTGTTAAAGAACCAAATAGAAATTGTGAGTAGGTTGCTTTCATTTATATGCTTACTAATTTGTTTGGTGATAACAAGTATATATGTGTATGATGCACAATTTGAACAAAAGGTGGAGTATGTTACTGTTGATGGGTATTTGTATACACTGTATGCATAAAATTGTTGAAATGTCACTATAATTGTTTATAATCATGGATAAACTGATGAAGATGATCGGGGTATGTAAATAACAAGTTACTGCACTAAAAGAAACAATTTTGAAGTGAAAGAAGGGTTGTTGTATTTCGGGTCTGTGTGTGCATGTTTTGATGGATCTTGGCAAATTTGAGGACTGAGATTGATGGAACTATTTGTGTATGAAATTGACAATCACACATAATGAACTTTGAGAGGAAATCAGATTCGAAGAAGAATTCTTCATCTTTTCATGTGCAGATTGAGTTTTGTTTAAAAACTAAACTTTGAGTAAAAATTCTTTTAAGGTTGATTTTTGGTTGAGGCTTGAACTAGCAAGATTGGGTATGTTGCATTATTGACCTATATCTATATATATACACCCACTGCTGCTTTATGAAGAGAAATCTTAGACTCAATATAGGGTATGCGGAGTAGCAGGTTACTGTTCATACCTGTAGGGGTATATATACATATATATAGTTAATTATATTAGAGTAAGTTTACTGATGCTTTGAAAGTCCTAATATACGTACCTTATTTTTTTACCACCAAGGAAAACCAGTCCTATGTCTTAAATTAAATTAGTAAGTCATATGGGTTTAGTTGAGTATCAGTTCCTTTTAAGCTGCAGATTGCTGCTGCACTGCTGTGCATGTGCACACATGAACAAATCCCCCTTCACATATACATACAACATCTCTTGTCTAAGTAGCAGTTGTGAGGTTGCGTGTTGGTAGTTTCTTTGTGTATTCAATTAAAGACCACCCCTCTATATCATTTATATATATACATATGCTTCAACTCACAAAAGGGATTCTTCTATATCAGTTATATATACATTTACTTCATTTCAACAACAGAGTATTTCCTATATCCTGCATAAAGTTCAAACATCTATAACCTGCATATAGAAGACCTACTTCTATACCTGCATACATACTCTATATCAGTAAAAGGGATCCTTTCTATGTATCAGATACATATATACATATACTTTATATCAGTAAAAAGGAGTTTTTCCAAATCTTCTATGTTCTCTGTATATGTTCCACTTTAGTCTATGTGTGTTTCACTTCAGTAAAGAGAGATTTCTATATATCACATATATATCCCCACATACTTCAACTCAGTAAAGAAATCATATACACATATGCACACTTCTATCGGTAAAGAGATTATATACATATCTTGCATTTATTCTTCAACTCAGTAAAGAGGGATTTATATATATATCATATACATATGTACACAGTTACTTCACATCAGCAAAAGGATTTTTTTCTATACCAAATATATATACACATATACTTCAATCACTGAATGGGATCTTCTATGTGTTCTGCATATGCCTCTTTTCAGATAAAGACCATCTTCCATATATCTGCATATGTTGCATTCAATTAAAGACCATTTCTATATATCATGTATATGCACACATGATTCAATCAGTGAAAGGGGTTTCTATATATTATATACATATACATATGCTTCATCACAGTAAACGATTTTTCTATATCCTTTATATCTGCATGTAATCAAGAGCTGCATTTCAGTAAAGGGATTTATATACACATTGTGCACACAAGCTTTATATTCCGTAAATAGGATCTCCTATATATATATATATATATATACCAGCAATTGGGATTTTCTGTGAGTAAATTAACACATATATAAAGTGACTAAAATGAAAGATTTATTTTGTGTTGATGGTTAAGTTGTGAGTCTCTAGAGGGTGTGTGGGACCCTAGATACCAGCAATTGAGATTTTGTGGTTTGGCCAGTTGTGGCTTTGTTGTTGATCAGTTGAGTTAAGTTCGGTAGGGTACACCAACTCTAGGAGATTCAAAATTAGTTAATTAACTCAACAAGATAAGGACAAACACTAGATGGTGATATGATGAAATAAGTACAAACGTGAGTTATGGACTCCAGGAAGATCCAAGGAGTGAGATATTTCCCAGTATTCCGGGACGATGGACGTATGGGCCACAGAGTGATCTGCGGAGTGGGGTTGATCTCCAGTATTCCGAGGACGAGAGCGACGCTCATGGGATGTTTGTGCAATGAGGGTTCCAGAATGACCTGCGGAGTAATGCAATCTCCATTTCTGGGACGATGGATGTAAGGGCCACAGAATGATCTGCGGAGTGAGATTGGCCTTAGATACTATGTAGTACAACTGCCCACCACAGACTGCCTCTCAAAAGGTGGTTAACCAATTAGGTGACTCTTGATCATAGGCAATTTTATTTATATTAAATTATTCCTTGAATACTCTCGATATGGGATTACTTTTTTCAAATCACCTCTTTTTACTCAAATCACCTCTTTTTACTCAAATCACGTGTACAAGACAAAGCCCAGTGGGCCCATCTTTGCACACATCATCATCCAAATCCAAGACAGCAAGCGGTCTTCATTTCTTTCTTAATCCGGGCGGGCCCCACGAGGTGACGTCATCACCTCCTTAACACAAACAGCAACATTCACTCTGTTATTCACGTGTGGGCCCCCCTCTATTCCAAATATTTACCATGCTGCCATTCTTCAACATATATTTTATATATATATATATATATATATATATATATATATATATATATATATATATATATATTATATTCTCGAAATTACGGGGTATTACATACACCTCATCTTTAGAAATCAGTGTCCTCGCTGAGTACGGGGTATACAATCTAGCGCAGGATCCTTCTTTCTAGCCGATGTGGCGTCGTCCTCGATCCCGATAATTCTGGAGACTAGTCCCACACCGCAAGTAATTTCAGAGTCTATTTCACTCACACCTCGATAATTCCAAGGACTATCTCACACCGCAGATCATACTGAAGCTCTCTTCCACATCCGGTCTCGCTGAGTACGAGGTATACAATTTAGCGCAGGATCCTTCTTTCTAGCCGATGTGGCATCGGCCTCGATCCCAATAATTTTGGAGACTAGTCCCACACCACAAGTAATTTCAGAGTCTATTTCACTCACACCTCGATAATTCCAATGACTATCTCACACCGCAGATCATACTGAAGCTCTCTTCCACATCCGGTGTCGAAAGTCGACTCTGATACCATTTGTAATGCCCCACCCCAATACTCAGATAATTTTTTTATTTATTATTTTTAGAAGACAAATTAGATACTATGTAGTACAACTGCCCACCACATGCTGCCTCTCAAAAGGTGGTTAACCAATTATGTGACTCTTAATCATAGGCAATTTTATTTATATTAAATTATTCCTTGAATACTCCCGATATGGGATTACCTTTTTCAAATCACCTATTTTTACTCAAATCCCGTGTACAAGACAAAGCCCAGTGGGCCCATCTTTGCACACGTCATCATCCAAATCCAAGACAGCAAGCTGTCTTCATTTCTTTCTTAATCCAGGCGGGCCCCACGAGGTGACGTCATCACCTCCTCAACACAAACAGCAGCATTCACTATGTTCTTCACGTGTGGGCCCCCCTCTATTCCAAATATTTACCATGCTGCCATTCTTCAACATATATTATATATATATTATATATTCTCGAAATTACGGGGTATTACAATTCTAAGGGCGAGAACCAATACTTGTAGAATGTCTAAATCTCATAATAGTCATCGTAGTAGGATTAGTTGCATGGCGAGGGATTAAACCCTATCAAGTGGAGAACGTTAAGGGCTTGCACCGGACCAATGTAGAGTGTGATGCATAGAATTCGACAAGTATGCATTAGAGAGTTAGCATATAGCATTGGTGTTTTCTTTACTTGGTTTATGCATGTGTTTTCATGTTTTTCTACACTTGACACTTGGTCTAGTTTCACTGATGTTTTCATGTTTTATTTATTGTTATTTCTTATTTCATTTATTCTTACTGTTGATACATGTTGTTTATGACTCTGTGCTTTATGTTTTATTCATATTGCATTTATTTTGATGTCACTCACACCGTTATGGCTGACTTCTGTAGTTTTGGGGGTTAAGGTTATCTCTAGCCTCATGTTTTACAGGTAGGTACCTATAACTTGGGATTTGGATGCATGAGATATGATGATGTATATGGCTTATGTAAATTATAAAAGAATGTGTTGTAAAAGAAAGAAATTATATTTCAAGGTGTTTAATTTTCCGCTGTGCTTTGTAAACAATTGATGTAATAAAAAGTTTTAAATTTTCCTGTATTTGGTTGCTATGTTTATAATTACAATGAAGTTTGATTCTGGAATTGTGCCACGTATTTCTGAGATATTATATTGGAAATTCGAGCGCTACACCACTTGCGACAGTTTCTCTTGAAATGTCAAATTCTCCATAGATTGAAGTTGATCTTACCGTTAAATTACTTGATTTTCGTCTTTTGATCTACCATATTCTCCAAGGAACTCGAACAAACCCACGAACCTGATGCTCGGATACATTTTGTTAGGAAATTATTCCCTCTAGAGGATCTTGTTGAATCTTAGACACAATCAATACAAACCACCAATCAAATACTAAATCATACAAATCACACAAAGCACACGAGAAATATCCCGGTTGGGGCTTTCGCCTTAATCCGAAGGAGGAAGAACCGATATGTTATTTCAACTAGAGAATAAGCAAGAATATTACAATTCTCACCACGACCCTCTATCAAGCTTAACTGGAACTACTTGATGTTTACAATGGAAAAATCTCTCACCTCTCATATGAAGTACTTGTTAGGTTTATGTCTTGCATACTAAGTTGGATACGAAGACGATGAAACGATTGAGGAATCAAAGCGATCAAAGCAGAGTGGATGCAAGCAAAGCAAAACAGCAGCAACAGCAATAGAAGAAGGTGTGGTCGACTGCACAGTTGACCATCAGCCCCTCGGGCTTGGCGAAAGGCCAAGTGCGGTCGACCACAATATGTGCAGTCGACCGCGCGCGGCTGGAAGGAACTTTCAGGTGCGGGTCTAGGTGATTCGTTGGAAGTCCGACCTGCTCTTCAAGTTAGATCGTACGACTCTTATCCTAGGGTTATCTCTTCAGGAATATTAAATGGCTATTGTATAAAGATATTAAACTATGGTTTTTCTAGATCTCTATATATTATTGTAATTGACCTCTACTGAGAGCCAAGAGAGATAGTACTTCATTGAAGAGAGTTTGAGCGGTTCTCCAATTGTAAACAACTAGTATTTTCTTATGAGGCTTGAGAGGGGGTCATAGTGAAAATTGTAATATTCTTGTATCTTCGGTTGTTGAATAATATCTCGGTTTTTTCTCCCTCGGATTAAGCTGAAAGCCCCAACTGGGACAAATTTGTGTGCTTTGGTGTGTTTGGTGTGATCTTCTAATTGCTTGGGGGTTTGTGTTAATTGTGTTGCTTAACTCAACAAAATCCTAGTAGAAGAGGGAATCAAATTCTCTAACAATTTGGATCAAAGCTTCAAGTTCGTGGGTTTATTCGAGTTCCTTTGAGAAGATGGCATATCATATCATAAAGATCAAGCAGTTCGACGGTAAGATCAACTTTAATTTCGGGACGGTGAATATGTATGATACATTAGGTCTAAAGGGTTTGAAGTTAGCACTAGACGGAGATAAAGGGAAACCAATCAGCATGAAGTATGAGAATTAGGAGGAGATTTGTTCAAGAGCCCTGGGTTTAATCCGGTTGTCATTGATGAGCGAAGTTAGGTGCAACCTCATGGAGGAGCGAAGCGCGGCGAGTCTTTGGGCATTACTCATAACTGACTACTCGGAATCGCTGTTACAGGATCAGCTGTACAAGAAAAGAAAGTTGTCGGGTTTCGTAATGAAGGAAAGTACCCTTTTTTTAGATCATACAATGGAGTTCAATACGGAGTTATCTGAACCAAGGGCGATCAACAGAGATGATCTAACAGCTTCCAACTTGATATATTCACCACCATATTCATCCAACTTGATAACCATGATAGATGGGAAATCTACCAAGGAAAAGTTTTTGGTAGCAGGTATGATCGAGGGCTTAGAGGATGATGCACTTAGGAAAGAGAGTCAGAAACCGGCCTCTACTTCTATGAGTTGTTTGGGGGTGAATGGTACTTTGAATGGAAGAGAAAGTGCAGGTACGGGTATGATTTGTTGCCATCATTACAAAGGAGTTGGGATTACAAGAAGAATGGTTACAAGTGGTAGAGTCAGATGGGCGCATACAAGCAGAATTGTCACAAGTTGGATGTCCTTAAAAAGACCCAAAATCACATACAATGCACTCTTTTTAAGGACATCCAAAGGCTCTCCTCGCATCCCATATAAAATCACATACCTTACCCTCCATATAATTTTTCCTCTGAAATCTCAAACTCGCCTTTTCCTACATCTCCTATTGGAACTTTTTGCAGTAATAGGCCACTTTTTAAAAATATTGGCGATTATGGACTAGTTTTGAAACTATTAGCGCTCGTGGGCTACTTTGTGCCACGTCAGCAGCGGCCGCTATTCTCATTAGCAACATCTTCATTTTGAAAGTTGCTAATGGGAACAATGGCCAATGTTTTAAATATTTGAATTTTTTTTGCTGTCGCTATTCCCACTTGCGACCTTAATATATATGAGGTCGCTAATGAGATTAGCGACCTCAAATGAATGTATTGAGACACTTAGCAATTTCTAGAGATGTTTTTCTCTTTTGGGAAAAGAAAAAATTAAATATACTTCGGTCGTTATTTGCAATAGTGACCACGGTAGGAAACTCAATCTCTTTTTTTTTGTAAAATTTGTAAAATAGTCGCAAAATTAAGGCATCTATTCCAAATAGCAACCTTAGTACAATAAAGACATCTCTTCCGAATAGCGACCTTTGTACAACTAAGGTACTGTTCTTTTTTTTCCCTCTTATAAGAGGTTACCTTTTATAAGAGACTAGGTTTGCCCGTTGACACGTGCCTACGGCACGTCTTCGGAACGGTGCACCTTGTTTGATCATACAAAATAGTTTTGAAGGTCTAGCAAATTAATTGAAGTAGCAAATATATTATATGAGAAACTTTTGGGGGTCCCGCAAAAAACACATTATATGATTTTTTTTGAATTATTTTGAAAGTTTTTAAATTTTAATTTTTTTTTAATTTTTAAATTTTTAAAATTTTATTAAAAAAATTAAAAAAATTTTGAATAGAAGAGGGAGGGAGAGAGAGAGAGGAAAAAAAAATTAAATATATATAGGAGTTGTTTTGAATGGGGGATTTGAATTTGAGTTTTGGAGGGAGATCTAGGCCTTTGATTTTTGGGGGGATTGAAGGAGAGCCACTTGATAGTTTTCTTTGTATTTTATTATATAGATTTACAGTAAGAGCCTCTTGTAAGAGCCTCTTTTTGAGGTGTTCTTTTTATATAAAAATAATATCTTATAAGAACTTATAAGAGATTTCTGTTCTTTTTTCACCTTTTACAAGAGTCTTTTCTTTACTTTTACACATTTTTGCCCTTACTATATAATTTCTCTATTTATACTTTGTGATAATATAGACTTTTTAAGTGATAGAAGGCTTATAAGAATTTGAAAGAGACTACTAGAAGCTGTTTAGGCTTATAAGCGATTTTGGGGGAAATTGCTTATAAGAGGTAAAAAAAAGAACGCTAAAAATTATGGGAAAAGATGTGGACCACCTCTTATAAGAGGTGAATCGCTTATAAGAGGAAAAAAAGAACAGTACCTAAGGTCTCTATTCCGAATAGTGACCTCAGTTTCAAAAATAAATTGATTGTTATTTTTCAGAGAGCAAAAACTCTCTAGATTTTGTCAAATGTTAGAATACAGTTCATTAAAGGTCGTTAATCTCATTAGCAACTTCATATATGCTTTGGTTGCTAATAGGAATAGCGACAACAAACACAAAATTCCAAATATTTTAAAATAAAGACTGTTATTCCCATTAGCAACTTTGAAAATGAAGATGTCACTGATGACGTGGCACAAAATAGTCCATAAGAGCATCCACACTGGTTTTTTATAATCGGCAAATTTCCATTTTATAAGAAACGAACGCTGCAATGGTTTTTCGTTTTGCCAATTTATAGCAAATTCGCTATACTTGTTTCTCAAATTTGAGAAACGAAATACCCATTCTCAAATTATAAAGGACGGGATATCATATACCGTCGCTCCGATTTGAAGATATTATAATCTCTTCAAACGGTAAAACATATACCGTCTAAGATTTTTTTTCTTTTTTAAAATTTAAAAATGGGTCAGACGGTATATGATATCCCGTCCCTCCCTAAATTCGTTTAAAATGTAATTTTTTTATAAAAAAAAAAGCTCCTCAGACGGGATATCTTGTCTCGTCTGACATCAGACGGGATAAGATATCCCGTCCAAGGAGTTTTAATTTTTTATTTTTTTTGGGTTTTTTGTTTCCCAAATTGCCCTTCAACGTCTCTTTTTTTAAAATCTCAACGGAGAAAGATGTAATTTTTGCCACGCACGCAAATGAGAAAAATTTAGCAAACCACCACTGCACGATCGTCCCCCATATATTATTACTGTAGCTGCCATATAATAGAATATGAGAAATACCATTGTGGATGCTCTAAGCGCTAATAGTTTCGAAACTGGCCCATAATTACAAATATTTTCAAAAAGTGGGCTATTACGGAAAAAAGTCCTTCCTTTCACCAGTCACAAAAATCCCACCTTTTTCCTTGACTCTCCACTTCTCTTCAGTAAAAATCCAATATTTTTTTAACGACATTCAGTAAAAATCCAATCTTTGACTGTTAGATCTCGACCCCTATTTTCTCAACTGCTCCTCAAAATATAAAAATCCAATCTTTGAAATTCCACTCCATTCCTTCATCTTCCTCCCCTCAGAATCAAAATACCCAAAAGGGGGAGTTAGGTGTTTCCATTCCCTCTGCTGTAAAAAGCGTGCAACTTTGTGGATCTGGATTCAAATCCAATCGAGAAGGTGGGAAAAGGGAATCAATTTGACCAAGATTCGGCCGCATTGATCCATTTTCGCACTCTGGTCAGTCTTGACTTTCTTTCGATGCTAATTTTTTGTTGTAATATTAGGATTTTGGAGTTTAGTTTGAAACCCTAGGTTAATTCTGTGACAATTATTGATTTTTTGCATTTAATTTTGAAAAATGAAGTAAAAGCTTCAATTTTTGTTGTAAAGAGTTGACCTTTTGATGAATTGAGCTTATGAAAGCTTGGATTTTGCATCATTGCTATACTGCTCTCACTGCAGACCAGTTTGCACGTGCATTGTATGTGAATGTTGATGAGTGACAATGCCCTGTTTAGGAGTTTCATGAGAAATTTGACAGAAATTTGTAATGTTCGATTAATTTTACAGTCGACGAAGTTATGGTTGAGACACTTGTTCTGCATGTTATTTGTGTAGCATGAAATTCTTGAATTATTGTTGTTGATACTGTGTTCATGTTAATTTCAGATCTCTGGCAGTTTAGCAGCCATTAATGTGTACAGGAGAGAGATAATTCTGTTGTTGAAGGTGGAGAAGGAAAGAACAACCAGTCTTGCATATATATTAAAATGTGAGTAGTTTTGCATAATTCAGTAAAAATGTTGAAAATGAAAAGAATGGAGATCCCAAAGCGGTACTTGATTGTTCTTCTCACCTTCATATCGACAAATGTTTGCTACATTGAGCGCATGGGCTTCTCAATTGCTTATACTGTAGCTGCCGATGCCATTGGTGTGGACCAATCCAGCAAGGGTCTGATACTCGCGACATTCTATTGGGGATATGTGGTATCACAAATCCCTGGCGGGTGGGCTGCACAAAGAATAGGGGGAAGACGAGTTTTACTTTTGTCATTTGTGTTCTGGTCTCTGACATGTGCGTTGATTCCTCTCGACCCTAGTCGAGTTAACTTACTAGTAATTGCCCGCCTTCTTGTTGGGGTTGCCCAGGGCTTTATCTTTCCCTCCATCCATACAGTCCTAGCGCAGTGGGTCCCGCCACATGAGCGTTCCCGCTCTGTGTCCCTCACAACTTCGGGAATGTATCTTGGTGCAGCGTGTGGAATGCTTCTTCTACCAAGTCTCGTGAAATATCAAGGTCCACAATCAGTATTTCTTGTGGAGGCAGCTTTGGGTGGTCTTTGGTCTATCCTTTGGGTCAGATTTGCGAGTGACCCTCCTCGTTTTGCAGAGCATGTGCTGCCAACTACAAAGTTAAAGGATAAGGGGAAAACACAAAATGCTGCAACTCTTCGCACAGCTAACATCCCATGGATGAAGATAATATTTAGTTGGCCGGTTTGGGCAATTGTGGTGAATAATTTCACTTTCCATTATGCCCTATACGTGCTTATGAACTGGCTGCCTACGTATTTTGAGCTTGGGCTTAACCTCAGCCTTCAAGATATGGGTTCTTCAAAGATGCTTCCTTACCTCAACATGTTTATTTTTTCCAATATAGGTGGAGTTGTAGCTGATTATTTGATAACTAGAAGGATTTTATCCGTGACAAGGACACGGAAATTGTTGAACTCAGTAGGGTTCATTATATCTGCCTTTTTTCTGATGGCTCTCCCAATGTTTAGAACCGCCACGGGTACTGTGTTTTGTTCTTCAGTATCTCTAGGTTTCTTAGCTCTTGGAAGAGCTGGATTTGCTGTCAATCATTTGGATATTGCTCCAAGGTATGCAGGGATTGTTATGGGAGTTTCTAATACGGCAGGGACATTGGCCGGTATTGTTGGAGTTAGTCTCACAGGGAAGATGCTTGATTCTGCTAAGACTGCCAATTTGGATCTGTCAAGTCCCGAAAGTTGGAATTCTGTATTCTTTATTCCGGGATATCTTTGCATATTCAGTTCCATTTTTTTTGTAATATTCTCAACAGGAGAAAGAATTTTTGAGTAAGATTGCACTCATAGTGGATTATTTTTCTAGCCAGTTGTCCATTGTCTCAAATTCCTGTCAGGATAATTCTTCCATTAGCGAGGCTTCACGGGTCCTCGTAAGTTATCTGCAAATTGATTCCCTTTTTTTATTTAATGTAATTCAGTTGATGTTATTGTACTCTGGAGAGACCAAAGTATGAAAATTGTGGTTTACTTAAAGCAACAGGAGTATCAGCGCAATAGTCTTTTGTCGGGGTTTATTTAGGGTTTATAGTCTTTTGTAAACTCATTGTATCATTCAGATTTTTTTTGTTCCCAATATGGATGCTTTACACTTGAACAGGAAAATAAATTTATACGTGAGCTTCTTCTGAATATTGGATTATTAATTTATAGTAACTTTGTTATGTCAAATTAGAATATATAAAGTCAGTTCTGAAGAAATATATTTGCTGATAGTTGTCTCTCTCATTCTGGTATTAATTACCTGTGTGGAATGTCATGAAGAAGAGCTGTGGGAATTGTCCTTTCATTCTGAGGACCATAATGCCACTGTGACAGTTGTGATTATCGGCCTGGCTTCTAAATTATTGAAGATATTTTCTCACATCATTTGGATTTACTTTGGACATTAAATATATTATTACTTGGTGAGTAACTAGCCTGGGTTTTTTTTCTGTTCATAGTCATTGTGCTCTTATCAGAAAAGCAAGCAACTGATGCTGTTATCTGCTTCTTTGCAGTTAAATGAGCTCCCAAATTTTTATGAGGCATTCTTTTCATTCATTATCTCCATAGTCAGAAATTTTCAGTTGAAGCATTATCACGGGGAAGTACCGCACCGCAATGTCTTGTGGATGTAAATAATTTCAAAGAGAGAAGATAGTAAGAGTAGACCCACTTATTCTTATTCAAACGGTATGTTATGGTTCAGCTTTGATGGATAACTGTTCCGGCTAATCTACTTCATCCTCCCTTCTTTACCACAGGTATGTTTAAGACTCTGAGGCATCACTTAATGTGGTTGTCAGTAGCTGTTAGAATTAATTAAATATTCATTAAAAATGATATACAAGATCAACTTTTTCCTTAGCCATGCTTGTTATTTAGAAAACATACCTATACGCACATAAACACATGCACGGGTCTTTTACCACTAATCTACCCCTTAGTTTTAATAGGAATATCTGTTGAGTGTCCTAGTATATAGTAAAAAATAATTAGTCAAATACGTGTTGTCTAGTATTTTTTATTTTGACCATGGTCATAGAGAAAAATATTTTTATCCCATCAGGTATTTTGTTGACTTCCAATTATCTAACTGTTAACTTCATCTAACATCTGTTAATTATTAGAGAACCCATTTGAATTAATTGAACAAATTGAGGGCCGTAGAAATATTAGCATCTATCAAGAATCTAATATAAAGTAGTGTAAATTGAGGGGTTGATGATTGAATGAAAAACAAGAGAAATTGATACAGGAACCTCACAATATAAAACATTTATCTATTGCTTGAGTATTTATTAGGGACCGTAGAGCCTTATGCCAGCTTAATCTATTACTTCTCCTTGAATCAGATTTCATTGTGATCACTGACTTAAACTAATATAGTCCACAATCCTTCTGTTACACTTGCAGTGCAATGAAGATGGATGGCAGAACTGAACAAATTTCAATTTCTTACAAGTAGCCATATTTCTGGTTTGGAATACAGGCTCGCTATTGACTAATTTAAAAATGACCTTTGAATACCTATAAGCAGAAAAAGAAGGCCTTTTCCAAGATTAAACCTTTGTGGGACTTTGTTGTTGTCTTCTCTATCCTTAGGTTTCCTGGCTCTTGGAAGTTGGAAGGGCTGGTTATGGATCATTTGGATATTACTCCGAAGTGTGCATGGATTGTTATAGTAGTTTCTAATACAGCATGAAGACTGGCCAGTATTGTTGGAGATAGTGCACTGGAAAGATACTTGATTCTGCTAAGACTGCCAATATGGGTCTTTCCACTCCGGAGAGTTGAAGTTCGCCTGTTCTTTACTCCGGGATATCTCTGCATATTCACTTCCATCTTTTATGTAATATTCTTAACAGAGGAAAGAACCCAAGAAAGATTGCTACACTCGGGGGATATTTTTCTATCCAGATGTCCCTTGTCTCAAATTTCAACCAGGGTTAGTCTTCAATTAGTGAGGCTGTACAGATCCTCGTAATTACTGGAAAGTACTTTTTTCCTTTAATTTGGTTGAGTTGGTATAATTGTACTCTGGTGTGATCAAAGAAACAAAAAGTTTTAGTCTACTGTGAAGCAAAGAAGTATCAGTGCAGTTGTCTTTGTCTGGATTAATTTAGTTTCTATGTTTTTTGTAAACTCATTTATATCATTGGGATTTTTTGTTTCCAATATGGATGTTTTACACTACTTGATCAGGGAAATAGAATTACTTCAACTACATGAGCTTCTTCTGATTAGATTATTAATTTGGTGCTACTTTGTTATGTCAAATATCTATTTGCTGGTACTCCGTCTTATTGGTTCTTCTGGAATAAGTTGGACCAACTGCATGTATTCTGAAAAAGTAATGTGGCCCTCCCATTCTTTTAACACGGTTGTTGGTGATCTACGTTGTATTTTGTCTCATCTCGTGCCTTCTTTATCTCAAAATCAATGTGTACAGTTAGCAATCTCGTCGCTGGTCTGGGCATGAGAACAGGTACATCTTCGCCTTTACCACTGGTGCTGTTATTCAACAAATTTACGGACATCAACGAGGTAACTTCTCTTTGGGAATTTCCTCTGCTTTTACCTTCTTTCGACTTTTCAATTGTTTCTCATGAACTAGGTTCCGAAGGGGGATAGAATAAGCTTGCAACATGGAGTCTTGAAAATATTTGTAGATGTCTTCTTTAGCTACTGAATCATTTCCACAAATCACAGTACTCTTAGCGTATTTAGGTAGATGGAAACTAATAATACTCTGCTGAATATATGTATCTTTAATCATGAATTTTGTTACCTGTATGGATTTTAATGAAGAGGCTATGAGAATTCTCCATTCTGAGGACCACAATGCCTTCAACACTGAGAAAGCTTGCAGTTATTATAATCTATCAGATTTCTAAATAATTGAAGATGGTTTCTTGCATCATTTAAATTGACTTCGGGCATTCCGATTGTTGTTTCTTGGTGATTATCTAAGCTCGGTTCTAACTATTTGATACTTTATCTATATCTTTTCAGAAAAACAAGCAACTGATGCTGCTGCAAAGCAAAGTTTTATAATTCCAAATCTGTTTCTTTGCAGTGAAAGCAGATGTGAGATTTTTTTTAGGGTGTTGCTTTAGTTCTCTATTGCCAAAGTTGATACTTTCAATTGAGGGCATTATCACAAGGAACTTGAGCATTGCAACTGAAGGTAATAGGAGTGTGTCTTATTCTTTATGTTCTTCTTTCATAATGGTTCAGCTTTGATAAATAAGCATTCATTCCATAGTAAATATGTTTAGGACTTTTTATTACAGAGATGTCATTTATTTAGTTGTTACTGTCTTAGTTGTATGTTTATGTGAATCCCGTTCACTTATGACTTGTTTCCTGCTTTGTGCGAACCTTCCTATTAGTGAGATCTACTATGAAAATCATTTCTACTTCCTGCTTCGTCTGTAACTTAATCTTTGCATCAAGGTATACTATTATGCTATAATCTTCTTAAGTGAAATAATTTCCACAGCATATGTCTATTACTTCATACGGACAAGTATAGGCCATGGATTTCTAGGATCTTAAAGTTGACATCCCCCATGTGATAGGATATTAGTAACCTAGTCTCTTAATGTATTAAAATCTTCCTATCTATCATTAGATCAATTTCTTATGCTTCACGAGTAGATCAATATATTCCGATAACAGAAAGAAGGAAAATAGAATTTACATAAAATAAACCCAGAGGTAGATAATGTTTAGCTGAAAGGAGTTTTTCTCCAAAAAGTTCTCTGTTTTGGCCACCATAGCTCCTAACAATTGTTATCTCTCATTTTCATATGGACAAGTTGTTCTGCTTGATGTTGTTGCACATTTATCAGGGTTACTAATTTCATTAAGAGTTGTAGTTACATTTAATTAGGAAATTGACATGCAAAGTAAAGGTGAGTCACTTTCATGATGAAAGAAAGAAAGAAAACAATCATTCATAACACACTTGATTCATTTTTATTATCTAATTTACAGACACAATCATGGAGTACTAAATCCAGTCACACAGCACACATCTTAAAGCTACATCTCTAGACATAAGTATGGATGCTTCCCAAGATATATAATTAACAACAAATATATACCTTGCAACACAAAACACAAAGATACCTTCAAACAAACTTAACTCCTTCCAACTATTGTGGAAAGAAGCAAACATGCATTCTCCTCCTACTAGTATAGTTTACATGGCCCCTACGGCCTGGAACCTTGGTTCCTTTGGTTGGAACTTCTGCTCAGTGTAGACTTTCATGTAGTTTCCAAAGTTGAATTTAGGGTACACGGCTGCGTCCTCAGTGGGAGGAGCAATGGTGGCGGTTAAGGATGGGTTGAAGAAAGAAGCGACAGAGCGGCGGTTTCCATCGGGCTTGGCAAGCACGCGGTGCCACACGCTCTTGTACTTTCCGTTGCTGAGGACTTCTATCTGGTCCCCAGTGTTGATCACAATTGCGTTTGCCATTGGCTCAACGTCAATCCACTTCCCGTCTTTGAGGATCTGGAGGCCGCTGACTTCGTCGTCCTGGAAGAGGAGGATGACACCACCAGCGTCGGTGTGGGCCCGGAGCCCATTCACGATGTCGGGGTGGGGGCATGGAGGGTAGTGGCTCACCTGTTTAGAGTTTTGAGGATGTAAGATAGTGATAGACATTAGCTTTTTAAAGCTAGGAAAAACTGTATTTGATTATAAGATGATCTCATTTTGAATTATTGTGTATTTAATTTTCAATTTGTATTTGTCATATTTTTAGAGGAAGAATTCTTTGTATATAAATTTTCTTTAACTATTTCCTTCAAAACATAAAGGCCATAATTCTGTCTTAAGTTTACGGCATTACCTTGGTGCCGAAGAAGGGTTGATCATCGCCAGTGAATGCCTGTTTTATGAAGCCCTTTTCGTATCCCAAGTTCTCGTCCATGACCTCCATGACCTTCTCTGCCAGATTCTTGAGTTCTTTCCTGTACTCCATCATGGTTTCCCTACAAGTCCCAACAAATATATATATCAGTGAATGATTGATAGTATGTTCTGTGAATGATTGATAGTATGTTCTAAATTTATTCTTTTATTAGAAATTTTTTGAGAAACTTACTTGAATGCTGGTGGGTTAGATGGCCACTGGTTGTCGTCCTGTAAAATAAACACATCTTCCCAGTCCAAATCATCCAACTTCTCTTCATCTAGCTTTCCAGTATCCACCAATTCATTCAGAAGTTGAACAGGCTTTGAGTCCTTGAACAATGGCTCCCTTTCGGTCTTATAACACTCTGCACAGACCTTCTTCACGCGCTCGAGTAGGTCTGCAGGAATCCCATGGTTGACGAGCTGCAAACAAAATGAAAATTTGAAAATATCAGTACAAGTGATTCCAATAGTTACAGGTCTAAACATAACGGAAGTCTTTTGTGTTATAGAACCAACCTGAAAGAAACCCCACTCTTCACATCCATTTGCAATCTGGGCGAGAGTTTCAGCTCTCTCCTCGCCGTTTAACTTAGAGAAATCAATGACGGGTATCGACATTTTGGTAGTAGCACACTAGGAGAGGGTGTAGGAGATGAAGGAAGTGTTTGTTGTGTGAATATATGAGGTAGTGATGGAGTTGAGGGAAGGGGGTTGGGGGGGCTTTTATAATGGGCTTGAGATTGCATGTCAACCCTAAATATATAATTTAAAAAGAGGGGGAGTTAATTAGCTTGGACTAAACAAATAAGGCAAGTGAGTCATTGAGTAATGTTTTAAAAATGGTTGCGATAAATAGCTGAAGAATTCAAGGTCAATGGGAGGGAGGATAGGATGCCCACAAATCAAGCATTGATCATCAGGTGATTAGTACTAATTCCTGTGTTTTTGGTCTATGATTGTACACAGAGTAAGCTGACTTTCTATTCGGTGTTTTACTATTATTATGTACTAGTATTATACACGTGCGTTGCACGTGGGAAAAATAGGGAGGGGAATGAAAAGGACAGAAAAAAATCTAGTATTATACACGTTGCGTTGCACGTGGGGAAAATGGGGAGGGGGAATGAAAAGGACAAAAAAAAAACTACCAACACGTGCGCTGCACGTGTTGACAAAATGACACACATTTACAAATGACACTAAGCCCTTCTCCCATTATAATACACGTGCGATGCACGTTTTAATAAATATAGTTTTTTAAAATAAAAATTTAGATATAGTCTTGATTTGAACCTAGGACCTTCTTTATAATAGTTATGCACGTGTATTACACGGGTTGGTAGAATGACAAAACATTTACAAATGACACTAAGGCCTTCTCCCATTATAATATTAGAGATGATACTCTACTCTTAAATACGAGTTTAGAGAATATTTCATAGATTTTGTTATCAACATAAAATCTTTACATACCACCATTGCGTTATTCTGCAGACACAATTAGTTAAAAACCTCCATTGCGTTATTCTGTTTCTTTATTTCAGATTTACATAAACACTTATATCTTGGCATGTATTTTTCTATTCGGTTTCTTGTTTGCTGATCTATATATGTTATTGTGTATTGTAAAAATACATCTTTTTAGCATGCTTGAGGCTGAGATATGTGTTTTCTTTAACTGTTTTTATTGTCATTATCATCCTTTTTATTGTCTAATTGTGATCAATACTTCGAAAATGTAAAGGAGATATTGATTTCAATGGGAGATAAGAGTCTGGATTCATCATGGACCATAGTAGATCTACTGACATAAATCTCTTATCCTCATCTTTATTAGGATATGGGTGGGATGGTCTCCATTTGTGTTTGTTTCCTAACAAAATATTAAAGGGGTTGGTTGTGAGTTGTGTGTGTATTGGATTTATTAGAGCTTAGAGCTGGCATCCCATTCTTGGTCCATTTGTGATGTTTCGTATTAATGAGAAGCAAGGTGGAGCTTTCCTATTTAAATCCTTCAGAAAAATAATACAGTAAAGGGTTCAATCAAGATGGGGATCTTTGTTTTGATTTCCTGTTTGTGCTGTATGTTCTATTAGGTTCCTCTTCTTTGTTTATATTTTTTTCACAACCCTTAATTTGTTCAGTTTTCTGCTAAATACCCATATAGATTTCAATTAAATTACTAGACTTGACTTATTTTTACTAGCAAGTTGTTAGTATTTATCAGGAGACCTAATAGAAAGTACTTGTAATACAAAGGACTTCTGAAAAGCACACATTGTTGGGGATCAAGATTCTCCAACCATGAATGACCTCCACTCGCAGTTGGGACCTCCTTCTGCGATATTTTTGTTAAAAGGAAGGCCAATAATGGAGACGCATAATTGTACACAATCAGTTCATAAATTTGCTTAGAACATTTTTTTCTCTGAACTTAGATTGAACCATGATAAGACCTGCTTCTAATGAAGCAAGATATTTGTCTTAGTTCTAATTTGTCGCCTTCACTTTCTTTTGCATATTTTCCTTAAGTTACCTAAACATACTATCAGTCTTCTGTACCTGATAGCTTCGACCTTTACTTCAAATGGTGTTAATGTTAGGCTGCCAACTCTTTCAAGGAAAATTTCCTTTCTAGTTTTTAAAAAAATTCCTGTAATGCTATGGATAAAGAAACTTTTGCTTCTAATGTTTCCCATTTGTAGTTTCAGTTTGTCCCACTTAGGTAATGAATGCTTTCTTTGGTTCTTTATCGTGTTTCAGAGTTGAACGTAAGCTGATCTGCTAAACATACCTAATTTTTTCCGTATGGACTTTTTTACTGAAAGAAGGAGAATTTGAACGATAGTTGGCTATTTAAAATGATAGCGAGCATTCTTTTTAATTTGTTTCTAGTTTTCTCAGCTAAAAATACACAGCAGTTGGATAAACGGTGTATAAGCAAGGGAAGAGAATGAGCTCAAATTGGCACGAGAAATTGACTTGGACGAGGTCACCCGATCAGTGGGATTAGACTTGGACGAGGTCACCCGATCGTTAAATGTTGGGATCTGAACTTCATAAGCCTTATTTTTTGTTGTATGTTTTGTTAAATTTTTTTTAATCAAAACGCGGGGTATTCAACCCACCGTTTAACGATCAGAAAAAAATAAAATACACAGCAGTAACAAATCTATGCTCTTTATTGTGTTTCAGTGTCACCAATAATCCATGTTCTTTTATTTGTCTTTTTTTCTTCAAACAGCTTGGCATACTATCAGTTTACTTCCTTATAATTTCGACTTTTACTCAAAATGTCTGTGTCTTATCAACAGAGTATCAAAGTGACATCTGAAAATTTCTAACCATGATCAGGTGAGTTGAACAATGAGACAACATTAGGTTGGCAAGCTGCAACTCTCTGTCGAACTCTGAAGGTAAATTCCTTCATTTCCTTTGGTTTTTCTTCTTCAGTATATCATGCCATTGTTTAGTTAGTATATAGTTCGCAATCCCTGTATTAATTGCACTTAAATATCTTCAATTTTTTGCTCGATTCATAGAATACTTTCAGATATTTCTGTTAATCAACTGTGCCGGCCTTTTAATGTTCACATTGCTGTCAATTACATGCATTGAGAACAACTTTAGCTTTAAGTTATTTCTTGAAATGTATATACCGATAACATTTGCATGTCATCATTTTGACTTTACAGAGAATCTCAACCAAACTGCTAAACAAGATCCTAAGATTTGTTTCCGAGTTTTGAAATGACTGCATTAATCTTCAACTTTACATGCTGACTAACTTAACAATTACATGCATATTCAAACATTTCAAACACCCACAAGATTAATATTGTAATCCATTGATTAAGAAGTCCAAATCTCATTGATACAAATGTTGGGAGTTGGTTAGGCATAGTCGCTGCCGACATTCCACTCTTTAGAAGACACGCTACCATTATCCCTTCATTAACTACTTTTATATATACTAGATGATTACCACGGGCAATGCATGTTCTTTTCTTGTTAAGAGTCTTGGCTTAATCCATGTAAAGACGTTGTTGTTGTTGTTGTTGTTGTAGACGGTAAAGCTTCTTAGCAGTGGATAGAGGTTTAGATCCCGTTTGCATCAGGTTACAGTCTATTCTGAACAAAAGGTCATACACGGGAATATTTCCAGGAATATTCGTATCTCTGCGATCTTGTCTTCATATCTTTTGGGGACCCCTCTAATTTATGTTTTAATTTGACAACACTTTTTAATAACATCTTTTGACTTGTCACATGAAATGAACATGCTATGCTTTCTTATCATCATATGGGTCTTGACTTTTGGAATATGATTGTTTATATCTGATAATCCAGGTTAAGTTGGGACTATAAGAATAATAAAAGAGTGTCCTTTTCGTTTCGAATTGGCAATTAACCTTGTCTCGTCATTAGATTGGTAATATTGATTTGTTATCTTTTTTACAGGTTCTGTTTGATGTCATGATGTGTGGTTGTTGAGATGTACACGCAAAATGATGTGGTTGGCTATTTTCCAAATTGACATACTCTTGTTTGAAACTAAGCTCGTTGTTTGAAACAACGAGTGTAGTTCTAAGGTTTTTTTCAATACTTGTAGAAATCTTGCTAAGATACAAAAGTCTGAAGACAAACAGACTCGCTGTTTCCAACAGCGAGCTTGGTTGAACCAGACTCACTGTTGGACTTGTAGTTTTTTTCTCCCTAAAACAAACTCTCGGTAAAAATGAGTACAACTAGATAGCGAGTGGGATTGAACTAGACTCACTATCTCAGATAGCGAGTGTAATTGTACTAATTTTTCCAGAGAAATTTTGAACATACAATTTTTAGCTGAAATGCATACAACTACACTTGCTATCAGAGATGGTGAGTTTATTTGAACTAGACTCGCTATCTCATATAGCGAGCGGAGCTGTACTCATTTTTTTTTGAAAATTTTTGAACATGAAATGTAAGCGAGTGTAGTTGTACATAAAATTGGTCCGAGAGTCTGAATTTGGTGAAATCCAGTGCTCATTTTCCTATAAACAAAGGAGGAAAAAAACGAAGATTCATGATTTCCTGGATCAAAGATTCCAAGCAGGATTCATTCCAAACAAATATCAGAAGTGGAATTTCATGTACAAATAACAAAGTCTGAAAAGAAAAAAAAAACCATAATCCAGCAACAATCAAACTATTTTTTTGATTTTTTTTTAATCAAAAAAGGTTGGCCGAAGCCCTCATATTTTATTAAAAAGCTTTTAATAAAACGATCACAACAGAAATACTAAACCAGCCAATGATATTCATGTATCCCACAGATGGGTCATGATACTCATTCCCCTTACCCAAAACCGGAGTGTTGCATCTACATATGGTGCTCCCTGACTCCAATAAACACAAAATACAAATGTCAAAATACATGTTCCCAAAAAACATCGTCAAAAAGCAGTGCATGCTCCTCCCTTATCAATGCAGGCAGTCACTCCTCCTCTGGTGTACCTTCCCTTTCCTGTGACTGTATCCCATCGGTTGCAGGAACAATGTCGGCATTCAACGACCATCACTTCTTAATTTGCACTTAATGCAGAAAATTATTTGTAGGTCATTGTACTGAGAAATGATTAGGTCAATCCCTTTGAAATGAAAGTTTCTAGCATATATCCAAATTAAAAGTCTCATACCTATAACCAGAACAGAAACTGTTAGTTACTAACTTATTCAATGATTAACCCCTTAATCATTTTTTAATGGCAAATGAATCCATTGTTTGACCCAGTGCATTAAAGATGATTAAGATGTACACAAGCATCGTACATTTTTTGAATCTTCTCTTAATTTCTTTCAGAAATAGGGGGAATGTGCAGTACAAATTACAACATATAACTAATCAAAGATGGATTTTTTCTAACATTTTCTTTCGCTTTTTATTATTATTCAGTAATAATCATCCACATGTCGAAGGAGGTAGAGCGAAGGATTCTCCACATCTCACTCGATTACGCTTCAGAACCTTGAACCTCTCGCTCAACATCGTGATTATTATGAGACGATGAACTTCATGATTAAACAACAAATTGGGGAGTATCTAGTTGTTAGATTGTGCATATCTATCATTCATGAGTCATGCTGTGTTACAAGTCAAAACAGGGTTAATTAGCCTAATCATGTAATTAGAATAGAATTCATTTCAAAAAACAATTCGTTCATTCCCCATTGCCAACATTTCAAGAACTTAGCCAAGATTCATTGCTCCTCCTCCTCCTGTTATTCCTCCAATGCGGAGCACTCGGGCTCCACTGGATTCTCGTTGCCTTCCACATGCTTATCAAGTTATCATGTTTCATTTATTTTCATTTTTTTTTTTAAAATTATCGGTTTCAATGTTTAAGTTTGGATACTATTTCATGTAGTATACCTTGAGTTTCTTTGTAATTGCATAGTTTCTTCATCTACTCGTCAATGAAGCAAAGTGGTAGATTTGAAAGAATTAGTTATAACGATCAGTTAGGTTTTTTTTTTTTTTGAATATAAAGGTAACATCGTCACCGTTTCATTAAAGAAGATTTGATGACTAGTACAACAACTGTGTTAGAGTCGGAGATACACTGAACCTGACCCGTATAAGCAAAAAACCAAAAGCATCTGCAACAAGTAGTACGGATAGTACATAACTAAAATCTAAACGACATCATGATATAAAAAACCAAACTCTACACCTAGTCCACTCCTAGCCATCCACACTCCCTCCAAAGAATTCCTCCTCCATCCACAACCTCTTCTTAGTGCATGTTTGTTCTGCCATAGGGTCGTTTTCAGGATTGAAAAGTCAGGCTGGCTGGAAGAAAAAAAAAATCGCACCAGGTAACGTGCAAAATATATATAAAGTTGTTATAGATACTAGATAGAATAGAGTTGGGCTTGGCCCCAAAAAAATAAATAGAAGGCTCAAATATATATGTGGTGGGCTTTAAAAAATATTTTTTTTTTGGGGGGGGGTAAGCATACCCCAGCCCCCTAGATCCGCCCATGTTCTACCCAGAAAAGAATGAAGGCAAATATTTAATGCATCATGGTAAAAAAAATAATGTTAATCTAACGAAAGCACACATCGTTTCGATCTAGCCATAAACCCCACAAGGTAGCCGCAACAGTAATATCTCAAACTATTCTATTATTTTTTTGAACTAGGTTCTCACTCCATTCTCCTAAAATATTTATAGTGTTTTTAGGCGTATCCCCGTATTCAAAACTGAATCATAAACAGATGACCTCCCAAGCACGTCTAGCCTTAGGACAAGAAAAGAAAATGTGGTTGGAATCCTCATCATCGACCATACATCTAGAGCACCTAACATCTATCAGAATATTATGTTTGGCTAAGTTACTCTTCAATAGAACGCACCATTAATCACCAACCACATGAACGCCTTCACATTCATCGGTGCATTAGTCTTCCAGATTATGTTTGTCCCCCAATTTTACATCGAGGATACGGAGAATTTATTACTTCTCTCCAGATTCCAATTACGCACGTCTTCCAACTCGCACAACAGTTTACCCTCACATTCGATGAACTCCTTCAGTTTTTGTAACTCCACTATAGCTTCCTGTGAGGGGTTGTTCCCTAGCTTAATAATTAACCTACCCCTTTTCGACACCTCTGCTACCAGCCCATCCATCTTGTTTGCTTCACCAGCCACCACTGGGAAAAACACTTGTAAGGTATTATTACCACACCATTAATCTTTTCAGAATCTAGTATCTTTACCATTCCCCACAACTGAGGTAGTATTAGTGTGGAACATCTCCCCAACCTTCGCCACTCCTTTCCACATGAAAGATGCCTTGTTATGTCTACTTCTATTCCCATATCTATATTTAAGCCTACTCTGTACAGCCTGAAGGATTTGCACCACCAGTGAATTCGACCGTTCTGCATTTTTCACCACCATTTGCTTATCAAAGCTTTATTCGTATCAGTCATATTTCGAATCCCAAGCCACTAGACTCTTTATTCCTGCATACTCTACCCCAATTCACCCGACAAAAGCCTTTATCACCCTCATTCGCTCCTTTCCAAAGAAACTTTCTTCTGCATCTATCAATTTCTTCTTATGACCCATTTCGGCAGCTCATAAATTGACATGAGGTAGGTAGGTAAACTACTAAGAATCGCATTGACTAATGTGATTCTATCCCTAAATGACAAGAACCGCCCCTTCCACTTCGCCAGTCTTTTTTCCACCTTTTCGATTAATGGCATCCAATCCTCCTTCTGCAACCTGCCTGGTCTGATAGGTGTTCCCAGATAATTCAAAGGCAACTCCCCTATTCCACACCCTAAGTAGTCCTTAATTTTCCCAACAGCTCTTGACAACACTTCCTGAAACGGTGTGACTGTTGGAATTAATTTTTGCAGTTTTTCGGGCCGGATTCCGGCAGGCTCCGGCCACCGGCGGCGCCGGAAAATGAGTGGATTGCTATCCTCTCGACGAGTACTATTCCGTAGTATACTCACTTGTCAAAAACGAATTCCGTATGAATGAGAAATGTTGGTAAATGTACTAACTTGGCAACTTGGAGAAAATGGATAGTCCCATATCGAAAATTGGGAAAGATTTTTTCTGCTATATATACTAGAAAACTGGACTAAAAGGCGTGGCCCGGGGGTTACCACTAACGTGTAGTGGAGAGCGCTATTAATAGCCTACAATAACAAAGGACTATGCTACCCTTACAAAATACATATAATTACTTTAATAAGTTGATCTTTCATAACAAACGGTCTTTCAAGTTACACTTCACAACTTACTAAATAGTCATCATGTCAAGCAGCAGCAGCACGAAAGGCACATCTTTTTGTAGAGAACGACATCGTAGTTTTAAATATCTGAAGAAAACATTAATATCGTTATCGGTGTCTAATAATTGAAATATTGGCTTATTGTCAAATATAGTCCGGAAAACAAAATTTCAAAAACTTGCGTAATCTTTGATAACTCAGTTATATATTACGTTACATTATCAAGCAGGATTCGAACTCTCAACATCATGTTCATCAACGAAAAAGCCTACCAGTGGACCATACTAACGCATGCTACAAATTTAAAAGTTATATCTCTACTATTATAATGGGAGAAGGCCTTAGTGGTATTTGTCATTGATTTCTTCTTTTTTTTTTTTTTTTCATTTTGAAGCCAGGTGACCCATTTTGGTAAATATTTTCGGAAGTGGACCAGTTTGGTAAATATTTTCGGCAGTTGATCAGTTTGGAAATTATTTTCCTTTTTTTGTCATTTTTTTTTTTTCATTTTGTCATTTTGAAGCCAAATGACTCATTTGGGTAAATATTTTCGAAAGTGGACCAGTTTGGTAAATAGTTTCGGTAGTGGATCAGTTTGGAAATTATTTCCCCTTTTTTTTGTCTTTTTCCTTCTTCCTTCGCGTGCACGTGCGAAAGTGGACCAGTTTGGTAAATATTTTCGACGGTGGATCAGTTTGGAAATTATTTTTCTTTTTTTTTGTCTTTTTCCTTCTTCCTCCACGTGCATCGCACGTGCATGATACTAGTACATAATAATTAGTGAATAAGGGACTAAATTAGATATAATGATATCTCCAAACTCATATTCGACCCACCCCAAATTAAAATTCAAACCGTTAGACGTAATTCACAATACAAAAGCTATTTGTGTACAAAATTTAAAATTAATTCGGCGGGTTCTAATCACTGTAAAAAATATAGTAATTCTAGATCGTTTATAAAAAAAGTTAATGTTTTTGTCGCATTATAAACGGCTTAATATCATCAAATTTATTTTAAAAAATTTCACAATAATATTAACCAAGCCCAACTTACAAACCATTCATTCCATTTCAGGCCCGACAAGCTCGATCCGAGTCAGATCACCGCCTCGTTACTTTACGTATCCGTCACCGCCTCATTCAGTGACACAAAATAATCAAAAACACAATTTCGAGCCTCCGAATAGCGGAAAATTGCTAGCTTGTTCTCACCGCGAGTGCCCATATCCGTTTCCACCAATGGATTTTTTAATGGGCTTTTCCCTAAACCGTTTACAGTTTGGGCCGGCTACAAATGGGCTTTTCTGGTTCATTAGTGTGCAAATATGGTAACTTACCTTGTATTTTGCCTAGCAAAATTAAATAAACTAGTAATTTACACATGCGAGCGATGCACGTTTTAATAATTTCAAAAATAAAAATAAGGACTCTGACGTAGAAAGGATTTAACTGGAAATCTCGTTTATATTAGTTATGTACGTGTACATGTTTGTAGAATGACAAATGACACTAAGACATTCTCTAAATGGTAATGCTTAGCTTTCGAAACATTGTGATATAATTACAAATGAATGTAAGATAAGCTTTTCTTCGCAATGAGTCTATATATGTTGGTTTCTTAATAAATTCACAAGCAAGAAAATTTTAAGATTTTAAGAGAACTAAACATCGAGCTAGATTTGATATTGCCGTGATGACAAAATTTACACTATAATTCTTTACATTTTCTATGTTTCAAAGTCAGACATCATCTTATCGAAAGTGATAACCCTTTTACTTTTTGCCTCCAAATGTCAACTACCTCAAGATTATGAATGAACGAGTACAATGCTGCATGAAGTATACACAAAACCTTTAAGTGAAGTTATAACAAAACATCATACTATGTATTCATTGATCAGTACAGCTTTTTTTGACATTCGGCTGTAGCGTCCACACTGAGGAGAGATGAAATTTTCAACATAGCATAGCAATCTTAAGGAGAAATTGCACTTTAACCCCTGAATTGTGGGGAAATTATGGTATAAGAAACTAATTTTTTTTTACTAAAAAAGTATTGAAACAAAGCAAAAAGTCAACGCCGTTGCCGGGGATCGAACCCGGGTCACCCGCGTGACAGGCGGGAATACTCACCACTATACTACAACGACTTGTTGTCAAAATTAACTTTTATTATTTTCTCTATCCAATATAGTTATTAATTAAGGTTGTAATTTAAATTCTCGATAACATATTAATTATCATCAATTTTGAGTTGATGCTATCTTATAAGAGATTTGTAACCTCATCGACTATAGAATTTGTATAGTAAGAGGGATAAATATGAGTCATTGATAAGATAATAAGTCTTAAGAGCATCCACAGTCGTTGAGGGTCAAAATATGCATAAATGGATAAATGAATATAGCAAAGTTATATTTTGCTGCAGTCGCTGAATGCTATTTTTAACCTTTTAAAATTAAAATAATAACAGACGGTGCTTCATGTGCAGTCGGAGAGGGAAAAAAATTTTAAAACATTTTAAAACGGTGGGATGGCATATCATGTTCTGTCAGAGGAAAAAAAAATTATAAAAAAAGGTGCGACGGGCACTTCAAGTGCTGTTCGAGGGAAAAATTCGTCCTCGAAGTGCAAATAAAAAAATACAAAAAATACAAAAAAAAAACAAAAAATTACAAAAAAAATTTTTAAAATGCAAATAACTACCTACAGCGTGGAACGGCACTTGCAAATATTTGGACCAATACGTCCGAGGGAGAGGTTGGTTTTTTTGGTTTTTTTATTAGGAAATTAATTTTTTTTGGAGGGACGCCGTCCGACCATTATAATTTTTTTTGTTTTTTTTTTTTTGTGACGGCACTTCATCCAACCATTAAAAAAAATTTGGAGGGACGGCACTTTAAGCTCCGTCTCTCAGCCAACGACTGCAGCGCAGTTTTTGGTCCAAATATGCATAATATTTAGCAAACGACTGTGGATGCTCTAAGACTAATTTGTATAGTATGAGTTTAAATAATCTTTTGGGCCAAGAGCATCCACATTTGTGATTGCTAAAAAATAGCAAAATGTATATTATACATATTGTAAAGTGAAGTTGGGAATGTATATTATACATATTGTAAAGCGAAGTTGGCTGTAGTTGTGAAATGCTATAATATAGCAATCAATAATAAAATATGATTGAATGGAACTCTAAGTTCCGCCCTGCAAAAAGAAAAAAAAAAATCATGTCATTTTTATTAAATAAATTGAATATTTTAATAATTTTAAAAGTCAGACGCAATTTGAAACTCCGCCGGAGACGGAAAAAAAAAAAGCAGCATTCAAATTTCCACGAAACATATGAGAAACACTGTCCAGTATCCCTTTGGTCAGCCACAAAACCCAACTGCCTCATTCGGCCCTCTAACAAGTCGAGCAACATAATCCCATGGAGAGTTCCCTCCGCACAAAATAAACTGAACAAACTGCAGCCTTGTCACATTTGGGAGTTACATGCCAAAGAAGGAAAACACATGGAGTACCATCAGATGTCAACAAATTTAGTAGAGACAGAGAATGAATGACCACAACAAAAGCAAAACATTTAGCAACAGCTATCATTTATACCTTACAGCATAAGGTCATTTCTATTCAAGGATTCTGTATGAGCTTCTTACAGCAAAAACAACTTTGTAATTTCAAATATGAATGCAAATTTCATATTAATAGAAAACCGACACCGAAAAATAGAATGTCATGTTTGATATGGAACTACAAATCTTTGCATACTGGTCAAGGGACATATTACAGCAAAAACACTCAAAAATGGGTAATTCATTCAGAATAATACATATTGTTCGTCCATCTTAATAATTCTCTGCTAACCTAGCAGTCACCGCCCGAAGCTTGGAGTAGACCTTGCCTGCAGGTGATCCCAAAATGAGACTGCAAAGAGAATCTCTTGCCACCTTAATGTTTAGAAATGATCCCAGTATGTGGATCTTGGTATCTGCAATGACAATCCTAGTTCTTGTCGAGTTTTCAATGGCAAACTTTGTTTTACCCCCTTTTCCTGATAGCCGTCCGATTGCACGAGAGAGATGTTCACCTCGGAGAGTCTTCACGTCTTTGATCTCAAAAGAGTCGACGTAGAGATCATCAAGCCGTAGGAGGGCAACAGCGTCAGGAATATCAAATCCGAGCATGAAAGCGTGTACGAAATCCGCACATTTTTGTAGGTTACTGACATCTGGGGTGTCTTTTCTTGTCTTCAGCTCCACCTTCCGAGCCTGAATTGTTGAGAAAATAGAATAAAAGACATGTACACAATTGAGGGACAGAATGCAACCAGTGACCACAATTACAAAATATATTACTTTTGATTGATAGAGTGAAAACTCCAATGGGTTGTGAAAATTATATGAGATTCAATATTACTTGATCAAATAGCTTACAATACATCCAATTTCTAATGGGATCCAGATTTAGACATTTTTTTATTTTTATTAAACCTATAGTCATATCAGTATGGCACAATACTAAGTTTTAGACTTTTAGTTGCAACCTATCTGAGCCCATCCTAACCCATCCATCTGGACTATATTCAGACTTGAACTGACCTAGTTGAGAGCAATGCAACCACAAGTGGCAGCCCCTCCAAACGATCCCCCTAAGTTACGAGACTATAATGGAACCCACTCAATCACAAGCAAACAGAAAGCCCCTTTGGTATATGTGACAGGTTGGTAAAGGTCAATTTGAAATTCTAGCAGAACTCAGTCACACTAAATTACCACAGTTCCTCCGCAAACAAGATATACCAGATGTTGATTTGACTTTTCAAGTCATAATTGAATTCAACTAGAGACAACTTTCATTAGTAAACTAGCATTAGTTGATTCCATATTTAAAACTAGGAATGTGTATATGCCAAAAAGAAATTATCGTACTAAATTATAATATTCAAATCAGTCAAATAAAATTTAAACCTGGGTCAATGGAGCTTTCTCTAACCTACATACCCAAATCAGTCTGTAGAGAAAGATCCTTCCAATCAACCATCGAACCAATCAACTATAGTCACAAAACTGACCTCATGGATGAATCATACCAAAGAGCATTTTTTACTGCTGCAAACTTTACCAATGTACACTAACTTCAATAAACAACTAATCGGGTATCAATACATTTTTAAGACAGAGAACTAAAATTTTACGATATTCTACGACCACATTAATATATTCACGCAATTTCCATTCAAGACAACTTGCGCCTGCAATGTAATATTGTTCTCCTCAGTAGCTTCATATTCAAGAATCCTTCCTATGTAGTAAATAGATTTGTGGTTGTCCAATCAAAGCTGACATTTCTTCTCTTTTCACATTAGAAATCTTCATATGATTCTTGGGGGACAACCATGAATCAGTAGGAAGATGCATTTTTAATAAGTAAATTATTAAATTGATACAAGAGGGAGTAGTTCTTTAAGTTCTTCCTCATTGCAGATTTGATTCAGCTAATTCAAAGCATTTCCCTGAACTTTATCTTAGGTTCCCCAAAACATCATATCATGGGCATGCATCATTTTCATAGTGTCAGATTATATAATTCGAGGAAAAAGAAAAGTTAGAAGAGAGAAGGAAAATTAGAAATTATAAAGATATGTTCTTTTTGCACCCTACTAAGAGAATAAGTTGATAAACTGAGCAATGCAACAATAGATAGTTGAGAATTTTGGATGAGTGGGGCCCACGAAAACCGTTAAGAAGGAAGACTCGCTAACTGACAACAAGGGAATGTACTCAACCCTTAAAAAAAAGATCACTTGGCTGACTGTATAAGTATAAAGCTTGCTTACAGCTATCAACAAAGGTCACCCAAAACTCCCTAAAACTTCACCAAGGGTTGCATTTAAGCTCCATTCTCATTTTAAATTACCAAGTGAGTAATGTCAAATATAATACCAACAAAATGTCTCTTCTTCAGTTCCAGATTAATCTATCATCAATAAATATAAGAACAATTATTTGGAATACTAAAACCATGTTTGGATACAAAGGTAGGATACATGTAGGCACTTTTTGACAATTTTTGAGTGAAGGTAGAGGAATGCAATATATAGGTTTCATACATGTAGCTCCATTTTGAATAAAAAGATGGTTGGACTGGAATTTAGATACTTATCATAACATACAGTTTGAAATAATTTTGAGGTAAAAAAAAGGTAGCGTACCTCCACAATATAACCAAACGGACCACAATTTTGATAACTATAGGTAGAAAAATCACCTTCACCAACCTCCATATCCAAACGGGGCCTAAACGGACAACTCCTCAATTTTGGTATCTTTTTGGAGAAATACGTAGTAACATCACCCATCTCTAAAGAAGGCGAAAGGATTATACTCAGAAACAAACACATCTAATACCAGCTACTTACAAAACACACAGGTAGAAAAGTCCCCTTCACCAACCTCCATATCCAAACGGGGCCTAAACGGACAACTCCTCAATTTTGGTATCTTTTTGGAGAAATACGTAGTAACATCACCCATCTCTAAAGAAGGCCAAAGGATTATACTCAGAAACAAACACATCTAATACCAGCTACTTACAAAACACACAGGTAGAAAAGTCACCTTCACCAACCTCCATATCCAAACGGGCCTAAACGGACAACTCCTCAATTTTGGTATCTTTTTGGAGAAATACGTAGTAACATCACCCATCTCTAAAGAAGGCGAAAGGATTATACTCAGAAACAAACACATCTAATACCAGCTACTTACAAAACACACAGGTAGAAAAGTCACCTTCACCAACCTCCATATCCAAACGGGGCCTAAACGGACAACTCCTCAATTTTGGTATCTTTTTGGAGAAATACGTAGTAACATCACCCATCTCTAAAGAAGGCCAAAGGATTATACTCAGAAACAAACACATCTAATACCAGCTACTTACAAATCACAAGCTTTTCTAATTGTCGTACGTTTGCTACCTGATTTCCAATTGAGTTAGCCTAAAATCCACTCTCACGATCGTATTCAACAAAAAGAGACCTTTTACATCCCAAAACGAATACAATTTGATATTTTTTGAACAGAACATAACAAAACCAAAGATGAAAATTTTAACCCTAATTTAGGGAGATGGAGGGATAAAGGAAGGACCTTTAGGTTCATACGAATGTCGATCTTCATGTGCTCGTAAATTGGCGTATAAATCTCCATCCAATACTTCTTCAACGGCGAGAACCGATGCGCCGGCACCGCCACTTTCCTGAACTGAACCTTCCCGTCCGACATCTCGTGCGCCGTCATCGCCTCGAACTTCGGCCGACGTGGCACCTCCTCCTCCACTTCCATCGCCTCCTCCGCGTTCGACGATTCTCCGTTGTTAGATGCGGCCGCCATGGCTAGAGAGAGAAAGCTTCGATGAGGGAGGAAGAAAGGAGAGCGGGGGACTAGGGTTTAACTTTTTAGAAAGGTTGGTTGGATTAAAGATGCGCACAATTTATAGCTGGTCGATTTATAAGAAGGCCCATGTGAGCCCAAGTTCGGCCCATATAGGAGTTGGGTCTTAAAGTCAACGAAAGAGGAACGTGCATTTTATACCATTGTCGTAGCCGTCATCATTCGCGTCAGATTGATTCGCGAATTTTGAGGAAACTCTCCCTCTCTCTCTTTCTTCGTCTTCCTTCGACCTCCGATTTGGTACGATCTAGGGTTTGTAAGAAAGATCATTTCTTTTTTTTAATTATAATTATTACTATTAATTTATTATTATGTTTTTAAAATTCAGTTTCGAAATGGCGCTTCGGAGTTTGTTTCGGAACAAGGCGTTGGATCAGGTCAGATCTCGGTCGATGTCGACCGTTGATTCGCCGAACGGGGTGATCAGAGCCACTCTCTTCCCCGGCGACGGGATCGGCCCTGAGATCGCCCAGTCCATTAAGCAGGTTTCATTTCATTCGATTTCTCTCTCTCTCTCTTTTTTAATTATTAATTTCCCTTTTATAGTTTATTTGGTACTTCTTGATCGATATTATGCGACTGTGAAGTAACGGAGTTTAGGACTGCTGTTGTTGTCGAGGACGATTATTTGCAATTTTTTGACACCTTAATTAGTAGCTAAGTAGTTATTTGCAGTTTAATCTGAGGTGAAATGGATGTTGTGGTGATTGCGCTGAATTTCGCATTATTAAGAAGAGCAACTCGACCGACAAACATGATTTATACATTATTCAGAAAATTAAGGTTTGCAGTTATAAGAGCATCTGTAGTCGTTATGACTCAAAATTTTCAAATTTGGGGAATAGAAATAGAAATTTTGAGTTGGGCGTGTAGTTGTTTAAAACTCAAGATTTGGTCGAACTGTGGATCTAACAAATTCAAACCAATCTCAGCAATTAATTTATAAAAAAAATAATTTTGAGTCCAACACATTCACCCAAAAAAATTTGTGCGCAATGTACACATAAAAATTCCTATAAGCCCATTCCATCTCAACTCTTGATAATAAAAAAAATCAAACCGATCTCAAATATAGACTATATGCAGAAACCATTCTATAGGCCCTATTTCATAGAAAAAAAATTATATTTTAGGGGAAAAAAAGCAACGGACGTAAGAAGGTCTTGCGCCCTTGTTGTTTTTAGTTTTTTTTTTTTAATTTCTTCCGACGCAAAATGATTTTGGGTCTGTTTCTTTCAGGATTTTTTTTTTGAACGGACGCAAGATGATCCTACGTCCAGGGCCCCCACCTTGAGGCAGGTGAGGCGGCCGCCTAAGAGCCCCAAATTTTTTACAGTTTTAGGGGCCCCAAATTTGTATTTTCCTTATAAATATACACGTATTTTGTGCGTAAAAAATTATATTATAATTAGGGGCCACAAAAATAATTATTTGGGTCTTTCGCTTTGGGCCCCCGGGAACTAAGAGTCGGCCCTGCCTGCGTCCGATACTTTTTTTCTCCTTTTTAATTTTTTAAATTGCTCATACGCAAGATCATCTTGCGTCCGAGATTTTTTTTTTTTATCGGACGTAAGATGATCTTCCGATTTCTATATTTGGGGAATTCCTATATCGTTTCTCAAATATAGACGAGTACTATTCCTTTTTTTCCAAATTTTGGAAATATAGGGAACGACTACAACAACTCGTTCCCGATATTTTCCAAATTTTGGAAATATAGGGAATGACTTTAGATGCTCTAACTTTGTATCGCTGGATCAGGCGAAACTTATCCCAAAAAACATCAAAGATCAAATGCAAACTTTGAGTTGTACAATTCTTCAAGCAGTTCTAAAAAGCATTAGTGCATTACTAATTGATGCTGGAAATAAGTCTGCCCTTTAGGATGAAAGTGAGGGAGATTAGCAATAGAAGAAACGAAGTAGGATAATGTTGCACTCATTCCATTGCCTTGGTTGTTGAATATGGAGTTAGAAGCGGCAGAATTTGATTGATGTTTGCTCCTCGATTTCTGATTTAAAATAAGCAGGGTGATCTTAACTGCCTAGATAGAAAACGTAAATTATCTTTATCATACGTTGAATTTACTGCCTCCCTTACAGATTTGGATTGACAACCCTAGATTGAGTGCTTAATTTACTGACTCTGTTAGAGTTTGGATTGACAACCCTAAGCACTAACAATCTAGATGTTTGAACACCCAAAGCTGCTAAGAGGCCTAGGCAGTGCTTATGACAACACTGAATTGAACAAATGCGTCATCCTGTACATCACAACGCCTATCTATGGGAATAATAAGCAAGGATTAGAGAAGTCCTTCATCGCCAAATACGCTTTTGGTATATTAAACACTTCCATGGCACACACTCTCATGTGAATTTGTATTTGTTAATTTGTCATTTGTAAATGTGTCACCCTTTATTCAAAGGAAAGGCTGACACATACATTTTAGGTTCATAGCACTGTTGTGTCTGACATCACATGCATATACTTTATTTTTCTGTCTGCAGATCATAGTTTTTCTTTCCTCTTTTCTTCTTCCCATTGCTGTATCTCTCTTTAACGAAGTGTTTTTTTTATATCATTCATTAATTTGTTTTGAATAGTGTATGTAATGATTCCTTTGATTCTCTGTTATATTGATGTTTGACATGCCTAGAGAACTATTTTCCGGTCAAACTAGACTATATTATTTGCACAATCTGGTTATCCCTTTGTTGTGTAGAAACTGAGCAACAGGTAGCTAAAATATCTTTTCAATTTTTTTTAATTTATTCTTTTGGTGTGTCAGAAGACCCAAAACCAGATGAAAACATTAGTTATCCTTTGGTGGGTGCAAGAGAATTGTGCTTCTTTCATATTTGATGAATATTCACCTATGTATCGACTTGTTTCTTATAGATTTGGATTCTAGTAGGTAAAACTAAATGCTGCCTGTATGTATTCTTCGTTTGGTGCCAAGCAAATTTCTTCCGTGATATGAAGAGCTGCACTTAAAATGAATTTGTATTTCACATTGTTAAAGCATATCGACCATTCTCTCTTTTCTGGGTGCAAATTAGATTTCATTTGTGTGCAACTTTCTTCTGTGCTGGTCAATCAAACTAAGGAATTCATGGTAAGTGGTCTCCAGGACATGATTAAGTTAGATTCCTAGGAGTAAGTTAAACATTTGTATTAAAGATAACTCAATATTTTGATGTATGTGTAAGAGATGGTTTTATTTCATTATTAACCTTATGTATGTCAGATCGATTTGTAAGTGACCTTTAATGTTTTACTTGTGAATTTATTGAAGCGAATACATAATTTAGTTTAAATTTGAGGCAGTGGCTTGCAAATAGTTGAATGCTAGTTGGCAGCTTTCATGGTTAACTCTTTGGCTTGTGTTACGTATGTCTTAAGGGTGAATATCTTGCTTATATGAATATTGTCATATTCCCTTTTAGTTCCTTGAAGTTTAAGGAAACTGAAATGGAGAACAGAGTTGATGGTTGATACTTGAACTTGAGAAATTCATAGTCTTGGAGGATTCTCAGATCCTCAAGATAATGACAAGGAAGTAAATCCCTAGACTTTTTTGTTGTAGAAAACTGCTTAACTTGATTCCAGTATGACATTGGCTTGCCTTTTTGACTATTTACAAATATATAAAGTAATTCCTCTTTATCAAATATGGGCTTTAATACCTAATTGACTACATGATAAATCGTACTACGGGACTGATTCTTTAGACAGGAGAAAAAAATCTAAACTAAAAACCCAACAAAATGTATTCATTAATAAATCTAGACTGTTCTATATGACTACACGAGTCGCTCTACATGGGATGAACTCGTGTGCTCTCCACTTTACAAACTCATCCTAGAATTTGACTTCACTTTATAAAACACTAGAGTCGTGATAATAGGAAATACCATTTAATCAAATCTCTTACAATGAAGAGGTATCTCAAGGAGTTCTTTGTCATTGCAATCAGATAGCATGTTTGTTGATCACATAGGAAGGGAACTAGGTTTTCGTAATCTGAAGCATATTTTGGTGCCATTTGTTGAATGGATGAATTGTCATAGACTCATAGGTCTTTGTCATGTTTTCACTTTTGCAGTACCCGGCCCATTCTATTTTACTTGACTGTAATTGTCTGTATGACTTCCGACTCTTCTGTTTTGAATTACATGCAGATTATAATTGAATTACATTGTGTTATACAGGTGTTCAACGCAGCTGAAGTGCCTATTGAATGGGAAGAGCATTTTGTTGGGACCAAAGTAGACCCGAGGACACAGAGCTTTCTAACGTGGGAAAGTCTGGAGTCAGTGCGCAAAAATGGTGTAGGCTTGAAGGGCCCAATGGCTACTCCAATTGGAAAGGGCCATCGTTCTTTGAACCTCACCTTAAGAAAAGAACTGGGTCTTTTTGCTAATGTCAGACCTTGTTATAGTCTTCCTGGTTATAAAACTCGTTATGATGATGTCAATCTGGTTACAATTCGTGAGAACACAGAAGGAGAGTATAGTGGCCTTGAACACCAGGTAAATCTACTTAACTTACATTGTTTCCATTGTAACTTGTTGGATTGTTATATAGATCCTTTCGAACTATTTAGGTGGAAATTAAGTGTTATTGTTCATGCTTTGGTACCACATTGTGACTGAGTAAGAGTCGATGAACAAAAGAAGATATTGTAGTACTGATGTGAAAGGGTTTATTGTACAGTATATATATATAGTAGTGACCGCCTGGCGCCTGGGCCCTCTCCTAATTTATCTACTAGGGCTAAAAGTAGTAAAGAAAGAAACCTATACGATACTCTAATATCACTTCTCTTTGTTTTTTTATTTATCTAATCATGTTTTGATAACTGACTCAAGGTCGTTAGAGGTGTTGTGGAAAGTCTGAAGATCATTACTCGTCAGGCAAGTATAAGGGTTGCAGAATATGCTTTTCATTATGCCAAGACAAATGGCCGACAAAGGGTGTCTGCTATACACAAGGCGAACATCATGCAAAAAACTGATGGTCTTTTTCTTAAGGTACGCTGACTGCAATAACTGGGTTTATCCATTTATGAATTGGATATTAAAAAATTATTCAGTCCACCTAAATCTATCTTCAATTGCAGTGTTGTCGTGAGGTTGCTGAGAAATATCCTGAGATTACTTACGAGGAAGTAATCATCGACAATTGTTGCATGATGGTATGACTCATAGAATTAGTTTCTCAAAATTTATGTTTCCTGGGAAAAAATATTACCCATTTAGAATCATAATTTTAGTTTCTTCTTTCTCAGTTCTGAAGCATATTTAGTGTTTGTTCGTAACAGCTTGTGAAGAATCCTTCTCTCTTTGATGTTCTGGTGATGCCAAATCTCTACGGAGACATTATTAGTGATCTTTGTGCTGGTTTAATTGGTGGCTTGGGTTTGACTCCTAGGTATACTTCTTTCTTCCAAATTCATTGGTAGTTGGCTATTCTGTTATCATCTCATTTGCATAACCTTTTCTCAGCTGCAATATTGGCGAAGGAGGCATTTGTCTGGCAGAGGCTGTACATGGTTCAGCTCCTGATATTGCTGGAAAGGTATGTGAAAACACTTGCCTTCCTCTCTAGTGCTTGAGATCTGGTAACTTTTTTCGTTCAATAACAGTTCCAAACAGATAATTTAATGATCGTATCTCCATTTTCTCTACGTTTATGTATGTGTTCCTTTACGTCATGTTTTAGGGTGGAGTCGTGCACCAGAATTATACTGCTTTCGGAACTCAAACTCTAACCTCGTTATTTTTTAATTTTTATCTCTAATACTATAATGGGAGAAGGCCTTAGTGTCATTTGTAAATCTACCAATTTGTGAATCTACCAACATGTGCAACACACGTACATAACTAATATAAAGAAGGTTTCAGGTTCAAACTCATACTATATCTGAATTTTTACTTTTAAAAAAATAAATTTATTAAAACGTGCATCGCACGTGTAAATTACTAGTTTTTTTTTAACTGGAGTTCAGAATTACTGGGTTTTAAGTTAGGGGGTGTGAGATGACCTTGTGGTTGGGCACTTGTCCTGTACCTTGTTGAACTGGTGTAGCAAGTTGCATATCTGAGCTCCATTTGCTTCTTGGAAAATAATTTTATAATACAAAATTTGAAGTTTTAAGTGATTTATGCATCTCGTAAAGATTGTTGATGCTAAATTGTTTGACTGCCAAATCATATGATTGTTGCTCATTCTAGCAAAATGATACAGCATGCATAAATTCATTGTTTTCTACACCTTTAGTTTCAATTTGTGTTTCCTTACTATATGTTCCAGAATCTCGCAAACCCAACAGCTCTCCTTTTGAGTTCAGTTATGATGCTCCGCCACCTGCAGCTAGTTGATAAGGCGGATCGGATCCACAATGCTGTACTCCAAACCATTGCTGAAGGGAAATACCGAACTGGCGATCTTGGAGGCACTTCATCCACCTCTGATTTCACAAAAGCAGTGTGCGACCATCTCTGATAACTTTTTGTAGTGATTTCAGGCGGTTTGAATTAAAACTGAGGCACTCTGCAACTTCACTGCTTATTGAGTTCCGAGCACACGTTGACAATTGGAGTAAATAAACCAACATTCTTTTATATGCCGACACTTATCTTATTTTTATCGTGCCAGTGTCGTAGCTGGCGACAATTTGAGCATGCTATTATACTATTTTCTTCCCTCCTTATATTTTATTAGTGCAGTTGTTAAAAACTGAGAACAAAGAGGGCAGGGTACATAAAAAATAAGCAACAAATAAATCGGTCTCAGTGCAACCAAATTGTGTAATTTGCTTATTGCTGCTGTTTCAGTCTAGTTTGGGCGACCCAGTTGTTCAGAGTATCTTTGCCTGCTTGATGTTTTTCTTTTGTTGTTATTTTTTCAATTCACATTTTTACGTCTTAATGGAAAAAGCCCTTTTGTATCTTTATTTATCTCCCAGCTTCTATTAGGACTTGTTTATTTGTAATGCACACATTATAAATACAGTATGGAAATAGTTGGCTTCACAGGATTTAATAAATCCGACGTGAACTTTTCAAATCTATATATACATCACTTAAGCGAATAGGAACGTTGCTGCGACGCATGCAACAATGACATGTAAAAAAAATGAAAATGCCTAAATGGTGAGGGGTGATTACAGAGGGAGAAATAGTAGCAGGGACATGCATCACACTTTGGTTTCACCTATAGACTTGGCTTCGTGTGTTGTGTGTTATGTAGATAATTGTCTGCTTATGAATCTCTTCCAAACTATATCAACAATCTGTTGTTTTGAGAAGAAAAAATAAATAAATCTAACTGTTTTTGGTTTTTTTATTTTGAAAAAAATTTAAAATCTGGCCACCTTGTTTCATTAATAAGAGATTAATATAAAACATACTTAGAGACCTGAGCCAAGTACAACAACCTACAACCATAACTAAGTTACATGACCTCCACCCCGAACATGGGGGGTGGGACAAAATAAACATAACCTCCACCCCGAATATGGGGGGTGGGACAACATAACCAAAAATCACACAGAAATACATCATCTCCCCCCCCCCCCCCCCCCCCCCCCCCCCCAAACAAACCCTGGGGTGGTGGGTATCAAGGAGCCTAGTAGTCGTCAGTCGATCGTCAGCCCGATCTCGATCTCCTCATCATCAAACTCCTCTATCTAGAAAACGCTTGCAATCCTTTCCCTGGGACCTGCTGCTGCCACATTAGCCCAAAAAGAAATAAAATGCGTAATGTGAGTCAAATTGCCAGAAATACTATTGCAAGATCTACGAAAATAAAGATTATTTCTGTCTAGCCATTGAACCCAGGTCATTGCGGCAATAGCTAAATACCACGCTTCTCTCATAGCACCTCTCTCCGTTGCGAACTTTGGGCCCACCCACCGGTCCTCGTAAGTATTAGAGTATTTGGGTTGTCCCTAGGGCGCTGAGTACTTCTACGAGTACCGCTTTACTCATAGGACACTGAAGAAAAAGATAGTCTCTAGACTCGATGGCGGCGCTGCAGAAACCGCATTGGGAGTCCACACTCAGTTGGCGCTTAGTGAGGTTTTCTCTAGTCAGGATCGCATCATTAAGTGTCAACCATAAGAAAGCTTTGATTTTTAGCGGGGCTTTCGTTTTCCAGATGACGACCGCCCACTTTGGGGTACAACCCCTAAAATGGATGCGCTTGTACATGGAGCGAACCGTGAGCTTGCTGTTCTTCTCCACTCTCCAGGATTTTTTATCGGGGCCCTGGGAGCAGCCAATTCCAGTGTTGGAGATGTATGCCTAAAGTTCCGTAAGTCTGAGCTGTGAGCCTATATCAAACAGTTGTTTGAACGAAGGGTTCCAGGTGCCTAATAAATCTAACTGTTACCTAATCAATAGAGCAGATTGTTGGTAAAAACAAATAGCCCAGATTGGCGAGCTGTTGAGTATGATTTATATATGATGATATATCAGTTCGTTTTTTTATTTGAAAAAAAAAAACCCTACGGTCGAACAACTACTATGGTTATTACAGAAAGAAGTAGACAGTCTGTAAATACACAATGCACAAAATAAAATAAAGGGCTGCAAACAAACCGAGCTACTTGGCTCGAGCTCGGTCAAAGCTCGGCTCGTGTCGAGCTCGATACGTAAACGAGCCGAGCTCGAGCTTGAAGGTACATGGATTTTAGGCAAAAGCTTGCGAATATTCGGCTCGAACTCGGTCAAAGCTCGGCTCGTGTCGCCGAGCTCGAGCCTGAAAGTGAGCTCGATACATAAACGAGCCGAGCTCGAGCCTCAAGGTATTCGGCTCGACTCGGACCGTTTGCAGCCCTTAGCACAATTTACAGTACTCATCTTCAAATATACTTCAAGCTTATTTATTTTCGCTCATTGCATACTATGTTTGTACATTGAACAGCATATCAGAACAAGGTTTGTGTATGAAAAATGTTTCAGAAAATCCCCTAAATTCAAGTTTTTCTTCTCTTTTTTTTCGTACTATATAAACTCTTGGTAGGTTAACAGCTTCTCTTTAAAAAGACCTGAAATTTTATTTCTTGAGAATCAAGAACTTCTGATTGGCAAACCTTGAAAGATTCAAGCCTCTGTTCTCTCCCTCCAAAGAAAAACAAAACCCTGCGCAGAACAACAGCTACTATGGTTCTCAGAAGCACTGCCGAGTTCCCACTCGATGATAGTTTCTTTGACTGTCCAGAGCTCGATGAGATACTTCGCAATGGAGAAGATCTACTACATCAGCCACTCTGCGTTCCTGACGATCCTCTGTCAAGCATCGACATATTGGCAGAGCATGACTTTCAGCTTATGTCGATGTATCCAAATCTTTTTTCACAACCTACAATCAAGAATGAGAATACCGGCCAAGAAAATAGTGAATGTGCATCAAAAGAAATGAGCGAGAAGGATACCGATCCTACAGAAACTGCGAAGAGTATCAGTCAAGAAGACACAGATGGTGCAGCAAAAGAAAAGAGAGAGACGAGCAACGAGCCTACATCTACTACAAAAGCAACGATTCTTGGTCATGGCAAATCCACGACGAGCCGTGGAAGACCTAGGAAGAGTAGTGGGTTTGTGGATAGTCCTTCCTGTTCTGATTTATGTAAGACAGAAGCAATCAAGAAGCGTGATACGCCAAGTTCAGATGAGAAAGCAGTGGAAGCAACTGGCAGTTCTCAAATGCTGAAGAAGACGGGGAGAAAGTGCAGGCAAACGCAATCGCAGTCTGTAAAACTTGCAGTTTCAGCTTTAGAGGGTCGTGATGCTTCAGAACCTCTTGAGACGAAGAGAACATGTAGCTCCTGCGGGGTAGACGACACGCCTCGATGGAGACCGGATCCTGATGGACGAGGCACACTCTGCAATGCATGCGGCTTAAGATGCAAGAATACAGTTTCAGCTTTAGAGGGTCGAGATGCTTCGGAACCTCTTGAGACGAAGAGAACATGTAGCTCCTGCGGGGTAGACGACACGCCTCGATGGAGACAGGGTCCTGATGGACGAGGCACGCTCTGCAATGCATGTGGCTTAAAATGCAAGAAAAGACAGGTATAACTCAATTCAATAGTACATGCTGTAAAAATAACTATACAGTCTATATATACACAATGTATTATTAACACTTCATCTTCAAATATACTTTAAGCTTATTTGTTTTCTCATGGTGTATTATGTTTGTAAATTGAACGATATAGATCGACAAGGTTCACAATTTTATGAATAATAAAATTTTTCAAAAATTCATTATGTTGAGTAATACTGGAAATATATACACAGACAACACTTTGTGGTCGATAACAAGACTGATCCAAACCTATGTCCTCCCATTTGATCTTACCTTTCACATGATGAACCTTCTGATCTTATGAGCCACGTTTTGGTCCACAATCAAGGGATCTGAACTCTGTGATAGTTTTTTTTATTATCAAAGAACAGTGAGGTTGAAAACAAACCCCCTGCATTCCATTAATAAGATATTAAACGAAACAAATAACCATGTGAAGGTGAATGGCTTTCATGTTGCCCAACATGCTGGGACATGACACTCATTCACCGCCCGAACAGAAACGAGCCAAACCAAAACTTCCCTTCCCAAAACCACAAAACGCACCCCACAAAAAGAAAGAAACATCCACCAGCAAGTGCCCAGGTCCAGCTACTCCTGCCTATCATTCGACTTCCCGTTGCCCTTCCCTATCTTCCGCATGTTCGGCGTTAACAGGAACCTCCACCTCCTCATATATATCCCTGATTCTTTTATTCGCCTCCTTACCTACCGTGTTGATCCAAAATAGAATATTAGCCTTGATTAAAACTAATAACTGTTGATGCGCAAGATGTCTGTGTGTGGGTCTAAATATTCTATTATTTCTTTCTAGCCAAATAGCCCAACAGGTTGCCGCTATCCCAATCCCCCATGGCTCTGTGTCTGTGTAACGAACATAGAGCTCCCTCCAACCTCCCGAAGCAGACTCAACCGAGTCTGGTATAGGGCCAAAAATATTGAATCTTTGTATTAGGTCCTCCCATAACGGTACAGCATACCGGCAAGTCGTGAATAGATGATCCCCCGTTTCACAATCATGAACTCTGTGATAGTTCAGTACGCAATCTTGGCAAAACTTTCTTACTGTAAATTTTAACCAATGGAGTTGATGGTGAACCTGTCAAGTGGAATGGACCCTAACTAACACCTTTCGCATAGCCTCAAATTTGGATGTACATTCATAAATAGACACGATTCTTCCACAACATCAACAGTAAAGACAGCCGACATAATGTTCTGCAACCTATCGTTCAGAGAGAACTCAATAAAAGTTCATGCCAATATAAAAACAAATTTACAAGCTTATTATTTCATAGAATGCTAAGAATTATGTTTACCAAACAACTAAACTAACAAATGCATAAACTTCCAATTGAAAGAAGAGGATTCATGTACATACGAGTAGCTGCTCTTAAAGCACTCCACGCATCTCCGTTCTCAAGCAACACCTGTGCTTTCTGTTCATGTAGTTTCGCCTTTCCGGGCATTAACTGAATTGCAGCCTCCCATTTCTGAGGCGCTTCCCTATACTTTCCATCCTACGACGGTCAATACCCAAATATTATAACCAAGGGCGGAGCCAAGAATTTGAGTCACTGTGGTCGAGTTTATTATAATAAAAATAAAATCTGAAATATACAAAAATACAAATGACAACGTACCTTCACAATTGTCCTTTACGAGTCTTCATATTTTGAAATCGCTTTACAATAAGTTCATTATCAATCTTCAAAAATAAGTCTTTCTCAACGTAAACAAGAAGACTGTCATTCATCCACTCGTCGCCCATTCGGTTGCGCAATGTATCTTTCACAATACTCATTGCAGAAAACACTCTTTCCACAGTAGTAGTGGCGACAGGTAGAATTAATGCCAGTGTTAGAAGCTTATAAACCAATGGAAAAATTCTATGTTTCTTCGTTAGGACCAACTTTTGTGCAAGATCACCTAGGCCTCTCAACTCTGTGAATGCAATGTTTGCGCGCACATCAAAAATATACGTATCAAGTTCATCACCGAGTTCGAGAATATCTAAAGTTGAAAAATCTTGTGGATAAAACTCGGCCAGTTGAAGCAATTTGCTCTTGTCGAAAGCATAAAATGAATTTTGTGGACACAAGCAAGCTATGCAAAGTAGTAACTTTGTACTGGCCTCCGAGAAACGATCTTTCAACTCGTTATATTGCAAGTCAATCACAGCATAGAATAAATCAACACGATAGTGATGCAAATTTTTTATATTCGGTGGATTACGCTGTGGGCGACCACGAATATCATACCGCATAAACATATCATCCATTTTAGGAACATCAATATTATGCTTCTGACAAAAATCACAAACTTCTTTAAGAAATGAATCCCACCCATCATCTCTCAATATCTCGAGTCGTTCCTTGCAATCTTTCACCAAACCCATTGCATTGACAATATCTTGATTTTTCAATTGTAATGATTGAGACAACACATTTGAAATTCCCAAAATAATCTTCATCATGTGTAAATTGAATGCAAAATCAAATGAGTGCATCCACTTCGACAAGTTAGATGCCTCCAACTTTTGATCTGAAGAAGAAGATTTATCCGTATAAATAATTTCAAGTACTTCGCCCACAGTTTTGAACATTAAAAGTATGCTAAGCAAAGACTTATAGTGCAAACCCCATCGTGTATCACCAGGACGTTGCAGGTTAGTTTCTTGATTAAGCCCTCTCCCACTAACAATATCACCATTTTCCAATGCCTCCGCAATAAAATTTGATTGTTTTTCATGAAGGAGATCAGAGCGTTTACAAGATGCTCCAACAACATTTATCACATCAGTAACAACACGGAAAAACTCAGCAACGAGAATATTCTTCTTTGCCACGCCTACAAGAGCTAGTTGAAGTTGATGAGCAAAGCAATGTACGTAGTAAGCACACGAGTTCTCCTTCAAAATGAGTGCTTTCAAACCATTAAATTCCCCTTTCATATTACTAGCTCCATCATAACCTTGTCCTCTCAATCTAGAAATGCTCAAATTGTATCTAGAAAAAATCTCATCAATCGAAGCCTTAAGTGAGAGGGATGTGGTATTAAGAACATGTTCAATCCCAATAAAGCGCTCTTTTACATGCCCACTACTGTCTACATAACGCAAAACAACCGACATTTGCTCTTTGTTTGAAATATCACGTGATTCATCAACTAAAATCGAAAATAGTGAATCACCAATATCTTTTAAGATGACATCAATTGTTTCAACAGCACAAGCACACACAATATCTTTCTGAATATCCGGTGATGTCAACTTGCAATTTTTAGGAGCATTTCCCAATACCACATCATTTATTGAATCATTATGACTCGCCAAGAATTGCAACTGAACAAAGAAGTCACCTGGATTGAGAGAATTTTCGGATTCATCATGGCCGCGAAAAGGTAGACCTTGTCGTAGCAAAAGGCGAACGCAATCAATTGAGGCGTTAAGACGAACACGATAATCATATCTTGCTTGTTGAGAATGCTTGTGGAAAACTGTTTCAATATGTTGTTTTTGATTCATCAATGAATCACACTTTAATCGAGCTTGGTTGTGCTCACTGCCATGTAGCCCAATGTGAACTTTAAGCCGTTCTTTGTTTTTCCAGTAAATGAATCCTTCGGTTACAAAAGCATCACCTCCAGACTGTTTTCCTCTTACTGATTTAAAAAGATAACAATATTGGCAATATACAGCATCTTTGGATGTACTATACTCCAGCCATTTAAAGTCGTCAAACCACGAAGGGCAAAAACTTCTATATGCTTCGACTCCAAACTTCCTTTTCGGGAATTTAATATCCCTAGGTTGACAAGGACCTTTTAGCAAATACGCTCTTCGAACTTGATCTATAATTTTATGACTATATCGTAAAATTGGGATTCTTAATCCCGGATCGGAGGGCAATTGTGCGGCATCAAATTCTTCAATTAAAAATGAACTTGACTCACTTGAGATCTTCATCCCGACTCTATTCGAGTCCTCCACTCTATTTGGGCACTCATCGACTTTATTTGAACTCTCTCCGATTACTTGTTCTTCAACACGTTTTCTTTTGTAGAATCTCTCCATAATCCTTCAAATTTTCAATTTTAAAAATAATGAGTTTCACCAAGATAAATTATAAGATCATCCCTACCTAAACAATATACACATACATAAATCAGTAAATCACATTGGTTCAAACAACATAATAAGTATGAAAAAAAGAAAGCATGTCAATAAATTAAAATGAAGTGGAGAAGGCCAGAAGGGAGCTTACGAACTGGTTTGAGGTTGAGGGAGCTTCGATTTGAAAGGTTCTCTTACGATTTGAAGGGGATTAGGGTTTCTCTCGTTTTGGGGGGATTACGATCGAAGGGGGTTAGGGTTTCAGATTTGGGGGATTTCGAGAGCGGGAGAATTGAGAGGAGCGTCGGGATCGATTAGCAAGAGAGAGAGCGTCGGATTTAGGGTTTCGATTTGGAAGTAGAGATCGTCAGATTCGGAGATAGGGTATGGGGCGATTTGGGGAGTGGGGAGAGAGAGAGAGCAGAGAAGATTTGATTGAGCGGGTTTGATAGAAGGAGGGGAGTGAGGAGAAGATAGAATGACCATTTTACCCTCAACAAAAGAGATCAGAACGGGATCTGATCTCTGCCACACGATCTGAATCAAACCAGATCCGATGGCTGGATTCTCCCGCTCAAGATAAGGACATCCGCTCACCATCTCATAATAGACTAACTCTATATATATATACGTAATTTTTTTTTTTTTTTTTTTTTTTGAGTGCGGTCCTTGGACCGCACTGGTTGGCTATTGGCTCCGCCACTGATTATAACTAGAGAGTTGGAATGTGGCTCCACATGCCTCGTATTACACATGCTTTTCATCTTTCATTCCCACCAATCAAAAAATTTGCATTCAACGACAATTATCATGCACTCTGTGAGACTATAATTGAGAGAGACTCCTAATGAACATAACCCATCTCTAATATTGTAACTAGAGTGTTGGGCTTCCGTGGCCTTTTGGAGTGTTGGGACATAAACCATCTCCAAGCTCCATATTTCTACTTCCCAAAAGACATTTCATTACTTCTCCACCAGCAATGAAACACTTCCTCAACAAAGACACATTCATAACATTAAGTCAACTCTTTATGAAAGAAACAAAACAAAAAAGTCAAAATTTCAGATACAAATTGCATATTCAAAATTTCTCTAAGTGTTTGAGAAAATCATAGAACTACACTCGCTGTTTGAAAGAACAAGCATGTCAATTTTGTAAATAGTTTCGAAAATGGGGGTGAGTTTGGTAAATATTTCAAAAAGTGGATCATTTTGGAAAAAAATCCATAATTTTAGTATATTATTTACCCCCACAAATTCGTATATACCTTCATCTACGCTCTTTTTTCGTCTATATTTATCTACCCTGGGTAAATGGATTTTTTTCCCGGAATAGGTCTATTTTGAAAATTAATTTATGAAATAGGTATATTTCGAAACTAATTCCGAATATAGATCGCTGCAGTATCGAACTGTGGCCTGTTCAATTATGAGGCTGCAGTTCCAATTGTGGCCTCGTCAATGTTTTTCTCTCTTTTCGATGTCGCAGTTCCCAATTACAACATTAGTTCATTTATATTTGGGTTAAAGATACCTGGAGACTTAGACAAATTTTTGTAAGTAAAAAAAGATGAAATATAGGTCGAAGTTGGGAACTGCGCCCTCAGTTATATATATTTTTTATTTTACTTTTTACTCATAAGTAGAAAATGATAACATAGGCCGCACTTCTCAACTACGACCTCTGTTTCTTTCTGCACAATTGATATGTGTTTTATCTGTAACTTATTCATTCTTAATTATTCAGTATGGACTGAACCAATTTTACAATTATTATTGTTTTCTGTTTGAAATCATGATATTCTAACTAATAACCTGAGTTATTGTTTTTTTTTTGATAAAAATAACCTGAGTTATTGTTTTTTTTTTTTGGGATAAAAGATGACCCAGTCATCGTTTCATTAATGCATAATTAAAGAAACAAAGTAGGACTACATACATAAGCCGAAGCTACAACATCTATCCGATAGACAACACCAATCAAAAGTAACAACATCAAATCTAACAAACGAGGAAAGTAAGATACAACCGCCATGCAGGCCGGCACTACCAAAACACAACATAAAACTACTGAGCCACGACGAGATAGGCCAAATGGTACCGCCGAAGTACCGACGAGTCCACCAAACTCTCCTACTCCTCCTCTTCCATCCGCAGACGTTTCATGGCTCCTCTGTTACCTGTCCATTCATGTGTTAGAGACAGAATTTTGTACATCAACCCCAAATAAGTATATTTTATATTCTGAAAGCATAAATCATTCCGGCATAGCCAAATACTCCACATAGTAGCTACAGCTATAATACCCCACTTCTCTCTCTCTTTTGACAAGTTAACTCTACCCAACATCTACCCCAGACCTCAGCACTGGACCTAGGACGCTGAACCCTCCCAAAACGACGACTGATATTCTCCCAAGCTAACTTAGCCTTATTACACTCGAACAATAGATGATTAATATCTTCGTCATGACACTCGCATTCCCCGCATAATACGTTAATTTCGATCTTCCTTTTCTGCAGATTAATCTTCGTTAGGATCGCGTCGTTCATAACTAACCATGCAAAAATTTTAACTAACCTGAGTTATTGTTGTTTGAAGAAGATAACAATATCCGAAAGTAAAAAAAATAAATGAGTCAGGATCGGTGTGTGTCACAATGTAAGTTCATGTTTATCCTTACCGAAAGTCTATCCACGATTAAGTTGAAAAACTTGACATCTAGATAAAAAATTGAGTAACTTACTAACCTTTACGCTATCTACAATACATACAAATACAAAATTGCGAAGAATAAATAAGTAAATACAATACTTATCAGGGACATATATGCAAAATTAAAAAAAAAATTCTGAACCGCGAAAATAAACCGGTACCGGTTCAGTCAACTCGATAAATCCATTCCAAACCCCCAAATCCCTTCCCCTATAAAACCCTAACCCCAATTGGCGGGAAAATTCCCTCCAATCTCCTTCGCTCCCTCTCTCTACTTTCTCTCTCCTCAAGTCGCCGCCATGGCCGGAGCTTCGAACAAAAGGCGGGGCCCACCGCCGACCGCCGAATCGAATCCTCCTTCGAAGCGACTCCAAAACCTTAACCCTAACCCTAGCGAGGACGAGATGGAAGACGTGGACGTGTTCTTAGAAGAAACCCTAATCAAGTTCCAGGAAGACGAAGAAGAATCCCTGATCCTCTTTCGCGACCAAGCCCTCGCTTCCCGCCTTTCCAAATGGCGGCGGCCGTCGCTTTCAACTGATTACCTCTCCGAATCTCAAAACATAGGTATGGAAACCCTAACCCTCTTCGATTGCTTTGTGGTGGTGTAGTTTTCGGTTGCTTTGAGATTGGTGCAGTAAAGATTGAATCTTTTTTGTTCTGGGTGTAGTTTTCCAGCAGTTGGATATTGATTACATAATTGGGGAGAGCCACAAGATTCTGCTGCCGAATTCTTCGGGGCCCGCCGCGATTCTGAGGATATTCGGGGTGATGAAAGAAGGTAAATATTGTTTATTTTTTGGATTTTGTTTAAATTGGATGGGGAATGATGGAAGTTGGGGGTATTTGTGTGTGTAGGTCACAGTGTGTGTTGCCATGTTCATGGTTTCGAGCCGTATTTCTACATCAGTTGCCCTGCGGGAATGCGGGCAGATGATATTTCGGAGTTTCAGAAGACGCTAGAGGTTGTGATTGTCGCTATATGCAATGGGTTTACAGTTTTTTATGGTGAATTCATTAGAATGTAGTGTAAAGTTTAGTGTTCATAAAATGCATGTAGTTGAAATGAGGATTTTAAACGTTGATGAGCGGAAGCACACTAAAAGACAAAATAAGATTTTGTTGTATTATTTTTTTGTTGGTTGGGGAGTATGAGTTTCATAATCTAGCCTGTTGGGTTTCATGAACTTCATAATCCTTATTTTTGGTTGTTTGTTTTGTTAAATTCTTTTTAATGAAATGCGGGGGGCTTTCAACCCACCGTTAACGATAAAAAGAAAAGAATTGAATGCATAAGAAAGAAAGTAGTGGTTGAAGATGAAACGCGGGAGAACTGATTGAGGTAGTTTGGACACATACAAGGAAGACTGACAACCACCTCAATTAGGAAAAAGTGGTAGGTGGAAGTTAGGGGTGTAAAAGGACTAAAGGTAGACCCGAATGGACTAGGTTTGAAGCTATCAATTATTTGTGTTAATTTGACTAAGGAGAGGGCCCTCAATGGAGTTAAGTGGAGAAGAAGGTTTCATGTAGCCAACACCAGAAATTTGGGATAAAGGCCTGTTGTTGTTGTTGTAGAGTAAAGTTTACCAGGTTTAATTGTAAAATACTTTGACCTCTGTTTTGCTCTCTGCAATGATCTATGCCTCTCCATTTTAGATGAAAAGATAGGGATATAAAAAGGTGAGTATCATAGTCATTTTGCGTCCTTTGTTATGTTTATACGTAAGTGAAGGCTAAAGAAAAGCTTGGGTATTTGCATATAACAACTGTAGGGTTGGGGTAATTTGCAATAAATTAGGCTCTAGTAAGCTTTAAAGTATATTCTAATATGTTAGCTATTTCCCATTGTAAATGAGGTTGGAGTTCTAATTTCAGTGTTGCATGATTATTAGGTACGAATGAAGGAGTCCAACAGAAGTAGTAATGTGCCAAAGTTTATTAAAAGAGTTGAGTTGGTTCACAAGAAGAGCATCATGTACTACCAGCAGCATCAGTCACAGCCATTTCTTAAGATTGTAGTGGCTTTGCCTACAATGGTTGCAAGTTGTCGAGGTAAAATAACAGAAGGAAAGAATTGCTTTCATTCCCTGTTTGCTTTTGATTAGCTCCTCATTGTACAAATAGGGAGAGAAAATGTTTGCATAGAAATTATAACACTTACACAATTTTTATAGCTTGATGATCATGTTAAGTCTCAGGTATGGAAACTACCACTGTTGGTACTTGCAGAAGGAAGTCTTATAGTTCTTTTTAAGTCGTGGTTGCAATTAAAGTCTGTTGCACATAAGAATGAAAGTTTATATTTGTTAAAAAGTTCAATGGTCTGTTTTTCCCTGCCCCAAGTATCACAAGCTACAAATTTTCGTGAAATCCATTATGGATCATGATAATAGACTGAGCCGTTTGAAATTGAAGATCCAAACTCGTATAAAGCGATTAGTATTGTTTTCTTGACTAGTTATTACTGGGAATGATAATGACCTGTATCAAGTGTGTTTGAAACATACCATTTTGTGTATACTGAAAATATTCCTTGCCAACTTTTTTAAATTAGTTTTGACTTTAGGCATGAAGTATCAAAGGTCTCTAGTGTTGGATATTAGTGATTAAAGATAGAGAAAATTCAATTTAGAAAAAACCAATACGGAAATAAACTGCAAAGTATATGTACTGATAAAGTAAATGAATATGCTCGGACTACATCTGCATCTTTCATTCATAGGAATGTTCCTAAAAATTTGGTACATGCATATTATTCAAGCTCAATGTTTAAGTAAATCAGGTAACTCTATCCTAAAGATGTTTCCGAGAAAGAAGTACAAATTTCACCTGGATATTCATGGACATTTTGTGTAACAATCTTCAATGAACTATACAGATATTCTGTAGCATATGATGACAAGGGAGCTGTTTCCTTTATGTAGGGTTAAGATATTATTGATTTCATGCATAGAGTAGCTATATATATCATATACTAGTGTGATTAACCTGTCTTATATCTTGCTAGTATATCTGCAATTTGCTTACCTTGAAGACTTAAACCCTTATATTTCTGGCATTCTACCAGGCATTCTAGAAAGAGGCATAAAGATTGAAGGCCTTGGCGAAAAGACTTTCCTTACTTATGAAAGCAACATTCTTTTTGCACTGCGTTTCATGATCGACTGTAACATCGTTGGAGGGAATTGGATTGAAGCTCCTGCAGGGAAGTACAAGAAAACATCAAGGAGCATGTCCTATTGCCAACTCGAAGTAGATTGTTTGTATCCTTTACAAACAAACTAAGATTCAATTTCAGTTTAAGCATATAGTTTTTATATTTATTATTTCCTTAAATCCAAGTTTAGATATTCTGAATTGATCAGTCATGTGCCAGAAGGAGAATACTCTAAAATGGCTCCATTTCGCATACTTAGTTTTGATATTGAGTGTGCTGGTCGCAAAGGACTCTTTCCAGAGCCTACTCATGATCCTGTTATTCAGGTTTTTACTTTCTGAAAAGATTATATGAATTTAAAACTGTATTGGATCTTGGAAGGAGCTAGTACTTATGAACTATGATTAAGTTTCACATCGGATATTAACTTTCGTTTATTGTTTTGTTTACAAACTAGATAGCGAACTCAGTTACTCTACAAGGAGAAGATCATCCGTTAATCCGGAACGTGATGACTCTCAAATTATGCTCTCCCATAGTTGGTGTTGATGTGATGTCATTTGAAACAGAAAAAGAAGTTTTACTTGCTTGGAGGGTAAGTTCTAATTCTACCTTTGTTTTAGCTCAGTTTGCTACTTAGAATGAATTAGGTGCACTTCATTGATATTCTCAGGGCTAATTATTTACCAGAAACAAAGAGTCCGATTAACGGCCATTAAGTTTCTGAGACAAAGATTCAACTCCAAGATATAACTGTATATTCAATGTTCTTTATAGGCTCTGCTAGATATTACATGATTAAAACATTTGATCGGTTACAAGTATGTTACCGTAACATTCTAATATTGATTTTAGCCAAAACTTTTCCCAAGATATGCTTGGAGTGCCGTATGTGGTTTATCTTTCCCGAACCTTTATTTTCCTTTCACCTTTATTTTGCTTTCACTACTGAAGTGCTTTAATATAGTTAAAAGCATGGATGTGTCCTTTTGTTAATGGTTTTTTTTCATTATTTTCAAACGACGCTCAACTTTATTGAAAAACTTAAGGGATTATACACTGAAACCACTACGGTGTCAGACTACACCTGAACCCACCAAAATGTACTACCATTAATGAAAGATCATACCATGTTCGTTGATTATGTCAAAAACAGTGAAATACGAAATTTGACGAAAATGACAGAAGACTGTGGACTTTAGCCTACAAAATAAGGTAAAAAAACCGAAATACGGAGTTTCAAGAAAATGACAGAAAATTGTGGACTATAGGGCACAAAATGAGGTCAAAATAGTCAAATACAAAATTTCACAAAATGCTAAAAAACTGAGTATGCTAGAAAATCTAGTAAAAAATGAAATACGAAATTTTACAAAAACAGTCGATACTTTGGACTATAACCCACAAAATGAGGCATAACCAGCGAAATACGAAATCGAAAATGGCAGAAAATTGTGAATTATATAGACCACAAAATAAGGCTAGAACATGAAATACGAAATTAGCAAATCAATGTGGACAATAACCAACAAAATGAAGCTAAAAGAGTGAAATACGAAATTTTACTGATTGGCCGAAAATTATGGACTTTAGGCCAAAACAATGAAATACAAAAATTTGACGAAAGTGGTTGAAAACTGTGACATACAAAATTTGATGAAAGTGGTTGAAAACTGTGAAATACAAATTTGACAAAAATGACCGAAAACTGTGGGCTATAGTGACAAAATAAGGTAAAAACTGTGAAATACGAAATCTCACAAAATTGGCTAAAAATTGTGAACTACAGCCCGCAAAATGAGGCCAGACCATTGAAATATAGAATTTGATGAAAATGACCGAAAACTATCGGTTATAGCCCACAAAATGAGGTCAAAACTTTAAAATACACAAAATTGGTTAAAAAATGTGCGCTATAACCTACAAAATGGGGCAAAAACAGTAAAATACGAAATTTCATAAAATTGACAAAAAAGTGACTAGCCCGCAAAATAAACCCAAAAGAGTGAAATGCAAAATTTCACGAAGTTGGCAGAAAATTGTGAACTAGCCCACAAAATAAGGTGAAAACAGTGAAATACGTAATTTGACTAAAATGATAGAAAACTGTAGACTCTAACCCAAAAATTAAGGCAAAAAAGTGAAATACGAAATTTAACAAAAATGGCTAAAAAGCTAGAAAATTAAGGTCAAAACAATGAAATATGAAATTTCACGAAAATGTGCAAAATTTGTGGACCTGGCTAGGAAAAATATGGCCAAAATAGTGAAATACCAAATTTTACGAAAATAGTAGAAAATGTGGCTCCCAAAAATAAGGCCAAAACAGTGAAATACGAAATCTCACGAATTTGACAAAAAACTGTGGACTATATAACCCATAAAATGAGTCAAAATTGTGAAATATGAAATTTCATGAAATTAGCCAAAAACTGTGAAAATTGATGCCAACACAGTGAAATACGAAATTTCTTGAAATTTGCTGATAACTGTAAACTCACAAAATGAGGCTAAACTATTGAAATATGAAATTTGACAAAAAAGACCAAAAACTGTAGACTATATCCCACAAAATGAGCTAAAAACTGTAAAATATTTTTTTTTGTAATTGACCATAAACTGTGGACTAGAAGTCACAAAATGAGGCCAAAACTATGAAATATGAAATTTGACGAAAATGGTCGAAAATGTGGATATAACCTATAAAATAAGGCCCAAACAGTAAAATACGAAATTGGTAGAAAATTGTAAACTACAATGAGGCCATAAAATGAGGCAAGAACAATGAAATACGAAATTTCACGTAATTGGCAGAAAATTGTGGGCGACTATATCCTACAAAATAAGGTCAAAATAGTGAAATACTTTCACGAAGTTGGCTGAAAATTGTGAAGCCCACAAATTGAGGCTAAAATAATAAAATACGAAATTTTACAAAAATGATCGAAAATCTGTGGATTGTAGAGTTAAAAACAGTGAAATATGAAATTCGATGATAATAGCCGGATATTGTGGACTATAGCCAAAAAAATGAGGCCAAAACAGTGAAATACGAAATTGACGAAAATGACAGAAAATTGTGGACTATAACCCACAAAATAAGGTCAAAACAGTGAAATACGAAATTTGACGCAAGTAGCTGAAAACTGTGAAGCCCACAAATTGGGGCTAAAATAATGAAATACGAAATTTTACAAAAATGATTGAAAATCAGTGGACTGTAGAGTTCAAAACAGTGAAATATGAAATTCAATGATAATAGCCGGATATTTGGGACTATAGCCAAAAAAATGAGGCTAAAATAGTGAAATACGAAATTTGACGAAAATGACAGAAAATTGTGGACTATAACCCACAAAATAAGGTCAAATCAATGAAATATGAAATTTGACGAAAGTGGCAAAAAACTGTGGTCTCTGATGTCAAAACAGTGAAATACGAAATTTCGTGAAATTGGCAGAAAATTGTGAACGCCCACAAAATGATGCCAAAATAATGAAATATGAAATTTCACGACTACAGCCCGCAAAATGAGGTTAAAATAATGAATATGAAATTTGACGAAAATGGCCAAAAACTGTCGACTCGGGCCCATTAAATGAGGTCAAAAACGGAAATACAAAATTTTACGAAAATTGCAGAAACTGTGGACTGTAGGCTAGAAAATATGGCCAAAACAGTGAAATTCGAAATTTCACGAAAATGAACAAAAATTGTAGACTATGTTCACAAAATGATACCAAAATTATGAAATACAAAATTTCAGGAGAATGACCGAAAATTGTGGACTTGCCTTCAAAATTAGACCAAAAAATGAAATATGAAAATTTCACAAAATTGACAAAAAATTGTGGACTAAGGAACTAAATAAGGCGAAAATAGTGAAATACGAAATTTTAAAAAATTATCTACAAAAAGAGACCAAAACAGTGAAATATGAAAAAAGATGAAAATGGTCGAAAATTATGGGCGATGGCCCCCAAAATAAGGATAAAACAGTGAAATACGAAATTTTACGAAATTGGTTGAAAACTGTGAACTATAAGTCAACAAAATGTGGCCAAAATAGTGAAATAAGTAATTTGACAAAAAATACCGAAATCTGTAGACTATCCACAAAATGAGGCCAAAAGAGTGAAATAAGAAATTTGACAAAAATGACAAAATTGTGGACTATAACCCACAAAATAAGGCCAAAACTGTGAAATGTGAAATTTCACAAAATGAGGCCAAAACAGTGAAATACGAATTCTTATAAAAACTGCCGAAAACTTGCCAAAACAATGAAACACATAATTTGACGAAATTAGCTGAAAATTGTAGACTATAGTCCACAAAATGAGGCCAAGACAATGAATTACGAAATTTCTCGAAAATGGGAGAAAACTGTGGGCTATTGGCCACATAATGTGGCCGAAATAATGGAATACGAAAATTCACAGAAATGCCAAAAACTGTGGATTGGTCTAGATAATTTGGCCAAAAGAGTGAAATAAGTAATTTTACGAAAATCGTCGAAAACTGTTGACTATATAGCCCACAAAATCAGATCAAATCGGTGAAATACGAAATTTTTACGAAAATGGCTGGAAATTTGGACTTTAGCCCACAAAATGAGGCCAATACAATGAAATACGAAATTTCTCGAAAATGGGTGAAAACTGTAGACTATAGGCCACAAAATGAGGTTAAAAAAGTGTAATATGAAATTTCACAAAAATGTCAAAATTGTGGGATGTAGCCCACAATTTGTCCCCAGAATAGTGAAATACGAAATTCAATGAAAATGACCGAAAGCAGTGAAATACAAAATCTTACGAAATAGCCCACAACATAAGGTGCAATACAAAATTCCATGAAATTGTCCAAAAATTGTGGACTATATAGCCTACAAAATGGTGCAAAAACAGTGAAATACCAAATTTAATTACGTAATTTCACGAAATTGGCCACAAAATAATGCTAACCCATTAAAATACAAAATTTGGCATAAGTGGTCGGAAACTGTCGACTACAGCCCACCAAATGAGATAAACACTAAAATACATAATTTCTGAAATTAGTAAAAATTTGTGGTCTATATATTCCACAAAATGAGGCCATAACCGTGAAATACAAAATTTGACAAAAATGGTCGAAAACTGTGGACATAGTCCAAGAAAATAAGGCTAGAACAATGAAATACGAAATTTCATGAAATTTCGTATAAAATCGTGAACTATGACTGTAGTCCAGAAAAAAGAGGCCAAAGGCCCAAAATAGTGAAGTACGAAATTTAACGAAAATGACCGAAAACTATGGACGATACCTCCACAAAATAAGGCGAAAACAGTGAAATACGAGATTTCACAAAATTGGTAGAAAACTGTGAATCAGACCCACAAAATATGGCCAAAACAAAGGAATACGAAATTTCATGAAAATGACCGAAAACTGTGGACCATAACCTGCAAAATGAGGCCAAACAATGATATGAAATTTGAAGAAAAGGCACAAAAAACAACAATGGACTGTAGACCACAAAATGAGGCTAAAACAGTAAAATACAAAATTTCACGAAAATAGTTGAAAAATGGATTGTAGACCACAAAATGATGCCAAAACAGTGAAATACGAAAATTTTCAAAAAAAACTGTGGACTATGCCCACAAAATTAGGCCAAAACAGTGAAACACGTAATTTGATGAAAATGAAAAATGAAATTTGATGAAATTTGCATTATAATGTAGACTAGCCATAAAATGATGCCAAAAAAATTGAAATACGAAATTTTTAAAGATGGTAGAAAACGGTGGACTAAAAGCATCCACGAAAGAGGCCAGAACAGTTAAATACAAAATTCGATGAAAATGGCTGGATACTATAACCCACAAAATAAGGCCGAAACAGTGAAATATTAAGTTTCCTGAAATTGGCCGAAAACTGTGAATTAGTCCACAAAATGGGGCCAAAACAGTGAAGTATGAAATTTTACAAAAATTGCCGAACACTATCTATACGCCACAAAATGAGGCCAAAACAGTGAAATACAAAATTTCAGGATATTTGCTGTAAACTTTGGACTATAGCTCACAAAATGAGGTCAAAATAGTTAAACACGAAATTTGACGAAAATGATCGAAAATTGCAAACTGTGATTCACTAAATAACGTCAAAACAGTGAAATACGAAATTTCACGAAATTGATAAAAAATTGTTAACTGTAGCCCACAAAATGAGGCTAAATAAGTAAAATACGAAATTTCATGAAAATAGTTGAAAGCTGTGGAATATAGCCCACAAAATGATGTCAAAACTGTGAAATGGCCAAAACTATGGACTATAGCCCACAAAATAAGGCCAACGAATTTTGACAAAATTGGCAAAAAACTATGGACTAGCCCACAAAATGAGGCCAAAACAATGAAATGCAAAATTTGACGAATATGGCCCAAAACTGGGACTAGCCTACAAAGTGAAAAACGAAATTTCACAAAATTGACAAAAAATTGTGTACTATAGATTTCATGAAAATAGGCGAAAGTTGTGGATTATATCGCACAAAATGGGACCAACTAAGTGAAATATGAAATTTTACAAAATTATCGAAAAATTGTGGACCAGGCTAGAAATTATGGCTATAATAGTGAATTATGAATTTTTACGAAAATAACTGAAAACCTGTTGACATACAACCCGCTAAATGAGGCCAAATAAGTGATACAATATTTTACAAAAATGACCAAAAATTGTAGAGTATAGGCCATAAAATGAGACCAAAAAAGTGAATTACAAAATTTGGCGGAAATGACCGAAAACTGTTGACGCACACAAAATGAGGCCAAAACAATGAAATATGAAAAATCTTACGAAATTTGCTAAAAATTGTGAACTGCAGCCTACAAAATAAGGCCAAATCATTGATTCATTGAAATACGATATTTAACGAAAATGTCCGAAAACTATCGACCATAGCCCATAAAATGAGCTCAAAACACCAAAATGCCAAATTTCACTAAATTTGCCAAAAACTGTGGACTGTAACCCACACAATGAGGCCAAAACAGTTAATACGAAATTTCATGAAATTGTCCGAAATTTGTGGACTAGCTTACAAAATGTGGCTAAAATAGTGGAATACGAAATTTACCCATAATATGAGGTCAAACCATTGGAATTCAAAATTTGATGAAAATGACTGAAAACTGTCGACTATAGCCTCACAAAATGAGGTCAAAACTCTAAATTACAAAGTTTTTGAATTTGGTAAAAAAAATTGTGGACTATAGCTTTTCAAATAAGGTCTAAACAGTGAAATACGAAATTTCATAAAATTTGGTAGAAAGTTGTGCCCTATAAATGAGGCCACAAATTGTGAAATACGAAATTTCACAAACTTGACAGAAAAATGTGGATTATAAGAGCATTTGTAGTCGTTATTGCCAAATTTTGGCTGTTTGGCTTATAGCAAATAGCGAATACGGCTGTCGTTGTAGTCGTCGTTAGCTAAAATCTGGCCAAACGGTCACTTATCTCCCGTCCTATGTTTAAAAAAAAAATTAAATTGTTTTTTTTAATAAACAATGATAGTGACATGTAATTTTAAAAAAACTGAAAATCAACAAAAGAATATCAAAAAAAAATCCTTCGGATGTCTTGGACGAAGTATAATGTCCCAACTCTTAATTTTGTTTTTTTTGTTTTTTAGTATAGGACGGTAGATTATCTATTGTCCGATCAAATTTATAAAAAAACAAAATGGCTTTTTGGGACGGTGTGTAATCTATCGTCCGATTATTTTATTAATAAAAAAAATTTGGGACGGTGTATAATCTTCCGTCCGATTATTTTGTTAATAAATTTTTTTTGGACGGTGTATAATCTACCGTCCGATCTTCAAACGAAAGAAAATGTATCGTCGGGCTATATTTTCCAAATAGCCAAATCGAGTGCCAGATATGGCTGGTTACTGTTCAAAAATATGCAAAAAATGGCTAAATAGCCAACGACTGCAGATGCTCTCAAGCCATTTTTTTGCGAAAAATGGCTAAATAGCCAACGACTACAGATGCTCTAAGCTAGAAAAAATGACTAAAATAGTGAAATACAGAATTTTACGAAAATGCCCAAAAATTCTGGAATATAGCCCACAAAAATGGCCAAAACTATGAAATACGATATTTGACGAAAATGACCGAAAAATGACGCAAAAAATGAAGTATGAAATTTGACGAAAATGACTAAAAATTGTGGACTATGATCCCACTGAATAAGGCCAAAACAGTAAAATACGAAATTTCACGAAATTGGCAGAAAACTATGAATTGTAATCCACAAAATGAGGCCAAAATAGGAAAATATGAAATTTCTTGAAAATGGCGAAAACTGTGGACTTGGCCCCAAAAATGGGCCAAAATTATGAACTATAGCCCACAAAATTAGGCAAAACAGTAAAATATGACGAAAATGACCAAAAATTATGAACTATAGCCCACAAAATGTGGTATGAAATTTGACGAAAATGACCAAAAATTGTGCAAATGACCAAAAATTGTGGACAATGATCCACTGAATAAGGCCAAAACAGTAAAATATAAAATATCACGAAATGGGCAGATAACTTTGGACAATGGCCCCCAAAATGGCCAAATTTATAAACTATAGCCACAAAATATGGCAAAAAATGAAGTGTGAAATTAGACGAAATGACCGAAAATTGTGGACTATGATCCACCGAATAAGGCCAAAATTGGCAGAAAATTGTGAATTGTAATCCACAAAATGAGACCAAAATTGGGAAATACGAAATTTCTTGAAAATTTCGAAAACCGTGGACTATGATCCCCAAAATTAGTCCAAAACAGCGAAATACGAAATTTGACTAAAATGGCAGAAAACCATAGACTAGCCTATAAAATATGGGAAGATGAGTGACCCCCAAAATCAGGCCAAAACAGTGAAATACGAAATTTGACTAAAATGGCTGAAAATTATACTAGCCTACAAAATATGGGAAGAACAGTGAAATACGAAATGTCACGACATGGGCCATAAACTGTGGACTTTAACCGACAAAATGAGTCCAAAATAGTGAAAAACAAAATTTCACAAATTGGCCGAAAACGCCCATTTTTTTTTTGGCAAAAACAGTGAAATACAAAATTTGACGAAAATGACTGAAATCATGGACTATAGTCCACAAAATGTGGTCGAAAAAGTGCAATAGGAAATTTCTCGAAATTGGCCAAAAATAGTGAACTAACCCCAAAATTAGACAAAAACTGCGAAATACGAAGTTTCATGGAATTTGCCGAAAATTGTGGACCATAACCTACGAATTGGGGCCAAAATAGTGCAACATTTTTTTTACGAAATTGGCATACAAAATGTGGCAAAACCATTGAAATACGAAATTTGACGAAAATAATCGAAAACTATCGAATATAGCCCATAAAGTGAGGCGAAAATATTAAAATATGAAATTTCTTAAATTTGCCATATACAAAATTTCTTAACCCACAAAATGAGGACAACAATGGAATACGTAATTTCATGGAATTTGCAGAAAATAGTGGAATATAGCCTACAAAATTGGCCAAACTGTCGATTCCAGAAAATTGGCCAAATTGTGCCAAAACCATTGAATTACGACAATATCCCACAAAATGAGGCAAAACTGTCGACTATATCCCACAAAATGATGTCAAAACACTAAAATACATAATTTCTGAAATTGGCAACTATATAACCTATAAAATGAGGCCAAAATAGTGAAATAGTTCGAAAACTGTGGACTATTTCACAAAACTGTGAACTATAAATGAGGTCACAAAAATAGGAAATTTCACAAAATTGAGAGAAAACTGTGTATACGAAATTTCACAAAATTGAGAGAAAACTGTGTAATAATCGGCTTGAAAATATGGCCAAAATAGTGAAATACAAAATTTCACAAAAATGTTCGAAAATTGTGGGCTATAGACCACAAATTGAGGTCAAAATAGTGAAATATGAAATTTGACGAAAATGACTGGATAATGTGGACTATATAGCCCAGAAAGTAAGACCAAAATAATGGAATACAAAGTTTCATGAAAATTGCCGTAAAGTGTGGATTATAGCCAACAAACTGAGGCCAAAACAGTGCACATGAAATTGCCGTAAAATGTGAACTATATCCCCCAAACTGAGGCCAAAACAATGAAATACGAAATTTGACGAAATGACATAAAACTGTGAATCTCTTAAAGTAAGACCAAAACATTGCAATTTCAAATTTCACGAAAATGGCCGAAAACTATGGACGATAGCCCACAAAATAAGTCCAAAACAATGAAATAAAAAATTCCACGAAATTATTAGAAAACAGTGAAATACGAAATTTTGACGAAAATGACCTAAAATGGTGGTGACTATGGCACACAAAATGAGGCAAAAAAAGTGAAATACGAAATTTGACGAAAATAATGAAAAATTGTTATAGCCCGGAAAATAAGGTCAAACTTAGTGAAATACGAAATTCCACGAAAATAGCCAAAAACTATGGACTACCCACAAAATTGAGGCCAAAATAGTGAAATACGAAATTATACGAAATTTTACAAAATTGACTGAAAACAGTGGACAACCCACAAAAGAGGCCAAAACAGTGAAATTACAAATTTTGATGAAAATGGCCAGATACTATGTATTATAGCCCACAATCTGTGAACAAAACAGTGAAATACGAAATTTTACGAAATATGCCGAAAATTGTGGATTTTACGAAATGTGCCGAAAATTGTGGACTAGCCCGCAAAATGAGTCATAACAGTGGAATACAAAATTTGACAAAAATGACGGAAAATTGTGGGTTCACAAAATGAGGCCAAAAATAATGAAATACAAAATTTGATAAAAATGGTAGAAAACGGTGGACTCTGGCCTACAAAATGTTACTAAAACAGTGAAATATAAAATTTCATGAATTTTGCAGAAGATTGTGAAATGATGACAAAATAGTGAAATATGAAATTTCACGAAAATGGATGAAAATTGTTGACTATAGCCCACAAAATGTTGTTAAAATTGTTAAATACGAAATTTGACGAAAATGGCAGAAAATTGTTGACTTTGACCTACTAAATGAGGCTAAAACAGTGAAATACGAAATTTTACGAAAATGACCGACAATTGTCGACCATGGGACAAAATGAGGCTAAAACAGTGAAATACGAAATTTGACGAAAGTGCTCGAAAATTGTGGACTATACCCCACAAAATAAGGCTCAAACAGAGAATTACAAAATTTGGTAGCAAACTCTGAACTATAAATGAGATCACAAAATGAGCCAAAACAATGAAATACGAAATTTCACAAAATTGGTAGGAAAATGTGGCTATCGGTTTGAAAATATGGCCAAAATAGTTAAATACAAAATTTTACGAAAATGGCCGAAAATTATGGACTTTAGGCTACAAATTGAGGCCAAAATAGTGAAATACAATTTTTTTGCAAAAATGTCCGAAAATGGTGGACTATATAGCCCAGAATATAGGCCAAAATAGTGAAATAAGAAATTTAACGAAAATGGCTGGAGACTATGGACTGGCCCACAAAAGAAGGCCAAAATTCACGAAAATGAACGAAAATTCTGAACTGTTGGTAACAAAATGAGGCAAATATAGTGAAATACAAAATTTAACAAAAATATCTAGAAATGGTGGATTATATAGCCCAAAATACTGAAATACGAAATTTGACGAAATTTGACGAAAATGTCAGAAAATTGTGGACTCTGGCCCACAAAATGAGACCTAAAAAGTGAAATATGAAATCCATGAATATAGCCAAAAACTGTGGACTACCTACAAAATGAGGCAAAAACATTGAAATACGAAGTTTTGACCAAAATGGCAAAAAATTGTGAACTATAGCCCACAAAATAAGGCTAAAAAGTGAAATACGAAATTTCACGAATATAGCCGAAAACATAGGACCTTAGGCCACAAAATAGACAAAATAGTGAAATACGAAATTTCACAAAAAAATGACAAAAAATTGTGGACTTATAGCCTACATCTTGAGGTTGAAATAGTGAAATACGAAATTTGTCAAAAATGACCGAAATTTGTGGACTATAGCCCACAAAATAAGGTCAAAACAGTGGAATACGAAATCTCACGATATTGGCCGAAAAGTGCGAACTATTGTCCACAAAATGAGATCTGATCATTGAATTACTAAATTTGATAAAAATGGCCGAAAACTGTTGAGTTATACCCCACAAAATGAGGTCAAAACACTAAAATACGAAATTTCACAAAATTGACCAAAATCCGTTGACTACTCACAAAATGAGGTCAAAACTGTGAAATACAAAATTTCACGAAATTGATCTAAAACTGTGGACTACAAAATGGAGCCAAAACAATGAAATACGGAATTTCACGAAATTGGCCACAAAATGAGGTCAAACCATTGAAATACAAAATTTGATGAAAACTGTTGACTATAGCCCTAAAAAAATGAGGTCAAAACACTAAAATATATAATTTCTGAAATTAGCAAAAAAATGTGGACTATATAACTCACAAAATTAAGCCAAAACAGTGAACTACGAAATTTGACTAAAATGGTCGAAAACTGTGGACTATGCCCACAATTATATGATCTAATGAGGGAAGTAATTTAATCAGGTCCTATTGTGGGAATGGAAAGAGAGAGGGGGGGGGGGGGGGAGTTCTCTATCGGGAACAATGATTATGGTTATACTTTTCGGAAGGTTTAGAGGTTGATAACTCAGATGGTAATCGTGTCATTGTGTCAGGACTAGAAACCAAAGGAACATATTTTAATAAGCAGAATCAAAAGACTGACATGTCATAATTATTTTTTTGGCCTTTGGTCTTTAACTTAAAAGAGCTCAAATTGGAATTTAAATTTTTGATGTAATTTTATTTTCTTAAATTTTGCGAAATATCAACTGTCCCCATCCGACTTGGCAATTCAAACATTTGTACCTATTCCTAGGAAACGAATAATCTTTGGAATCAATTTGTGATTATTAAATAGACAATCAATTCTGGTTCCTATTTCTCAACTTGCCTATGTGAGTAATGTTAGGCAAGATTATTGGATGGCAGCTGGCAGTTTGATAGAAGTTTGCCTTATTGTGAGTTGTGCTGCATATGTTATCTTCACAAAGGCTAGGCTTTGCATTGTTCAACAATATGGTTGGTCCTTATAAATTTTAGATTTATGAATATATTTCCATCTCTTATTGATCTGATCTGAGAGTTATACAGCTCTAGTTTCCAATATCATACTAGTGGGGGATTTTTTATTTATTTTTTGGTATTTTGGGTAAGGGGTCACACGGTCACTGATTGAGCTCAATTTATGTTTCAAGAGTGTATATTTACTAAACTAATCTGACTATGCAGGATTTAATTCGTGAGGTTGACCCTGATATCATAATTGGATACAATATTTGCAAATTTGATCTTCCATACCTCCTTGAGGTGCTCGAATTTTCTATTACTTATGGATACCTTATATATCAGTAAGCAACTGAGTTTTACTAACTGCAATTATCATTGTTTTACAGAGAGCAGAAGCCCTCAAGATAGCAGAATTTCCCGTCCTAGGTCGTGTTAGAAATAGTCGAGTTCGTATGCGAGATACGACATTCTCCTCAAGGTTATTCTTTTGGATTGTGTGATGAGATTGTGGTTTCAGATTCCATGTCATTATGTATTTATGGCAGAAAACATCTATTTCTACTCATTGAACTCTACTATATGCTGTTCCAAATCCTTTTCTAAGAAGTTTTCCAATTCCCAGCACACTCACGTGTTGGTTGTTTTGTAAAATCAGTGACCGCTGTTTTGTTCTTTGTTAAAATCTCATAATTCCGTGCAGACAATATGGTGTGCGTGAAAGCAAAGAAGTCACTATTGAAGGAAGGGTCCAATTTGATTTGCTTCAGGTCCAAATCCTTGTTCTTGATTTCGTTGATCTAGAGCTGACTTTTCCTGTATTTAAATCAATTAACTGTGCATTATATCTGCACAGGCAATGCAAAGGGATTACAAGCTTAGCTCATATTCTTTGAATTCAGTTTCTGCGCACTTTCTTGGTGAACAAGTTAGTATCCTCTTTTTATTTTATTGATCATGTATTTTTAGTTTGTAATGTAATCTAAATAATACAACATTCATGTTTGACATGTCCTTCTGAGTTATTGATTGAATTTCCATTGCCAAATATATTTATAATCTATAAATGAAATGTTGGCATGTTGCTATCAAAGAAAAGCCTTGTTATTAGTGAGCATTTGTTGTTTTTAGTTTTATTCACTGCTCTTTTCGTGGAACTTAAGAGTCTGGGTATTGGGTAGGGAGACTACCTCTTACTGGTTGCCACAGTTTGTTCCCATTAATCTTTTTGTACTTCATTTTCTTCTATTTGTCCTTATTTACTTCCTTCTTTTTGGTCGGGTGTGGTGCACTGACCTGAACTAGAAGTAGCATAGGGGACAAGGGAAGTTGAGAAGGTTTTCTATTTGAAATTGTCTGCTTCTTTCTGGTATGAAGCACCAAAGTTGAAACTCTGACCAGTTTACTGAATGCCTTTTGAAATGGGATATGTTGATATGGATCAGGCTCAGAAGGTACCATCAGATTGCCAAAAGATATATAGGAATCTCTGATTCTCTATATATATTCATTATTAAATTGTCTTAAATGACTGTTGTCGAAGGTGTTGGTGTTGATAATGTAAATATTGTTTAGATATCCTTGAGAAGTAAATACCTGTCGTTTATGATCATTAAACTCTCGTTAACAAACTTGCTTTTTACATTTGTCCAACTCAGCATTCTGCAGAGATCAGTGGGTTATTAGTTAGGTTCTACATGACTGTCATACTAGTTGTGTCGTACAAAATTGCCAGTATGATATATGTTATTTACAACTACAATTTTTTTGAATTTTGATAATTCAGTCTCTTAGTCTTATATTTTCTTTTATATATTTTATTTGATTAACCATCTATTATTTTGCTGTTGCTCCTCGCATGTGTGGAGAATAACCCTCTCCATCTCATACTCTTCTGGCTCTTAAACTTAGTTACTGATTTTGGTTTCTGATGAACAGAAAGAGGATGTACACCATTCAATAATATCCGATCTTCAAAATGGAAATTCTGAGACAAGAAGACGTCTTGCTGTATACTGCTTGAAGGTGAATTCATAATATCTTGCCTCTTAAGATCTGTATATCCTTTTCTTTTGTTCCTCAACATCCCTCATGAATATATTTTATGTGGAAATTGAATTTATGCCGTTCCTTCTTCCAAGCTTTCTTATGACTTTAAAATTTGAAAATCCCATAATTGTAGCTGAATTGAAAAAGTTGTGATGAATGGCCAGCAACTCAGAAGAAATAGAATAATAAACAAATGCTTAAAAAATTTGAGCTACCATCATTAGAAGACTAGTGAAGATCGTCTAAGATATATTTTGCACAGATGTGCAATGGACACCATAGGTTGTGACAATCTCAAGTGGCATGATCATTGTTGAAGTTACTATAAAGAATGAGCAGGTAAAAGGAGACTGGGTCAGTGTAGTAAACACAATGTGCAAATTCGTAAGCTGGGAAGGTGACATCAAGAGAGCAGACTAGTGAAAGAAGATTCATATAGCTACCTCAAAAAATTGGGAAATAAAGTTTTCTAATTTTCAAATTGATTATTTGATAAATTAATGTTGCATTTGTCCAGTAAAATATTTAATATTATTTTCAATATTGTCGTCAGACATTCTAATAGCACAGACGACTACATGTGTGCATACTGTAACACCCCGTACTTAAGCGGGTATATATATATATATATATATATATATATATATATAAGATCAAAAAAAGGTGGTAGGTTGGCTCATAGGGATTTCTTTGGGGGCTTTGGATTAATTGGATTTGATGAGGAGCCTATAGAATTACTATGGGGCATAGGATGTATATGGCATTAAATGGAGAATGCATGCTTGAAAGTAAGAAGTGGCTGCATGGGTGCTTGGTGACATGGCCTTGGGGATGTGGGAGTTAGTCCCACATCGTGGGTGAGAAGTGAGTTATTTAGAATTGTTAATGATCATTAGGCACCTAATAGGCTATAGTCCCTTTTGTGAAGCACGCCTATGGTGGGCAGTTGTTAGGATTTTATTTGTTCGCGTATTGCGTGCACGTGTAGTCGCGTGTGCAGCTGAGCCGGGCTCGAGGCGTTACAAATGGGGTATCAGAGTCGACTTTCGACACCGAGTGTGTGCAAGACGTACGCCTGAGAGGGAACGAGGTTGGTACAAGTTGCCCGGGTAGGGGACTGTACAACTAGCAGAATCAGGGTAATTTTCTCCACATCGGCTAGAAAGGGGATCGTGGATCATGTTGCAAGTCCCGGGCTCAGCGAAGGCGCCGAGTTCTGAAGGGGGTGTGTGTAACACCTTGTACTTAAGCGGGTATATATATATATATATATATATATATATATATATATATATATATATGAGATGAATTGGTTGTTGGCCTATAGGACTTCTATAGGGCCATGAGATTAATTGGGTTAATGGTGTACCCTATAGCATGAATTATGGGGCTATGGCAATTAAATGCACTACAAGACAAAAATGCATGCATGAAGGTTGTGGGTGCTGGTGCTTCACTTGGGCGTGGGATTGAAAGTCCCATATCGGAAGTGGAGTTAAGTGTAGGAGTGTGTATATAGGATAAACCAAATGAGAAAGGTTACCTAATGGGTTAACCCCCTTTTGATGGTGCCTGTGGTGGGCGTGGCTAGAGTTTTGTGTCCGTTCTTTCGCGTGCGCGCACACATAGCCGTGTGCGCAGCTGAGCCGGGTCTGGGGCGTTACACATACTGACTTGCATACTTATGCATTAACTTAGCATGATTTTCAGTTTGTGATTTCGTGGCGGCATAATATTAAATTTTAAATATAATATATGAGAAACCATATGACAGATGCTTTATATTCCAACAAATGTTATAATCACTATTAACAGTGAGATTCAAGAACTCTTCCTCATCTAATACAATAGTTCATAGTAACAATATAAGTAGTGATATATGGATCCATAGAATTAGACGTCGGTTCCATGCACATCATGTTATTTCGACATCCTACGACAAAGTAAAACAAAACCATTAGCAATGTTTTACATAATGGTCATTACAACTGTTATACCAGCTGTTATAACGTTTTCTCTAGGTTTTTTTTTTTTTGAAATGAAGGTGACATGTCACCGCTTCATTAGTAAGGACACGTTTTTTAAAAAAAATAAAGGTGACACGTTTTCTCTAGGTTACCATTACCAAAATGGACTATAGAAAACGGATAACGTTTTTGACCCTAGAAAACGGATAACGTTTTTGACCCGTTACAACTGTTATAAGACCCATTACAACCAATATATATTGCCCGTTACGGCCGTTTTATGACCCGTTATTTGATATAACCAGTAGATTGATATCAACCCAATATTGAAATAACTGTAATTTGAATTCGTTTGGGCTTAGATTCAAATCCAATGAGAACCCAAATCTAATTGATTCAAATATCTATATTTGATAGAAGAAAAAAAAAAGCAAAACCTTATCGCCAATTGTTCTCTTCAGCTTATTTGCTCAAACCTAATTTTACAAGAGCTCGATGTTGCCTCTTGTGTTCGTCATCTTCTCCAATTGTCTTCTTCTCTTTTAATTCTTTTTGCTTATGTTATAAATTTATATACTATGTTTAAGCTTTAATATGTAGATATATTTCTTTTATGAATTATATTGCAATTTCATGTAGCTAATCATATATTTTGGTACTGATGCGGTTTATTTCTGGGAGACGTGTGGATGCACCAGGTGTGAGTTCGGACTCGATTTGTATTTGAAGGAGAATGCTGCTCGTCTGCCGATCTTCGGTTGACCTTCTGGAACCTACGATGAGCTCGGAATAATATTGAAGTCTGGGCTCGGATCTGAGGGGTCGGATCCGAGGTCTTGTGTACCTGCAGACGGTCTTGAAACACCGGGGTTTATCCCGGTGGCGGATCCTCCGACGATCTAGTCAGTCTCTGTGAGAGAGTAGCAATAACTAGGTATATTTAAGTGGCAAAAGATTCATTACCTCAAAAGGTGGGTGTGAGTCTAGTATTTATAGAGAATCCCAACCGGGTTTGGTTCCCTTTGGGGGCCGGGTCTGGATCCGAAGGCCCGTGGGCCTGACGTGGCAGCAGGCCCAGGGGGTTTAGGGCAGACGTGGCAATACCAGGAGTGGTATAGGGCTGACGTGGCGAAACCCTTGGTGGTATTTGGAGCCGACGTGGCTGATCGTGGGTCTCCTGTTCTTCTGGGGGGATCGGAGGGCCTAGGCTGCGCCAGGTCATCCTTCTGCTTCGCCAGAGAGGGGGGGCGGCCTGTGGCACTGTTACGGGTCGGACTCCGAGGACTACCAAGGCTCGTCGGTACGAGGAGGCCAGTACTGTGAGGGCAGACATGAGGTTCGGCGCCGACCCTGAAGTGGTTCGGGGCCGAGCTAGATAGCTATTTTTACCTTTTTGAGTGAGAATTGTATTGGGCCCTGGTTGGGCCCCCAGCCATTTTTACCTTACCACACAAGCCCCCCACTCCTGCGGGGGTGCGGGAGCTAGCCGTGGAGGAGTGTCTACGGTTGTAAAAATGGGACGGCGAGCCATTGCGTTTTTCTGAGAATATTACCCTGGTGTTGGACCCGACCTCGAGCAGGCGAGGGACTTATGTGCCAACAAGGGGGTGGCGAGCCGTTGAGCCTTCCTGAGAAGACTGCCCTGGTGCCAGACCATGACCTCGAGCTTGGCGAGGGATTACGGGTCGGCAAGGGCGATGGCGAGCCGTGAAGCCTTCCTGAGAAGACTACCCTGGTGCTGGACCCGGCCTCGAGCTGGTGAGGGACTTATGGGCCAACAAGGGGGGTGGCGAGCCGTTGAGCCTTCCTGAGAAGACTGCCCTGGTGCCAGACTTGACCTCGAGCTTGGCGAGGGATTACGGGTCGGCAAGGGCGATGGCGAGCCGTGGTGCCTTCCTAAGAAGACTACCCTGGTGCTGGACTCGACCTCGAGCTGGCGAGGGACTTATGGGCCAACAAGGGGGATGGCGAGCCGTTGAGCCTTCCTGAGAAGACTGCCCTGGTGCCAGACTTGACCTCGAGCTTGGCGAGGGATTACGGGTCGGCAAGGGCGATGGCGAGCCGTGGAGCCTTCCTGAGAAGGCTACCCTGGTGCTGGACCCGACCTCGAGCTGGCGAGGGACTTATGGGCCAACAAGGGGGATGGCGAGCCGTTGAGCCTTCCGGAGAAGACTGCCCTGGTGCCAGACTTGACCTCGAGCTTGGCGAGGGATTACGGGTCGGCAAGGGCGATGGCGAGCCGTGGTGTTTTCCATAAAAGACTACTCTGGTGCTGGACCTGTTCCCGAGTCGGCGAGGGATCTATGGGTCGGTAAGGGTGGTGGCGAACCGTTTGAGACTCAGGAATGTGGAGGAGGGTAGCCCGTCGTCTTTGCGGAGCATTAAAGGCGTCCCGGGATCTGTGCGATGTTCCAACTTCCCAGGTGCCTTAATGGCGCCGTCTAATAAATGCGTGGCGCCTGGTCTTCCGTCGTTTGGTTTTCCCCATGTCCTAAAGGCTGGCCTGTGGGGGGGGCTATAAGTATCCCTCTCTCTGCAGTGGGTCAGATCACAGCAAGGGTGGTCTATTGGCCTTCAAAGGTGTCTGCTCCGGCGGACGTCTGTTTCTTGCTAAGTTTAATCCCGGTCATGTCGGGGGAGGTGGATTCTCTGCCGCCCCGATCTTCTCTTGGATCTGATGGCCCCGAAGTGGTAGTCAGCTCCAGGGGGGATCAGGGCGAGAGGGGCGACCACCGAAATTTGGACCGATAGTTGAGGAGCCTCGGATTGGTGAAGCATCTGCCGTCTGGATCCTTTTTCGGGTCAGACGACCCTGATCTGGTTGTTTGGCCCGAGAGAGATCCAGACGGGAGGGGCATCTACCAAATCAAAGGTTAGGGGCCGAATTGCCCCAGATGGGTGGGTCGTCTCCGATTGGAGGTTGGCCACTCTGTCTTCAAATAGGGCTCCAGGTGATGGTGGTTTCTGTCTCACCCTCGAACAGTTCGGGGTTTCGGCTGTTGAGGCTGTAAGTCCCGAGCTGCTCGCGGGTGAAAGGGGAACTGACCGAGTCCTGGAGCCCGGGGCGTCTGTCTGAGGACGGCGCCTTAAACCTTTAAGTAAAAATGTTCTCTCCGTCGCGTACTCCATCCGAACCGACCCCTGAGTTGGGCTGTCAGTCTGGCGTCTGATGACGTCAGCAGCACACGTTTCGAGGTCGTGGCGCGATTTTTCAGGTGGCAGTTGTGCGTCAATCAGTGAATAGTCATTGCGAAAGTCGAGGAGTCGTTCTTCTCCTTTATAAGTATTTTCCTCTCTTCCCCTTTCGCCCACTTCTTTCTTGCTGCCTTCTTCCTCAAAAAATCTCTCAACCCTTCAGCGCCTGTTCTTGCAGCTTGCCGTACTAGGGTCATCCTTCCGAAGCGGTTCCAGGTGAGTTGGTAAGTTTGTTTAGAGGCACAGATGGATAGGGCTCAGTCCAGTTCGTCGGCGTCGACGTCCAGGGGGGAAGGAAAGCCTGTCTCTACATCGACGTCGTGGGAAGAGCCCGTGCTTGAGGAGGGTTCGGTGCCGGTTGCGGACCCTTCTGGCTCGGTTTCGTGGGAGGACTCAGTGGGTGAGGAGGAGGCGGTACACCAGATGAGGCCGCCACGCTCCCGACGTCCCTTTGTGGTGGCGAGCAGCGAGTCGGAGGAAGCCGGCAATGGTTCGGACGGCATTCGTCTGTTGGAGTTGTCTTCCGAGGAGGAGAGAGGCGAGGGTGATGTGGTGAGGAGGTCCACCGTTCCGGGTGCAGGTTCCAGACTTACGCCGACAGGCCTGGGGTCATTGTCTACTCCTTCGTCGGAGCGAGCCAAGAAGAAGAAGAGGGCCCCGAGGAAGGCGGGGTCGAGGACCGGTGGTTCGAGCCAGGCGCCTGTTTTCCGCAATTTGATGACGGGTTCGCCCGTACAGCCGAAGCATTTCCGTCAATATCCCGACGATCTTTCTGACCGGGAGCTCTTCGGAGTGCAGCCCTCTTCGCCGAGCCGGAGGAGGGTGATGATGGACGCGATCTCGACCGTTTTGGAGGACGGGGACTTGGAGGTTCTGCAGCTGGCGTATCATATAGGGCCTGGCTACGAATTGCTGCTGCCGAGCTCTACCCTGCGCCCCACCGATCCCCTATCAGCTTGGTATTGTGTCTTCCCTGTGGATGCTTTCATCTCCGGCCTGAGGTTGCCAATCCACCCGTTCGTTAGGGATGTGCTGAACTGGGCCTCCTTGGCGCCCATGCAGTACGGGCCGAACTCTTGGAAGCAGATCATCTGCTTTGTGTTGATGTGCGAGGAACAGCAAGTGCCCCTGCGGCTGAATGTGTTCCGCGCGATGTTGATGGTCAGCTCGTCGACCGAGGGAGTATACTATGTCTCTCCCCGGAGTAAGGGGAAGGTTGTTCGCAATCACCCGGATTCCATTAAGAAATGGAAGGAAAAATATCTGGTGATCCGGAGTGAAGAGCCATGGGACATCCCCACTCGATGGAACCACTCCAAGCCGAGCTACGAAGCGCCGAGGCAGAGGGATCTGTCGGCTGAAGAATGGGGGTTTGTCGAGCGCCTCCGTCTGTCACCTAGTATTGATTGGACGGAGGTGACGGAGGCCAGCCTGGCGAGCGTTGGACTGAGCCCAGCCGTTATGTGTATGTAGTTGTTTCTTTTCTCTTGGTCCTTTCGTACTTTCTTGCTTATTGCTTTTAATGGCTTTTCCCGCAGATATGGACGAGGCATCGATCAAGGCCAGGAGGCTCGCCATGAGGAAGGAGAAGGCTGAGAAGGAGGCGGCGAAGAGGCCGAGGGGGTCGTCCCTAGTCATCTCGGAGGTCCAGCTCGAGCCGAGGACCAAGAGGGTCCGCTTGGAGGCGAGCAAGGGGGCGGCTGCTTCGAAGGGTCAGGGCCTAACGGGGGCCTCTGTTCTTGACAAGGGAAAAGGTCCCTTGGTTGAGGTCGAGGAAGAGGATCCGGTGGTGGAGTTGTTGCGGCAGCGGTGGGCTCCAGACTGGTCGGTTCGGATGGGGGACTGTCTGACCGAGGAGGCCCAAGCCGTTGAGGTGGTGGAGAAGTTGGCGACCCCTCGTGACCGTAAGGCGATGGAGGGCGAGCCCGTGGAGGTAGCGTTCGCACGCCTGGCGCAGGCCACTGTGCTGGTAAGTCCGTCGACCCTGTCCCCCTCGTTGATTTTCGTCCGGACGCCTTATCTTTATCTGTGCTCGTTGATTGTAGGCTTGCATACAGGGGGCCAACATGAAGAACCTCTACGAGGCGTCCCTGGCCCACGAGCGAGCTCGGGCGGAAAAGAGCGAGCGGGAGATGAAGGAGATGCAGATCGAACTCGAGGGTTCGCACAAGAGGGAGCAGCAGCTGGAGCTCCAGCTCAAGGCCAAGGATACAGAGTGGGAGAAGAAGGTGGCTTCCCTGAAGACGAAGTTCACCAAGGAGGCGAAGGAGGTGATGACTACGGGTCAGATGATGGTGATCGAGGCCCAGGACAAAAGTTATGCGAAGGCCCTCAGTCACGTGAGGCACTTCTTCCCGACCCTCGATTTGTCCAATTTTGTATGACATGGAGATCGAGGGGACGTCGAAGACTCCTGGCAAAGAAGGGCCTGCCCTCGATCCACCAGCCGACGCACCCGTGGATCCGTCCGTCGATGCTGAGGTGGGACATTGAGTTGTATATTTTGTATCTTTCTTTTTCTCTTCCTCGACTGTATTTGCCTCCCGCGGACTGGCCACCGCATTTTTTGTAAGAAGTACAAGGATTTATAGTAGTAAAAAAAGTTTTTTGAGCGGCCAACTGTTTTGACCTCGGTCATTTCCGAACCTTCTTGCGAATGTGTGTTAAGTTGGCTGGTTTTCTTGTAGGTCGCGGCTCTCCTCCCCGAGGTGGACTCCCGTAGTTTCTATGTGGCGTGGCTCCGGAGTAAAGTTAAGGCCCTGGAGGCCGCGCTGGTTTGTCACCGAAGGGGGGCTCGGGACACTGATACGGTTTGTAACTTTTATCGGAATAAGTCCGAAGCCTTAAGTGAGGAGGCGCGTCGGCTGGGCGCGTCGGCTGAGGAGGGCGATGTGGGATTGGGAGCTCGGCGGTGTGGACCTTGTACAGGCCGAGTTGAGTACCTTGGCGCCGAGGCCCTTTCCTGGGGGGTTGCTTCGCGACGTCTTTGTGGAGAAGGAGATGGAGATACATCGTTACAAGGCGATGTTCGGCGTCTCGTTCTCTTCCTCCGCGGGTCGGCAAGCGGAGGGGGTTCCCTCTGCGCTGTTGCTGTTGCAGCGTACGCGACCGGATGACGCCCAGAGTTCTGTGGCTGGAGTGTCGACCGTGGCTGAGGCTAAGGACTATCATAACGAGGAGAGGGGCTCCTAGTTGCTTGGTCGGAGTACTTTCGCGCCTCGTTGGACTCGAAGGGCCCTAAGATTTCTTCTGGTTTGAGATGAGCGGAGTGGTCCTGTAATGGTCTTTGTTTCTTTTATTTTTTCAGAACGAAAATAAAGGGGCATGAATAAAGAATCATTTTCCTTCATCGCTCCGGCTAGTAGTGTAGCGCATAATGTCGGAGGCAAGGTTCGGCTCCGCCGATCCGCGAAGGATCGAAGTGGGGCCTTAGGACGAACCCTTAGTCTGGACTCGGATTGAGTCTATCGAGACATTTGGGTTTGGACAAAAAGGGGTATTTTTAGTATAAGATAGGGAGGGCCGCTAAGACAGCCCTTTACATATGAGGTTTTACACAAAAATAGATTTACACTTAGCCAGGCCATAATCTATGTTCGCTCGGCGTCGAGGGGGAACACACCTCCCCCGACGGTGGTCATGTAGCATGACCGTGCTGCTTCTTGGCTGCCTCGGACGATGCCGACTCCTTGCGGGGTGGGGAATTTGAGCTTCAGATGGTAAGCCGACGACACCGCTTGGAGGGAGCATAGTCCAGGTCGGCCGAGTATGGCGTTGTAAGCCGCCTTGACGTTGACTACCATGAAGTCCATGGACTCGGTCCTTTTGACAGGAGTCGATCCGGCGGTAACGTCGAGGGTAACAATCCCTTCTATCACGACAGGGACGCCGGAGAACCCGTGCAAGGTGTACCCGGCCGGCTTGAGTTTGCCTCTGGGTAACTTGAGATTCTCGAAGGCTTCGAGGAAAAGAATATTCACCGAGCTGCCGTTGTCGACGAGGATTCTGCGAACTTCACAATTAGCCATGTGGAGACTGATGACGAGGGCATCGCAGTGGGGCAAGCGGACACCTTCGAGGTCCTCCCCTGAGAAGGAGACCGGCCTCGACTGCAGTTTGGGCGAGGGGTTGTCTCGGACAGCGTTCACCTCTCGGATGAAGGCTTTTTGGGAAGTGTTCGATTCACCTCCCATCGGCCCTCCGTGGACACAGTGTAAGATGAAAGGTATATCTGTGGCTCCCTCGGAATCGGGGTCCCGACCCTGGGCGTGGTTTGGAGGAGGGTTCGGAGGCGAGGGCCTCCGGTTCCTAGCGTCTCGCCAGTCCCGTGGGCCTTCTCGGGTAAACTCTCGGAGGTACCCCCTTGAAATGAGTTCCTCGATTTCGTCTTTCAGGGCTCGGCACTGGTCGGTTTCGTGCCCATGCTCTCTGTGGAAGCGGCAGTAGAAGCGCTGATCTCGATTCTTGTTGTTATTGGATCGGGGAGGTAGTCGGACAATGCCCTTGTCTTCGATTTCCAAGAGGATGGCGGATACGTTATGTGTCAAGGGAGTGTACCTCTCGAAGCGGGGGACCGGCGGGACCTTCTTCACGGCCCCCGGGTCCCTTGGAGCTTTCTTTGATGGCTCGACTTCTTCGGTCTTCCGCTTTCCCTTCCCGGTGGCGTCCCTGGCATCTTCGGGGTTAAGGGCTTCTTCTGCCCTAATGTATTTCTCAACCCTATTGAGGAGGTCGGGAAAGTCGACGGGGGGTCTCTTCGCCAGAGAGGCCTTCAGCTGTCCATGACGGACGTTGTGTCGGAATGCCGCTGAAGCGACGCCAGGGTCGAGGGAGGAGACCGACCTCGCCTCAGCGGTAAATCTCCGGACGAACACCCTGAGTGATTCCCCCTCTATCTGTCTGAGCCCTAGTAATGAGGCGCTGGTCCTTTCGGCCTTCCGGCTAGTGACAAAGTGGGCGAGAAAATTGCCCTCGAGTTGGTCGAAGGAGTAAACGGAGCCGGGGGCGAGCTTCGAGAACCACTCACGAGCTGGACCCCGAAGGGTAGCAGGGAAGGCTCGGCATAGCAGGGGATCCGAGGCGCTGTGAATCATCATGAGGGTTTTGAAACCCTCCATGTGATCAGCAGGATCTCCCTCGCCGTCGTAAGTCTCGAATTGAGGGGGTCGGAAATTCCTGGGTATTTCCGCTTGGAGGATGGGGGCGGAGAAGGGAGGACGGACAGGTCTGTACCCCTGAGCCGCCCGTTGGCCGCCGTCCCCTATGTGATCGAGGCGATCCTCCATTTCTTGTAGGCGCCTTAGGAGTACGCCATCGTCTTCTTGCTGGATTGATGATGGGCGGGACGCGCTGGCTTCGGCGTCCGACCCTGTTTGGGAATGGAGGGTTTCTTCTCTGGGGGCCCGTCGGAGTGCTCCCAGAATTTCTCTTCGGAAGTCTTGGAACTCCTTGTGAGTGACGGGGGCTCCCTCGACCCGGTTTTGTCGGTCCGGGGGTTGTCTTCCGACTCGACTGAGCGCGGGTCTTCGTCCCTCGGGCGGCGGTCTTGGACGGTTCGGGGCCGGGTTGGAAGCGGCCCTTCCCCTGTTGCGGGTAATCTTGCGGTTGAAGATTATCCCCCGGAGGTCGGGCTGGACTGGCTGGGTGACGCTCCTTTGGGACTCTTGAGGGGGAGCCCTGTGTTTTGTAGTGCGCGGCCCGGCGTTAGCAGTTGGTGTGGGCGAGTCCCGTTGGTTGACGGAGGAAGCAGCCCCCTTGCCCTTGGAGGCCATGAGGGTTCGGCTGTCGAGGCCCCTTGAGGGTCTGGCTCGGATCGGCTTCTGAAGCAGTGTTCCCACAGACGGCGCCAACCTGATGCGGTTTATTTCTGGGAGACGTGTGGATGCACCAGGTGTGAGTTCGGACTCGATTTGTATTTGAAGGAGAATGCTGCTCGTCTGCCGATCTTCGGTTGACCTTCTGGAACCTACGATGAGCTCGGAATAATGTTGAAGTCTGGGCTCGGATCTGAGGGGTCGGATCCGAGGTCTTGTGTACCTGCAGACGGTCTTGAAACACCGGGGTTTATCCCGGTGGCGGACCCTCCGACGATCTAGTCAGTCTCTGTGAGAGAGTAGCAATAACTAGGTATATTTAAGTGGCAAAAGATTCATTACCTCAAAAGGTGGGTGTTGGTCTAGTATTTATAGAGAATCCCAACCGGGTTTGGTTCCCTTTGGGGGCCGGGTCTGGATCCGAAGGCCCGTGGGCCTGACGTGGCAGCAGGCCCAGGGGGTTTAGGGCAGACGTGGCAATACCAGGAGTGGTATAGGGCTGACGTGGCGAAACCCTTGGTGGTATTTGGAGCCGACGTGGCTGATCGTGGGTCTCCTGTTCTTCTGGGGGGATCGGAGGGCCTAGGCTGCGCCAGGTCATCCTTCTACTTCGCCAGAGAGGGGGGGCGGCCTGTGGCACTGTTACGGGTCGGACTCCGAGGACTACCAAGGCTCGTCGGTACGAGGAGGCCAGTACTGTGAGGGCAGACATGAGGTTCGGCGCCGACCCTGAAGTGGTTCGGGGCCGAGCTAGATAGCTATTTTTACCTTTTTGAGTGAGAATTGTATTGGGCCCTGGTTGGACCCCCAGCCATTTTTACCCTACCACAGGTACTAACTGTTATATTGCTTGTATGAGGTTGTTGGTATTTGTAATACATAAATATAATATATGTAATGGTTTTTTTAAAAAAATTAAATCACATTTAGGATATATATCTTCCTATGTTATAGCAACCCGATATTTTTTAATATCACCTGTATATCACCAATATGAATTTTTTCCATCCGATACGATACAAATGTCGGATATTTAAAACCTTGACCATTAATGAATGGAATGATTGTACAATGCAAAAGAGTCAATAAGTTGACCCTTGAAACTAAGTTACCTAAGTGATCCCCAGAAACCATCAAGACAATCTGTATAATTTTTTGAATACAGTTTATAAACCTCTAAAGGGAAGAATCACCCTGTAAGAAAGGATGGAGAGAGGGTAATGATTTTGGAGTTTCTGAAAGTTGCAATAGTAACTACTCACATGTATAAAGTAAATGCTGAAAGATGTAGAAATGTGGATTTTGCATGTCACTCAGTAGTTAGCAATAAACAATTCAAACTGACAAAAGAAGACAGAAGATCCGAAGGATTGACAATGTTCTATTCTAGATTGTGGATATACATAGAAGAAAGTTATCTTAGATGGCTCTTAATGCAGAGGGAGGAACCAGCTTGCACCAAAATTGTACTGAATCACATTTCAGGTTTTAAAATTATTACTCTTAGAATTCTTGATTCTGAAATCTTTCAACACTGATTATTTGGTATCAGTGGACTTGATTAGTACTACTTTCTGGATCCTTTCTATGATTTGGGGAAATGTCATGGTCCACCTGAATGTGATTGTCTAAAGCCCTAAGGTGCAAGTGATCAAGTATGTATTATTCCTCTCTTAGTGGTTCCAACTATTAGCTTTGAAAGGAGGTAATTACAACTGTGTAATATAGTTGCAGTGATTGACAATAATATGTGCATTAAATGGTTTGGCGTGAAAGTCTGATGTTAACAACCTTGCTGTTTCAATGTAAACTCCATTTTGTCATGCAAGGGATTCCATATATCGCAAATCATCATGGAACTTGTAGGCTGTAAATTGTTAGGTTTTTTTTATATATAAGTCAAATGCTTACTACCATTCAGCTGAGTGAATGTGTATACGCAAAAAAATGTATTATTGTGAAGTTGAAGTAATAGTGGATTGTGTTCTCACTGTGAATGTAATTATGTGTCACAACCAGTAGCTACCAAAAGTATTTGTATTTTCCTCTCTTTGTTTTAGTCAATTAAGGCACTTAATTTCTCTCTTCTCTTCATGTTATTTAATTCGACATGCAAAACCTAAAGCATTCAAACAATTGAAACTCATAAATTTTTGTGTCTTTAAAAGGAAGTGTGGCTCCATTCCTGATACTTCACTACTATATCCGCTGAATAGTGATATGTTTTTAAAAAATACTCAAAAAATATGCATATACTTCTCAGGTCTATATAAATCTTGGATTTTCACTTTCATGAAACATGCATTTGCAGTTGCCGAAATCTTAATATTCAAGCAAAAAAATCTGCATCATCTCAGATATAAATGTCACTGATTGTGCTACCAAAATATACTGTTAAAAAAGATCATCAATTATCTTCTTAATGGTTTGGAATGTCTTTCTGTTTGACATTTCAGGATGCTTATCTTCCGCAACGACTTTTAGACAAGTTGATGTATGTATACAATTATGTAGAGATGGCACGAGTAACTGGCGTACCCATATCCTTCCTGCTTTCAAGGGGGCAGAGCATTAAGGTATCATTTACGAATGTCTATTGGCAATGATTCTTCCACAAAAAATGCCTTGATGATTATTAACACATGAACATGCTCCTTCAGGTCCTTTCTCAACTTCTTAGGAAAGCTAGACAGAGGAATCTAGTCATTCCTAACATTAAAGGGCAGGGATCTGCACAAGACACTTATGAGGGAGCAACTGTAAGTACATCAAAACCTGATTCTTCCAACTATATTTAGAGTTCAATATTGTCGGTGTTTTCTGTTCTACAGCAGCTTTTGCCTCTACATATTACAATGAATATGTTCTTGTCCTCTTTTAAGACTATTTTTTGGCTTATTTGGAACAACTCATTTTACTTTAAAGTTTTTCGACTCTTATGAGGGTTTATATTGGACACATTCAGCCCATAGCATGGTTTACCCAAGCCACTTGTAACTTTCCATCCTTGATGCTTATAGGAAGGTGAAGCTCTACAGTGACTGTATTAACATAATGTTTGGTTAATTGTTAGCCTATTTGACCTATCCTAGATGTATAAATTGTATCATATATATGAGATCACCTTGATATTTGAAGGATAGGTTATGCATTGTATTATATGTATGAGATAAACTTGATGCTTGATGCCATCATAACCTCTGCTCATGCCAATTCATTCTTATTGTTTCAAAACATCAACTCGTTAAATGACAATGCCTTTGTCTGCTTGACTCTTCCACTTTCAGGTTTTGGAGGCAAAGGCTGGCTTTTATGAAAAGCCTATTGCTACACTGGATTTTGCTTCTTTGTATCCGTCCATTATGATGGCATACAATCTGTGCTATTGCACTTTGGTAAGAGTTTTAACAAGTAATTAGGGTTCCCTATTAAACAAATGTATCAAACTGCGGATTAGTTCATCATCATTGATTTATCTTGTTTGTATCGATCTCCATGCAGGTAACACCAGAAAATGCTCGTCAATTAAACTTGCCAGCAGATAGGGTTAACAAAACTCCATCTGGTGAAACTTTTGTTAAATCTGATTTACAGAAGGTATATTCTTCTATTATGTCATCTGAATGATGTTAAGTGGTTGTATGCTTCTGCTTTTCATGCTAAAGATATGTTCTTATTTCTAGTAAATGAGATCTTTCTAAATGCTGAAATTGTTACTTTCTCTTTCCTTTTTCTCACCCCACTACCTTGGCCTTCTTCATTCTTTGAGGACAATTGGACAATATTCTCAAAGTTCAACAGGTGCGTTGGGAGGGGGGATTGTGAGGATAGGGTACCCCAAAAATTGGTCGAGTTAACACCGACTAACCATGGGGAGGGGAAAAATATTTGTGTTAAACTGTTAATGTTTAACGTCCTATTTTGGAACATTAGGGGCCTTGGCGGTGCAGCCAAGCGTAGGATGGTAGGTGAGGTTATTCGGAATAACAATATAGATGTGGTCTGCCTGGAAGAGACAAAATTGTCTCAACCAAAAGACAGGGTACTCAGGGGTCTTAGGCTAAACCACGTTAACGAATGGAGGATACGGGACGCGGTTGGAGCATCAGGGGGGTTATGGTGGGGGTGAATACCAGTAATTTCGACTTACTGGAGGACTGGGTGGGTATATTCACGGTTACGGTGGTAATTAGGAGGAAGGACGGCTGGAAGGAGACAATAACGACGGTGTATGGCCCTAATGATAGGAATCAGAGACAGGAGATATGGGACGAGCTGACACAAATCAGGACCAGATGGACCCTGCCATGGGTGGTAGGAGGGGACTTCAATATTCAGGCATGTTCATGAAAGATTCGGAGGGGCAGGCAACAGGCATGACAGAAGAAAATTCAATCAGGTCATCTCCGATCTGATGCTGATGGAAATACCTATCAATGATCGGAAGTTTACATGGTCGAACAGGAGGAGGGTTCTAGTTCTGGCAAAACTAGATAGAATTCTTGTCTCTACCGACTGGGAGACGAAGTTTCTTTGGGCTTGGGCGAGGTCTTGCATCCGCAATACATCTGACCATGTCCCGATCATCATTTCTACGGGAGAAGAGGGCAAACGAAAAAACAACATTTTTAGGTTTGAAAAAATGTGGCTCACCAACAACGAATGCAAGGAACTGGTTAAAGCTAGTTGGGAAGGTGAGATGCTCCAGGATGAACCGGCTACGAGGCTGGTTAGAAAACTTTCAAGACTTAGAAGAAGCCTTCAAAAATGAAATAAAACAGCGTTCGGTAATATCATCCAACGGAAGGAAGATACCCTCAAAATCATTGAGGAACTGGAAAGGAAGGAAGAGGAGCATGGGTTGGACGAGGAGCAATTTCAATCTCTTCAGTCACGGAGGCAAGATATCCTGGAGACTTATAATAGGGAAGAAATCATGTGGTGCCAGCGATCAAGGGTGAAATGGTTGTCAGAAGGGGATGCAAACACTAGCTACTTCCACAAAGTTGCTAGTATGCGACATAGGATGAATCATATTCACTCTTTGGACATAGAAGGAAACTGTCTCTGATGAAGGAGCCATAGTGAAGCATGTCCATGAAACATACAAGAAGCTTTTTGGGGAAAACAAGGAGGGGCGGTGCGAGTCAACAGCTGACTTGTGGGAGAGGATGCCGGAAGAAACTCTAGGAAGAGTTGCAGCTTTGCAGGATCCATTCACAGAAGATGAGGTGAAAGCGGCAATTTGGGGAATGGGTCAGGAAAAGGCGCCAGGACCAGATGGGTACCCGGTTTTCTTCTATGAGCAATTCTGGGAAATTGTGAAAAAGGACTTTATGGATGTTATGGGGGCCTTTTATGATGGAACGCTAGATCTGGGTAGAATTAACTATGCCAATGTCTGTATCATCCCGAAGAAGAAGGTGGCAACAGAGATTGGAGATTATAGGCCTATCAGCCTGATTAATTGTTCGGTTAAGATCATTAGTAAGGTGCTAGCTATCAGGCTCAGAGGTCTTATCGGGGACATCATCGAAGACTACCAAACTGGGTTTATAGTTGGAAGGGATATACTGGAAGGGGTAGCTCTTGTTCAAGAAGTTAATACAGGACACAAAGAGACGTACAAAGGCAGGGTTTATGCTTAAGTTAGACTTTGGAAAAGCCTACGACAAGGTGGAATGGAAGTGCTTGATCGAGGTCCTCAATAGGAGAGGGTTCGGAGATAGGTGGATCAGTTGGATCGAGAAATGGTTATCGACGGCTAAGATCTGCATTCTTCTTAATGGGATCCCCGGTAACGAAATTAGATGCAAGAAAGGTCCGAGGCAAGGGGACCTGCTATCACCACTCCTGTTTACTCTTGTGGCGGATGGATTGCATAGAATGCTACAGTCTTTTAAAGAGAATGGGTTGTTTAGAGGGATTGGTTTGAGGAGGGGGGTTTCCACAATTATAAACGTGCAATATGCAGATGACACTTATTTTCGGAGAATGGGACATTGTTGATGTATCACTGCTAAAGTGGGGACTATACTTGTTTGAGGAGTGGTCGAGCCTAAAGGTAAATTTTCATAAGAGCTCCATCACTTTCTTGGGTGATGCCGGGGAGTCAGCCACTATCATTGAAGGCATTCTAAACTGCACGGTAAAGAAATTGCCAATCAAATATCTGGGCCTGCCAATTGCGATGGGAAAAGTCAGGAAGGTAGGCTGGAATGAGTTAATTGACAGAATAGCAAGTAGACTAGAAGGTTGGAAGGGAAAATTGTTGTCGCTGGGTGGACGTCTAGTGATGCTTAACTCGGTTATCGGCTCCATACCTATATACTTATCTTTTTACGAGATTCCGGTTTGGGTAGTCAAGAAAATTGATAGATTAAGAAGGCGATTTCTATGGTACGGGGCAGGCCAGGAGGGGAAGGGGTACTCGCTTATCAAATGGGGGATCGTATGCAGAAGAAAGGAATTCGGTGGGCTAGGGGTGGTCAATATTCGACAAATGAACCAAGCACTTCTTTCTAAGTGGTGGTGGAAAGTGAAGACAAAGCCTAAGGTTAAATGGGCTATTCTTATCAAGGAGACCTACTTAAGGAATGGATGTATGCACCGAAAAGAGACTTTTCCTCTATGTCGGGGTTTTGGAAGGGGGTCTCGCGCACCAAAGGCATTTTTCTGACGGGAGCTACTTTCTCCATTGGGAGCGGGGAAACTATTTGCTTGTGGAAGGATAAATGGTACGGACCGATTAGTTTGAACAGAAGATTTCCAGATGCTTACGAATGCGTTGCTGACAAATATGATTGGGTGTCGCGAAATTGGAGAAACGAAGAATGAAGGCCGAGATTATCTGGCAGGCTTAGCGTCGAGGCTAGGAAACAAAAACGGGATCTTATCCAATTTTTACAAAGTTGGAAGCCAGCGGGTGGGAAAAACACAGACAAAATAAACTGGGAAACAGGAGAGGGAGGGGTATTCTCGGTAAAATCGGTGTATAAGTGGCTTAACAATGGGGGAGTTCAAACAAATGATCCGGTCTGGAAGGTTAGGGTGCCTCTTAAGATCAGGGCATTCGATTGGCTTGTCAGGCAGAATGTGGTTCTCACCAGAGATAACCTGGCATGACGGAAGTGGCTAGGACCGGGAGACTGTATTATGTGCAACATGGGTAACGAAACGGTGGACCACCTTTTCGTTATATGTCCATTTGTTAGGCCGATATGGGGGGATTTTATGAACAGATTAGGCATCGCCGGATCCGGCCCAGAAACGGTGCAAGATTTGTGGGGTAATTGGCGGGAATTACTCCTGCGCCAACGAGACTTTGACATTTGGGGGATCGGGGTGATGGCTATTTGCTGGGGAATCTGGTTAGAGAGAAACTATAGAATTTTTAGGGCACACCACAGATACATCATGCATCATCAACTGCTATTCAAGATTAATGCTAATATCATCTTCTGGTCTATTACGGCAGGTGGGGATGCAACAAAGAGGGCCAGGGAAATGTATACCGAGGCCAACATAGCGAACGGCGAGGCAGACAACGAGGAAAGGGGGGAACAACGGAGGAAGAGTGATTTGCAGGCGGAAGCAGTCGACGCCTGTGGTGTGAACCGGTGGCAGGGTCACTTTTTGGGATGTTGATGTTGTTCCGGCGAAACAACCTTTTTGTAACTCTTGTAATTATTATTTTTGGGGGCGGGAACTATCTTGTTGGGGATGGGTTCTCTCTTTTGATGGGGAATGAGGCTCATGGACCACTTACGGTTTCATGAAAATCATTCCCCTTACTTTGGTTGTTTGTTTTATTAAATATTTTTAATGAAGCGCGGAGAGTCTTAGGACCCACCGTTTATGATCCCCAAAAAAAAGGCCTAGATCCAGATGAAGAGGCCTTTGTCAACATAGTCAAACTAAGCCATTCATGAAGCCTGACATTATTATTTCACAACTTTCAGTGTTTGTTGGTTCATACTACTGAAGGGCTTTTAGGTTTTTGGGCATGAGATAGAGTGAGATCAGGTGCTATTGTGTTTTGAGTAGATTCTCCTTTTAGAACTAGTTATAGTTCCATTGTTCTGAACACCCATCTTGTAACCACTATGCGTTAGTGACTTTTTCCAAAGAAGTTCTTTACCAATGGCCATAGGCAATGCAGTTGAACCATGCAAATCTCTAACATCTCTTGTGGTTTTGCTGCTGCTTTTTTGTATTTGTCTTCTTTATTTTTTATTGTTTGGTTCATATAGATCTTAATCCGTTTGTGGCAACAAATTTTCTTTAATGTCAGGGCATTCTTCCAGAAATTCTTGAGGAATTGTTAGCTGCACGTAAAAGGGCAAAAGCTGATTTAAAGGTAACTTTCTTCAAAATGTGGTTGCAACATCTACAGAAGAAGTTTATACTCATTGTTTTGATTGTGTTGAACTTATTTTCTTATTATTCATGATTAGATTTTCAACATTTCTTGCAGTATGCTTGCACTCCAGCTTATATTTTCCTTGAGTAGCTATTCAAACCACAGTAACTATTCACTCAAAGTTTATTGTTTAATATTTCTTTTTTTGATCATAAAAGGTTGGCATATGCCCCCCCGTTGTTTCATTAAAAAGCCTTTAATAAAACAGAACAAAAACTCCCAAAACGGACAATGATGCTCATGTGTCCTACATACAGGCCATGATACTCATTGTCTACCAAAATGTACGTCCCCTTTTACATTATAGAAGACCCGTAAGAACAGTAAAAATACAAAAAAAGGAATAAGATCCACTTGAGAAAGCTGTATTTATTGTTTAATATTTATTGTTTAATATTTATTGTCCCCTTGTTTAATATTTATTGTTTAATATTTATTGTACGGGTCTGAAAATTGTTTAATATTTAGATCCAAATGTTCGTCCCCTTGTTTAATATTTATTGTTTAATATTTCAGGAAGCCAAAGATCCACTTGAGAAAGCTGTATTGGATGGTCGCCAACTGGCTTTGAAGGTAAGTGGTTCATCTAGTTTCTTTGAGCTGAAAATTGGGTTGCAGTTCATTAGGTCATCTTTACATTCACAGATAAGTGCAAATTCTGTTTATGGTTTCACTGGAGCTTCTATTGGCCAATTACCTTGCTTAGAAATATCGTCTAGTGTGACAAGCTATGGTGAGAACTGTTATTATGTTTTCTCGTGTCAGGTCAAAAACATGATTATTGCTTACTTATATATATAAAATAAGGTCACACTGTTTCCTCTCTGCTGCATTCAAGGTCGACAGATGATAGAGCACACCAAAAAACTTGTGGAAGAGAGATTTACAACAATGGGTGGTTATGAATATAATGCAGAGGTATACTTGATAATTTTCTCATAGAAGCTTTTAATATCATTAGCATCACGCTGTGGAAAATAGTTTCCGACACTAGTATTATAAATTATTACCCTTGTTTGGTTCAAACTATATAATGAGGCCTCTGTCCCATTCACATCCCTCCCTGTTTGTGACTAGTTTCTGACATTATAATATATCCTTTTTGTAAATGCTTAGTAGTTATCAATGCTCTTTGTAGGTTGTTTATGGAGACACTGATTCTGTTATGGTACAATTTGGTGTCCCAACTGTAGAAGATGCAATGAAATTAGGAAGAGAGGCAGCAGATTACATAAGCGGAACTTTCACGAAGGTATTGATAGATTCAGCATTGATCTTTATTGAATCCTTTACTGCTTAAACATTTTAGTTTTCATTTTTACCGAGTCACCACTTTCCAATGGTTGCCTTGGTATGGTTGAATAAATTGCTATGAAAATTTAACCTTAAATAAAATAGCTTTCTCAAATCAATGAATTAACTGGTCAATAGAAGTGTTCTTTATCGTAGGTTTTGAACTTTGATCAGCCGTAATGTCAATTAATGAAATTGTAGCTTTGTTCTTTTATTTGTCAATTTATATTACAAATAATAGATTTTTCAGTTTGCTTAATTTGTTATCTAACCTGCTAATTTTGTTAATTATTGACTGGAGAGATTTTGTGTCTGCTTGAAGCCCATCAGATTAGAGTTTGAGAAGGTCTACTATCCGTACCTACTAATTAGCAAGAAACGATACGCTGGATTGTTCTGGACAAGTCCTGATAAATTCGACAAAATGGACACCAAAGGTAATAATTGATTGTGTAGGCTTAGCATTTATGTCTATTATATTATATTAGTGTTTGATTTCTCCAAATTAAAATTTTAGGTTCTCAATTCCACTCTGATACCATGTTACAAATAAGATTTGGAGAACACGAGAAGATATTGGATTAATTAATTAAAATCTGTAGTAATTGTAGAGGCTACCTCACTCGTCTCCTATGCAGTGTGATACTAAAACCAAACAAGCCTTTACATTACTCAAAAAGAAACTAATAATTTCTGATCTGTTTGATCTTGTCTCTTGGTCTACAGGCATTGAAACAGTCAGAAGAGACAACTGTTTACTAGTAAAAAATCTAGTAACTGAATGCCTTAACAAGATATTAATCGACCGAGATGTTCCTGGTGCAGTTCAGTACGTGAAGAATACCATATCTGATCTTCTGATGAACCGCATGGACTTGTCTCTGTTGGTTATAACAAAGGTAGGAGCATAAGCCTTTCTTTTGTTATGTGGAGTAAATATTGATGAGACGTCTCAGAGTAGAAAATCCTGATGCTCCCTGTTTTACTGTTCTGTGAACTAGACACATTCTGGAGTGCTAATATTTCACCATTGACAGGGTTTGACAAAAACAGGAGATGATTATGCTGTGAAGGCTGCACATGTTGAACTTGCTGAACGCATGCGAAAAGTATGGATTTTGTACATTTTTGCTTATTGTATAATGTTTTGTGCTACTTACGGTCCAATGTAAATAACATAACATATAGCTCAGCAATCAATTCGGTGCTTTATTCGGAGTACTTTTAACTATAATAGAAACTAGTAAATGCTTAATTTCGTAAGTGTCCTAGAGAAGAATGAGAAAGGAGTAAAAAAGATAACTTTACTTGATGTTCTCATATCAGCTCACCTATTCTTTTGTCATTTCCCCTTTGCATTTCTTTTTGTATAACTTAAATGAAAGAGCACTAAAATTCCTGTCAAGAGTTGAATGCCAGGAACTTAAATGACCGCGCGAGTGAGAGAGATTGCCCTGCTTACTCTCGGTGAGATATTTAGAAATTTCTTGGTGCTCGTTTGATCATGTTCTATATGCCTAAATCAGGCTAACAATGGGATCTATGGGCTGACCCATGGTGAAGGTCCTACAATGTAGCTAGTAGGGCTAAGAGATGTATAGGTCGTACCGTTCTTGTAGCTGCACGGCATTAAATGCTTACCTTTGAAGTCATTAAAATGAGTTAATTGATCTGTTTACTCTCGTGCTGGTATTTTTAAACAGAGGGATGCTGCTACTGCTCCTAATGTTGGAGATCGTGTTCCCTATGTTATAATCAAAGCTGCAAAAGGTGCCAAGGTGATTTAGAACTCATTGTCACTGATTGCAAGTGCAATTGATACTATTGATCATTACTAGTATGCTAATTTATTTTTAAACAGGCTTATGAGAGATCAGAGGATCCAATATATGTGCTGGAGAACAACATTCCCATTGACCCTCAATACTATCTTGAGAACCAGATCAGCAAGGTTTGTTCACTGTACTGTACATAAACTTGCGTAAAAGGCTTTACTTTAAAGTACTTTCTCTTTTTTTTTGCAAGCAGCCATTACTGAGAATATTCGAGCCTATTCTGAAGAATGCGAGTAGAGAGCTTCTTCATGGTAGTCACACTAGGGCTGTATCTATTTCTACCCCATCAAGTGGTGGTATAATGAAATTTGCTAAGAAGCAGCTTACCTGCCTTGGATGCAGAGCAGTAATTAGGTAAGAATCTTTAGAATAAAACTACAATATATTTGTGACTGGTCTTCCTACTGACAATAATCCTCGCATGCTTGACTTCAATGGGACTACTTTATACCTTTCTTTGTTATTAATAACAGATAGTTATGAATGTCTATCCTAACTTTTCAATAATGGATGGAAAATAAACTAATTATTGTCTGAATTTGTCTTTGCTCTTCTTCGGTAGATATGCATATTTTGGTTAAAAAGAACTGGTAGGCTAAAAACCTTTTTTTGTTGTTACCAGTAATGCTGATCAAACACTTTGTTCACATTGTAAAGGAAGAGAAGGAGAGTTGTACTGCAAAACAGTTACAAATGGTATGTTATATTTTTATTAATTTATACAATCTCTTATAACTGTAGTTGTCAATGTTAGTCTCAGAGATCTATAAATTATACTAATTTATCGATTCAATGATTACTGTGGTGTTCTGCGACCTATCCTTTCTTAGTTCGTGAGTTAGAGACGCTTTTTGGTAGGCTGTGGACGCAATGCCAAGAATGCCAAGGGTCACTTCACCAAGACGTTTTATGCACAAGGTCTACCATTTTAATTAAGTTTAGTTCCATTTATGAGTTATTTGTGTCAGATCTAACTAGGTTATTTCCTTCAGTCGGGATTGCCCTATATTCTATCGGCGCAAGAAAGCACAGAAAGACATGGCTGAAGCTAAGACGCAGCTGGATCGGTGGAACTTTTGAGACTCAGGTTTTGTACAATATTCTTTATTCCACTGTCTCAGAAATTCTAGTTCTGATGTATATGATTTTTCAGTCATGCTTAGGATGGTACTGATGATGATTCCCTGGGGGATGTAAAGGAGAGATACGGATTTGCCGTAACCTCTTTGGCTAGCTCCAGCAGCTATTTCTCATGACGGACAGTATCTAGAAGCTAGCATTTGTGCCGCTGTATACTTTCCGGGTTCGATATCTGGGTGACCGAACGAATGTGTTCTCTAATTATCATCTACTAAAAAAGTTGCAATAATTGCTTTTACCCAGATGAATCAAGTAACTGCAGTGTGGCCATCATCAGAGTTTTGGAAGCCATATCAGGATGAAGGGTTTGTGGATGAGAGATATCAGACCTGCCATCAACTGTAACGAATCTAATGTGTTAATTATTGTTTGATCGCATATTTCATTTTGAAGAAGAATATGTTGTATGATTTATTAGTCAGATCGTATTCTCATTTCTGTTAACTAGAATTGTGTAATTAACCATATTTGCGGGAAGAAGAGTTGCTAGTAAATTAAGCTGAATTTGAGTGTTCTGCAACTTCCAATGTACCATGACACATTCATTCCATCATGAGAGATGTTCCCATTACCAAGTACACCTACAATAATACATTATTAATACTTTTGTGATTAAAACAGACCATGAAGTAATCATTATAGTCTATGCATACCCTGCAGGATATTGAATTCGCATATTTTCCATCGCATTACAGAACGTAAAGACAGGGTTTGTGTTGCATTCTTCAGTTAATTTGGTATTTGTTTGTTCAAGTCAGAATTTTACATCCAAGTGTCTGATCAAGTGAAACTAGTAATCTGTCACACGTACTTATATTTTTATTTATTATTATTTTTTTAAAGTAAATATTAAGAAGTAATCTGGCTTCGAACTCGAAACATTTATTTACTCATTGCATGCTTTTTATAAATTACCCTTAGTGGTACCAATTTTTATTTTATATAAGTGATACTTTTGTGAATAATTATGTCATAAATAAAATTATACTTTGAGAATATTAATATTATGGTAGCCGACAAAATTTGAGTATGACAACATTTATGACAATAATATTTGAGTAAATGGATGTCTAATATAACTCCTATTTAAAAATGAACTCTTGCATTATAGTGTTAGAGATGTATCATATTTAAATTACTACAAAAATAAAAAAGCCCTACGTCCAAAAATATACATCTAAAAATGTACATGCCATGGACACAACCAAATAAATTAAGTTGAAAGGGTAAGAAAAAGACATAAGAATGAAATATGGGATTTATATTCATTTTATATATATTAAAAAAGGGTTATCTCTTGGGAGAGTTTGTCACCAAACAAACTCCATTTGTAACCAAACAAACACGTGATTTGTAACCCAACAAATACGTGTAATGTACGTGTATAACTAATATAAATGAGGTCTTAAGTTTTATGCCAGACAACGTCGTAATTTTTAAAATTATATATACATCTATAATGGCGTGCATGACACCTGTAAATTATCAGTAAAATGAATGGTTAAGATATTCTAATGACATGGAAAAATTAAATATTTAAACTCATGCTTTATATAGAGCAGTAATAGATATAGTGAATAAAAAACAATAAACTGCATTGACAAATGACAATGCACTCTATATTTCAAAAGCTACTCCAATCACAGGCATGAATGAATTGTCTTTACAACAAGTGATATTGAAATTTTCAGAGTTTTGGGCTGTAAGATTTTACCAAAAAAAGAGTCCACAAGGCCCTTTTTTTATTCAAAGTGGCATACAAATGGGAATGCCCTTTTCCGTCATTTACTAATTTCAGAAACGCGAGCTTATCTATCCATCTGTTGAATCCGAGCACAAAAAAAAATTAAAGGGGCAAAAATTGGAAGACAGCGAGCAAAATGCCACTGGATTTGTATATATTTACATATAGTGCCCCTGATTTGAGAATATTGGGCTTATTGGGCTTCTTAAGCTGTTTCTGTCGAAAGACTCGAAATACACAGAAGGGGCACCATCTGTAAATATATACAAATCAAGTGGCATTTTGCTCGCTCTCCCTCAAATTTCCCCCCATTTATTTTTTTTTGTCGCTCCGATTCAACAGACGGAGAAAGAATCTCTTGTTTCTGAAATAGTAAAAGACGGAAATGGACATCGCCATTTGCAAAGCCAAAAACGATAAACTCTATCACGATCCAACGGCAGTAACTGATCCGGTCGAAACTAATCACTCAATCCCAACCGTCAGATCATTTACCCAGGGATTTAGTTGATCCCAACACTAATTAATTAATTTTAAAAATTGGGTATAAAAAATCAAGTTATTAAGGATCGCCACTAGTAATAGTTGTACAGTTGGAACTGCTTTGCCATTCAAAATACTTTTACAAACTTATTTCTGTATATCGTAAAAGCCAACCCTCACAACCTGCAACTAGGGCTGCAATCGAGCCGAGCCGAATATCTTCAGGCTCGAGCTCGGCTTGTTAAGGAATCAAACTCAGTTTTGAGCTCGAACTCAGTTCGAGCTGAGCTTTGACCAAATTCAAGCCGAATAGCTCGCGAGCTTAGCCTAAAATTTAAAAAAACAAAGCTCGAGCTCGGCTCGTTAAGAATCGAGCTCAATTTTTAGCTAGAGCTCGGTTCGAGCCGAGCTTTGACCGAGCTCGAGCCTAATAGCTCGATTCGTTTGCAACCCTACCTGCAACCGGCCATTCCCCCGTTAATCAATCGCTTACAAGAATGAAATGCGATGAAGAATCAATCATTTGCAAGAACAACGACGGATAACGCAGCTCATCTATAGCAGTATTCTTGGTGCAGCTCATATTACTTACTAAGTGATACACTAAGACTACTAACTTATTTTCGTGTATACATATAGACTGGACTGATTGATAACTAATTAAGCAACCGACGCAAAGTACTCATCAAATCATTCACACTGAATGTCGGATTATTACAATATATTCTTCATGAACTAATGTACATAGTTTTTTATTTAAGAATACAAATACATTTATAGAACTGGTGTCCTCGGAATGTTAATCCTGACTATTATGACAAAATGGAAGAAGCTAACTTGGCCATCTTGACCATATCATTCCATTACATAGGTACATCAGCTTCTGATCTACAGGATTTTACAAAGTTCCGTCAATGACTCAAGGCCGTATATTACATAAAGCTTCGAAGAATTTTTGGAAGACCATGAGAGCTAAACATATGCTGATAGCTGCAACTAAAACAGTTGAAGATATAATTCTTGTTAGGGGTGTATTCAAATACGAAAATTATACTGATAACTGGTCTGATGCAAACATAAGACAGAATTATGAAATGCAAGTAATTACCTTCTGTTCAGGAGTCGGGTTATCTAAGAGAATAGCTTTAGGCGTGTTGTAATGGGAGTTCGACATATGGGGCATGTTGACAATGTTGCACCACAATCCTTGCAGGTCTTAAATGAGCAAAAAGAGAAGCAGAGGATATGAGAAGTTACAGCAGTAAATCAATCATAATCTTAATCATGTTGACCATGTTGCCTCAATAACGACACAATAACGCCTTATACGAATTGTAGAAAGAACCAAGTTCCATATAATTCAGTCTGCCCTAGCTACCCGGAAGTTACTCATGCAGACGGTTTGTAGAGATACTTACCAAATGACCACATCCAAATGCCATATTCCTCGGATTTGTTAAGCAGATAGGGCAAGCCTTGAATAGAAAGAAAATTAAAGGCTTGTTAACTTACGGAAGGAAATCTGGGAAAGTGAAATGAAAAGGAGAAGAGAGATAAACCTGCTCGGTTGGAATATCAATGCTTGTTGGTTCTGGTCCTGCTGCGAGCGGATATGACCTTGCTGCTTGTTTGTCCCGTTCAATTACTTCACGTGGTGGAGGAAGTACTTCTAGTGCACCTGATTTTTCTCTTTGCTTTCTGTAATAACCAGAAGTTTGATATTTTCTGTATCAGCAATTAACTGATGAAATCAAGAAAGAAGTGCGAATAAAACTACATCAGGATCCAGCATACTCTATAGGTTTGAGGCCTTGGGTGGCTCTATACTGAAAGGGAATCTCCATGAGAGCAGCAAGAGCAAATGCTGCTTCCTTCTTCTCCATGACAGCATTTCCAGACATGATCTTTGTGAAATTGACAAACTGAACAAGCATAAATCCGTTATTGGAACAACGAACAAAGGAAACATACCATTTTCTTGCATTCACATAAATCCTCCAATTCTATACTTGCACCACCATTTACGAACGTGAATGCTTATTGGGCATCCGAAGAATGTTTGGCTTAATCAACATTACTATGATGTATACACTTCAATATAGTATATCCCCTATGATATGATATCTAGAGACTGGAACATAAGCATTGCTAACTAATCCCTAAGAGCATCCACTATCGTTTGCTAAAAAGTCAAAAAACCCATTTTTTGGCAATTTCGTCTCCACTATCATTCGCTAAAAACCTATTTTTTACAAAAGGAATGAACAGTGAACTGCTATATATATCAACAGATTATAGCAATCGCCAAATATAGAAGACGGCTGTGAATTTTTTAATATTAAAAGAGGACGGACGGTCTGCCAAATTCTTTAATATGGTTTTTCAGAAAAATTACTAAAATGCCATCAAAATAATTACCAAAATGCCATTTAAATAAAAAAAAAATTTAAAAAGAGAGAAAATGCTCGGACAGATGATCATCTTCCGTCCGGCAACTTTCTCTTTAAAAAAGCTTTCAATATTTACCAAATTGCCATCCAAATATTTACCAAAATGTCATTTAACCAATTTTAAAAAATTTTAAAATAATTCCAAGTAGAAGATCATCTTCCGTCTGGTTTTTTTTAAAAAAAATACAAAGATTATAAAAATTATAATTTTTTTTTTAATAAAATTGGCCAAACGGTAGATGATCTTCCGTTGCACAATTTTTTAATATTAAAAAAAATTAAAAAAGTGTTCAACGGAGGATGTTCTTCCGTTTGAATATTTTTTGACTTTTTTCAACCAAATTTAGCTTGAAACAATTGCAGCGATACTCGTTCATTGCTATTTTTCAAATGCCAAATATCCATATTTTAGCAGCAACGATAGTGGGTGCTCTACGTAGGTTAAATGCTTCCACAATGAATAGATTGTTTGTCATAACGATAATTTCTACATGGACACCTATGAGTGACGATGAGCTTATAGTCAACAAAACTCCAAATGGTCAAAAAAGAAGTGATGATTGTTAGGTCATTACCTGAAAGTTATCAAATTCCCTGTGAGGAATGCAGTCATCAAACTGCTGCATCGCATCCCATGGTCCATCACCCACACCGACCATAATTATTGAAAGAGGATAATAACTGAACATGAAAATGCTTCAGAATAGAGCAACAAAAAGCTATAAATATGAAACTGATTTCACTACCTACCTTGCATCAACTATAGCTTCTACAGTTGCACGCTCTTGTGGACTAAGAACACCCCGAGGTACATCTGGATTCCTGGTAACCTAAGGTTTTCATTAAGCAAACAAACTATGTTAATACTGGATGTCAACGGGAAAAAAAACAAAATTCATAATTTGAATCACCTAACCTGCCCATCAGCTATAATGACAAGTACATGGTATTGTCCATGATTCCTTGCAACAATATCGATTGAAGCACGAATGACAGGAGCAAAAGAAGTAGGACCTGCACATCAGTTGGTAGGAGAATGATTACATAACCTTATACCGATACAACATGCTATAATCCACATGACCAGAAATAACTAGTTCAAAAATTCACTAGCCAACTGATATCACAGTCCCTATGTAGTGCAAAAATAATGATGCTTAATGCCAAGAAAGAAATGATATCAGTGGGGCACAGAATGAGTAGAACGACAATCTGCTAGCCAGAAAATTGGGTTTGAATAAGACACCACTAAACATGGTGGTAAGATAGTTCAACACCACGAACATACAACACGGGATAACCAGAAAGACTGTGCTTCCATCTTAAGTATGGCAGAATCAGAAAGAGAGGTATGCCTTAAAATCATAGTAAACTCATAATTCCATAAGGTAAATAGGACTACATGCATGATGCTTGCAACTCTTAGAGAAAATGAAATGAAAAGAAAACGCAATTGACAAACCTGAGAGATGTAGATGTGGAACTATCTCCCTGTATCGAGAAATAACCTCCTCAAAACCCCGACAAGGACGATTATCATCAAAAAAGCTGAAGGCAAATTGATCTCGCGTTGATGCTATAAACGAAAAGGGTAATTAAGTAACCACCAGAATCGTTTAGCTAGCAACATCGTTGTACAAACATAAGCAAAACGGAAAAGGACAATCACTAACCATCACCAAACCCAAAACATGGAATTAGATTGTCATCATCAAAAGGAGACAATGTGCGCCCAATAATCGAAATGGCTTGCTCGTATGGATTAGGTATGCTACCAATTGCATGAAGAGACCTCCTATTGAACGAATACCTACCTGAATTCATTACAAATTAAGTTAAAACTCACAAATCTACACACCACGTAGCTCAACCAACATAAAAAACTTAGCAACTATGCAAAAGCCAAACACATTACCCGACCATTCATTGCTTTTTGTGAAATCAATACCAAGGATTAAATTAGACGACTCAAGCCCAGATTCCCGCAAAGCAGAAATAACCTGAAAATGCAACGAGAATCATTTCCCATGCTCATCTTATGGAACATCTACATTTTCTCAGTAGTTTAATTTCGGGTACCTGATCGAGGGAGCTGAAATTGTCAGGTATGAAATGTGGCATTCTTCTATCACTGTTCACTTGATCCCTCGAACTTCCACTAGGAAAAGAAGCTTGTTGACCATACTTGTGATGTGATTTTCCTCTCCTCATAACGTATTGAAAACTCTTCACAGTACTTACAATCTCTCAAATCTGCAAACAAGTTCAAGATTTACATCATGCATCACAATTCACAAACTCCTCATTAGAGCATCCACAGTCCTATGTGAACTATCCATATATGCATATTTGGAAATAGCATTTCGGTGTTTCGCAGGGCCGGCCCTGAGTTCCGGGGGGCCCTAGGCAAACTTCCGAAATGGGGCCCCCCTACACCATATAAAAAAAAAAAAAAATTACGCGCGAAATGCGTGCCTATATTTACAAGGGAAGTTTGAAATCGGAGGCCCCAAAAATGACGATTTCGGCGGGGGCCCGAGGCGGCCGCCTTGCCCGCCTATATGTCAGGGCCGGCCCTGGTGTTTCGCTGCAATGGGAAAAAGGCAAAATATAGCGATCTTGTAGACGGACGAAACACCGTCGAGGTTTTTTTTTTTTCAATTTTTTTAAAGGGTTTTTTTATTTTAAAAAAATTGCGTGGGAGACGAAACATGATGTGGTTTTTTTGTTAATTAAGTTTTTAATAATGTTATTAATTAACTAAACTTAATTAATTAACTAATTAAGAGCTTAAGATTTAAGTTTTTTTTAAAAATTCGAGATTTCATCGGAAGAAACATGATGTTTCGTCCAATCCTTAAAAAAATAATAAAAAATTATGGATCCGTAATTTTAAAAAATATTAAAAAATTACAGACGAAACATCATGTTTCGTTTCTTATAATATGCATATTGCTATATCCATATGCATATTTGCCTATTTACTGTAGCAAGGAGGGCAAAATATGCATATTTGCCTAACGACTGCAGACGATTTTTGGGGAAAATATGCATTTTATGCAAATTTGCCTAACGACTGTGGATGCTCTTAAGGGTGGGTTCAAAATTTGGGCTATTTGGGTTCCTTGCAGGAGTTGACATAAATAACTATAATTATCTAAATTATATTGTTGACATCATCATCATCATAATAACAAAGAAGCATAACAATAACAAAATTTGAGAAATTGGGTAGCTAATAAACTACTCGTTTAAATTGAACACTATAAAATCCATAGTTAATAGTATAAAAAAAAACATTTTGAAGCTAACAGTCAGTAATTCAGTTCATGACGTTAAATTGAAGCTAAAAAATATTGGTTTTTATATCATATGTTAAATAATTGTTGGTGAATCTGATGCAAAGAGTTGTCTACTTACAAGTAACTGAATTAAAAAAGCAATATTTTTTACCAAAAACAACAACAACAATAAGAAGAAGAAATAAAAGCACGAATTTTAAACCAAAAAATGACACAAAAATTATTAGAATAATACCTCGATTTGACGAAGAGTTGGAAAAGATTCGAACTTTCAAAGAGAACTGAAACCCAGAGAAAGAAAGAATGAGGAGGAATTGGCGAAGACGCATAGACTTTGCGTGGGGGTACAAGACATCGCGGTGTGGTCACTCGCGGTGAGATTAGGGGAACTATTTTCCGCTTTTCGGAGGCCCAAAAATGGGCTTTTAATTTTTTTTAAGGGAGGTAAGTGGCGGTGAGCAGTAGGTAAAGGTACCGGGACGGTGTTCGGACTTGATGGCGTGTCTTTTGGGCCGAGATTTATTGCGGATAATGTGACTGGATAATTACATGTTGTGAGGCCCACATTAGCAGAAATAATTAATACTTTGGTTGCGTATAATAATTAACACGTGCACTGCATGTGGCGGCCCAAATCCTGAGATTGGTAATTTGGGTTACAAGCTCGCTTCATGGGTTTCATTTAACATGGATTAACAGATACATAAATAAGTTAATTAAGTTAAATTAAATTAAAATAGAGTTTCATGTATAAATATTGAATCTGCACGTGTGATGCACGTCCTAATAATTTATTTTATTTTTTTAAGGTAAATACTAAGACATAATCTAGCATCGATATCTCAATTTACTCATCACTCTGTGACATCAACTTTTATTTTATATAAATCACTTTCGTAAATAATTATATCAAGAAATTTGAACTTCGAGGATTCTACAGTAACTAACTGCTAGTTAAGTAAATGAATAGTTAATATATAAATATTGTGTCTGTTTTGTTTGTTTTACGGCGGAACCACACCATAACAAGAGCAAAACATTATCTTTCATTGATATCGATATAGTATTTTGTAAGATATCGGCTCTTTCAAATTTGAAATGATCGCACCGGTTCTCCTTCAAATTCTACATCTCAACGCAAAACACTCAATCGAATCTCCATTTTGCAATCCAAATAAAACAGTTCTCAGATACATCGATATCTCAAAAAATAACATCACTAAAGGAGCAAAACTGTTGTTCCTTACAGACAGGCTAATACCGCATTACTAATTGATCAGCAACAGGTAGCCTATACTTAATCAGTAAACCTCATGAACTTCGCCCCCTCTATGTTTTCTCCTTTCTGATCACACTCTGCCCAGCAGAATGGAGGTTGATAGTTTGGCATGCTTCAAATTGTCGTACAAAAATTTCAGATTGCATGACCATGTGGGATTTTTGCTCTGTGATATGATCATTCACTACAATTCTCCATTGAGAGTTTTCTCGGGCATGTGGAACCATGCAAGTCCAGGCTGATTGCACTGTTTTGAATCTGGCGTTAGGACAAGGGGGCCGAGAAATATACGCCACAGGTCGAGTATTATTGTCACAAGCATAGCAGCACCCAGTGCATCAATGGCCACCCTTGGTAGATCCCATTTATCACTGTCCCCCTCGTCGATCCTGCGTGTAGAGAGAAAAAAAAAAAAAAAAAAAAAAAAAAAAGCCAAATTGTTAAGACTGCAAACAATCTGAACTTTTTATCTCCTAACTAGGATAGATAAACTTCAAAAAAAAACATTGACCTATCCCCTTTATGCAGAAATCCCCCCACTGAACCTTTTTTGTACGCAAAAAACCACACTCAAGTATAGTAGCAAAAAACCCACTCCGACGGCGTGAGCTTTCTTCTAAAGTTGATGAGTGAGGTTTTTTTGACAATAATGAGAAAAATGCATAATGTTTTCTGAACCAACTTGCAAAAATAAATGAGGTTATCTAATACAAGCAGAAAAATTATGCTGTTTTTTGAAAATATACTTCAGAGGAGTTTTAAGCAACCGAGTGTGATTTTCTGTATAAAAAGGATAGTTCAAGGGGATTTTTTCAAATTTAGCCATAAACTTATGTTACATATAGAAAACTACCTATATTTTTGATTATCTTACTTGAACTGCTTTTGAATTTATTGTGCCTAATTATCTATAGCAGGTTTTGTTTATTTATTTATTTATTTATTTTGAAAATGTAAATTACTATCTAGGAGAATTTAGGACGATAAACTAGTCATTTAGATAGAAGGAAACTACACCCAACAGGCGGAAGACGAGAGATGGTGGACGTTGGAGGGCAATGGTAACTTCACAGTTTCCTCCTTATACAAAAGGCTTAATGATGGAGGTATTAGAAACAAGATTATGGAGGTGATTTGGGGTATCAGCGTTCCTTCTAGAGTGAAAATGTTCCTTTGGCTGGTGGAGAACGATGCAATTCTAATCAGGGTTAATTTGAGAAAGCGGGGGATTGTGGAAAGTGCGTTATGCGGTTCATGCACGACCGAAGATGAAGATACAAATCATATTTTATTCAGGTGTCATAGAGCTAGATGGGTCTGGGGGGAAGTGGGTATTCCGTTAGGCGTATTACAATGTCCGGGGTCTAGTGCTGAGGTTTGGGGGGTCCTTAGAAACACCAGGAATTCAAAAGAGGTTAGAATACAGTGGGAAATAGTTGTGGCGTCAGTATTATGGAACCTATGGCTAGACCGCAACGATTTTTGTTTCAATAGCGTCCGTCAGTCTCTTTCATCGTTATTGCATAAAATTGACTTTTGCCGTTATGAATGGACAGGCCTAAACAGATCCAGGAAGAAGATGCGTTCAGGAGAGGGGACAGACTAGCCTGCTAGCTGGGAGTGGGCTATCTTTTGGTTGTAGTTTTCAGATGTTGGCATGATGTTTTAGATGCTTTGCTTTATTGTATTTTGTATTTTGGTTGATGTCCGGGATGTTAGCCCGGATTAGACATTTGGGTGTTGCTAGCCTACGGGCACTTTGTATTTCATATTCCTGTTTCGTTAAGTCCTTTTAATGAAGCGATGACCTCGGTCATCTTTTAATCAAAAAAAAACAAAAAAAAACAAAAAAAACAAAAAAAAAACTAGTCATTTAGAACTACAACTCCTCCCTCTCTGTCCATAGTTTCTTCGGCAAGGACAAGGATATGAGAGAGTTGAGTCAGGTTGACACAACTTCCAAATGTTGCCCAGTGCTCCAAAGCCGACTTGATTTTGATGGCGAAAAGGCTTCAAATGATGACAATGATGATAGTAAATAAAAGAAAATGAATATCAAGTCAATACCCTTCTCAGGCTATGCATACATTCTAATTTATCTCAGGAACTGCAACTATGTTTTCATTTGCTATACTGACCTAATTTGGTGGTACAATTTTACAGCGCTTACCTCCCTTAAATTAGAATGAGTGAAAGGTTTATTAATAACAATTGAAATTTTCAACTAAAGTGATCAAATTATACAACAAAGTTTGCACAATTTTGGTACTATAAGGAACTTAACATCCATGCAGAGTCTAAAGTCGTAATGTGCTTGTGTGTAGTACCAAAGTATAATACAAAGACTAGTACAATACACGTTACCTTTTCAATCTGCTTTGATTTCTGACCTTCTAGGGTGTATATATTTCTGATTGTTCGGATATATAACCAGACATTGGAAATGCTTTGACTGATTTATTACTTCTGTAAGGTGGCTCAAATTTGCTAAACTTGACCCACAAGTACAACGAAGAAAACCCATGCAGTTTGTCTCGCATAATGCAGTTATGATAAAAATCATCAAGTGCTAATACTCTCTGTGATAAAAGGTTTCCTTAACTCATCGTAGAAACTCATTATCAATCAGCTTATGTAGTTAGAAAAGTCAATGTGTTCAAATACGAATTCATGGCCAATTTCCCATGTTCTAATAGGAAAATCTGAGTCCAGATTCCTAGGATCTAGATTTACGTGACAGATGTCATACTCTAATATGTAAATTTTAGTTTTCAAGTTCTAAGCCATTAACAAGTAACAGGATGTAGGACAACCGAATGAGCATAGCTCATAAGGTATGAACACCCCATGCCCAGTTAAATGATATATAATCACAATGAAACTCTTGGTTTGAAAAACACTCCATCTGCAATGCAATGGAGATTTTGAACCAAATTATTGAGCCACAATATGGCATGTGGTAATGGAGATTACCAATCATAATACTGAGGCCACAATTTGGATTAAGTGCCGGTCCGATGCCAGGAAGAAAAGAAGTATGCAACTCGCAAAAACTAGAAATGCTTAAACAGGCAAGCTGAAATTAAAATTGGAAAGATCGAAGTAGCTTCAATATATTTGTAGCTAAACAAAACAAAACAATCTGTGCACTAAGCTTCTTCCAGTCTATTTCCCAATTGAAGGCATGCAAAGGCACCAAAATTCTATTTAGAGAGTGGTTCTGTTCCCCTTCTTGACCCCCAATCTCAATATATTTGCAAACACGTGATGAGGATAGGGAGGGTCCGGGGTCCTATGGTACAGGAAGAAATTTTATGGCGCACTAAAAGTCCAATCTAGCAACCAAAATTCACAATCCACACCATTCAAGTTGATCTTCATATCATAAAATGTAGAGCAATATATAACATCACTAAATTTGAATATGTTTTGCCCATTATCATGAGGTTGCAAAATGAACAGTTTTTCAGTAATAGAACAATTGCGACAACTTAGTGCATGGGCAAAACATATTCAACTTTGATAATATTTCATCTCCTCATGTTTTATGACATATAATCACATTGTGCGGTGTTGATCAAGCATTTCAGAGGAGGTCGTAGGATTTTTTTGGTAACAAAGGAGGAAATTTCCTCCTGTGCCACCTTTCTTCATGTCGTTTCATTTAGTTATTCCACTTTGTGGAGAGTAAGGTTGGTCGATGAGTTTCTTCAGATTTAATGTGTTACTTCCCTTTTGTAAGACTATTGTCCCTGTGTGTATGCACACGTTTTTTTTTTGGGGGTGTGTGTGTGTGTGTGAGGAAGGGGGGGGAGCAGATGTGCTAGCTTTGGCAGTTCTGCTTCTGACTAAGCCATGGGCATCCTATCTGATAAGCCCTAGCCCCAAAAGGGAATCCCATTTGACTGAAAAAACCCTAACAGTGCACTACAGAGGTAAGTTTTAATGTTACAACAGATATGGAGATTCAGAACAAATCTCACCTGGTCCTTGGATATTATATCAACAATTAAAAGGGCAAGCTAGCGAGGGATTTGAATCATAATGAGAAAAAATGCTTCTCAAGCAATAACTTGTGATTGGAATTGGGAAGAAAACTTTTACATTTACTTGTGGGCATAGAGGAGCTGAACGGAGCATACAGTTTGGGAATACAAGTTTCAGAACAGTCTACCGTTTTTCTAATTGCTAGTCTAGCAGAATGTAAGAGATTACCATTTGATATACCAATACATTATACATGTAATAGAAAGTATGAGAGAATATTTTATCTCTGCTAAAGCCCATTAGCGTTGATGAAAATTAACTGAAGTAACTCAAATAGAAGAATCATAAGCTCAACAAACAAGTTATGGCTAGCCAAAAAATATTTTTTTTCTATATATTTTTTGAAGAAACATTTTAATATATTTTTAAGACAGTTATCCAAATTTTGAAGTGCGCTCATTTGAAAATTTCAATCTTCTTTAAGCCGCCTCAACTAGAACAGTCACTAATTTTCCACTGACATACCATCTATTTTCTTATTGCCGAAATGGATCCATCACCATTAAGGCTTTAATTCTTCAGATAGTAGATTTATATTCTGTATTCACTTGTTACAAAAATTGATCCACTTGAAAAGGCCACATATCCAAACTAGTGCAGATGCACAAGAAGATAAATTTATGCATGAGCAACACAAAATTTGAAAATTTTATTAAAGCATAAACATATAAACAGAACGTACATTGTAAATGCAACATATCAACTCTTCATAACTGCTAGACACTGGCCAAGAAAATTGTTTAAAGAAAGGACGAGAATAATAAAATGCAGTTTAGAAGAGGAAACATGATAGTATACATGATACATGAACCAAAAACAAATACCACGCTAAGATTTTGAAATTTTCTCTAACTAGCTTTATACATGGACAAATTATGTAAAGCTCACAATAAAGAAAATAGTATAATAATAAAACTCTTACCTTGAAAACATAGGAAAGCTCACGATAAAGTAAATTGCATAGAACAGTGATCCTACTTTGTACATGATATCCCGATCAATGAAGTCATAATAAGGAAACTGCAGGAGTAAAAATAACCAAATGTTAATGACAATCACTCAATTCTGTTATTGCACTAATGCTGAAAGAACCTATAAAATTTACTCCCTTCCAAAACCAAAAAAAACGTATAAAATGACCGAAATCAAGCAGTTTGCAACACTTTCTGACTTACATATAGCACAATAACTACAAACTATGAATGATCATAATAGGTAGCATCACATACTAACTTATTCATACAACAAAATTGATCCAAACTAATCAATTTAACGGATAAATTTCACAAGGGTTGTACAGCATATTTTTGCTAGTAATACTATGTGAAGATGCTGTGTACCGGAGTAATGCTGCATGCATTTTTATGCGGATGAAAGATAGTAATGTTTCATACAACCTAGTAGATATCATGTCACAAACCCAAAACAAGGCCATTATTGTTATAAAGTTGTCCAACACAAAATGTCCTTCATTGCTAAACCTCAATCAGAAGACCAAAACGCATTAGTGTATCCCACCCACTGGCAAACTGACAACATATCCTTCTTAAGCTTATGTTAGGTAATAACTCGTTCAATTCTTTAAAATGACCAAGTAATTACTACCCAGATGTAAGCACAAAGCAAGCCCTATACCATTTATGTCAAAAAATACTCAAAAACGTTAAATGATGGATTGTGGGGCAACAATTTATATCAAGCAACCCATATACTCCCCAAGTATGGCATTCAGGACACAAGTAACAGAGCCTTTAGTTTAGCATAAAGATGACTCGCTGTGAAATGCAAAATTAATTACTAGGTTTGAACACAAGATATATTGAAACCCAGTGCTTTCATACTAAGCTATAAGCCATTTACCCAAAAGCTTAAAAGTTTCAATAGATATATTTAAAAGTCTTTACTTCCCTAACAACTTGTGAAAGGTCACGTGTTTTGGAGTAAAATTGGGAGTGATATGGGTAAAAACAGAGCCACTAGATCTTGGCACGCATCTCAAAGCTTCTCAGGACATAATGGTAATTTCATAACAACTACAGGCTTACAAGAAGAATATCGGCTATCTCGAGGCCTATCAACTCAACCAGATACACAATTATGACTTCCTTATAGCATAAGAAAGAGGAATTTTCAGCTAATTGGGATTGTCAGTCAAATCCCTTATCTAAACATGATTATCAACTAATTCTATCCCCTAGAGCAACTAACTCTATCTCTCCAACAAGAGATGAGCAACTAACTCTATCTCTTAATCAAGGGAAGAGCAACTACTCTATCTCTTCACCAAGGGAATCTCCCGAATATGCATTTTCAGGTCTATCATTTGGAAGTAACCCTTTGCCTATAAATACCCACCTCCATCATGAAAAGGTAGTATATACTTTTCCACCAAAAACTCGATTCTCCTTTTTGAGTTACTGACTTGAGCGTCATAGGGTCTTTCGCCAAAGCCAACCCCGGTATTCAAACTTTGTGCAGGTTCGCCGAATATTTTCAGCCGTCCAAATCCAAGGCCAAACGTTCTCAACTGTTCAGATCCAGGAGCTTTCAACCATCCCAATCCAATTCTTGATCCATGGTCCATATCATAGTGTTTCTCCTCAAAGTAAGAAGTCATCATCTGATTGCTCCCTCCTCAAAGTAAGAAGTCATCATCTGATTGCTCCCACACCAAAAAAGGCAGTAACTCCCACACCAAAAAAAGCAGTAACTGGGAGCGAGAAAGGAGACAATAGAACATTATAAATATATACTAAGCAAGCAAGATGTATTGGAGGTCATTGTTTCTGAGAAAGAGGACTGGCATGGAGTAAGCAAAGTGCCAGACTGCCGTATATTGAAACATTATAAATAAATACTGCCCAAGTCTCATTCCTATTCTTTTTTATCGTCTGTCGGTTTGCCGTGAAATCCAATGCATGACTGTCCTATATTGAAACCATCATTTGCAGGTGACTAAATAGACCTGTGTGTTTGGTTCGGCTTGGAGCTTAGATCAGCTCCTCCTCAAACCTTAGTCAATCATTGTGAAGGGAATATTGAGGGCACCTAACCTAAGAAGAATAATTTTCAAGGAAATATGTATGTAATCGTTTTCAATAAAAGACATGAGTTTGACTCTCCCTCCATCGCTCCCTCCGTCTTTAAGTTTCTTAAAAGAAGCAAAACTGATCATTGCTTATTATGTAATTATGATAATTTTAAATATGGTTCTTCTTTTCCTTCCAAGGGAAATGAGACTATCTATCTTTCCCTGCAGCATTCAAAGACCTAGATGATTAGCAAGTGTACTGCACGTACTTTTTTATTTTCCTAAAGGTCGATTTGGAGTCTAAATGCTACTATCTATTACCATATACGATAAAATAAATTAAAATGAAAACATGTGCACTACTCGTATGAGACCATGTGGCTATCTCCACACAGCCACAACCTGACTTTCTACATTTACTAGTAAAATCTAAGAAGGCTATTAACTACATAATACATTGAGTCTTCAAACTGTATTGTTAAGACAACCAAAATCTTCAAACTTCAGTCTTCCTGACATCCAACATTCATACCCATCACTCCACATTGATCAGTAATATCTCTCCCTCTCCCCGAAGAAAGTGAGCCAATCAAGACTTTCCGTATTCATTACAATTTCTAATTTTCCTTCCAAGAAAAGAGAGACCATCAACCTTCCACTGCAACATTTAGATAATAATACATAAAAGCTAAGCAGGTTATTGACCAACATACTACGGTGACTCTACAAACAGAATTGTTCAGGCGAAGTAACATACATATGGACCATACGGATAACCAACCATTGATCATTAAAGGTGTAATAAAGATCAAATCAGGAAACTTAATTACTAGTACAGCAAACATAATTAGGCCAATGTGATATGTTGAAAACATATTCACATTCAAATTACTTACGGTGTTTCAAATGCAAGTCTTAATTGCAAAATATTAGCAAATGATAGTTCTGTAGAAGTATCGAGTGTTTTTATCCAAAAATAGAAAAGAAATAAAACAAAATACATCACTAAGTAAATAACAGCAAATGGGTGAATCAATATGTTAGCACATACATTTGATATAGCCAAAGTTTCCAAATATGCTATGAAATAGCTAAGGGCCAAGATCCATGCAGCTTCAGTAATAAATCGAACCGGTCGTGGCAAATCCACAATAGAATGGCGCAGCCTCCGAAGTGTCATATTGGATGCCATATGGTAAAATAAGAAGCAAGTGTGGGTGAGTAGGAACGTAGTATGTGGCACCTGCAATACAGAAGATGAATACATTTAAAGCTCACGAATTCGCAGCAGTAATTATGAAATGAACAAAATAATCCCATTACATGAGATATAACATGCGGAATCATGGAGATGGAAAATCTTTACAAGAATAACAATATAAATTGTAAGGTCAAAGGAATAACGTAAAAGATGTATCACATTTAAAAATGGAATGAAGAGTAAACTACAATATGCCATGTTCTAACATTATTTGAAACTGCAACCTAACATTATCATCGACCCTATGGATAAATCAATTAAGGCATATCTGTCTAATATGTTATGCTAGCATACAGAATCAATGTTATTGGAGCAACCGTTACGTATTTCACTTTGCTCAAGGTTAACTGGCAGCAAGTAGAGAGTTATTAACTTCGTGTGCACACTAAACCCAAATGTCACAGCTCACTTAAAGTTTTAACTATTTCACTGCATGTCCACAATAAAGGAGGAGTATAGAAAAAAGTAATCAACTGTCAAAAGTGTCAAATTCCAAAAAATACATGTAGAGCCTTGCCAGCATGCGCTGCAACAATGACAACCCAGTGCAAAAAAGAAGGGGAAAAATGAAGAAAAAGGATGTATTCGACCCCCAAAGGTATGCGACAAAGAAGGCTTAGTTTCCTTGTTGGTGCTAAAGCCCATCAACATAAACTATAAATTCTGAAGTACATAGTGAAAGAAGCATTTCAATAAGAATACAGAAACGGTGAAGTGCAATACAAACTAGTCATTAGAATAAGTTAGATTTGGACATTTTTTTATCAAAGAGATCATCTTCTGAAGCTTAATAGTTACAACTGAAAACTCAGTTTAAAATGTTTACACTTTAGAAACATCTAATTAGTTTCTGGAAGCAGGTACAACTGAAAGCTCAAACCTTCAATGTGAATATCAAATTGTATGTATGCAGAAAAAACAAGTATGTTACATTTTCTTTTACAAAAAAAAGGAAGTAAAATTGTTGATGGAGAAATCTAAACTATCAGGCTGTATTTTGTTGTCGCCTCTTACAAGCAAATACTTGTAAAGTGCATAAAATTCCAAAAATTACTTGGTAACCCCCCCCCCCCCCCCCCCCCCCCCCCCCCACACACACACACACATAAAAATGCTACCTGACGTTTGATCGACATATACAACAGGATACCCGACATTTATCGGTTGATGCAGTTTATATATTGATCGTATGATATTGTGGCCCATTATTCTTTTGAATATCATATGCCTTTAAAAAAGATAAACCAAAGATAAGTGCAAATATCTTTAAAATATTAAAGCTAAAACTTGAGAGAAAGGATAGATGCTCACGATGAGTTAGAAAGCATACTAATTTCTCATAAAGATTAGTCACCTACCAAAGGCTGTGCTATTTGTTACATACTAAATGCGATTGAAATTCTAATACAGTGAATCCCAGGTTAAATAGTCCTGCTAAATCTAAAACATTTCTCCATACCAAAAAATACGTAACAAAATTGAACTCTAATTCATATATGTGCAAAAAAAATAATATCAGTAAGAAAAAGGTACTTTGTTAAAATGATTGATTCCTGTATCTTACATTGTTCATCCTCCAAGATGGGAAAGTATATGATGCTCCAAGTACAGTGAAGAAATAATGAGTCCAAAAATAGTTTCCAACATAACTAAATATTATAATCCAGAGATTCGCCTGCAACAGTTAGAATGGCCAGATAATCCTGTTATAATGTTCAAAAGCATTTATGTAAGACAAGATTACTTCCTAAAGGGAAAAGTAACAAAAGATATTTGAAGAAAAAGGTCCTATGAAGGTTAGAACAGCTTATAGACAAAAATAATTTTCAATATTTACATTTCTAGCTTTTCTGATCATTGCAATCCAGGTGCTGGCTGTTGAACAAGCTAAAAGATATGTACAACTGTACAAGTTTGTGGCCTAAGCATATGGACAAGTGTGAAAATTCAGTGCTTTTTCTTTTTCAGATCTGCCTTACAATAGGAAGAAGGAATTCCAACCTCAAAACATGCGGTTTTTTTCCAGAAAGAAGAGAAGCAAAATGCAGTATCTGAAAAAGATTTTACTTTGACAATTTGAAGGGAATCCATGTAGGTAGGTAGAACATTTGTCACTCCCAAGCATTTGCGTATCCAGATCCCAATCAGTAGGCTAGGCGCCCATATGACAATCTTTCTATTTGATAGTCTAGTCTCTGTCCCCCCTCTATGATTCCCAGTGACCAAGATGTATAAAATAAGCCATGGGCTAATACGTGTCTATATATTCATAGGTTATAACGTTCTATACTCAATGATTATATATTTATATGTAAGAAAAGCATTAATCAACTTATATCATGATGAAGACTGCAAAAATGCACATCATTATGTTGAGTGTGTGTTCAGTCTCAACGGTAAATGCTGTAATTAAGTAGCTTTTTGATTAAGTTAACTCAATCCAACATTTTATAGGATATGGTGTTGTTACTGACGGAATTAATTTGCACATCTGATCTAATGGCATGTTGATTATTGAAACATAAAGTGGATTCATGTTGATTATTGAAACATAAAATGGTGGGGTTGCCCTAAACCAAAAATGATTCCTTTGACAACGCAAGAGAATGTACATTTCTCTATCATTCTCCCTTCTCTTCCACTCTTCTGGGAACACATTTATAACCAAATTACCAAGCCAGTTTTGGTAGCTCCCAGAAAGGAAAATACACACAAAATGCATGAAAACAGCAATAGTCGTCAAGGTTTTTAAATGCGTGATTGAGCACCCGATTAAGTGCTCTGTTTTATTTTTCATTTTCTATATTAAATTTTAAATTTTAGGATAATTCTAAAAATTCATGAAAATTGTAATTAGTACAAGAAAAAGTAGAAACTGAAAGAAAATTCTGTGCATTGAAGAATAAATGATGTAAAATTCAAGAAAAAAGCCACAAATTGCAGGAGTATGGAACATAAATGCTATAAAATGAAGGAACATACTGAGGAACATAGCATTAAAAATATTTATACAGTTAAAACATAAATTGATGAAAAATTACCTAGCAAGAATAGGTAGGCTAGGTAGTCCACATTTCCCAAGTCAAGGGTTGCTTGCAGAGAAGGATTATAGAGTTTGAGGAACTATAAATTTGGATATTAGGTGGTTCGCATCCAAACGGGTTTTAAGCTGTCATTATTTTTTTCCGAGTAATGCTTCATCCACTACCAATTTCACTACCATTTTGTTCACTACCTTAGGTGGCACACACTTATTGGAGAGTTCTCCCACCTACTCTTTTTCTACCTATTGGAGTGTGCCACCTAAGGTAGTGAACAAAATGGTAGTAAAATTGGTAGTGGATGTAGCATTACTCTTTTTTTCCACACTTGCATCCGCTTAAGCAACCAATTAAGCGGGTCGGGCCAATTAAGCGGCCCGCTTAATTAAAAAAAGCACGATAAAATTGGTGGACTGCTAAATAGGTCTGCTTTGTTTCTCTTTTAGTGTAAATTTCACCGTTTTGGCTTTTTTGGCTGCTCAAGCGAAAAAAGCGTACATTCTTTTAAATAATGATAGTTGTTGAGACCATACATGCTTAGTTAAGGATTCGGAGCTTAACGTTCTCTTTCTATTTAATGTACAAATTTTCGTTTTTTTACTTCACCCTTTACCCCCGGTAGGGATAATATATATGATTACAGAAAAACAGTGGAGACAAAATAAAATAAAATACCTTTTAAGAGTTTTCATTAGTTAATTACCTTTATCCAGTAGCGATCTTTCAACTGTCTGCCACTATCCGCCTGAAAAAAATCCAAAAGTTACAACCTCAAGGGAAAGCAAATCTATTCAGCGGGCACCATCTTCCTATACATTTCAATTATCAAGGATCCTCCAATAATAAGTCTAAACTAATATGAAAAGAAAAGAGTTCACACAGTTATATGGAATAATCAATCAACAAAGAATGTAAATTAGAGCCCTACTTCACACATTTATTACATTATTTCAAAACAAAAAATTGCTCGTATGTAGTCAAGCCAGGGAAGACCACCAGGAATTTTATTCATTCACTGTTAACAGATCATATAGGCAATTTTATCCATTCACTGTTAACGGATAATATTGGACATTTATTCCAAGGTTAGAGGAAGCAACAAGTATCTCTTAATCATCAATGCAGCTCATGTGACATTAGATTTTAATGCAATAACCTAATTGTGCAATGTAGAATAAATATTTAGCTATATTACTAAGAATATAACATGTTTGCTTGTAGAAGCCTAGAAGGTTGAAGTTTTGGAAATTGGAGCCGTAGCTCAGGCTTCATTACAAGATTGCAAAAGAAATATTCCCCAACTGCCAGCTTTATTAAAGGGAGACAGAAGGTGGACATAAAACCAAGAACTATACAAAGACTTAGGGAGAGTTTCTTCAACTGAGGATAATATAATGGAGACTCAGGCAGGATGGTATGCGTAGAAAGGACAAAGACGCAAGCGTGAACAGAAAAGAGGAGGTATGCGGTGCGGTTTTCTTTTCCCTTTTTTTTTCTTTTTTTTTCGTGGGGGGGGGGGGGGGGGGGGGAGGGGGGGGGGGGGGGGGGGAGGGGGGGGTGCAGTTGGAACAGATAATGGAGATGATTCACATGGCCAACTCCAAATGTCCAAAAAACTTGTTGCAATTGGTACTGTAGTATATAAATTTATTACAAGAAATATTATCTCAATTACAGGCTAATAAAACAAATGCCTTTTATATAGTTTATAAGAATGTGTGTGCATACTGTTTGCAAATGAAGGCTTTTCCTAGGACCCCTCGAATGGCCTCCACAAGAAGCCAAAATTATCTAACTTGCTAATCCACACTGCTGATGGCTTTCTGGAAACATGCAGCTGACTTGGAAAATCTAAACCCGAACATCTACCACAATTAGATGCCAAAATTTAAAAAATGTGAACAACTGCTAATACCAGAATCAAATAAATATTCAATCATAAATTTCGTAACTATCTCTCTCTCCTTCATTATAATGTGTCATACATATTTTAAAAACCAGCGTACTTACTCTATGCAATCTGAAGAGAGTAGCTTATGGAAGACAAAATAGAAACAAAATTACTGAGGACATCATTCTTGTGGAAACTGGTTAGTAAGGATATCAATAATGTGATGAGCCACCTTATCCATATCATGTGTGAAGAACACAATTACTAGTTACAACATGGCATTACAATAGAAATATTTTCATTATTGTAAATAGGGAGAAAACTACTGCAAGAAATTTATATGGATAATGTTTTCCTCTGATTTTTTTTTAAGGATTTAAACCTTTAACTAGCATTACAATTTTTATCAGCAAAAAACTGAGAACATGAAACAACAAAAGATTTACTTCACGTGCTCATCTTCAGTAAGCCAATAAATAAAATCAGCAAATGAGACAAATAAATTAAAAATAATCTAGGAAAATAAGTTGAGATAGGCTGTAATTTTTCATATATTGGGAAATGCCTCAGTTGTCTGTAAATACAATTTGATTGAGAGAAAAGAATTGGAGGTCTACATACATTCCCCATTGCCACTAATCGAAGTGTGGGACAGTATAAAATAATAAACGCCGAGACCATTTTCCCCGTATCTGAATAGAGCTAGGGCATCAACATAAACGATAAAGAGTATATGTAATCCCTTGCTCCCTTCCAAACTTTCCCCAGTTGAAATGGGCAAAAAATAGAGACAAATCAAATTTTGGTCGTACTGTCAGTTTTCACGGTTTTCAAATGTTTCTCATCACTTTCTATGAAACCAAACATGGACTAAAGAGAAAATCAAATATATGACAAATGAGCATCATATAATAACATAAATAACACGAAAACATCATGGTGATAACTATGAGAGCAATAATCCAGTACATACCTTTCCAACAAGTAACAGGGGCATCAGGAAACATGGGAGTATAGAAACCAATCCCACGATCAAATACTCCAACTCTGTGAAACTCTGTCATCAGAATTAAATATCACTAAGTTGTGACCTTTACAACAAAAAAACAACCCACCACACAGCTTAGCAATCAAGTTGTTCTAATAAAAAATTAAAATATTTGAAAAACTAGTTCAAGATAAATATTAGAGTCTCACAATAGCTTGATTTCAACAACAAAATGAAGCAAAAGAGAGTTTGAAACCCACTATAAAAAGATCAATTTAAGTTGACTCTATCTCTATGTACCTCCTGCTCATATAGGCTCATGAAGTCAACTAAATATTGCTAATGCTGAAAATTGAATTAGTTTTGACTACTCTACTTATGTTGGGCCATACCCATAAGTGCAAAATTCCCTATACGTGGTCTGGGTTAGCACTACTTTGGAGTTCTAGTTTTCTCAAACCCATTCTCACCTAATTATCTCATATCGAGGATAACTACATTTAGGTTTTACAAGCTCATTTGTCATATACAATGAATGTTGTAAAATTCAGATTAGTGCACATGATTTACATGAATTTTCTTCAAATCGTTCTTGTGCACAGATAACAAAGTATAAACAATACTACACATTTAATTGTGACAAAAACTCTTAATGGTTTTGTATACTTCCGTAAATTTATTATTATTATCAAAGTATGCAATTTATTCATTTGCATTGAGGAGTGACAAGAATGACATGCAGGATAGTCATGCAAACATGCTCCTCCAGTTGCAATTCCTGACAACAACGAAAATGTTCATTCAGTGTAACGTGCACACAAGGAGACTGATGTGGGATGAAAATTCAAAGCAATAGTGCGAGTTGAAGATTTTTTTAAGCCTCTAAAACCTCCATGGGACTATGAAAATCTTCTAAGATTCTAGAGATGATTTCAATATAATTGAAAGATTGTTATTTCTAGTTACTTAGAAGTACAGTATAGAACTTTGGTTGTTCATTAAATATTTTATCTATTTCCTATTTAGTTTGAAATCAGTTAGGTTCAAAATCATTTAGATTATTTAGGATTTTACTTTTGCTTTTATCTTTTACCATATGAGGCTTTGGCTATCCTTTATATACTCAAATTTATATGAACTGAGAGAGATTTTCATTTATGAATAATATTAGTGAATTCTAATGGTGGACAGTGTGAGATCAAAAAAACTCTTTATAAGTAGTGTGAGGCCACAGCTTACTTCATCCTCTCAATTCCTAACTTGTCATCAAACAAAAAAATGGGCAGCACCATTTTAGGTGTATATTTACAACGACGCATCATCAAAGATCCAAACTTGCTTTGTCCATTCTAAAATGACTGAGTCAACACGTCTTCCTTGAGACTCAGGATTGATCCACCAATATGGAAAGATTGAACGTACAAGAAATAATGACTCGCACAATCTCGAAAGATGGTAGACACACAAATTGAGAAATAATCTCTTGGTATTCTCAAGGTGAATTGAATTCAAACTAAATATAAAAATATGGATAGCAAATCGACTAAAATGAGATAGTTCAAATTTGATTGATATAAGTGTTCTCTTCAAAGCCTGTTCGACTTTTTTTTCTGTAAAATGGAGAGAAATCCTAACTTTTATGAAATCATCTATTTTATTTTTATTTAGCGAAAACAACTCCCCATGTTCCATGTCATCCTAAATTCAGGAATTGAACAACATTCTTCACATCGTAAATAACGACAATGTTGCAACAAACTAAGTTCGATCATCCCAAAGTATCCAGAACCACTCTTTCATTCTCCCTCTGTGAAAAGTCTTTTCATATGTCTAATCAACAAAACCAGATAACGGGACTAATCCACAGACAGAACCAGTCAACCCCGTAGTTGTCTCCACATGACAGAGTTTTTTTATCTGTTGATTTTTACATTAGTCCACTCCTATAAAATTGCTTTCTAATTCAACAATGAAGGTGGATTCTCTCTTTTTAAAATCTTCCAAAATCCAAATTATGATCTAATGCATCGAAAGTTTTTTTTTCTAATTCCCCACTCTCTGGTTGAAATCTCATATGACCATCTCATACATCTTTGTAATTATCAGTGTTTTCATATTTATATTTTAACTACATAAGCAGATTGAAGCCTTCACACTTCAGTTACTGGCATCTTAACATCTCCTACACTTAATATCATCTTTAAAACGTTACTTACTTTTATTTATCTATATAATAAAACACAAAGAAAGCTATCAAGTGGCTCTCCTTCAATCCCCCAAAATCAAAGGCTCAGATCTAACCTCACAAAATACATTTCCTCTCTCAAAAGTTTCTCCCCAAAACTCAAATTCAAATCCCCCCAAACAACTCCTTTATTTATTAACTCTCTCTCTCTCTCTCTCTCTCTCTCTCTCTCTCTCTCTCTCTCTCTACACACACACACATACACACACACACTTATGGAAACATTGACGTTTATACCTCAATTTATAATTATTTTTCAACATATACTAATGAAAACATGGACTTTTATTTACAACTAATTATTGTCATATTATTCAAACTTGAGCTATATAATTGTTGATTTACTGTTTACTAGACTTTTCATATATTGTATCGTTCTAAAGACGTGTTGTAGGCACGTGCCCACGGGCAAATCTAGTTTTAATACAAACTGTAATGAAGCATATAATATTTTCTATAGAGTATTCTTTTGAGAGTATAATTCTTAGTCTTCTTGGTCGACCCTACAAAAATTCTAAGAAGTCTACATTTTTCTTCGTTTGTTTGGTTAAGTATTGGAAGCAATTGCATCTGAATGGGGTTCGTCCTAAAAATATCCCCGAATTAATTTAGTCAATGTGTGCAACTTTCGAAATTTTATATTAATTTAGTCAAATTTCGCAAAAAATCAAAAGAGCCATATCTTCCTAATTCTTGGTTGGCCCTCAACACTACTCTTCATTGTTCACCACTTCAATTTAATTTCCTTCGTATTAAATCGAAACCAGAATGAAACACTAATAACAAAATGCGAGATCGAGATGAATCAAGATATCTCACAACGGAGATAGAGTGAGATAATGCACGCACCTCGTAGAGCTTGAAGGGTACGATGATACCGAGGCACAGCGTAAGCCAAAACGGGGTGTAGATGAGGAAGAAGGCCTCCCCCCATCTCTTACTCGGATTCGCAGCAAACCACAAGCTCTTATGATTCTGACTCCCTTTCGATTTCCTCTTCTCCTTTTGGGTTCCTGTATTCAAAAAAAAAATGTGTTCAAGTGAATTCTACAGAAACCAGATTCAACAAAAGCCATAAAAACGCATCATCCGATCCGATACTACACAGCCGACACATCTAAGACCGATACATGCTTAGAACTCGGAGGAAAAGAGGGGAAATCGATTACCTCTGACGAGATCATCACCTTTGTCAGTCTTTCCTTCGGCCATTCGAACGAGGAACGAGAGAGAGGAACGAATTGCAGCGGATTAGGGTTAAAGATCCAAAGAGGGAGAGAGACTGAGATATTGGATTAGGGTTCGAGAGAAGCTAGGGTTGGCGTTTTCAGATTGAGAGAGAGGGAGAGAGGAGACAGCTTTTGAAACTATTTGCAACTATATGACAACTAGTAATTTAGAGCATCTGGAGTCGTGCTAAGCTTTTTTTTTTTTTTTTTTTTTTTTATTTTAGGTATTTGGCTTTTGGAAATAGAAAATATGGCTGCCCGCTGCTGCTGCTGCAATCGTTGAAAGCTAAAATATGGCCGGAAAATCGATTATCTCTTGTCCCAAACTTTTTTTTTATTTATTTATTTTTTTAAATCTGAGCACTTAAACACAAAAAAAAAAGCGGAAAAAAAGGGGGAAAATGGTGGGACGGTGGATTATACACCGGCCCACCAATTTTGTCTTATTTAAAATTGTTGGGATGGCGACACTTTTTTTTATTTTTTTTTATTTTTTTAATAACGGACGGGACATTGTTCATCGTCTGGGAAAAAAATTTATAAAGCGACGGGATATTATCCTTCGTCTCTTTTCAGGGACGAAATAAAATTTTCCGATTGCTATATTTTGGCTTTTGCCAAATTGTCTGCTATATTTGGCAATCTACTATTCATCGTACACCCAAATTTTGGGTATTTGGACGACGACTGCAGCGATCTTATTCCTATTTTTTTTCAAATTTTGGGTATTTAGCCCACGACTACGGATGCTCTAAACAAGTGCGATGCACGTTTTAGTAATTTTAAAAAATAAAAATAAATACCCTGTTGTAGGGAGGACTCGAACTTGAAACCTTCTTTATATTAGTTAATGTACGTGTATTGCACATATTGGTAGATTTACAAATAATACTAAGTCATTTTCTCATTATAATATTACTAGTAATTTACACGCGCGATGCACGTTTTAATAATTTCAAAAAATAAAAATAAAAACTCTGATCTATGAAGGATTTGAACCGGAAACCTCCATTATATTAGTTATGTACGTGCGCTGCACATGTTCGTAGAATGACAAATGACACTAAGGTCTTTTCTCATTATAATATTAGAGATTAGAGCATCCACAGTCGTTTTTCTCATTTGCTATAAAATGGCAGCTACAGTAATAGCAAATACGATCGTTCGCTGCAGTCGTCGTTTGCTATATTGTTTCTCATTTTTTAGAAAAAAGCGAGCGACGGTATATGATATACCGTCTGATCGTTTAAAATAAATTTAAAAAAAACAGAATTACTAATTAACTATTAAACTAAATTAATTAACTAAATTAAATAATATAATAAAACTAATCCTAATTAATATACTACCTTAAACCTAATAACAACTCCTAATTATACAAACTAAACCTAATCAGCATTAAATGGCCTCCCCCTTTCACGGACGGGGTATCATACCCCGTCCGGGGTATGTATCCCCGTCCCACCAATTAATCTTTTTTTTTTCCTAATCGGCCAATCATGGCCGTTCAATCAATCAAAAAAAAAAATTTAATCCATTTGCAGACGGGATATCATACCCTGTCCGGGGTATGTATCCCCGTCCGACCTCATTTAAAATAAAAAAAAAATGAAAATTACTGAGACGGTATATGATCGTCCGTCTGAATCGATTATAAAATAATTAAATCGAAGAGACGGGGTACCATACCCCGTCCTTTATATTTTGAGAAAGTTCATTTCGTTTCTCATATTTGAGAAATGAGAATAGGAGCTTTGCCAAAAAATGGGAAAATGAGAAACGATTGCAGCACAACTTTGCTATTCGTTTGCTATAAAATGGAAAAATGGGATATATAGCAAACGACTGTGGATGCTCTTTTAGAGATTAGAGATTGTCAAACTTATTGCAAGCGTAAACAATTTGATGAAAAAATCACGTGAGCAAGACTCACAGTTTCAAACTGTGAGTTTAATTTTTTATAAGCTCCAACAAATATTAAGGTTAAAAAAATTTAAAAATTAAAAAATTTCCTGGTTATAGGGTGCCAAACTGATTGCAGGCATGAACAATTTGATGAAGATGTCACGTGAGCAAGACTCGCTATTTCAAACTGTGGGTTTAATTTTTTAATCGTAGGCATTAACAATTTGATGAAGACGTCACGTGAGCAAGATTCGCAGTTTTCAACTGTGGGTTTAATTTTTTAGGGTCTGTTTCTGTTTGGTTACGGGGGAGGAAAGATGAGGGATTTTTTAAAATATTTATTGTTTAGTTCATTTTTTAGGAGCATGGAGGAATGAAATTGAGCAAAATCTCTCTTGAACCAATTTTGACTCCTCTCAAATATTGCGGGGATTTGGAGGGGAGAAAAAGTAAGTCTAATTTTTTAAAAGTGATTGAACTAAAATATCATGGATAATATTGTGAAATACAAAATTGTCCTTTTTAGATCTATAAATATTAATCTAAAACTAAACTTTAATATCAAATGTCATTAGAAACACGCGTCTCTATCTTCCTTTCTAGATCTATAAATATTAATCTATAAATATTAATCAGCCGAGTCTCGTACGCCTGATTCTTTATGCAGATCACATGACGTTCATGAGTATATTAATAAGATTTTTGCTGCTTCTCTTATCCTGCATCCACCAGGATTACACACCCGCAACGAATATGGTCTTTTGGGTTAGAGACTCAGACGACTATCATGTAGTTTGGTATAAACCATCTATGGCGGCATTCACAAGCATGAGAGAAACAAAACCTGAATTCAAATGCTACATGAACTCAACTTCTAGGCTTCAAAGCCTTCCTTGATCCTGATAAAATATACCTTGTTAGAACCAAATTTTATAAATATGAAAATCTCAACAGCAATTGTGAAGATTTGAAATACAGGAAGTAAAACAGTAAACAAAAAGCCTTTGCACAGAGTCAAGACGAAGAATCTCTCTCCTTAAAGCAGAATTCGCCCCGTAGTGTGACGGTGGCTGGCGAATTGCTTCCCAGAATACAATTGTACCTTCTCTGAAGAGCAGCACCCTTGCTTCAGAGATTCAGCGAACTGCTGTCTGTGATGTACTCTCAGTTGACACAGAGGAGAAGAATAGGAAGAAGAAGAATAAACTGTTGACTGTGTGTTAGACTCTGTCTAGATTCAGTAGTCTTTTATAGAAGACAATGGAGACTGGAGACTGTTCAGGTGCTCATTACTCTGTAACAACAGAGTAATGAAGACTCTTCAGATTCATAACTGGTGAGCCATTACTCTGTTGTTACAGAGTAATGGTACCAGTTTTTGTCTGGGCAAGAAAAAAATTAAGCCAGCTGGGGCCGGGCGCGCTCGCGCGTGTGTCATTTCGGCTAAGTCCTCTCTCCACTACACGTTAGTGGTAACCCCCGGGCCACGCCCTTTAGTCCAGTTTTCTAGTATATATACTAGAAAAAATCTTTCCCAATTTTCGATATGGGACTATCCATTTTCTCCAAGTTGCAAAGTTAGTACATTTCAAGTACCCAACTTTGGACCAACATTTCTCATTCATACGGAATTTGTTTTTGGCAAGTGAGTATACTACGGAATAGTACTCGTCGAGAGGATCGCAATTCACTCATTTTCCGGTGCCGCCGGAATCCGGTCCGGAAAACTGCCAAAATTAATTCCAACATACCTAAAATTAGTATTATGTGGTAACTTGAATATTTTGTTGAGTTTGGTTTATATACTGACCTTCATTATTTTGTTAGAATTTTTTTGGGACTAATTATATCTGCCTATAGTACTCCATGTATTATTTTGTTAAGTTTTTTTGATATATATTTTGTTAAGTTAGAATAATAAGAAATACCTTGAGCTCCAACGGACATTTAGGTAAAAATTTTAAAAAATTGCTGGCTATGGGGTTCGAACCCATGCGCACTTATGTGCAGAAGATCTTAAGTCTTCCCCCTTAACCTCTCGGGCAAACCAGCTGTTTTGTTTATTTCCTACTGTAAACTTATTTATATACATAAATATTTATAAATAGAACTTCAACAAAAGCTCTTGGTCAAATTACTTATTACATGTCTACAAATATTCGCAAGACTATAATATTTGATAAAGCGGCTATATTATTAACCTACATTAATTTTATGAATGAATTTTGTAAAATAACTGAAGGATCTCACCCTCGTATAATCATTTGAGCTAGAGGAGCAAGATTGTAGGTGCAAAGTACAATTAAAATTTCATCTCTAATATTATAATGGGAGAAGGCCTTAGTGCCATTTGTAAATCTACGAACATGTGCAACCCACGTACATAGCTAATATAAAGAAGGTTTCAGGTTCAAACTCATACTGTATCTGAAATTTGACTTTTAAAAAATTAAATTTATTAAGACGTGCATCGCACGTGTAAATTACTAGTTTTTTTTAAGCCCAAAACTAAAGTTGAGTCATTGACAGAAAATCATTTTAATTATTGTCTGCCGTTAGATTGGATTCAAAGCTCTTAGAGCATCCACAGTCGTTTACCATATTTGCCATTTTATCATAATTTGAGAAAGTGGACTCTGCAATCGTTTTCTATTTTGCCATTTTATGGCAAATGAGAGCATCCACAATGGTATTTCTCTTTTTTTTAGAAAATGACAGCTACAGTAATGGAAAATAGAGTATTTGTCTGCAGTGGTTGTTTACTAAAATTTTGCTATAATTTGACAAAAACGAGACATGTTGTTTCGTCCGGTTTCATTTTTTTAAAGAGTTTTTTAATTAGTAATTAGATATTAAAATAGTTTAATTAAATAAATTAAATATTAAAATATAACCTAAACCTAATTAATTACACACTAAACTAGTTTATCCACTAACCTAAGCACCCCTATTTGTTGGATGAGACATGTTGTCCCGTCCAAACAAATGTTGCTTGAAACGGGACAATATGTCTCGTTTCAGTATTTTTTTGCTTTTTTTTATTTTTTTTTCTCCAGACGGTACATGTTGTACCGTTTGATAATTTTTATTAAAAAAATAATAAATAGAATTTTTAGGACGGAACAAGTTGTATCGTCCGACGATCTTAAAAAAAATGACGAAACATGCCGTCTCGTCTCTTATAATATGAGAATCGCAATATGGTTTCTCATAAATAAGAAACGATTGTAGATATGGCAAAATAGCAAACTACTGCAGCACCAACTTTCTCAAAAAATAAGAAATTGGCAAATATAGCAAACCATTGTGGATGGTCTAAGCTACAGCGCGTTATTATATTTGAGAAACAAAATGACAATTCTTATAATATAGGCCGTCCAGATTTTTTTAATTTTTTTTAATCATATCAGACGGTACATATTGTTTCGTCTGAGCTTTTTTTATATAAAAAAAATTGATCAGACAGTACATGTTGTACCGTTTGGGGGGAAAAATCGAAAAATCAACAAACGAGACATGTTGTCCCGTTTGAAGCCAAAATGGCTTGGACGGGACAACATGTCTCGTCCAACCATATTGGTGTAATAATTAGGCTTAGGTTAATCTTAGGTTAGTTAATTAAGTAGGTAGGTTAATATATATTTTAATATTTAATTTATCTATTTTAATACCTAATCATTAGTTAATTAACTCTATTAAAAAAAACGGACGGTTCTTGTTCCGTCCGACCTCTTTTTTTAATATTATTTCCTCATATTATAGCAAATCACGATTGTAGCAAATTTTGATTTTTGCTATATGCTATTTTGTCATATTCTCAAATATGAGAAACACCATTGTGGATGCTTTTAATATCATAAAATTGTGCTGCTTATTTTTCATTTAACGATTTATTTTTTTTGTGTTGAGAAAATCAATTTACAACAAAATTGAAAACATATACATTTACCTAATTTAATCATTCGACTTGTTCTATGTCCATTCTTATCCGACTATGATAAATAGTAGTTTATACCTGCGATGCACATTTTAATAAATATAGTATTTTTTTAAAAGTAAAGATTCAGACGTAGTCTGGATTTGATCTAAAACATTATTTACAATAGTTATGCTGGACAAATTAGAGTAAGGACCTTTCCCCATCATAGTAGCAGAGAATTTCAACTCATAAGCCATGAAATTATAATTTCAACCAAATTATGTGCTACAACTAATATAATATCGAGAAAGGAATAAAGGTTGATTTTGAATGTGACAATTTTCTAATAACGTGCTCCAGTTAATTTAATATAAAAACTAAAAAATATATCGTTATTAGCTGGTCTTTTATTTTTATTTTTTAATAATCTTATCATTAATTTTGATGTTGCTCGTTTTCGGTGTGGGGGTTCTTGTAATTTGTGAAGTAGAGGGATGGATCTCGATCTCAACTCGGATCGGTTCCTAGAGGTCGGCTCGGAAGAAATGCTGGAAGCTCAAATGGTTGGAGTACCTGCAAAAGGTCCAGAAACACTGGAAGAAATTCTGACAGCAGACCCCCGACAAGCTAGTTAGTCACTGAAAAAAAGACTGAGCAGGTATGGTTCAGGTGGAGAAATGTTAATTACCATTGATAGTGGAGAGAGGGTATTTATAGACAGGGGCTAACGGATATTTGATCCTACTGGTCCGGATTAGACTCGTTTGCCCGTGGACCTGAAGTGATAGATGGCCCGCTTAACCCTTTGACTTGATGATCTGGGATGAGCAGAATATGAGGAGATCTGACGCATGCCATGCCATCTATACCATATCAAATATGAAATCCTGATTTTATTATTTTTCTAGGTGAGCCCAACCCAAAAGTAACACACAGTCAACCAAAGGGCTCAAAAGTATTTTCCCCTCTTCAATAAAGATTCGCATTTCGCAGTCCATTCCACACTAGCTACTTTTTTTTTGGTCTTCTTCAACCTCCGATCCTCTAATGGCGGAACGCTTATCGCACTCGACCTCCATCGCCATCCTCGCCCGCCGCCTCTCCGCCTCACCCTCCTCTCACGTGCGCACCGCAACATCCCTCCTCCTCCCTCCTCCACTTCCCTTCTCTTCCCGCCGCCTCTCGCTCTCTTCTCGACCTCTTCTCTCTCCTCGAATTCTCGAGGTTAGCAGATCCCCAAACCCTAATCGCATCGATTGATGCGGAAAAGAAAGAATTTTGATTCGTTATGATTTGTTTTAATTATTTTAATTTATGTAGAGACGACCGCAGAGATCGGGCTTTGGGGCGATGTACGCCACGTGCGCGGCGGGTGAGGTGAGTCAGCTGAGGAGTGCGAGGGAGGCCGTGAAGGAGCTGCTCAGGGCAAAATTTTGCCATCCCATTTTGGTAATTTTGTTGAACTTTTATTAAATTTTTTATTTTTTATTTTTGGGATAATTTAGCAAATGCCCCCATTCAAAATGTGGAAACTAATACATACCCTCACTATTTTAAAAAACTAAGAAATACCCCCGACGAAACCGTTAAAACTTACGTTACACGTGATATGTAAAATGACCTAAATACTCACAATAAAATGTATTTTAGCAAATGTCCTCAATCAAAATGTGAAATTAGCATATACCCCCACCATTTTAAAAAATGATATTTTGGATATTTTAGCAAATGCCCGATTCAAAATGCGGAAATTAGCATATACCCCCACTATTTTAGTATTAGGTGTTGTGAAAAATGTGAGTGTTAAGTGTTGTTACTCATTCTGAACAACTTTCTTTCTGTACTGATGATAACAATGTAATGGAAAGATGTTGTACATCAGATTTTAACCCAAAAAAATACAAAAAACATCATCTATTACAACGGATTGTTATGCTTCATCACTAGCTTGTGTACCATCATCTATTACAACAGATTGTGTGGTCTCTTGTTCCATTATGGAATGTGCATTATCATTTCCATCATCTTCATTCACAATAGGTTCAACAGTAGCTTGTGTATTACTCATAGTCACAAATCTGTCGTTGATAAATAATTCGACAAGATTTAATATTCGGAAATCAACAAAAATCCGTCAAATTCGGGAAAAAGTTCGGCAAAAGTTTAGGAAGAAATAAATTCAAAATTTAATGCTAGTTTTTGCATTTTGAATGAGGGCTTTTGCTAAAATATCTCAAATATCTTTTTTTTTTAAAAATAGTGGGGGTATATGCTAGTTTCTACATTTTGAATGGGGGTATTTGCTAAAATATATTTTATCATGGGTATTTAGGTTATTTTACATATCACGTGTGATGCGCGTGAGTTCACTTAACGGAAATTTAAACGGTTCCGTCCAAACTGGGGGTATTTCTTTGTTTTTTAAAATAGTGGGGGTATATGCTAGATTCTATATTTTGGATGGGGGCATTTGCTAAATTATCCCTTTATTTTTTAATTGTCATTTGATGATTAGCGATTTAGCGTATGCATTGTTTATCAAGGAATATGTCGTTGCACTGCATGCATTAAAATGCTAGGATTCATGAGGATTTAGTCCGTGGATCTTTCTCTAACTAGAAGTTTGTATCCACTATCAAAACACTTACTGTTAATGACAAAGCAAATTGGGGTGGAATAGATGTTGTCCTAGGATGGAAGCCCTTTAGATTGGGAATGGCATATAGGTGGTGGGAGCTTCTCGTGTTCCGACAAGATTGGGAACAAATGGCGATATGTTAACCAAAACCCTTTGGCATTGGGAAACTAATGGATACTTTTTACTCACACAATATGGCATTGATAATTAGGCATTAGCACAAGTTAAAGCATTTATGCGATAGAGGGTTGTTTAGTTGTTATCAGGGCCGGCCCAACACTTATTGAGGCCTAAAGCGAACTCCAAAATGAGACCTTTTAAAAGTTTATAATAAAATTTTGTTAAAATTAATATATTTTATTTAAATGTTATCTTTCAGGCTTTTTGAGACGCAAAATCATTTATTATATTATTGTAATCAATTTCACTTAATACATTTTTTTTTGAGTTTCGAATAACCCGATTCAAATTTCCTAGTTGACATTTATATATTTAATAATAAAAAAACAATAAAAATTAACACTAAATAAAAAAATTATAGAAAATTAGATATACATAATTCAAATTAAATAGAGTTATAGAGGAATTAGAACAATACAACCTAATCGCCATTGTGGCTACAGTCGAGCGGGGCCGGTGCTGCGGGGGCCAGAGGGAAGCGAGGCGGAGGCGCTCCGGCGCAGCAACTGGAAGCGAGCAGCTACACTAGACTGGAAGTGGAAGTTGTGGAATAGACTGGCGACTGGCGAGTCAGCGACTGAAGACTTCGCACTCGAGCGGATTGTCGTCTCTCGTCTGCTCGCAGCCTCGCAGGTTGTGGCCCTTGTGGGCCTTGTGGCTGCACTCGAGCGGAGCGGGGGAAGCGACCGTCAAGCGAGGCGGAGCCGCGGTGGCGTGCCGACTGGAGAGAGATGAATAGGCTATAGTCGTGGTCCTCGTTGGGAGATTAGAGATAGAGAAAATTTTGGAGAGAGAGATTAGAGAGAGATGAATAGGTTATAGGCGGATTGGGAATTTGGGATTTCTATAATTTCGGAGAGAGAGAGATTAGATTAGAGAGAGATGAATAGGCTGGATCAGTGGATTAGAATTTGTTAGGGGAATTATTAATGATAGAAATTAAGTAGGATGCTTTTTTGGAAATCAAAGAGCCATTTTTGGAAACCAAAGAGACAGACAAGTAGACAACTACAATCAAGGAAGATGAATAGGCGGGACTGGACTGGAGATATTTTCAGCAAGAAAAAAAATGGAGGCATAAAACAGGGGGAAAAAATGGAGGCCTAAAGCAAGGGCTTTAGTGGCTTCACCCTTGGGCCAGGCCTGGTTGTTATGGCACTAATGCCAAGAGCCTTCATTTGGCAACTATAACATAAACGAGATTGATTGTAAACGGAACTTTCTGTTCACTATCATTTTATTCGAAACTCTAAATACTCATCACAGAGTGTCAACAGGATTAGAGCCGGTCCCACCCTTGAGGCCGGTGAGGCGGCCGCCTCAGACTCCCGGATAATTTATAATTTTAGAGGCCCCAAATTTGTACTCCCCTTGTAAATATTGACACATATTTTGGCTATAAAAAAATGTTATTAGGGGCCTCCAAAAATAAATATTTGGGTCTTTAGAATTTTGTTTAAATTATTTGGGTTTGGGCTTGATTAAATTTGAGGCTTTAAATTTGGGTGATTTAAAAAGAAATCCACATGTAAATCAATAGAAACTCATACCCGAAACCCACATTCAAATTCAAACCCAAAACTCTTGCCCTCAACCATCAACCCAAAACCCACATTTAAAACAAACCCTCTTTGGCTCTTTCTTCTCACTTATTCGATGATATATATTTTGCATATTTTGCTTTAAACAATGTGCAAATTTTTGTATACATGTTTTTTAAAAAAATTTTAAATGCATGAGGGGCCCCAATTCGGGAGTTCGCCTCGGGCCCCCGGAAACTCAGGGCCGGCCCTGGGTCACAGGATACTAGTCACTAATATTTATGGTTGAATCTTCTTTGAGGAACAAAGATGCGGAAGGTGAACAATCACTAATTAGTTGTTTTAGAAAAGCAAAAAAACATCCACTGTTATCTAAAAAAAAAAGAAAAAAAAAACAACCACTGCTAAGAGATATGTTGAAATCAGGAATATTGTATGTTTTCTGGGAATAGAGATTACTGAGATAACTTGTCTTTGTTCGCAACGCAGCTGTAGGCATGGCAAGTAGGCCTAGAGAGATGCTAAGGTGGCATGTATCAGATATATAGCCACAAGACGCTATAAATCTTGTCTAGTGTTGCCTATTTATTGTTTTCAGGACAGTTTTCCTATTTAATTCTCACCAAGCAATTTTAGTTTTACTCGTGTGTTGTGTGTGTGGAAAAGACTGTTGACATTGGTTGATTGCTTCATATTAACGAAGGAGTAACTTGAACATCTTAGTTGAGGACATATTCCCAAAACTAGTTTACAAAATACAGAATTAATTAGTATGAATGAATGAATGATTATAGCATATGCGAGATGTTCTGTTACTAATCATATCTATATATGCTGATAGGTTCGCCTTGGATGGCATGATGCTGGTACATACGACAAGAACATCAAAGACTGGCCACACAGAGGAGGAGCTAATGGGAGTCTGCGATTTGAAGTAGAACTGAAACATGCGGCGAATGCCGGTCTTGTGAATGCTTTAAAGCTTGTTCAACCTATCAAGGACAAGTATCCAGGTGTTACTTATGCTGATTTGTTCCAGTTAGCCAGTGCTACAGCTATCGAGGTCCTTTTATTTTTGGATAGTTGCATTTTTCTATCAAGTTCATTAATTTAGTTAAACAATTACTTACAGTTGAAGATATTGTTCTCTCTCAGGAAGCTGGTGGCCCCAAAATCCCCATGAGGTATGGAAGAGTAGATATTTCTAAACCTGAGCAGTGCCCTGTAGAGGGTAAACTTCCTGGTAAGGATACTGTACCTCATTGAATATTGTGTTTGTTTGGTATTATGTTCTTTGAGAATCCTTTTGCCTATTAATTCTTTGCTGCCTGGATTATACAATTGTGTTACTCTATATGTTGCAACAACAATGGTTAAAAAATAATGAAGAAATTTTAATTTCGACATTTGATTATCCCTTCGGAGTTTATGAAAGAAAGAAGTCAATGACTTAAGTTAATTCAAATTCCTGAAGTAAAAGTTGTCTTTCCAGCCCTAGAACTACCACATAAGTGTCTTTCAATCAATTGAGCTCAATTGCTCTGATGAACTTACTATTTGTTTGATTACTTCAGCTTTGTTCTTGAACTACTGCCTGCTCTATTGATCTGTCTCCCTTCCATCTCAATAACTCTGTTATTTACTTCCTTTCTTTAGCTGCTGGACCGCCTTCCCCTGCTGATCATTTACGAGAAGTATTCTACAGAATGGGATTTAATGACCAGGTCAGAGTTGTACAATATATTCACAGCTGAATTTATTTTAACTTTCTTTTTTTTTTCTTTTTTGGGTGTTTCTCATAAACTATATGAAACTGAACTGCAGGAAATAGTTGCATTATCTGGTGCACATACTTTGGGTAGGTCTAGACCAGATCGGAGTGGGTGGGGCAAACCAGAAACAAAGTACACTGTATGTATTCTAATAGTATTTCGATTCATCTGCTCCTATTAATATCTTTACTCTTCTTAATGAACCCATCTAATTAGTCAAAGTTTGATCTCTTCTGCAACTGTAATTAGTGTTTTTTATTTTTTATTTTTGGATAAAAGGATAGTGTTTTTTTTTTCTTTCTAAAAATTATCTAAATATTAATGTAAACCTGTAAACCACAACTTCGTATTTTTGGTGCAATTATAGGGACATTTCACCATCTCAACCCATACTTAGGTGTAAATTCCTTTTCCATTCTCATCTTTCAAACCTTGAACTAGCAATAGCTTCTGACATGTCAAGATCTTAGTTCTTCTCCCTCACCTATCTTTTAACCAACGGGGATGATTTGTAAGCACTATATAAGAATTATTTATGCATTTAAATTTTAATATTAATTATTTCTACACTTCTAAGTATTGATAATTGTGAAGAATGAAAATTTATCCTTGTTCAGGACTTGATAATCATAGAAAACTTGTTCATTCATTGTTTAAACCTTTATAGACTGTTTGCACAGAAAAGACCCAGAAGATCCCAAGTCTCCCCTTGGACACTTCTGTTTATTAAGTTTGGAGAAGGAAGATTTGAGAGTTTTGGGAGTCCTTTAGTGAATTCTATAATCTGTATAGATCTGCAAAGGAAGGATCAGGGATTCTTTTGTGGAGCAAAAAGTGCTGGAATTCGGTGTTATTGTATTGATGATGGGAAAAAAAATATTTCTTCTTCTTGGTTGCAACCTTGGAGGGGCCTAGTTACGTAGATTACATACACAAACATGAGTTCTCAGAAGTGTACCTTAGAGCCCCCCCCTGAAGTTTTCTGTGCAAATGAACACCATGTGTTCTCTTAAGAAGAACGTCGAGGTCCTATAGTTAAATTTTAGGTGGGGCTTAAATGAACTTCTCTTTTATCATCTAGCAAACATCCCTTTGGGAGACATGATGTACAAATTGTCTCCTGCAAACAACAATTGGCATATGGAAGGATGGCTCATTAATGATGAAAATTATCATACCGGAAATTAGAATCTCAACATGTGCAACTAATAATGTTTATCTTACCAGATGCACAACATCTCTCTCTTTGCTAAGTAAGACATGGACAGGCGTAGAGACTCCTTAACCCACATTGGGTTTGCCATTCTTTGCTGTAAACTTGTCATGTCGAAGTTGGATATTTCTTTCCTTCAAAATTTAAATAACATTGTAATCCAAATAAGCAGAGTTTCTATTTGTTTGCCTCAGAGCTGGTTATTTATTAAACCAAATTGATCAGTTCAAAAACTTAAGATATGTTTGTGTTCGTTCTTTCATCTTCTCTGGATAAATGCCTCAATTTTTCTCACGACAAGGCCAAATTGCCCTCAATTGGTCCAACCCACCTTTTGACACTCTTAGGATACAATCGTTCAGTTCAACCCATTCTTCTTAATGTTTCTAAGAAGATCATTCCTTATTAACCTTGGTCCGTAAACACCACATACAAGCAGGTCATGAAAGGACATTTGGTTATTTAATTTGTCAAATTAATAGACCTCTCTAGTGATTTACAGAATTGTCCATTTCAAGATGATCATCTAATATACAAAATGAAATATGGTCATCCATTTCATCTTTATGCATCAGAAAGATGGGCCGGGAGCACCTGGAGGACAGTCATGGACTGTGCAATGGCTGAAGTTTGATAACAGCTATTTCAAGGTACAATTTCTTCTTTGTTGGGCTACATCGAAACTCATTATTGTTCAATTGAACAAAGATTTATTCTTCTCACTCCAATTAGGATATCAAAGAGAGAAAGGATGAAGATCTTCTAGTTTTGCCTACGGATGCTGCTATATTTGATGACCCATCCTTCAAGGTGAACATATATATAATCAAAATAATGCTTCATTTGAACACCCAACTATCATTAGCCTTAATTAATAATAATTCAAACCTTTTGTCAGGTTTATGCTGAGAAATATGCCGAAGATCAAGATGCATTCTTCAAAGACTATGCTGAAGCTCATGCTAAACTCAGCAACCTAGGAGCTAAATTTGATCCTCCAGAGGTACACTAGCAGTTGATCTCATCTCACTATAGTCTTGCATGTTTAATTACTTTCATTATTTTCAGTTGATCTCATTTTTTCTCTTCCAGGGTGTCGCCTTAGATAATTAGCCCAGTAATGGATCTAAGAAGTTTGTTGCTTAAAATTTCCTTTCGGAAAGGTACAATGCAAGGTTAATATTTTCCGCTTATTGATTCAATAGCATGCATATTATACTAGCTTCAGCTCCATATCAAAATAAATTCTACTTACTTTTATTACTTGCAGTCCTAGGCAAAGAAAACCGAACAAACAGAGTCTTTTATTCCGGCGTGTCCTTCTATTAACTGGAGATGAAGCCTTTTCCGCTTTTTCCAGTGGCGTGACATGTAGAATATCGGCCCTTAGATTAGTATTGAGGGAGTAAATGGACACTGTATTTGAATTATTGTTAAGAGAGCTAGAGGCCAAACCTTCTTCAACTGAACTGTTTTCTCTTCGCATCAAAGATATTGATTGCTATCTTAAGATTTTTGTTACATCCCTGGTCGGAAATTGTGAACATCGGTGCATTTAGATGTTGTTGCCAATCCCTGAGATGATGTGAGCTCATTATCAATCAGTAATGACTAAGATTCATTTTTATTCACATTTTGTATAAGCAATTTGTTTAGCTAGCTAGTTCAGTATAGGGATGACATAATGGCCTTACAGGCTGGGTCTAAATCAGTACAGAGATGATACTGATATTCCATTAGAAACTTGGGTATCGACAAAGCTGTCTTCATTCCCCTATAGTAAAAATGTGGGGTTTAAGCCTTAAATATTGCATAAATGAGACACATCTCTACTACTATAATGGGAGAAGGCCTTAGTCCTAACCCAATCTTGCACGTGTTGGTATTTTTTTTGCCCTTTTCATTCCCCCTTCTCCACGTGCAAAGCACGTGTATAATACTAGTAACAATAATGGTATATCACTCGATTCATTCAGGAACAAATCACCAGCTATTGAAAAGTCTGAAGTCAAGTTGGCACTTGTGAACAAAAAAATTGAAGATAACGATATTAATAACATCCTGTATCTTGGGAGCCCACAGTTTTAAAGTTGTGCTCTGTTGATATTGATATTGATATCGATATGAAAGTGGTCTCACCAGTAATAAAGGATTTTGCATGAATGTTTCCCCTAGCATTGGTATACATACCCAAAATATGGATCCGACCAGGACCCGTCATTGGATCGGAACCGACCAGACCTATCCAGGTCCTAAAATGGGACCCATTGTACTTTCGGGTCTGGGTCCGGGTCCGCTCAAAAGAGATCCGAACTGGATCTGGACCTGGACCCGTTAAAAAAATCCAAAAAATCAACATAAAAATAAATATTCTATCCTCATCCCTCACCTCTTTCCTCCACAATTCTAAATCTTCCTCTTCCGAACTCAAAACTCATACATTTTTCTTCTCTCATCTATTCTAAATCCTTTACTCGCTGTCTCCGCTCGCCGCTCACACTCCCGTTCCTTCCCGAACGGGTAGGAATGTTTTAATAGGACCCGGAACCGGACCCGGTCCTCACGGATCCGGGCCCGGGTCTCGGTAGTAAAGGACCCGACCCGATACCAATGCTAGTTTTCCCATCAACAAGCTGTATTTCGCCCGAAATCATTTCAAAATCCATGCCTTTAACCGAAATCATTTCAAAATCCATGCCTTTAACCGAGATAACAACAACGAACAACTTTTACTTCATTCGTAAAGATTTACCACAGCAAACTGGTTATCTGACTGTATCTGAACAAATCATTTATGAAAAGCTTTAAATTTCTCTCAAGAAAACATATAATATGGTTAACAGGATTGGTGGTGACAGTTTCTTACCTTTGCTTCAACAAAACAAAAACAAAAACAAAAACTCATCTGCTATGACAAGGAAATTTTTTGATCATACATAGACTGCAATCTCTTCTTTTGGTGTTCTTCCTTCGCCCTCTTTGTAATTGAGTCACCAGCACCTTACATACCGAGATGATTTTTGAAGTATATCAAGGTTTGTGCCAAAGCAGAGCCATAATCAGGCCAAAGATATTGGCACTGAGCAATGCCCGAAGAATCGCCTGCTTTTGGGATGTATACGGAGGGTATCTTGCACCAACTTCACCGACAAAGTTGCGGGTTAAGATGGACTTCTTGTGACTGAACGCGTCGAATGAGAACTTCCCGTGGTATGCTCCTGTTCCGCTGTCTCCCACCCCACCAAACGGTAAATTAGTGTTTGCAACCTGCATCACATCACAGCGTGTCGCGTTGTTACAACCAACAGGCATTCAGGCAGTCGAGCAACACAAGACCGGTGGTACATAGCAATTGAAACTTACATGCAAGACCGTGTCGTTGACACACAACCCTCCTGCAGATACAGATTCGACAAACTTCTTTTCTAGCTTCTTGTCCTTGGTAAATAGATAAGCAGCAAGAGGCTTCGTTGTTCTTGAGTTAACTAAATCGATACCATCTTCAATCTTCTCAACCTTCATAAATCCAAGTATGAGATTTATTTGCTGCAGTTAGATGATGAGTTATTGGAGATTCTTACTGTAATAATCGGAATCAAGGGGCCGAATATCTCCTCCTTCATGATCAGCGAATCTTCGGGCACATCCAACAGGAGTGTAGGAGCTATCTTTCTGTTGACATTAAGACGAACATAAGCAGCTAGATTAACAGACTAACGGAAACCGTTCTAAAACGCTTACAGTCGTTTTTCATCACGCTGGCCTCCATGTATAATCTTGCCAGAAACCTTGTCGTCGTCCAGAAGCTTTGACAAGCGTGCAAAATGGTTGGAATTCACGATGCGAGCTAGATCGGGCGACTCCAAGGGGTCTTTCCCGTAAAACCTCTCCAGCGTAATCTTCAGTGAATCTATCTGCCACAAGTCATAAACAGCGAAAATCTGTTACTGATTACAGAGTACGAGCAAACAGCAAACATGTAGTTAGCTTCAGTCATAGTTAGTACCAATTTCGGAGCAAATGCTTTTGTCGTTACGATATAATCCGGTGCGACGCAGGCTTGGCCATTGTTGCATCCCCACTTCCCAACTGAAATCCTTTTCGTCGTGACCTTGAAACCAAATCGCAGCTTGCTTTACAATTGAGCTACTATCGGTATAATCAAAAGTAATTTGTCAAGTAAAGGAGAAGAGGTTGTTACTTACTTTTAAGTTGGTATTTGAATCGATGATGACCGGAGATTTTCCTCCGAGCTCCAAGATTACTGGAGTTAGGTGTTTAGCGGCTGCGGACATCACAACTCGGCCTACTCTTCCGTTACCTGATCAGTTAAAATGTAGAGAACTTAACTTCCAAACAAATGTGTATCATGAGTAGTATCCAAGGTTGATGATACCTGTGTAGAAAATTTTATCCCACTTTTGCTCCAAAAGTGCAGTAGTTTCAGGTACCGATCCCTCGACAACTTTTATGCACGAGTTATCAACGTACTCGGGCAACAATTTTGCAAACAATGATGATGTGGCCGGAGCAACTTCTGATGGCTTTAGAACCACAGCGTTACCAGCTGCGATCGCTCCAATTACTGGATCAAGAGATAACACTGGAAAAAGGGCAAGAAAAAATGATAATATTCTTGATCATAATACACATTATCAAAGCTTTTGTACATTAACTTCGAAAGGATAAATCAGTGCTTACAGAAGGGATAATTCCACGCTGAAATGATCAGAACGACACCAAAGGGCTCCGGTGCAATTCTTGCAGACGACGGAAACGTTGTAATTTTCGTTCCCACCTTTACACAATTCAAACTTCATCAGCTAAAAATGATCGCAAACTATTTTTTATTTTTTTTTATCATATATCGGAAACAATGTCCGAACCATACCTTCTCCGGTACCATCCATTTCTTCAAATTCTTCAATGCATACTTACATGCTTCTTTCGCCAACGAAATCTGCATCATGTGGTAAAATTGGTGAAACTGTAAAAGTAAGTAAAAAGAACACAAGAATGGGGCCACAAACATTAAGACTGGTAAATTTATGCAGCAACATAAATTGCAGTAGACCCACATAGTACTAGTAGCAGCTCCATATTTATGAAGATGTATTTTAATCATCGATGCAAATTGGTATTATACTAATATACTTTTGCTTGCTAATTCTATGTAATCATATGAATTACTGGAAAAGGTGAAGATTGAAGTATACCTCATGAAGAAAAGACTCGAGTTGAGGCTTGGAAAGATCGGAGAAGAGAGCATCCATGATGTCGGTTTCCTTGTCATCGATCATTTTTATAAGCGCTGTGAGCTGCGATGACCTCCATCCGAAACTCCTGGTTTTGCCCGTGTTGAAGCTCTTCCTCAAATCTCCGACCACCAATGCAGCGCTCTCGCTGTTGAAGCATACTTCTTTCTCTGCGATCACGCCTTCACTTCCCATGTTGGCCTCGTTGTGTGTTCTCGAATGAGAGGATAGAAGAGGAGGAAGTGATGATAAATAGAGGAGGAGGAGGAAAGAGTCCAAGTAGATAGAAGGCCGGCACAAATAAGTAGTAGTTTAATAAAGAATCGTAGGATACCAGTTTTTTTAGTAGTTTCTCTAAATGTATCAGATTCACTTGCAGTGGTCACAATTGCATTATATATAAAAAGGGTTCAAGAAATGTAACAAAGTGAACATACAATTGATGACAACTTAAGTACACCCGGTTGGTTAGGTTAAGCCGTAGTTTTTGAATTTTGAAATTGAATGTTGCTTGTGATATCTTATCTGGCAATGGTATCGGACCCAGACCTGTGAGGACCGGGTCCGGTTCCCGGTCCAGGTTCTATTAAAAGTTTTATACCCATTTGGGTCCAAAACTAGTTACTTCCATCTTAGACGAGTCCAGTTTCTTCTTGTGGACAAAAATTCTCCTAAACTTTACGTGCATCTACATAGAGAAATACACATACAGTAGATATGTATGCATAAACCACTAAATATCAAACACTCAGTCATCAATATCATGATTCGATAAACTTATTATCATTTTAGTAAAAGGAAAGAGATTCGAAAATGAAGTATATTAGTGATAATAAGATTGAAGATAGTACTAGAAACGATTATATTGCTCAGAAACAAAGGAAATTGTCCACACACTAACTCTAATATAAGCACATACTTTTGACAATCCACATATTCTCGGATTTCAAAGTACTAGTTAATCTACGTGCAATGCACGTCTAAAAAAGTAAAGTCATCAAATTAAACGAATATATATCGAATAAAAAAATATAGTTTATATTTGAATGTTTTGATTTGGACTAAACGTGCGGTGCACATTTACATTTGTTGGATATAGTTTGGACGTGTATTATACGTGTTTATATAGTTACAAAGTTAGGGTTTGTTTGTTACAAACCCCAACTCTCTCATTAAAATAGTAGAGATAATAACAATCCACGATCCACACACTAACTCTAATATGTAAACAAAGTAGAAAACTATGTTTTCAAAGTCCATATCTTTCCCTTTTTACGTATACTAGTATGATGCACGTGCGATGCACGTGGAGGAGGAAGGAAAAGGACAAAGAAAAAAAACCTACCAACACGCGCGCTGCACGTGTTTGCACACATACAAAAAAAAATAAAAAATTGTTTATTTGTTTGGAACCCCATCTCTCCCATTATAATAGTATTATAGTATGATGCACGTGCGATGCACGTGAAGGGGGAAGGAAAAGGACAAAAAAGAAAAAATCTAGTAGGATGCACGTGCGATGCACGTGGAGGAGGAAGGAAAAGGACAAAAAAAAAAGAACCTACCAACACGTGCGCTGCACGTGTTTGCACACATACAAAAAAAAATAAAATATTGTTTATTTGTTTGGAACCCCACCTCTCCCATTATAATAGTTATAGATTTATGTTTTTTTAATGGGTCTGGATCCGGGTTGGGTTGGGTCTATTATGAGCGGATCCGGATCCGGACCCGGATCCGTATAGACCGGGTCAGGTCCGGATATTGGGTATTTATACCAGTACTAATTCTTATCCTACTCCACATCACAACTTTCAGGAAACACGGAAAATTTATTCACGGAATTTTCACAAGATTTTAGTGGGCCGAAAGCATCAGCCTTTAGTCGTAACGGGATACAGAAAGACTACAAAAGAGTTGCTTTGGTGGTGGTTAAATTATGTGCATGGGTTTCTCTGTTTGTTTGAAAGCAAATAAGCAAAGAGTATCTGCAGCATTCGGCTGCGTATTTAAAGTGTATCAGACACTTGCATTTGTCATTGTTTGGAGTAGAGGAGGACAAAAGGCCAACAAGCTTATGATTGTTCTTGCATTGACTGATCAGGAATCTGGAAGAAGTTGAAAGAGTAGGAGAGGGAATCTTAGATTTGGAGCAGTTTGGAATCATTTCTTTGCTTCTTAGAGCCTTTTGTTGGCCGAGGTTACAATGAGGGGATGACTATTCATTTGGAATTTTGTGGAAATCAGCAGTTAAGATAACCGAAGTAACGAGAGAGATACAAACTAACTTCATCCCAGAGTCATCTTTAATAGCTGAAACTGATTCCAAATGCAGTGAAATTGATAATGATTCGTGGAATCTCTGAGTTTAGTTTAACCAGTAACTCGGGATGTGCAATGTATTTATACTAGTATCATGCACGTGCGATGCACGTGGAGGAGAATGAAAAAGGAGAAAAAAAGCACGTGCGATGCACGGGTTTGCTCACAAACAAATTAGGATTTGTTTGTTTACCAACCCCATCTCTCCCATTATAATAGTTATTATATAGATAGATTGTATCATACAAGCAATAAGTGAGAGATAACACATTCAATGTCTATACGGGCTACATCTACAAATTTGCATAAAGATTAGTACGGTATGTCACATCGATATGTTCAGTTTTTTGACAGGCTTTGCAATGCAAGATCTAAATACAGTTATGCTTCTCTATAAAGTACTATTATTGTGTTGGATATATAGCTATATTCTTAATATAATAGAATAATATTGTGTATAATATTTTATGGTGCAACATGTGGTTTCACATTTTATCTGTGAATTGTTGTTAATTGTTGGACCGGATTGATTGGGGCTTCAAACCCAATATCCTAAATCCAGTTTCAACATATATATACTGATCTAAAGATAGTGCTCTTGTGATCATGATAAACATGATATAATATCTCTAGCAGCAGGAATATTAATCATAATTCTAATTTCTCATTGTTATTATCTCTCGTAATTGCTGATATAGTATAGTATTGGGAGTATGAGACCATTAATCATTCAGACCCTCACCACCATTTAATCTCCTGCCATGGGCAGTGTTACCGTACAATACACAATTATTGCATTCACGTTTATACCCACCGTAGCAAATTTGCATTCAGCTCCATCTTTGGCGTTCATTTATTATTATTTTTTTATATTGTTAATGGTGGATTGAAGGTTTCCGCGTTCTATTAAATTTTTTAATAAAATATACAACAAAAAATAGGATTATAAAGTTCATGAAACTCAACAGACTGGATTATGAAACCCACTCCCCAACCAACAAACAATAATACAATAAATCTAATCCTGCTAGTCGATCGAACTCGTCCCAACGAGTTCTCCGTGTTGATTCTCTCAATCCCCCGCTTGTACCCCGTTTGTCATCGCCAACACTCACATCTACAACCCCCGTTTCCCCAGCACTTACACAAATGCCAACTTCAAGTTCCTTAACCTGAGAGACACCGCAGACACCTACTAATTTGACATTACCATGTCCAAATTAGGACTTCGTTCTCCTCCCCTAGTTTGTGACTGTCACCGCCACCTCGCAACGAGAGTTGCCATCGCCCCCGACGGACTCACAAACACCACCTCTTAGCCTAAGATATGTGAGAGACCACATGCCCCCTTTAATATTACCATAAGAGGTCAATATAAGCATTTCTCTCACTACCTAGCTTGTACACCATCTACTGTTACCCACAATCTAACACGTCGTCGCACCAACGATAACTCGAACGACACCTCCAAACTCAATGGTCAGAAAGAAACCATAGGCACCCTCCCTTTCTTTCAATACCAAGCTTGCCCCATCGTTCTCCGTCACCTCCAACCTTAACCGCAACGACCGTTTCCCACAATGATAACATAAACGCTCTTCCAAGCCCCATGACATGAGAGAACTCCCATAAACCCACTCAATTTGACCTGAATAGGTCAAAATTTAGCCCCAAAATTGAGCCCAAATTTTGAACTTGTTAGACCACCGTCGCCCCACAACAAATAGGATTAATAATTATGATTATTGGAAGTTGGTTGAAATTTGGATATTAGGGGAGGTTAACATTTGGACCTGAGGGAGCAATTTTGGTGGGGGAAGGAAGGAGGAAGGAGACCACGGCCTCCCCCCCTCCTCGGTCAACTTTGGTCGGGAGGTGAAGAGATGGAGGGGGCTGGATGCCGAGTTTCGAACGGGGGGGGGGAAGGAGGATGGTGTTTTGGCTGGTGAAGGAGAAGGGGAGAGGAAGGGGGAGGTGGGCCGGGAGGGAGGGTACAAGTCGGGAGTAGGAGGGTGCTGGAGGAGGGAGGGAGGAGGGAGTGGTGAACGGAGGCTGGAGGAGGCCGGAGAAGGGAGTGGGATGAGTTTTGAAAATCGGCCCGACCAAGCTCTGAAAATTCCGGATCTAGTCATGGGATGTAAGCTGATTTGGCGTTCATTTATCATTCGCTAAGTTTTTGCAAACATTTTCGCATTTTTTAAATCCTGGACACTTTAAAAGAGCGGGTGTCTCGTCCAGGTCCGTGGATGTACCAACCAGCACATGCAATATACACATTTTCTCATTTTAGTGAAGTTATATAACTTTAATTCACTGCTTTCATGAGAATATGTATAACAGGTAAATAGATTCTTCTTCAAAAAAGAAGAAAAGAATTAAGCCTTCTAAAAGGCTAACTTCTGATTTATCTACGATAGCGTTAATTTGAATTGTTTGGAATGAAAGGAATAACATAATTTTCACTAATAAGTTTCGTTCTATTAACAAGTTGATTGAAGATTTGCTTTCTGAGATCATTCCCCTTAATAAGCGAGCTAAGCTCAAACTTGGGTGCTTTGATAACACAGAACTGTCTTTGATTCAGAATGGACTCCACACTAACCCTTGATGTTAGTTTTGATTCACTGCTACTTTTCAGATATGATTATGCATGATGAATGCTGGGCAGAAGTTTTTATGGACTTTTAATTTTACAGCCTTATTTTGTCAAGGTTTTCTAAAGCACTGGGTTCTCTTGAAGTTGACTGATTGTTCGTCTACCTACAAGCTGTATCTGATATATAGCTGATGATTTTTTTAATGCTTGCTCTGTTCCTGACTGAAGTATTTGACTGACTACTTGAGATGGTGATCCGAGCACAGATGAATTGAAGACCCTGATCTAAGGGAAGAAGTTTCAGTATGGTAACACATGTATTACACGTACTAATTATATGAATATCGGAACACGGGTTAAGAATTCAGTACCCAAACCAGTATTTATCCTATAAATATTAGCTTGTAATAGTAGGTATTCCAATCTTGATACCTAGAGTAAATATCTCAAACACGTTGGTTTATTAACTTCTACCATGGTATCAATCTTCTAGTTTTATTTCTGCAAACTTCTACCATGGTATCAATCTTTGTAAGATACCGGATTATTATATTTTGTACTATTTTTTATTTTATAATGTTTATATTAAAAACTTGGATCAACTTCCCTTGCCCATTCCTAAAAAATGGAGTCCCATTCACTATTTAAGACAGAAATAATTTGTAAGCTTTAAGCTTGTGAGAGCTTGGCCTACTTGAAAAATCATGGATACTCGTTATCATGAAAATAAATGTAAGAGCATACAGACTCATCTGCTAAATTTTCATATTATTCATAATATAGCAATCGCGCATCTCCACTCGTTTGCTATTTATTCATATTTTGACAAATTTGCTACAGAAGATCATTATATTTGAGAGGCGATATCAGAATATACATATTATAGAGAACGAAACTTCAAGTTCCGTTCCAAATAACAAAATTAAATTTTTTTTTATCGGACGGATCTTCGTGTTCCATCCCATTTAAAAAATAAATAAATTAATAATTACTTTTTTTAATTATTAAAATATTCAATTTATTTATTAAAAATGAGCTGAATTTTTCTTTTCTTTTTGCGGAACAGAATTTAGAGTTCCGTCCGAGCATTTCTTTTTTTTTTATTGCTATATTATAGCATTTCATCACTGTAGCAAACTCCACTTTACTATATGTATATATACATTTTGCTAATTTTAGCGATCCCGACTGTGGATGCTCTAATTAAGGAGTTGTGGGGGTACTTCAATTATAAATGCATTCACCTGCGTATTTTGTTTGTTATGCAAGTTGTACGTAGCAATAATGAAGATCATGAGATCAATGGTTGGGCTTTTTAGCATAGTGGGCCAGGCTAGTAATATGATAGAATCTAGTTGGGCCCAAGTAGAAGGGGACTCCTTAAATGCATCGACATCCCAAGCCCACACTTTAAGCCTACTATGAAGCCCATTAAGACCCAGCCAATAACTAGAGCCAAGGCCTGCCCAATCCAACAACTGGTGGGACCCAAGTACGCGATGATCCACGTGGCAGACAGTGCACGTGAAAGATGCCACCTGGCAAGCATCCAACACCCCGTCCTCTCTTGCCGCCAACCTGCGATTAACATGTATTTTCCTGTCTTTCATATCAACTTACGAGTTTTGTTTCACAACAGCGCCCTTTATGGAATAGAAATGAATTTTACTTCCGTAATTTTAGATATTCATTTCATATGTTAATCTATAAAATGCTATTTCTAATAGAAATTTGGACAGATCAAACAAGTATCTGGAAGAAGCCAAAGCTGAAGGGTGCTTAGTAGATGGTTAAGGTGCATGACTTCGTTACTATCAGGGTCGGAAAGGGGGAGTTAGATTTGTATGATCGGTCGTTTTGGATGTCATAGAGATAGTTAATGTTGTAGTTTCTTTTTCAGCTAGTGTGGAACTCTATTTTGTAATAGACTGGATTAAGAATATTTTGTATTAGTGGATCTTCTTGTTTCGTTCATCGATCATTAATGGAACAGGTGATCATTTGGTCACTGTCATTTTCAAAAAAAAAAAAAACAGCGCCCTTTATGATCAGTTGTTAGGGCTGCAAACGAATCGAGCTATTCGGCTCGAGCTCAGTCAAAGCTCAGATCGAACCAAACTCGAGCCGAGCTCGAGCTCAAAACTGAGCTTGTTTCGTAACCGAGCCGGAGCTCGAGTTTGGGTGTTTTTTTAAACTAAGCTCGCGAGCTATTCGGTTCGAATACGGTCAAAGTTTGATTAAAGCTCGGCTCGAACCGAGCTCATTTCGTAAACGAGCCGAACTCGAGCTTGAAGGTATTCGGCTCGGCTCGGCTCGTTTACAGCCCTATCAGTTGTTTTTTACTATAGAATAGTACAACAACAATGATAAAGTATTTTTTTCAATTAGTTTTGATGTAAGCAGATAGAGTCAAACGACTCCAGCCCGATCAAAAAAATATATTGATAAACGATAATAACTGTACAAGACGGACTAGTAGGGTTTTACAAGAAGTAAAACAAAGACGCCAGATTAGAAGGCGCCAGAAACAAGCAAAAAATAACAAGATTTTTTTCAATTAGTTAAGATCTGTTACATAAATTCTGATTTTTCATTATAAAATTCAAGGTACGAGCATTTGTAATGACTTCTGATCATCATTGTAGAAACAGTAGTAACGTTCGTGCAAATAATCAAATCGGGAGTGCCCGCTTCCATTGAATAAACTTTTCGCACACATTTTCCTATTGACTAATCACAAGTCACGATGTTTTTTCAACCTTCCAACATTACACACCATCACCATAACAAATGTCAAAGTCCACCGTTTTTACTTCTTACACCCATACGCGTTTTCGTCTAAGTCAATATTTCCATGCACGTGCACATTAGCCACACGTGCATATCCAGCTCATCCTTATCCCAACATTCCCTACTTTTTAACCCAAGGTTAAATTATCCCACACGAAATTACTAGTATATCCTTGTGACGTCATCGTGACGTAAATTATGGCTGTCGGAAACTTAGGCGCCAATATCTGTTGCGTGCCAGCAAACATCATGCAAGCGTCAACCTAATATCATACTAATAGCACTTCGTTAATTAGTCCTTAATTGTGGATTAAGATTAATTAATCCACAACTAGTAGGTAGCTTATTCGATAGGTATCATTTGTGGATAAACATTGACGATATTTATGGAGAATCAAGGACCACAAAGACTGATGCCAAATGTGATATTACTCGAGTCGGTAGTAGGAAGGGGTTGCACGTAATTTGAATTTTTGCAAAAATTATTTCACTGACTTGTTGGGGTATGTTGACAAGTCATCAGTTTAACTTGTGGGAACTGATAATCACCATTATCAAATGCATAATTAAAGTATATTTATGATAGGGTTTGAAGTGTCCCTTTCTATTCAATTAAGGTGTTTGATAATTGATACTATACACGTGTAGGGCCGCAAAAGAATTCAGCTATTTGGCTCGAGCTTGGTCAAAGCTCGGCTCGAACCGAGTTCGAACTCAAAACTGAGCTCATCTCCTTAACGAGCCGAGCTCGAGTTTGGCTTTTTTTTTTTAGGCTAAGCTCGCGAGCTATACGGTTCGAATATGGTCAAAGCTTGACTCGAACCGAGCTCGAGCTCAAAACTGAGTTCGTTTCCTTAACGAGCCGAGCTCCAGCCTGAAGGTATTTGGCTCGGCTCGGCTCGATTGCAGCCCTATACACGTGCGATGCACGTTTTAGTAATTTTAAGAAATAAAAATAAAAACTCTGCCGTAGGGAGAACTCGAACCCGAAACCTCCTTTATATTAGCTATGTACGTGTGTTGCACATGTTGGTAGATTTACAATTGACACTAAGGTCTTCTCCTATTATAATATTAGAGATTAGAGATTAGAGATAATTATGATTAATTACAAAATTCATGAGCTACATATGCAATATATGCACAGATTAAAATATAACATAAATAAATGAATAATATTATAATAGTAAGAATGATAGCTCCCACTTCAACTCTATTATAGTAGTAAAAAAAATTGCAAAGCGTAAGATAACAAGTACGAAGCGATCCACTTAGTCATGAAATGCAAAACTTTTTTTTCCCCTTCTATATAGACTCGAATTAAATGGGATTTCAAATTTTTTTTGATGAAAACTTTGTTATTGTCATTCTTGTAGACTCAAAATAGATGTTTCTCACATCTCTAATATTATAATGAGAGAATGATTTAGTGTTTATATGCTATCTTCATTTTTTAAAAAAAAAAAACTGTATTTATTAAGACGTGCATTATACGTGTAAATAACTAGCTAGTTTGATTGGTGCCTAATACATGCCAAAACGTCAATAATTCTCATGCCAATAATCATGAAAGAATGCGAACTTTTTTCATATCTTTTTGCATGATAATGAAGGTTACACAGTGGCATCAAACTTTATGCATGCATACGTTCATGCACCAATGTTAGGTGTTGACTCGTGAATAGCTTGCTACATTGGCTTCACATCAAAAGTGCATGTTCTTTTGCTACTGACAACGTGGCTTTCCCGCGTAAAGCACGTGTACTTAGGTACTCATCAATAAAGAATACAGAATATTCGGGTCGAATATAATATCGGACAAGTTTGTGAAAGTAGTGGAAAGAATATGTCCTCTTGCATGCCATGCTAAAAAGTGTGGTCTTAATGGGTTAGGGAAAAAGTTTGCATATATCTATTCAACGATAAAGATAGAGATAAAAGATATTTGGGAGGGAAGATATTTCTTTATGTACGTACCTTGTTAGGCTAAGGCAAACGAAAAATTATAGAATTATGACTTTTTTTTTCTTTTCGTTAATTTGTATGTTAATGATTAGTTCAAATAGTTGCCTATCAAATAGATAGAGGTTATTTTTTTTTTGTAATACTTGTTTCATTAATATTTTATTAATGAAGCAGTGACGCGGTCACCTTTTTCTCAAAAAAAAAAATAGTGTTATTACTTATGTTTGTTGTACCACTTATAACTCGTATATTCAAATTTTAACGTAGTTCTTATTTTTCTTGATAATAACATGGGAATTATCTAAATACACACCATGCATACTGACCCATGAAATAAATAAATTGTTTATGTTCTTTTTTTAGAATTTCATATTTGAATTCACTTGAAAATTATCAGTCTATTTTGTTGCACCTATATATCTAACTATCTTTTACGCTTAATTAAATTTAAAAAGTATTTTACAACCTTGTGTAATATTCATCTTTTCTAATTTTACCAATTGTATGAATGCCTTTTTTGCTGTTGCTACATTATTGCATGAACCTTTTAACTGGGCTTGTTCCACCCTTTGGTGTCATGTGCATCTTTCTTTTATTAACCCAAAAAACTACTGTCAATCTTGCTATTGCTGCTTTTTATGTTACGTGGAACAATCAGATGATGGAACAATCAGATGATGTGAATTTTTTTTAGGAACAATTAAGAATTTGACATTTTAATTTACAACGTTGTTGAGTGTCTATGACTGCGATTAACTTGACAATATGACTCGTTTGCGCCGTATGATTTGATTCGTGTGGTGATCGCCTCCGCTGATCTGGAAAAAGTTTGAAACACTTCAATCCCGGTGACAGACCATCTGACGTTCAAGTCAGAAATCAAGAAGACTTTGAAAGAGCTTTTGTGGAGAAAAAAAAATTACTGATTACTATTTTCTGGTGGAGGTAGGGGGTATTTATAGTCGCTTTGCTCAGTTTCAAGATAATGATTTATCTCTACTTCTCAGTATTTTTTTATTGAATCAATTATCTCGTCTTCATGAAGATATAAAGTGGTTGAGGAAAGTTTAAACTTCCTTTAAGATAAGAGATATGGTTTTTGAACCGTCTCTTATGGATAATTGCGGGTTTAAATCGTATTTAAACAACCCGGACTCATTTTTATTGGGCTGGTACGACAACCCAGTTAACAGACTTGTTTTGGGCTGTCGTGTTTGGAAAAGACCCAATTGCCATTTCCGCTCACAGCAAGAGCCGAGGCAATTCTTAAGGAAGAGCATAAGAAGCTCTTCGTTCCGGACTGCCGAGTTACGAAACATGATGGGTTCCTTGGGGACTCAGCAACTTGCATGCAGGCAGTCCATCACCTTGCGATCCCGAAGGACAGATCGGCAATGACTGCGGGATCGGTGAGTGACTTCGCCTTGGAGATTGTTAGGGCAACATGGTGGTATATTTTTATGATATTTTTTCTGCACTTAATTTCATATGAAGCAATAAGGTTGTTTTCCCCTTTGTAACTTCGGATTTTAATTTTTTTGCAGATCATTTGCCACTACCGCCACTTGTTGAAATAAGTGGCGGAGCATGCAGAAGAGGAAGCTGAAGGCAACAAGTGACAGGTACCGAGCGGAGCGGGCGAAGACCGCAAAGGAGTTGGAGGAGGGCGAATCGTATAGCGGAGACTCAGGCGACGCAGATCGAACTGCTGGAGTCAGCGTTGGCAAAGGCAAATGATCAGGTGGCTCGAGATAAGTAGCGGGCGGACCAAGAGATGGAGCATGCAGCCAAGGAGAGGGAGAGTGTTCTGATGGAGAGGGAAGATGTGATGAAGGTGGCGAAGGACTAATCGGAGAGGTACTTGGCCCTAAACACATGGCCGAGAAGGCGTACACAAGAGCGCTCCGGCATGTTAGGGCGCAAGTCCCTGGCTTCCACCATTCGGGGTACTCGTTGTATGATGTCGTTTCAGATGACGAGGGGGAAAAGGAAGAGGAGGAGGAGGAGGAGCAGGACGTCGTGGCAGATCCTTTATCCTTGATGGTTGTGACTCTGGGGGTTGTTGAGGTAAGTGGTCGTGAGTCTACCCCTCATGTGAATCAGTCAGATGAGGTGAATCATTGACTTCTCCATTAGAAAGTTGGTTTTATTTTGTTTGTTTTTTTTTTTTTTTTGCTTTGTCTTTATATAGATGCATAATAACTGACTGACCACCGCTTGATGTATTTTACATTGCATTTTTTTTTTCTACATCACGTGTTGGATTTGTGCTTTTGAGCTTTTGTGTATCCTGTGAACTTGGTTATCTCCATTAGAGTAACCCATCATTTTTTTCCATTGGCAGATTGTTGTGTATGATGCATGTGACTCTCACGACCGCAAGATTGTCCATCTCCGTACCATGCTTCAGGTGACAGAGCTGGGAATTGCTTCCTCACGTGAGAGGCTTTTTATAGCGCAGACAGTACTTGGCCACTTGAGAAGAGTGTTTTCCCAAAGAGATACAAAAGCAAGATGCAACGAGATACAGACGCGGGATGCAACGACGATATCCTGCGAGAGCTACCTCCTGTTGGTTGGAAGATCACTCTTCGGGAGATGCGACTACTAGAAAATCTTTGAGACTTAAAGTCCTTCGTCACTCTTTATTTGCCGATACCACTAAAAAAGACGAATCGTAGAACATGGTGCTTGAATTCACCTGAAAATTATCAGTCTATTTGTTGCACCTGTCTAATTAACTATCTTTTACGCTTAATTAAATTTAAAACGTATTTTACCAGTATTTTACCACCTTGTGTAATATTCATCTTTTCTAATTTTACCAATGGTATGAATGTCTTTTTTGTTGTTGCAACATTATTGCATGAACCTCTTAACTAGGCTTGTTCCACCCTCGGGTTTCATGTGCATCGTTTTTTTATTAACCAAAAAAACTACTATCAATTTAACTGTTGTTGTTTTTTTGGGTGTGAGAGCAGTCAGATGATGCTGTTTATTTGGAGAAACAATTAAGAACTTTACCTTTTGACGTTCAACGCTGTTGACTGCCTTTGGCTGCGATTAACTTGACGATCCGACTCGTTTGTGCCGTATGATTTGATTCATGTGGTGACGATCGCCTCCGCTGACATGTAAAAAGTTTGAGACACCAGGATTGATTCCGATGATAGACCCTCCAACGCTCAATTCAGAAATTAAGAAGACTTTGAAAGAGCTTTTGTGTAGAAAAATACTGATTACATGTTTCTGGTGGAGGTAGGGTGGTATTTGTAGTCGCTTCGGTGAGTTTCAAGATAATAATTTATCTCTACTTCTCGGTATTTTTTGATTGAATCGGTTACCTCTTCTTCTGGAAGTGACAAGAGTGGTTGAAGAGAGTTTAAACTTTCTTCGAGATAAGAGATATGGTTTTTAAACCCCCTCTTATAGATAATTGTCAGTTTAAATCACATTAAACAAGCTGGACCAATTTTGATTGGGCTGGTAAGACAACCCAGTTAAAACAGACCGGTTTTGAATTGTCGGGGTTGGAAAAACCCATTTCCCATTTACGAATCCATTTTAGTAAAATTATTATTTTACCTTTGAGAGATTTAAAATCAGTGTCAAATTCGAACAGTTCCGATTTGGTTCTATTTTTATCCAAATCACTAACCGCAAATAGGTAAATGCTTGTAGGATTCTACTTCACCAACTGACCTACACATGAAAGAACATCGAACATATATGGAACAATACCCAGATTTGAACCTAGGAACTTTTTGCATGGAGACGTGGCATCAATCAAGAGTCTTATCACTTCTTATCCATTTGTCCTCACATAGTCTATTCTTTTTAAAAGCAACAAAAAAGTACTCCATTAGATAAGATAACACACTCATTTAATACTAAGTTCCAGTACTAGTTTTGAGCTGATGTGTTGCTCTCCCTCTGCTAAGCCCTTTTGCTCTCAAATCACACAACCATCTTTCTTTAGGTTAATTATTCACCAATGATTGACTCATTAGAAAATTTATACCCTCTACTTCAGCAACAAAACTTATTTCATTTCCATATACTTTATTTCTTTAGAGTAATGCTTTAGCCACTACCAATTTCACTACTATTTTCTTCACTATCTTAGGTGACATATTTTTATTGGAGAGTTCTCCTATCTGCTCTATCTTTTTCTACCTATTGGAGTGTGCCACCTAAGATAGTGAAGAAAAATATAATGAAATTGATAGTGGATGTAGCATTACTCATTTCTTTATGCAAAATTTATACCCTTTACTTCCAAAACAAAACTTATTTCATTTCCATATATTTTATAGTTTTATGCTCTGACCTTCAAACAATACATACATCAACAAAAATATTACTAAATAACTATCATTAGTTTATAATATGCACTGACACTGTTACACTAATTAGAAAAAATATACGGTTATGCTGCATTACATAATGTTTATAACGGAGTAGAAATGTTAAGGGTCTAATAGAAATCCAATGTCAAACCAAGGGCCTAAAAATATTTATCACAAAATTGCTCTAAAAAATGCGTGTTGCATCCGAAAATAAAAATAATAATAACATCCTAAAAAAGCAACAAAACTAAGCCAAATATGGCAACAAGTGAAGCGATGGTCAACACTCATTTCACCTTCCACGTGTCGAGTTATCGATACATCCACGTTACTGGTCACTACTAAAGACCCAATAACACCAAATCCGCGGACCCCACCTCACTCCCATATCTATCCCCACCTCTGACGTCACCCCGCTTACGTGGCTCCCCGCCCCCAATCGACGGCGGTGCATCACAGCTAACGTGCGCTTCCCTCCAAAAAAGCTGACGCAGGCAGTGACAGAATCCCACAGCCGACTATAGCTATTCCCCGCCACGTGTCGTGGTCCCCACGCCCAGTTTGGCGCGAACCTTCACGCGTGTGCTATAAACCTTCCAGAATCTCGGCCCAGAACAACCCGACACGTGTCCATATCCAACTCTCCTCTTCCTCTATATAAGTTCGCCTCCTCCATTATTCAACGTTCCAACCTTCTTCAAAGATAAGAAACAAATTCCAAATTACAAAAACACCAAAATACAAGCAAATTTGCCACAAAAAAAAGAGGGGGAAATGGGAGATTTGCAATTACCCCCTGGGTTCCGATTCCACCCCACCGACGAGGAGCTCGTCATGCACTACCTCTGTCGAAAATGCGCCGGGCTGCAATTAGCCGTTCCGATCATCGCAGAAATCGACCTTTACAAATTCAACCCATGGGACCTTCCCGGTAAGTTCAATTTTGTTTTTAAGTCCTTACATGCAAAATTGTTTGTAGGTTTGTGTGTGCTAAATTGAATTTTTTATTAATTTTTTCAGGATTGGCTTTGTATGGAGAGAAGGAGTGGTATTTCTTCTCACCCAGGGACCGGAAGTACCCGAACGGCTCGAGGCCGAACCGGGCTGCGGGTTCAGGTTATTGGAAGGCGACGGGGGCCGATAAACCGGTCGGGTCGCCTAAACCGGTCGCGATTAAGAAGGCTCTTGTGTTTTATTCCGGAAAAGCACCCAAAGGCGACAAGACTAATTGGATCATGCACGAGTACAGACTCGCCGATGTGGACCGATCCGTGAGAAGGAAGAACAGTCTCAGAGTACGTTTTGTTTTTTCTACATACTGTATAAAAATATTTATACATATGTATTTCGTATTTTAATTGTTTTCCAGTGTGAAAGGAATCTTTTTTTTTAAAATCTACCTAGCCTTTTAAATTTCTGACGACTAATTTTGCGACACGTGTTGATTGCAGCTTGACGATTGGGTTCTGTGCCGAATCTACAAAAAGAAAGGCGGCGGTGGGGAGAGACCAATCGGTGGTGCGGACAAGAAGCAAATCGGGTCGAAGATGATGCAACCCGGACCCGGCATAGACCAGAAACCCGAACTGTTGCCGCACGTGCCAGGCACGATGATGCCGCCGCCAGCTCGGATGAGTGATGACTTGTTCTACTTTGACACGTCGGACTCGCTCCCGAAGTTGCACGGGGAATCGAGCTGCTCGGAGCACGTGTTGTCGCCGGAGTTTGCTGAGAGGGAGGTGGAGAGCCAGCTAAGGTGGGGGGAGTTGGAGAGAGCTCTCGGAGGTCCGATTAGTAACATGGACGCTACCATGCCGTTTCAGCCGATGTTTGAGAGTGGGGGAATACTTTCGTCGTCATCGTCGTCGATGTTTAAGGACCCATTACAGGACATGTTCATGTACTTGCAGAAGCCGTTCTAGATGAATGACATTTATTTATGCTGGATGTGGTCCACATAGATGCCACTCAGGAGAGCCAGTTGGATTGATAATTTATGCGTGCTTGGTTGTATAATTATACGCGGAAGACATTCATTGTGTTTGTGATGTCTTAGTGGTCAAATTGTTACTACGACCGGACATGCATAAGGTTGTAACGAATACGAATTCGGATATTTATTGGGTTTCGGGTTGGCAATGAGACCCGAGTGGCTATTTGTGGGGTTGGTGTGTTAGGATAGGAGTACTTAGTTGTTGTGCCTAAATTTTTGGTTTGGTGGGGTAGAGTTTGAATGTGGATTTGACGAGGAGGTGATAATGAAATTGGATCTCAGTTTTTTCTATTAAAAAAAAGGGCGGTTGTTGTTTGTTGATATTTTTTGTGATGCTTGATATTTTGATGGAGATGTAGATATTTGTAATTGGATTAGCATTGACTTAGTGGGGCTCATATCCAAGTTGGGCCCTTTTCTGGGCTTTGGTACTAATCGTATGTCTTGTTCATTAGAACACTATTGCCCACTGTTATTTGCAGCAGATCAGCCCCAGCAAGCAGGGCCGGCTTCCATCTTGAGGCCCGGTGAGGTGGCTGTCTGAACCTCCAATTTTGATGCATTTTAATGGGTTGTAAAATTTGTACTTTTCTCGCAAATAGACACGTATTTTGTGCATAAAAAAAATTATATTATAACAAGGGGTCTCAAAAAATTATTATTTGGGCTTTTTGCTTTGTAGCCCGGAAACTTAGTGTCGGTCCTGCTGAGATGCTTGTTTTGTGTAAGCTGGCGTTGAGCGCAAGCCCGTATATTTTAGAGGGATTCCGACCTTATATCGTAATGTATTATACCGAAGAGTCATCAAGCGAAGGTTCATTGTCATAAGAGAACCATATGTTAGATCATCCAGTATAAGAGAGAACGTAGAAAACCTCCTAAAACAGTAATTTGTTGATCGATATGTTATGTTTAAAATTTAAAAAAAAACACGAGTCACAGCGGATTTTTAGTGTTTTTCTTGCTACTGCAAACACTCGGGGAATGAGAGTGAGTTCTCTAACATTCCATTTTACTCAGTGTTAGACCATGATCGAATTTGAACTTCACACATAAGAATGATAAGGGTTGTCTTTTTATTTTTTTGAAGAAGATGTGAAGTATGGCCACCATATTTCATTAATAAGGATTAATAAGACAAATTCAGAGTACTGAGCCAAATACAATGTTCTACTATGAAATCAAAAGTATATAAACTCCACCCCAAACATTGGGGGTGGGACAAAAGAAGAACAGGATGAGCGCAACATACACGTGTCTCAACAAAATATATCATATCCCCCAACAAACTCTGGAGCGGTGGGGATCAATCAACAGTAAAAGGACAATCCAGCAGTCAGTCGATCGTCGGGCTTATCTGGACTTCATCATCATCATCAAAGTCGTCAACCTGGAATACGCTCGCTATCCTCCATCTAGGACCTGCTGCAGCCACATTCGCCCAAAATAAAATAAAATGCATAATGTGAGCCAAATTATCAGAAATATTATTACAAGTTTTGCAAAAATAAAAATTATTCCTGTCTAGCCAAAGAACACAGGTCATTGAGGCGATAGCGATATACCACACTTCTCTCATAGTTCTTTTTCAGTAGCGAATTTTGAACCTACCCACAAATCATCATACACAGTAGGGTACTGATTCGTCCGCAGGACACTCACTACCAATAATAAGGATTGTCCATTATTGATTCATTGAAAAGCACATATAGATGAATTTCATTAACCAAGTAGATTTCATATGTTCGACATTACTAATTACTTATCACTCCACAAGTACTCTGTATATCTAATAGCACATTTATTATCGTAAGTAATGCGTTACAACATTTTGTTTTCTTTAACTTTTATGCACAAAGTAACACGCTGTATACAAAATTATAGAAAATGAAAAGATCCCAGGATAAAAATTTATAGAAAATGAAAAGATCCTATTACTCCTTACGTACTCTGTATATCTAATAGCACATTTATGATTGTGACTAATAAGTTATATATATTGGTTAAGACCATCTTATTACTCCAATAGCACATTTTTTATTGTGCTTAATAAGTTATTTATATTTCGCTGGAGTTTTAAGACTCTATCCGTATTATGTGAAAAAAAAAGAATTATGACTAATAACTTACAACCTTTTGTTTTCTTTATTTTTTATGCACAAAGTAACATTTTTGATTGTGATTAATAAGTTATTTATATTTGGCTGTAGTCTGGCTGGAGTCTTAGGACTCCGTTCATGTTATGTAAAAAAATAAATTATGACTAATAAGTTACAACCTTTTGTTTTCTTTATTTTTTATGCACAAGGTAACACGCCGTACAAAAAATTATAGAAAATGAAAAGACCCTTCTCTGGTTTTTCAATTTTCGATTTTTATCTTTATGGAAAAAACGAAAAAAAAAAAGAAGAAAAAATAATTAAACATCTCACGTGCCCCGCACGCCCCCCTCACCCTCTGGATTTTTTTGCCATAATAGGCCACTTTTTAAAAATATTTGCAATTATAGGTTAGTTTCGAAACTATTAGCATATGTAAGCTACTTTGTGGCACGTCAGCAGTGCCCGCTATTCTCAAGCGACACCTTCATTTTAAAATCATTAATGAGAATAGCAGTCACTATTTTAAAATATTTGATTTTTTTTTTGTTTGCTGCCATTATTCCTATTAGAGCATCAACAGTCGTGTGCTATTTATGCATTTTATAGCAAACGACCAGCTGTGCACAGTAGATTGCTATATATGAGAGGAGATTGAGAGAAATGCATGTTATACATGATGCAACTTCACTTTGGGTCCCACGAAAAAATTATTCTTTTAATTCGTCGGACGCAACTTCACTTTGCGTCCCACGAAAAAAAATAATTTTTAAAATCGCCATATGCAACTTCACATTGCGTCTAACGTTTTTAATTTTAAAATTGGAATTTAACAAATGAAATCAAATATGGGAGCTCCTGGACGCAACTTGAAGTTGAGTCCAAGGAGGGGCCCACTTTTTTTTTATTTTAATAATACTTAAATACTGTTTTTAATTAATAAAAAAATCATAAAAATCGTGGGACGCAAACTGAAGTTCCGTCTGAAATTTGTTATATTAAATTGGTATAAAATATCATTCGTCGACTGCAGCAAAAAGCCAAAATGCTATATGCATTTATGCATTTTCTAAAAAATCACGACTGTGGATGCTCTTAGCGACCAAAGCATATATTAAGTCGCTGATAGGATTAGCGACTTTAAATGAACTGTATTCTAACACTTAATTATTAAAATCTGATGAGTTTCCTACCGAGGGCGCTATTGCGATAACGACCAAAGTATACTACGGTCGCAATTCCCAATAGCGACCTCAGTTTATTTTTTTTCCCCAACAGAGCACATGTTCTATGAAATTCGCTAAGTATCTCAATATATTCATTTGAATTTGCTAATCCTATTAGTGACCTCATATATACCAAGGTCGCTAGTGTGAATAACAATAACAAACAAAAAGCATAAGGCGCTATTCTCAATAATGACTTTCAAAATGAAGAAATCGTTAATGAGAATTGCGCCCGCTGCGGACGTGGCAGAAAGTGGACCAGGAGCGCTAATTTTTCGAAACAGACCCATAGTCGCAAATATTTTTAAAAAGCGGCCTATTACGGCAAAAAAAATCGACCTTCCGGTAACCTCACAATTTAAAAACCACTTTCCTTTTATTTTCTGCGCGTTTCAGCCGATGGCGGCATCACTCCGCAGGTGTCCTCCCTCTTTTTAAAATCCCTATAAATTTCAAGAAAACCTCGACAAGATCGAGCATCTCGCCGAGCTCCCACTCCGCCCCCGCCGTCCAAACCCCCGCAGCATCGGCCGTCCACTCCGTCCTCCTCCTCGTCGCCGTCTTGGCTCTCTCCGAGCCCGAAGGCTTCTCATCCGTTGGATCGTGCTGACGTCAGCAAGGCGAAGGTGAACGTCACTTTAACTGTTAGGTTTCGGCCTCTTAAGTGAGTTTGTCGAATGATTTCATGTTCTTGATTTTTTGTTGTTGCTGTCGTTTTCTGTTAGTTTTGATTTGATAGGGTTTTGTTTTGTTTTTATTAATTTAATTTGCTGTTTTTATTTTTGAAGTGCGAGAGAGATAGGGAAGGGGGACGAGATAGCGTGGTATGCGGACGGGGATGAATGAGTACAACTCGGCGATCGGCTATGGTTTTGGTCGGTAACTCTCTGCATTCTCTGTTGAGACTCAGCAATTTGCTTAATTTCATTTTCAAGAATTATTGATTTTGGTAATGATCCGATTGAGTTTAGTCACGACATTCTTATATTCGTAATTGGACTAAACTACAAAGGTGGATCTGGTTATGTGCCGTGAAAAGCACGTTTTAGATGGTTGTATTGTAGAAGGAAGATTGTTTCGATAGTCAAGTGAATATTGGTGTGAATTGTGCATAAAAAGCCAGGTTTATAGTAGTTTTGGAGCAGTTGAGTTCACTATAAATTTATATGATTTTGTCTGAAAGTGCATTGTGAGATGGTTTTATCATAGAAGAAATATTAATTTTGGTGATTCATTTATAATTCATCTATTAAATGATGTCCGTAATTGATAATGCTCCAATCGAGTTTGGTCACGTTGGGGAGGGGTTGTCTATGTCTTTTGTTTGAAGTAAATTGGAGTATGAATGTGGTTCTCATTGAAGTGGCGTGCAAAGCAAGCGATTATTAGATGGTTTTGTTATAGAGGGTAGGTATGGTATAGAGTGTATGTTCATGAGAATTGCTTGAAAGTACTTGTAGTGTGAGGAAGTGTTTTAGAAATATGGAAATTGTGTTTGATGTGTGGACTGTCATAGAGTGTAGGTGTTTGATGAAAGCACATGATCTCTTGTTAGATGGTTTTATGTAGGAGACTAGGAGGCAATTTTTTTTTTCAAAAGTCAAGTCTGTATCTGTGAGAATTGCTTAAAAGGTACACTGTAGTGTGTAAGGTTTTTTTAGAAATGTAGAAATTGTGTTTGATGTGTGTATGAGGAGTGTCTGGGATGTGTGTTTGAGACATTGCAATTATGTGTATATTATCAAACAAGGTTGAGCGATGAGCGAATTGGGTCAAGCTTTAAACTCGTACCTAGGTTACAAATACTAGCGTATGCACTCAAAGAATGTGGTAACTAATGAAGATCAAAGAAGTCAAGAATGCATGTGGTGGTTGACATTTATATTATACTTATTTAGTTTTTTGATTTATAGTGAAATTTCGTAGACGATGCTGGACAGTGACTCTTTAGGTATATGCCTAAAAGCGTGTTTGATTATTATTCCAAAACCTAGTTCCGAAGCTAAGCTCACATTCACACAAAAAGAAATCTATAGGGAGCAAGTGTTAAAACTAATTCGAGTTAAGAAACATGACTAGCAAACACTAATCGTTTCTTTATAGAATTCCAAAACTCAAGCTCGTGGGGCTGATTTACTATAAAGGCCGGTTGAACCTTTCTGAGTGAGGGTTGACATGAGCCAGAGTTACAAGCTCATTGCTAACATATTGCTATTCTAGGAAGCATGAATACTTCCAAATGGCCGACGTACCCGTGTCGGGTGTGTACCGGGTGTTGATACTCCTTGGGTACTCCCGGTGTGTACCTAAGGAGTACCCATATTCATATTTATAGACTCAATCCTCTTGTAGATATAGATTTCTAGATTCGGAAGATGCGAATTTTCAGATTCGGTCATTCTCAAGATTCAAATTTTTAGATCCAGATTCGGATTTCCATATCCGTTTCATCTAAATTCAGATTTTCTATGTGCTATCCCGTTTCACCTATAACGTGCTAGATTTTCTTTGTGCTATCCGGTTTCATCCGCAACGCTCATGATTTTTCCGTGCTATCTGGTATCATTCGCAACACGCTCAATTTCTTCCGTTCTATCTGGTTTCATACGCAACACGCTCAATTCCTCTATGAAGTTTAACGGGAGTGTTGACTTGTATAGTTGAATTCCTTGTAGCTTTCTTTACCCGGTCTAGATCTCGGTTCCGTTCAGGTTGGACTTCAACTTCGTATATCTTGAGGGGGGAGTATTGGAATATGCGAGAAGATAATTTAGATTTAGTTAATATTTCGTATGTGGTTAGATAAAATTTTATATGTGGGTTGATATTATCTATATGTGGGATGATAAAGAACTTTCTTTATGCCCAAATTTTGTAGTCTATTCATAGGTTTTTATGTTTTTCATTATGTAATATCAAGAAGTTCAATAATGTTTTATTGTCCAACACTAGATTCATCACAATTTGAGTAACAATCCATTATATGGTTAAGTAGAACCTACCTCTTGATTCTTGAGTAATCTTGAGTCTTGACAATTGATTTGTTATTCCAAGTTTCCAACTTAGCTTTGTATAGAGGTATGCTTGAATAATAATTATCGAGGGAACTAATTTAATAGGTCCTTACAGGGCCGGCCCCACCCTTGAGGCGGGTGAGTTGGCCGCCTCAGGCCCCCGACATTTTTGCGATTTTAGGGGCCTCCAAATTTGTAATTACCTTATAAATATAGGCACATATTTTGCACGTAAAAGAAAAATACTGTTATTAGGGGCCCAAAAAATAATTATTTGAGCCTTTAAATTTTTTAAAAAAATTATTTGGGTTTAGGCTTGAAGACTTGAATTGAATATGAGACTTTAAATTTGAGTGATTCAAAACAAGTTTATATATTTTGCATACATAATTTGTTTTCAACAATGTGCAAATTTTATTTTTGTATGGGGGGCCCATTTCGGGAGTTCGCCTCGGGCCCCTGAGAACTCAGGGCCGGCCCTGGGTCCTTATGTAATTAAGAATTATCTTGTTTTTTTCATTCTAAACGAAGGTTTATCTTTAGTTTGAATGCTGTAAAAGTACCGTATGTTAGAAAGTTTCTCTAAAATTTTGGCTACAATTAAAATTTCCAATGTAATTATAAAGAAATTTCCCATATACTTATGACAGCCTACTTCAGAAGTAGCTTTTGGGTAGCTCTTGCAAGATTCATCACTATTCAAAGTAACAATCCATAATTATATGGTTCAGTAGAACTTAGCAAATGTACAACCCAACTCCCTACCCACCCACCCTCCCGCTAATACACATCCATGTGCACTCAGAGAGCCATCCATAAAACCAAAGATACAAAAGTGGTAACAGATCTACAGCTTACACAGTTCTGGCAAATGTGAAACTCTCATAACAAAAGTAGGAAAGTAAAAAATGCATTTCTTGGTTAAAAAGTTTTACAGGTATAGTTATTTGAATTTTCCTTTTCAGGTTATCAAATGACTTGCTTCATCCAACTGGTCAAAGCTCCGAGTTTCGCACACTGGAAGCTCGTAACACATACCCTAAAGCCTAACTTCAATGAGTACACAATACATGAAAGCACAGAAATTAAAAACTTCATTACCGCAATGATATTACAGTTATCCTCCACTTGGATGCTTCCCGCAGCTCAAGTCACTTACTCCACGATCAGCAATCCTGCAACTAACAAACTGTGGGCACATCAGTTGAATGCAACTGACGCGATATAGATGAAACCTGTGATCTCCAAAAATCCTCAACAAGCAACAAAAAAATGTGAAAGTCATACAACAAAGTGTCGGTGTATACCATGACCAAAGTGTCGGTGCATGTCATGACCTAGAAACTAACGCACAACTCATATGCATACCATGCTCTTAATCTATGCAAACTTGATTTAAAATATGCATCCCATACTACATACTTTCTAAATCGAGTTCGTGTTCTCCATATGATAAGGTTCGATCCCTCGTCATGCATCATACTCTTGTACTCTTTCCTGTTTCTGACATTCGTCTAGTAATTGGTGAAGTTGCGGACCGGTAGTCGTTCTCCACTCCCGAACAGTCTGGTGATCACTCCATTCTGCTGGGACCGGTGGTCGTTCTCCACTCCCGAACAGTCTGGTGATCACTCCATTCTGTTGGGACCGGTGTCTTTCTTTACTCCGCACGGGATCGGAGGTTTTTCTTCACTTTCTGACAGGCCGGTGATCATTCAGCCTCGTCGGAACCAGCGGTCTTTCTCAACTCCCGAACCATACCAAAAGTTATCAAAACACATGGCAAATTGTAGCTGCCTTTCGACATACTGTCATCTACAAAGAGCTCAAAGCATCTCTGTAATGCCCTGTACCCAACTCGTATGCACACAAATAAATCCTAATCCACTGACCACCATAGTTGGACTCACAAAAGGTGTCCAAACTATTGGGTGCCTTTTGATCCTTGGCAAATTCTATTTCTTCTCACTCTTCTCTTCCCAATTCTCCGATGTAGGACATAAACCCAACTCCGATACCCACGTCAGCACCCCTAAAACATTCAGCCACTCCTTTTTCTCTCTTTCATTTTTATTTTTCTTCATTTAATGCCCTAAGCCCCATAGGTCTCTTTTATAAGCTCCTTCATTTAATTCAATTATCCATAGCCCATAGAAATCTCTATAGGTCAATCCAATAATCCATATATATATTATTATTATTTTTCTTTTAATATTTCTTTATATACTATATACTCTAAAAATACGGGGTGTTACATTCACCATCTCTTAAGAATTTAGCTTTCTCGCTGAATACGGGACGTGCAATCTAGCACATGATCGCCTTTCTAGTCGAGTGTTGATTGTCTCCTTTTTAAAAATCAAATACATATAGCTGCCCACTAAGGGTCTTACGCATCACATCGCTGCCCACCAAGGCTCTTACGCATCTCATGTATACAAGCTCTACCTTCGATGTCGAAAGTTGGCTCTGATACCATCTGTAACATCCCCTACCCAACTCGTACGCAACAAATAAATCCTAATCCACTGTCCACCACAGGCTGACCTCACAAAAGGTGTCCGGACTATTCAGTGCCTTTTGATCCTTGGCAAATTCTATTTATACTCACTCTTCTCTCCTCAATTCTCTGATGTGGGACATAAACCCAACTCCCATACCCTCGTCAGCAACCCTAACACATGCATCCACTTCTTTTTCTCTCATGCATTTTTAATTTTCTTCATTTAATGCCCTAAGCCCCATAGGTCTCTTTTATAGGCTCCTTCATTTAATTCAATTATCCATAGCCCATAGAAATCTCTATAGGTCACATCAATAATCCATATATATCTATTATTATTTTTCTTTTAATATTTTCTTATATACTATATACTCTACAAATACGGGGTGTTACAATCCCTCGCGAAGACGCCTTCTCGGGACTTCTCCGACCTCTTGCAAAGGAGCAATAAGTACATCCGAGTTGAAGATACCCTTCACCCCGAGAGCCAGAAGGAGTCCCCCTCGGGGAACAACGGAAGAACACGAATGGAGAAGTACCCAAGAAGTTCCAGAAGGATAGTTTTGACTAACATGCGCTCCTCTTACTCCTCGTTTTAACAAGTTCACTTCCCTCAATGCTAGTATATCAGCTGTCCTTATGGAGATTGAGAGAGAAGGATTGCTCTGTCCTCCTAGGATGCAGACGACAAGTAGAAGAAGGGACAAGAACTTGGTGCCGACTTCACAGGGACCATGGCAAAATACCGATGATTGTCGAGCCCTCAAAGAGGAGATCGAGGCTCTGATCTGTGAGGTTACCTCACCAGATTCGCCTAGAAAGACAAGACCACTCCGCCCACTCAGGGGGCTAACAAGTGCACAAAGAAAGAGCGCGAGTCTCTAGCTCGAATGACATGGCGGTCTTCCACTCTATTCCTCCCGAAAGGTGTTCGTTCGAGAAGTCATCTTGATGCATAACTTTCCTCGTGACAAAGGCTCGGGAGTTTCGGTAACTTTCTCCGATGAGGATCTCGAAGGTGTCTGAACACCTCATTGCGATGCTCTAGCCTCTGCATGGTAAACCACGAAGTGCGCTGCATTCTGGTAGGCAACGGTAGCTTGGTAAAGCATCATCTTCTTGGAGGTATATGAGGGCCTCAAGCTCTTTCGGGACGGTTTCAAGCCTGCCAGGTACACTGTGGATTCTCTGGGGTTTCTGTCTAAATCGAAGGGATAGTCACCCTTGATGTGACTGTAGGAAAAGCCCCAATTACTCGAACAGAAGCCATGGACTTCATGGTTGTCTATGTGAAGGCAACTTACAATGTCATTCTTGGCCGCCTCGGTTTAGTGGTCCTTCATGCCGTGCCCTCAGTCTTCCACATGAAGGTGAAGTTTCCCAATATAAAAGGGTTAGAAAAAGTTAAAAGGGAGCGAAGATGCGGTTTGGGCTTGTTATACGACTACAAATGGGGGGATCGGTCTTCCCCTCGATGCCATAGACCTCTCAAATTATCTTCGAGCCCGTAGATGAATTGAAAGAAATTTCCTTCTCCCAAGAAGATCAGATGAAGTGCTTCCTAGTAAGCAAAGCTCTCTCCCACCGAGTCAAAGAGCAAATCGTCCATTGCACAAGGGAGAACCAAGACTTGTTCATTAGACCGCAGTAGACATGCCTGACATCTTTGATGAGTTAATCATGCACCGTCTGAGTGAACATGGATGTAAGCCTGTTCTACAAAAGCGCCACAAGTTTGCCTTCAACAGACAAGCAATCAAGGAAGAAGTTGACAAGCTCCTAGCCGCTCGCTTCATTCAAGAAGTTAGCTACCCCGAGTGGTTAGCTAATGTGGTAATGGTAAAGAAGGCCAATGACAAATGAAGAATCTGCATAGACTCCACCTACCTTAACAAAGCATGTTTGAAGGACCCTTTCCCTATCCTCAGCATTGATGCCTTGATCGACACCACGTCCGGGTAAGAGCTCATAAGCTTTATGGATGTCTTCTCGGGATACAATCAGATTCGAATGTTTTCACCTGACATTCCTAAGATGTCCTTCATTACTGACCAATGCCCTTACTGCTATCGGGTCATGCACTTTGGGCCGAAGAACGGTGGAGCCACTTACCAGCACATGGTGAACAAGATCTTCAAGGAGTAGTTCAGGAGAAACATGGAAGTCTATGTTGATGACAAGCTCGTCAAGAGCATCAAGAAAGAACATGTGCCTTACCTCCAAGAAGCATTTGATGTGCTCCGAAGACAACATGAGATTGAATCTCTCAAGTGCGCTTTTGGGGTTTCCTCGGGGAAGTTCTTGGGTTTCATGGGTAGTCAAAGAGGAATTGAGGCCAACCCTCGGAAGATTCAAGCCATTATCAACATGGCTCCCCGGACCACCATTAAGTAAGTGTTAGGTTTTGATGGTAATCTCAGATTAAATACACAGCGGAAAAATTACAAAGAAATATCGAAACTTAGCCATGGATCCATGCGAAAATCATAAATCGTGTTTAGGAGTTATACCTTGAAGATGGATCTGCCGTCTTCACAGTATGCCGATCACAGCACTACGATATTGCGGTGTCTCTACGGTATCCACACGAACGGATCAAGTCAAGCTTTTCCTCACGCTGCGGTGCTAGCTGCAGAAACGAATGTTCCTCACGATCTCTCTCTCACAATTTCTGTGACGGCTAGAGTTTTCTCATGTGACCTTTTTTTTTCCACAAATACATATCATATATATAGCTACAGAAAATCACCCTAAAAGAGTAATAAGGTTGTTGGACTCGCAATCTGACCTGGTTCAATTCGTGTGTGGGCCCTCGAACTTTAGTCAGCCCATTTAATCTAATTAAATGTCCAACCAATATAAGGAGTCCAAGTCTTACTTGGATCCCCAATTTAATTCATCTTATGAATTTAAATTCCAATTTCGATTCATTCAAAGTGTGTGACCCTGTAGGTTTCCGTTACGTTGACAGTAATACTAAAATCATATTTTAGTATTACAAACAGTGAGCGGTATCTAGCAATATATCACTGCTACTCAAGTAACGGAAATGTCAGTGATTAGACATAACCTATCCGTGACCAATGTTACCATATAGTATAGTCCCTTTGTCCAGTTATCTTAATTGACCACAAGGCATAGAGCGAATCACCCTTGTATAGTTCAATCTTTGGTTTCTTGATGTCCGAGTAGACTTACTAAAACAAATGAGCTCAATATCTTATATTGACTCATTTGAGCATGGCCATGTATTTTGCAGTCTCACTCAATCTAGGGGCTCATAGATATCGCTCATGTTATGTAAGAGGGACATATCCTATCTAAGTCACTCATATCCCTCCGCATGATTTATAGTATATTCAATAGTCGACTTTATAATCACCTTATTATAGACAACGTTTGACGATATTAAAACATATAACTTCTCATGTAGGGAACCGTAGTGACTTCAAGTCAAAGGACTACATACACCATGGTCACTGTTAGAATCGCTTATGACACTCACGTAACGATCCATGCAGCGTTCTCATGGTTGGTCAGTCCAGTACATTATTACTCTAATATGTACCCATGTATCCATGTGATGACTTGATATCTCATATCCATGACCCGTGACTCCGTGAGATATGGTCATCAGTCTATGCACAAACTATTCTCTATGCATTATTGTTGTCCTAATTCACAATAATACTTGACTAGGAACATTTAAGAATAGTGTTCTGATTACAACCAATAGGATCTCATAATCAAGTCATGTACTTGATATCCCATGGTATTGAACCTACTGTTTAAAGGACTTTATTATGTTCATTTAATCATAATAAACAACACAATAAATGAAATGCCTCATATATGAAATAAATATAATGATACAATGTAAACTAGTAATGTCATTACACAACTGGCCTCTAGGGCATACACCAACAGGAAGTTCAGAAGCTTGCAAGGCGTCTTGCCGCCATTGGTCGCTTCATTTTCAAGTCTGGGGAGAAGTGCCTCCTGTTCTTCAGAACACTCCGAGGGGCAAAAGATTTTGAGTGGGGAGAAGAACATCAAGCAGCCTTTGAACAGCTCAAGAAACACACCTCGTCAATCCCCCACTCCTGTGTAAGCTTGAGCCATGTGAGGTTCTCTACCTCTATCTGGTCTCTTCTGATCAAACCCTCAATGCCGTCTTGATAAGGGAAGAAGATATGATCCAAAAGCGAATCTACTATGTGAGGTAAAGTCCTTCACGACGCTGGGCTCCGTTATTCCAAAATGGAGAATATGACCTACGCTCTGATCACTGTAGCTTGTAAGCTCCGTCCCTACTTTCAAGTTCATTCCATCTCCATCCTCATCGATCAGCCTCTCAAACAAGTACTCCATATGACAGAGAACTCTGGGCTACTCATGAAGTGGTTCATCAAGTTGAGCCAATACGACATCAACTACCGACCAAGGACGACTATCAAATTCCAAGCCTTGGCCGAATTCATCGTTGAAAGCACTATTCTTGATCCTTATGAGGAAGCCAACAATCCCCTATTCTGGAACATCTATGTTGATGGGTTCTCTTGCCCGACCGGAGTCATCTTACTTCGACGTGATAAGTTCACTCTCCAGTACTCGCTATGCCTTAACTTTCCAGCCTCCAACAACAAAGCCGAATATGAGGCACTGATTGTCGGCCTCCTTCTAGCTTGGAAGGTAGGGGCATGCAGGGTTGGAGTGTTTAGCGATTCCAAGTTGGCAGTAAACCATATCGAAGGGGACTATGTGGCCAGAGACGACCAGATGGTCAAGTACTTAGCTTGTGCGAAGAAACTCTTAGATGTATTCAAGGAAATCCAAGTCCCTCGCGAGCAAAATGGGCAAGAAGATGCCCTCTCTAAGCTAGCTTCCTTTTCTTTCGATGGACTCACCACACAGTGCTCATTGAAGTCCTACTCTTGCCAAGCATCGAAGAAGGAGCTTTAGAGCTCATGTTAGTTACCCTCAAACACCCAAAGATTATTGGATGAAATCCTTGATCGACTTCTTCGACAATGGAATCCTCCCGACAGATCCCAAAGAAGTAAGAAAGATATACACTTGTTGATGGGATTCTCTGCATGCGTTCCTACACACTGGTACACAACATGCCTTACTTGCGATGCCTCCCCCTTAAGGAGGCAAAATATGCCCTTAGAGAGGTACACGAAGGAATTGGTGGTAGCCACTAGAGAGTAAGGTCCCTCGCACGAAAGATCTCAACCACAAATATTATTGGCCCACACTCGTCGACAACGTTTGAAAGTCCGTCTGTCCGTGTATCCCTTGCTAGAAGAACTCCATCAAGCGGGTGCCCCCAAGCCAACCCCAGCTCTATGTTAAGTGCTATCCCTTTCGCCATGTGGGAATTGATTTACTCGGACCGTTCTCCCCCCCCTCCCCGCTACTGGACAAATGAATTTTCTAGTGGTAGCCATCGACTACATCACAAAGTGGATCAAGGCAGAAGCACTACCTTTCCATCACCGAACACAAAATTCCGCAAGGGATTATGTAAGTTTTGCACCGATACGAGGATTGAGTAACACTTCTCCTCAATCTCACAGCCTCATACCAATGGTCAGGTTGAGAATGCCAACCAATATCTTCTTGATGGCCTCAAGAAGAGGTTAGACAAAACCCCCACGAGACAATGGGTCGAAGAGATCCGAAATGTACATTGGTTCTACAAGACCTCAAAGAGAATCCCAACAGGAGAGTCCCCGTTTAACCTCACATTTGGCTCCGAAGCATTGATCCCCCTAGAGGTCAGACTTTGTCCCCCCTGCTTTCTCTCTTTCAATAAAGACCAAAACTCGAATGATCTTCGAGGCATCCTCGATCTCATTGAAGATGTTAATGAGAAATCAACCGTACGACGATGTGTCTATCAGCAGTGGATGGAGAAGTATTACAAAAAGAAGGTTCGCCCAACAAACTTCAAAGTCGGGGACCTGGTCGTCCGGAAGCTTGAAATCTCCAAACCACACAAGAATGGTAAGCTCTCTCCGATCTGGGAAGGATTGTACAAGGTCTCCCAAGTCGTCCGCCCCGGGGCTTGCCGACTTGAAGACCTGGGGGCAAGAAGATATCAAGGAGCTGCCGAACAGCTGATGAAGTACAACAAGGATGCTTAATGCCCTCCACCAGTAGTAAATTTTTAATTTGTAATAAAGCCAATTCTTATAACGTCCAGAGCATGTAATAAAGGTGAGCCATCAAGGTAGCCGCTTAGGTTTATTTTTCAATAAAAACTTGAGATTTTTTTTTGCAAAATTTTTTGTACCGCTCTCGGAGTGTAAACAATGAATTATATGCTACTATTCTCTCTTGAGCTATGCCAACAACTCGTTTAACTTCTCAAACACGTTCGGACACGTTCGGAGTCCAAATTCGTGACTCGAAGATGCTTCCGCAACTCGCTAAGAAGCAAGTTCGGAGCCGGACTCACCACTCCAAAATGCTCCCACAACTCGTTGACCCTCCAAATAACAAGATCAGAGTCTAAACTTGTGGCTCAGAGCCACTCTCGCAACTCGCAAACAAGCAAGTTCAGAGCTCGACTCGCCACTCAAACTGCTCCCACAAATCGTTAAATTTTTTAAACAACAGGTTCAGTGTCAAGACTCGTGACTCGATGCCAATCACACAACTCGCGAGCATGCAAGTTCAAAGTCCAGTTCGTTGCTCGAAATTTCTCTTGCAACCCACAAGCAAGTTCGGAGTCTAGCCCTCCCTATGGGCTACTCGCAAAGCTTGCTAGATTATAACACATTGGGACCTGAGCTGTGCTCTCCCTCAGAGCCACTCCCACGACTACAATTTTAGATAAAAGGCCACAATGCAAAGAAGGCAAGAGACAATACTCGAACACTTTGAAGATTTTTTCTATTTTCATGATAACATCTTATTACAGAGATTCAAGAGTAAAAGAGAAATCTTTTGTCCCTTTGGTATAAGCCTAAAGTCTATAGCACTCGGATCACCCTACAACTCCAATGACTTCTGACGGCGGGGAAGAGAGGCTCGTCGGTTCAGTGATACGATCCTCTCATGACTCTTCATAACCGTTGAAGAATCGCCTTACCCATCCGATCCACCTGAAAATGGTGCCAACCCTGTAAATTTAGTCTTGGCCTCATGATCACGAGCTCCGCCCGCCATCTTGCTAGAAGCCGTGGTTGAAGTCCTGACTACTCCCCTTTGAGCATCCTTAAGGTTCCTTCGAGCTACTCGAGCATCTGACATTATTCCTCTAGACATCGCTTTCGAGATAGTACCACTAAGACGAGGAATACTTCACATCTGCAACCTTCCGAGTTTCGCCTCTAAGCGGTAAATTTGCAAATTCTTCTTGACAATCAACTCCCAAGGCTGAACCTCTTTGCCAAGAATTCGTTCCCCCGAGATCCTTTTCCCCGACACACATAGTCGTTTCGAACCATCGAGATAAACCTCACTTAGATGGGAAAACTCCGAGTCTTTCTTGACCAGAATTGTCTTCAGACGGCTAGCTCCGTCCCATGTGACTTCTCACCTTAACGAACAAGTCCCAACTCCGTCACACGCAACCTGTTGCGAAGACTGGCAATCTCGACGTTCTGAGGGTCCCCCAAATTGTACACGACAATCTGCCATCAATGAACAACATGGGGTTACTACAACAACTAACAACTAGCAAGACATTTCCGATGACAGGGAAGTTCAAGCCTTGTCCAAAATTCTCACTCACCAAGGAGACAAACATTGGACACCAAAAAACATTTTTCAATCATCTTACATAAAAGGTACATCAAACGGTGGCCAGTCCGCTGGTAGACTTATTTACAAAGACAAAACGAACAAAAACTAGAGCAAGGGGAAGAGGTCAGGATCCACCTCAGTCGACAGAGCCGTGGGAGAGGAAGTTCTGACCACTTCGGCACTTCCTTTCCCTTTGCTCCCAAGTCTCCCTCCGGGCCCTTCACCTCCTCGACTGCTGGCTCCTCCCCATCCTCGTCTTCCTCCGCGACTGGCTCCTCTCCTTGCTTCAGTGCAAGGGAGTACATATTAATGCGTTCTGTCTGCAGAAACCTGATCATCTTTCCGGATACTCACCACTGCTGATAGTGAGTGTTCTGCTAGTGGAACACCATCTTGCTCACAGTCATCTCAACAGAAACATCTCTCAGTTGACATGGACGGGTGGAGAAAATCTGTGAGTAGAAAGGGTGGTGATCATTTTTTGGTTGTTGATTCGTTTCCTGGAAGAACACAAGCAGGTGATTTATTTATTTGCAAGAATCAGGGGTGCTGGTTACCACTGGTGAGGCTTCTTCTTTTCGGTGAATTTCTGCATTTTAGTTTTATAATAAACCTAGGTGATGTAAGTTTACTTGGTTTTAACCGGGTGGCTTATTTGGTCTTTTCATCCTTTTCTTTCATCAATTCCTCTGGCTTGATATCTTCTGCCTTTATAAAACTTAGCTAATATGCATGATCTTTTATCATGTATCAGTAGTCAACTTACACACATATTAGTAACCTAACATTATCATCAGTACTTTCTTGTTCATCTTGTCATTTTTTTCTCATTATCATCCACATTTTTCTTTGTTGTTATTGTTGTTATTGTATTATCAACATTTTAAAATCTCGCTGAAAGTGGCGGTGACATTTATTAGTGATGTTTTATTTATTTATTGTTTTCTTTTATGTAATAGTGACATATAGTACTGTACAAGCCTATAGATTAATGATTACGGCGCAGGTACTAGATGATATGGAAATGGCATGATCTGTGTATGTCTGTTTGGAAATCGTAAAAATTGCATTTGATTTTATTGTGAATATAGTTTTAAATTTTAATATTGATACAAGTGTGTTTATCAGGATTCCAAAAATGACCAGTATTGACTGTATCAGATTGGATTTAGACTTTTATCTAATTTTTGTGGGGTATAGTCACAATTTTTTTTACCAATTTTGTGAATTTCCGTATTTCACTGTTTTAGCACATTTTGTGGCCCTTGTGGGCTATATTCCATAAATTTCGGACAATTTCATGAAATTCTATATTTCATTGTTTTCACTATATTTTGTTAGTTATAATTCATGGTTTTTTGCAATTTTCATTAAATTTTGTATTTCACTGTTTTGTCTAGATTTTGTGAGATATAGTCAACAATTTTCGGTCAATTGTGGGAAATTTCGTATTTCAATGTTTTGGCCATATTTTATAGCCAAAACAGTGTTTGGTCACTGCCGAAAATTATGCAGTGTTTGGTCATTTTCATAAAATTTTCTATTCCTTTCTGTTGGCCCCAATTTGTGGGCTAGTTAACAATTTTCGGCAAATTGTGGTAAATTTCGTATTTCATTGTTTTTGCCACTTCTGGTCCCCAGTTTTCGGCTAATTTAGTAAAATTCCGTATTTTATTATTTTGATCACATTTTTTGAGCTATAGCCATTAATTTCAGCTAATTTTGCGAAATTCGTATTTCGTTGTTTTGGCTACATTTTGTGTATTCCCCCCCCCAAAATGGGCCTCATTTTCAAACTAAATCCCATTGAAGCATTAAGGGAAGTTAATTCCACGAGTGGACTACGTATTAGCCATGTAAGGCTAGCCCGCAGTTATGAATTGTGTCAAAGGAAAATTTCAATTGCGGCAGTGAAAATAAAAAAAAATAAAAATCAAGAGTCTGTCGATTATGGGAATTGAGTTATGTTACACTTCAGCCGTAAATGTCAACTGTGGTTTTATTGCCATAGATGATAGATACAACGGTTAGAAATACCTTTAGAGGGGGTTGTAGGTGGGATTTAGTTTCAAATATGGGGTTATTTTGGGAAAAGTCCATTTTGTGAGCTATAGTCCACAGTTTTCGCCAATTTTGCAAAATTTTGTAATTCAGTCTTTTGAACATTTTGTGGGATTATAGTCCACAGTTTCGGTCAGTTCTGCTAAATTCCTCATGTTACTATTTGGACAAATTTGTGGGGGTATAGTTCACAGTTTTCGGTCATTTTTGTGAAATTTTTTCCTTCATTGTTTTGGCCATATTGTGTTGGTTCTAGTCCACACTTTTCAGTTATTTTCGTGAAATTTCGTATTTCAATGTTTTGGACATATTTTGTGGGTTCTAAGCACAGTTTTCGGCCAATTTCGTGAAATTCATATTTCATTGTTTTGATCATTTTCTTTGAGCTATGTCCTCAGTTTTAAGCCAATTTCATGAAAATTTGTATTTCAATTTTTGGCCACATTTTGTGGGTTTTTTAGTCCACAATTTTGGGTCAATTTCATGAAATTTCGTATTTCATTATTTTTTGCCAAATTTTGTGGGTTATAGTGCACAGTTTTTGGATAATTTCATGAAATTTCGTATTTCACTGTTCTGGCCATATTTGGTGGGCTTACTGTTTTCAGCCAATTTCGGAAAATTTCCATATTTCACGGATTTGACTACATCTTATGAGTCAACCCATAGTTCTTGACCAATGTTATGAAATTTTGTATTTCAATATTTTGGCCACATTTTGTAAGAGTTCACAAATTTTGGTTAATTTCTCGAACTTCTGTATTTCATTGTTTTAGCTACATTTTGAGAGAGATTTTTGTATTTTGTATTTTATTTTGTCCACAGTTTTCGTCAAATTTTATGAAATTTTGTATTTTATTTTTGGCCATATTTTGTGGGCTATATTCACAAAATTTGGCTAATGTAGCGAAATTTCATATTTCATTGTTTTGGCCATATTTTGTGGGCTATAATCTAAAATTTTTGCTAATTTTGTGTAATTTTGAATTTCAGCGTTTTGGCCACATTATTTGGGCTATGTAGTACACTGTTTTATGCCTATTTTGCAAAATTTTGTATTTTTATAAACTTGCCTACATTTTGCCACACTTTGTGTGCTATAACTGCAATTTTCGGCAAATTTCGTGAAATTTTATTTCACTGTTTTCATCTTATTTTGTAGGCAATAATTCATAGTTATAGGCCATTTTTTGCCAAATTTTTTATTTCACTGTTTTAACCACACTTTGTGCGATATAGCCCCCATATAGTCTGTAGTTTTTGGTCAATTTGCCAAATTTCGTATTTCAGTTTTTGTCCTTTTTCGCGAAATTCTGTATTTCTCTGTGTTAGCCACAATTTTTTGCCTGTAATTCGTAGTTTCCGATCATTTTTGCGAATTTCCGGGTTTCTTTGCTTGGCCGCATTTCATGGGCTATAATCCATAGTTTTCAATTTTGGGAAATTATGTATTTCACTGTTTTAGACATATGTTGTGGGATGTCTTCCGTATTTCAATATTTTGGTCACATTTTATGGTCTATACAGCACAGTTCACGACCAATTTAGCGAAATTCTATGTCACTATTTTGGCTACATTTTGTGGGCACAATTCTCTGCAAATTTTGAGAAATTTCGTATTTCACTGTTAATGCCACATTTTGTGGCTATAGTCCACATTTTCCAGACAATTTTGTGAAATTTCGTCTTTTACTAGTTTAGCCATTTATTGTGGGTTCTAGTTCACAGTATTCGGCCAATTCTGTGAATTCTGTTTATCACTGTTTTACCCACATTCTGTTGTCGACATTTCTCGGCCAATTTTGTGAAATTCCTCTTTCACTTTGTTGTCCATATTTTGGGTTCTAATCCATAGTTTTCGGCCAATTTCGTATTGCATTGTTTTGGCCATATTTTTGTGGCTATAGTCCCCACATTTCTCAGCCAATTTTTATGAAATTTCGCATTTAACTATTTTGGCCTTATTTTGTGGGATGTAGTTCATTCTTTGCCATTATCACGAAATTTTGTAATCACAGTTTTGGCAACATTTTGTGGGCTATAGTTCGCAATTCTCGGCTAATTTTATGAAATTTGTCTTTCACTGTTTTGACCACATTTTATAGCCATATTTTCCGACAATTTTGTGAAATTCTGTATTCCATTGTTTTGATCACATTATGTGGGCTATGTTCAACCGTTATCGGCTAATTTCGCGAAAATTTTGTATTACATTGTTTTGGCCATATTTTTTGGGTACTGGTTCACATTTTCCGGCTAATTTTGCAATATTTCGTATTTCATTGTTTTGGTTATATTTCCACAATTTTGTCCAATGTTGTGAAATTATGTCTTTCATTGTTTTTGTCGTAATTTGTGGGTGCCTATGAAGCACAAATACGGGTATGGGGTCCATATACGACATGATACAAGTCGGGGGATACGTGATTTTACAAACAAGTAGGATACAACTGCGTTAGTGAATACGTTAAATATAATATATTTTATACTATATATAAATAAATATTTATTTATTTAGTTAAAAATGCAAATATTTAAGCCATTTTATAGAATTATAAGAATACATTACAATTATGAGCATTTTTGGATAATACAATTGATAAAACATCAAAATTTTGAATACATTACAAACATTGGGTATACTTATTTTGTGTTTGAGCATAACATAAAACATCAAAAATTTGAAATTACGCTAGGGCTCCAAACATTTATCTAAACATAATTGTGTCCAAAAGCTGCAAAAATGTACTAAAAGTTGGATACTCCTTGGGTACGCACCCGAGAGTACCCAAGGAGTATCACATCCGATACGCACCCGACACTGGTACGTTGGGTGTTTGGAAGTACCCGTGCTTCCTGGGTGGGTGCTATCCACAGTTTTCTGCTAATTTCAAGAAATTTTATATTTAAGTGTTTTGCTCATATTTTGTGGGGACTATAATTCGCATTTCTTGGCTAATTTTGTAAAATTTTATATTTAACTGTTTTGTCCACATTTTGGTGGCATAGTTCACAGTTTTCGGCCAATTTTGTGAAATTCTATTTTTTCACTGTTTGGCCATTTTTGGGGTTCTGGTCACTGTTTTGACAATATTTTTGGGGTTCTGGTCACTGTCACTGGAAATCTGGTCAAAACAGTGAAAAATGTGCATTATAGCCCATAGAATGTGTCCAGAACAATGGAATGCATAGTTCACTGTTTTGATCATAATTTATAGGTTCTAGGTTCTGGACACATTCTATGGGCTATAATGCACATTTATTTGCCAATTTCGTGAAATTCCGTATTTCAATATTTTGACCATACTTTTGTGGGCTATAATCCACAGTTTTCAGCCCATTTTGTGAAATTCCATTTTTCACTGTTTTGACCAGATTTTATGGGCTATAGACCATAGTTCTTGGCCAAAATTTTCCAAATTTTGTATTTAACTGTTTTGGCCACATTTTGTAGGTTATATGATTCATTGTTCTCGGCCTATTTCGTATTTTACTGTTTTTGCCACATTTTGTGGGTTGTCCATAGTTTTCGGCCAATTTTATGTAATTTTCTTTCATTGTTTTGGCCAAATTGTATGTTCTAGTCCTCTGTTTTCCACCAATTTTGTAAAATCCTGCATTCCATTGTTTTGACCACATTCTATGGGCTATGTTCAACATTTCTCAGCTCATTTCATGAAATTTCGTATTTTAATGTTTTAGACACATTTTGTAGGTTATAATCCATAGTTTTCGGCTAATTTTGTTAAGTTCATTCTTTCTAATAATTCGTAAATTCTGTTTATCATTGTTTTACCGACATTTCTCGGCCAATTTCGCTAAATTTCGTATATCACTGTTTTGTCCACATTTCCACAATTTTCGATCAATATTGTGAAATTATGTCTGTCATTGTTTTGACCATATTTTGTGGGTTCTATTCTATAGTTTTTGACATTTTTGCGATATTATGTATTTCGGTGTTTTGCCCACATTTTGTCGGATATAATCCACATTTCTCGGACAATTTTGCGAAATTCTGTATTTCATTGTTTGGCCACATTTTGGTCGTTATGGTCCACAATTTTAGAAAATTTTTGTGAAATTCCATCTTTCACTATTTGGGCCATATTTTAGGGTTCTAGTCCGTAGTTTTTGACAAATTTTGTGAAAATTTCAATGTTTTGGTCTCATTTTTGGACTATAGAACACTGTCCTCGTAATTCACTATTTTGACCACATTTTTGTGGCTATAATTCACATTATGCTAATTTTGTTGAAATTCCCATTGTCACTGTTTTGATCAGATTTTGCCTTTTTCTGCCAATTTTGAGAAATCTTGTATTTCACTGTTTTGACCACAATTTTTGCGCTATAATCCATAATTTTTCGACCAATTTTAAGCCATTTTATTTTTGTCTTTCACTGTTTTGTCTAGGTTCAACAGTTTTTGTCTAATTTCTCGAAATTTCATATTTAACTAATTTGGTCACATTTTGTAGACTATAGTTATATTGTTTTTGGCCAATTTTATGAAATTCATCTTTTCCACCAATTTTGTGAATTCTGTTTGTCATTGTTTCGCCTACATTCAGTAGTCCATATTTCTCGGCCAGTATCGTTAAATTTTGTATTTGACTATTTTGACATCCCCACAAATTTCGGTCAATTTTATGAAATCATGTCTATCATTGTTTTGACAATATTTTGTGGGTTTTTTAGCCTACAAGTTTAGGCCAATTTTGTGAAATTTTGTATTTCAGTGTTCTGCCCTCATTTTGTGTGCAATAATCCACATTTTCTCAGTCAATTTATCCTAATTTCGTATTTCTCTATTTTGATACATTTTGGTATGAAATTTCGTCTTTCACTATTTTGGGCATTTCTTTGTCGGTTCCGGTCCTTTGTTTTCCACCAATTTTGTGAAATTCTACATTCCATTGTTTTGACCACATTCTGTGGGCTATGTTCAACATTTTGGCGAATTTCGCAAAATTTCGTACATCAGTGTTTTATCCATATTTTATGAAATTTATTCCTTCACTGTTTTGGCCATATTTTTGTCGTTTCTAGTCCACATTTTCCTATCAATTTCGTGAAATTTTGCATTCCATTATTTTGACTGCATTTTGTGGGCTATGTTCAACAGTTTTTGGCTAATTTTGTGAAATTTCATATATTCGCAGTTTTTGCCACATTTTATGGGCTATAATCCCACAGTTCTCGATTAATTTGTGAAATTTCTTATTTTACTGTTTTGGCCATATTTTGTGGGTTCTATAGTTCACAATTTTTGGCCAATTTTTTGACTTATGTGTTTCATTGTTTTGCCCACATTCTGTAGTTCACATTTATCGACCAATTTTGCGAAATTTCGTATCTCACTATTTTGGCTACATTCAACAAATTTCGGCCAATTTTGTGAAATTTACGTCTTTAAACGTTTTTGCCACATTTTGTGGGTTCTGGTCCGCAATTTTTGGTCAATTTCGTGAAATTCAATGTTTCACTGCTTTTTCTGACATTCTGTGGGCTATAATCCACATTTCTCGACCAATTTGCGAAATTCCATCTTTAACTGTTTTAGCCATATTTTAAGGTCTTGTCTCCGGTTTTTTGCCAATTTTGTGAAATTCTACATTCCATTGTTTTGACCACAGTTTTCGGCCAATTTCGTGATGTTCATTCTTTCCAACAATTGAACTCTATTTATCATTGTTTTACCCACATTCATTTTTCGACTGATATCGTTAAATTTTGCATTTCACTTTTTTGGACATATTTCCACAATTTCCAGCCAATTTTTTGTGAAATTATGTCTTCCATTGTTTTGGCCATATTCTGTGTGTTCTAGTCCACGGTTTTTTTGACCAATTTTGTGAAATTCTGTATTTAAGTGTTTTCCCACATTTTGTTGGCTATAATCAACATTGCTCGGACAATTTGTGTAATTCCGTATTTCACTATTTTGAACACAGCTTGGTGGGTATTCCACATTTTCGTCAAATTTTGCGAAATTTCGTCGTTCACTGTTTTGGCCATTTTTGGGTTCTAGTCCATAATTATCGGTCAATTTCGTGAAAGTTTCATTGTTTTGGCCACATTTTTTTGGCTATACTTAGTTCTCGGCCAAATTTTATGAAATTTCATATTTCACTATTTTGGTCAAATTTTTATGGGTTCACAGTTCTCGGCCAATTTTGTGAAATTCATTCATTCACTATTCGGGTCAGTTTTCGGCCAAATTTGTTAACTATGTTGATGAAAACTTAACCCTAAATAGAGAATTTTCAAAAATATTAATGGATTAAATTTACCAACATATAATGCAGATCAAGTCAGAAATTAAAACTATTAATTGGTTTGATGTATTTTCAAGATATAAAATAGTTTGACAAGCCAATTAAGTATTCAATCTAACAATCAATAATTATACCTAAACGTTCTTAGCAAGTAAAATAGTCAATAACAATTTGTACCCTAATTAGCAAGTAGAAGCACCCACTCTCAATATTTGTAGACGACAGATAAATCAAATAATATTATAGAGATGATAAAGGAGTAACACAAATATTTGAGAAGTGGAAAGTGTTTATCGGGGTTGCAGTTATGGAGTAGTTGGCAGCGAAGATGGCTACGGCACGACGACAATGGATGCGGCGACTGGCTGTGAGGGGTCGTCAACTTTGGAGGGTGGCAGTGGCGGCAGGAGGCCGGACGTCGATGGAGAGTGTGCGGGATCAATCAGCGACGGAAATTAGGGTTTCGATTTCGAATAGGGTTTGGGGGCTTCGGGTGTGTGGCCGAGGTGGAGGGTGGTGGAGGTGATCGATGAGGGAGAGAGAGGGACGATGGGTGTGGTGGCGTCTGGGAGAGGTAGAGGGTTGGTGGCAGTGGTGGTCGCTTGGTGGAGGTTGACGCTGACGGAGGTGGGGGCGAGGTGGCGGTTGCAGGAGGCGATGGGTTCGCGAGTGGAGGTCGTAGTGGGCACCGAGGTGGTCGGTGCTGGTGGGGGTTTCGAAGGCGGCGGGGGTGAAGATCGGGAGGGGAAGATGAAGGGGTTTAGGGTTATAAGTGATTTGGGAATTTGGGTGTAGTTTTAGAGTTTATCACAAACCCTAATACTTTAATAGGATTTCTCACAAACCCTAATAATTCTCTCGATGGTCTCACAAAAAGAGGGATGAAGAGCAATAACTCTAACACAATTAGATTTTTTAATCAAGAATAGCATATATTCTCATTCTCAAGGCCTATTTATAGGCTCAAAACAAATCTTGATTCAAATCTCAAAATATTCTAATGTGTAAAAGAAAATGTGAAAATCGTAAAATTACTACATATGGCTATAATTGCCAAAAACAAATATAAGTATTGAATAAAACAAATATAAGTATTGAATAAAATACTAAATTAATGAAGCAACTGTCCTAGACGATGCCTGCGCTGATAGAAACGCCTGAATCGTCTTGAACCGATGTCCTCATCATATGTTTATCATTGTTTCGGCCACATTCTGTGGTCCACATTTCTCTGCTAGTTTCGCAAAATTTCATATTTCACTGTTTTAGACACATTCCACAATTTGTGGTAAATTTTGTGAAATGATGTATTTCATTTTTTGGCCATATTTAGTGGGTGCTCGTGCACAATTTTTGTCCAGTTTTGTGCAATTCTGTATTTTAGTGTTCTGCCCACATTATTTAGGTTGTAGTTCACATTTCTCGGTTAATTTCATAGAATTTCGTTTTTCACTGTTTTGCCATATTTTTGGGTACTAGTTTTTAGCAAATTTTTGTAAATTCTGTTTGTCGTTGTTTTGTACACATTTTGTAGCCCGCATTTCTCGGCCAATTACGTGAAATTTTGTAGTTCACAATTTTGGCCACAATTTTCGGGCAATTTTGAGAAATTATGCCTTTCATTGTTTTGTTCATATTTTGTGGGTTCTGGTCCACAGCTTACGGCCATTGTCGTGAAATTCTCTATTTCAGTGTTTTGGTCATATATGTGGAATCTGGTCTGCAACTTTCGGCCATTTTCGTGAAATTTTCTATTTCAGTGTTTTGCCCACATTCTATGGGCTATAATCCACATTTCTCTGTGAAGTTTTCTAAATTTTATATTTCACTGTTTTCCCCACATTTTGGTAGCTGCAGTCCAAAATTTTCGGCTAATGAAGTGAAATTCCGTATTGAATTGTTTTTGGTCACAGTTGTAGCGCCCCGAGTTCCACACACTGGAAGCTCGTAACACTTACCCAGAATCTTTATTTCAATGAGTACACAACACAGAAATCATAGGAAATTAGAAACTTATATTACACAAAGAAAGTATATCCTTCATTTGGATGCTTTTTGCAGCTCGAGTTCCCTGCTCTATGATCAGCAATCCTGCAATTAGCAAACTGTGGGCACGTCAGTTGAATACAATTGACGCAACACGGATGAAACCCGCAATCTTCAAAATCCTCAACAATCAATATTTGATGCAGAAGAAAAATGTGAAAGTCAAACCACAAGTGTCGATGTATGCCTTGATCTAGATTCTAATGTACAACTCATATGCACACCATGCTCTTAATCTAATGCAAACTTGATTTGGAAACGTATGCATCCCATACTACTTACTCCCCAAATCGAGTTCGTATTCTCCAGATGATAGGGTTCAATCCCTCGCCATGCATCCTACTCTTGTGCTCGTTCATGTTTCTGACATTCATATAGTGACTGGTAGAGTCCGCAGTACATGCGATCCATTTCCGCTCCTGCAGTCGGATCGTGGTCCTTCTCCACTCCGAACAGCAGCGATCACTCTGTTCGTTCAGATCATGATCCTTCTCCACTTCGACAGGATCGTGGTTCCTCTCTATTTCCGGTCAGGCCGGTGATTATCAGCTCTGCCGGAATTATGGTCCTTCTCCACTCCTGCCCCTACCAAAGTTATCATGAACATAAGGCGAATCAATAAGGTCACCCCTACTCCGCTAAGAGACTTAGGGTGCGTTTGGCCTAGCTTTTTTTAGCTTTAAAGCTACTTCAGAAGGAGAAGCTAGAAAGTACAGCTTTGAAATTAAAAGCTGAAGCTGTTTGGATAGTCAGCTTTTTTTTTTAACTTTAAAGCTACTTTTAAGCTAGAAGTTGTTTGGCATATATCAATTAAAAACTACTTTTATACATCATCTTCACCAAATCCCTAATCCTTAATCTCCACCATCTTCACCAAATCCCTAATCCCGATGTCATCTTCACCTAAACCCTAATCTCCACCATCATGAGAGGAAGACGACGGGAAATGCGAGGCGATCGGTTTGATTCGGTTTGGGGTGATGAGATGAAGATGGTGGCGACGTCGACGGTGCTCGGATGGCGGGCGAGGCGACGCGACGCGACAAGCGGAAGACGAGCGAAGGCGGGGGCAATGGTGCGGGGAAGGAGCGAGGCGATCGGCGGGTTGGGTTCTGATCTGTTGACGATGGAGGAAGAAGAAGGGGAGATTTGGGTTCTGATCTGTTGACGATGGAGGAAGAAGAAGGGGAGAGTTGGGTTTTGATCTGTTTTTTTCTTTGTTGGTTTTGATCTAGAAGCTAGAAGCTAGAAGCTAGAAGTAGATCTGGAGGGCTTCTTTTAGAGCTCCTTTTTCTTCATAAAAAAAAGCTACTTCTCTTTTTGTAGAGCTTTTCAAAATATACGTTTGGCCCAGCTTCTCCTTCTAAAGGAGAAGCTAAGCTAATTTTAAGCTGGGCCAAACACTACCTTAGAGTTACATTCTTGCTCCTTATTCGTATTGATAACCTAGAATATAGACGGAAATTTAAGAGTCCATTTCCTAAGTTCCGACAGGACTTGCGATTTACGTCTGCATCCCGTTCTTATCACTAAATTCCAGAAATTAACAGTCGAGACAACGTTGCACGTGTCCCAGACGAGACGACGTCGCACGTGTCCCCTTGATAGGTGAGTACACGCCCAACTAGTGTCTGCCCTTAGGACCAACGCCTTTACTAATTTATACAACTTAGGTCAAATCTCATCCGTTTAATCCTTCATTAATCACCACTTACTTTCTAGGTAAAATTATTAGTTACTTAAAGTCTCATTGCTCCTGACATAAGCTATGTTTACTAACCATAAACAATTGCTTAGCAATTAGGTTACTACGAGGTCAAGTCTATATTTCTAACTTTCTAACTTCTCACTAACATGGCATTCTATAGCATTCTAGCATTCTATTCTACTAATTTACTACCATACTAACATATTAACTTACTAACTTACTAACATGATCACTACTTACACAAGAAAAACCCTTATATAGTTCTCAACTACACATTGGAGCTTACTAACACACATTAAGCTTACTAACTTTTTAGTAGCAAACTGATACGATGTTAGTAGCCTACTAACACAAAACTTGTAGTTTGCTAACTAGCTAATAAAAGGACTTTAAACATTCAAGATATGGTTTTTATTCATAATCATGCATAAAAGATTCATCTTTTTCCACTTTTACTACTATTCTTAACACAAAGATTGAATCTTTATTTATTCACAAGTATATTTATGCATCTAAAATTCACATAATCACTTCATTTCATTATACATAAATAAATAATTAGTTAATTTTCCTAAAGAGTAAAACATGGATTGTGAGTAAGCATGCATCATCTGCTATTCTTTTATTTAGTCCATCATCTTGCATTATCTTGCTAAGCTTACTTCATGTGAACTAAAACATTCAATACTTTCAATTAACATCTTATCAATCATAGCTTCTAACAAACATAACTTCAATCAAGCATAACTTCAATACTTCACACAAGCATATCTTTCTATGTCAAAAGTCATAAAAAAAAAAATAAACAAGAGATAAAGGAAAATACCCACTTATTTACTTAGTGAAAAAGTCTTCAATTGCCTTCTCCTTGCTTCCTTTGATTCTTCTTCCTTGACTTCTTGCTCCAATAGTAGTAGCAGTAAAGTAGTATAGTAGTAGTAGTAGACAGCAGCAGCAGTAGTAATAGAATGAAGTAGTATAGGGTTGAAAGAAGTAGGAAAACTCATGTGTATATATAGAAAGAGAGGGGAGATGGGGCTGGCCGGCTGCAAAGAGAGAGAGAGAGAGGTAGTGGAGTGTGGAAAGGTGTAGAAATGCTTAGGTGTCATCACCTTTTTACACTTAACCCCTCAAGCTTTATTTATTTACACTTAACCTATAGATAACCTTGTTGGATTGGGCCTTAAGAAAAGAAAATATTGGGCTTTAAAGAAAATATATAGATGAAAACAAACATAGTAAGAATAGTGTATGATAAAAATAAAATAACCATATCAACATAATTGTTACTCATTTTAGGGGTATTACAAAAGTTCTCGGCCAATTTCGTATTTCACTGTTTTGGCCACATTTTGTAGGCTAGTCCATAATTTTCGACCAATTTGGTGAAATTCTGTCGTTCACTAATTTTGCCATATTTAGTAGATTCTAGTCCACGGTTTTTCGCCAATTTTTTGAAATTTTGCATTCCATTATTTGATAATATTTTGTGGGTTGTGTTCAACCGTTCTTGGCTAATTTTTCGAAATTTCGTATTTCAATGTTTTGGCCACGTTTTGTGAAGTTTATTCTTTGCAACAATTTGGTGAATTATGTTGTTTGTCCTACATTCTGTAGTTCACGTTTCTTGGCTAATATCACTAAATTTTGTATTTTACTGTTTTGGTCACATTTACAGAATTTTCTGTCAAATTTGTGAAATTATGGTTTTCATTGTTTTGGCCATTTTTTGTGGGCTATAGTCCACAGTTTTAGGCCAATTTCGTGGAGATCTGTATTTTAGTGTTTTGCCCATATTTTGTGGGCTATAATCCACATTTTCGGTCTATTTTGCAAAATTCCATATTTCACTATTTTGACCACATTTTGGTGGCTATAGTCCACAGTTTCGGCAAATATTTGGAAATTTCGTGTTTCACTGTTTTGGCAATATTTTTGGTTCTAGTCCATAGTTTTCAGTCAATTTAGTGTAATGTTCATTGTTTTGGCCACACTTTTTGGGCTATAGACCACAGTTCTCGGTCAAATTTCGTGAAATTTTGTATTTCACTATTTTGGCTAATTATTGTGGGATGTAGCTCACAGTTCTCGGCCAAATTTGTGAAATTCATTCTATCACTTGTCATCGTCTTAACCACATTATGTAGTCCACATTTCTTGCCCACTTTCGCTAAATTTTGTATTTCACTATTTTGGCCATATTCCATAAATTTTGACCATTTTTGTGAAATTATGCCTTTCATTGTTTTGGACATATTTTGTCGGTTCTAGTCCACAATTTTTGCCTAGTTTCATGAAATTATGTATTTCGGTGTTTTGCCCACATTCTGTGTTATAGCCTACATTTCTCTGTCAATTTCGCGAAATTTCATATTTCACTGTTTTGATCACATTTTCCGGCCAATTTTGTGAAATTACGTCTTTCACTGTTTTGAACATAGTTTTTGGCCAATTTCAGAAAATTATGTATTCCAATGTTTGAACCACATTTTTTGGGCTGTAGTCCGTAGTTCACTACCAAATTTCCCAAAATTTTGTATTTCATTGTTTTGGCAACATTTTGTGGACTGTCCACGTTTTATGGCCAATTTTATGAAATTATGTGTTTCACTGTTTATACCATATTTTATAGGTTCTTGCCCACAACTGTCCACTAATTTAGTGAAATTCTGCATTTCATTGTTTTGACCACATTTTGTGGCCAATGTTCAACAGTTCTCAGCTAATTTTTCGAAATTTCATATTTCATTGTTTTGACCATATTTTGTAGCCTATAGTCCCCAGTTTTCTGCTAATTTGGTGAAATTCATCTTTCACTGTTTTGACCATATTTTGTCGGTTATAATCTACAGTTTTTTGTGAATTTCGTGAAATTACACATTCCATTGTTTTGACCACATTCTGTAGACTGTGTTCAATTGATCTCTGTTAATTTCGTGAAATATTGTATTTTACTATTTTGGCCACATTTTTTTGGTTTGTCCATAGATTTTGGCCGATTTTATGAAATTCATTCTTTGACTATTTTGACCATATTTTGATGGTAGTAAGTAGTTCACAACTTTCGGCAAAATTCGTAAATTCTGTTTATCATTGTTTTGCCCACATTTTGTAGGCCATATTCTCTGCCAGTTCCGCGAAATTTTGTATTTCTCTGTTTTGGCCACATTTCCTCAATTATTAGCCAATTTTGTGAAATTGTCTTCTCTTATTTTAGCCATATTTTGTGGGTTTTGGTCCACTGTTTTTGGCCAATTTCATGAAATTCTGTATTTCAGTGTCTACTTTCATCGTCTATGTTGTAATCCACATTTCGATGGCTATAGTCCAGAGTTTTTGGCCAATTTTGTAAAATTTCTTTTTTCACAATTTTGCCATATTTTGGGATCTAGCTATTGCTTTGGCCACATTTTGTGAAATCCCGTTTTTCACTGTTTTGGTCATATTCTATAGGTTAGTCCACGTTTTTTTTGCCAATTTCATGAAATTATGCATTCCAATGTTTAGTCGATATTCTGTGAGCTAATACACAATTTCCCGCCAATTTCGCAAAATTTCCTATTTCACTGTTTTGACCACATTTTATTGGCGATATTTTGGTTTCTATTCCATGGTTTTCAGTCAATTTCGTGAAATTCCATATTGCATTGTTTTGCCATATTTTCTGAACTATTGTCCACAGTTCTCGGTCAAATTTTGTGAAATTTCGTATTTCACTGTTTTTGCCACATTAATGTGGCTGTAGTCCACAATTCTCGACCAATTTCGTATTTCACTGTTTTGGCCACATTTTGTGAGTTGTGTCCACAGTTTTCGGCCTATTTTATGGAATTCAATTTTTCACTGTTTTGACCATATTTTGTGGGTTATGGTCCACAGTTCTCGGCCAATATCGCAAAAATTTCGTATTTCATTGTTTTGACCATATTTTGGTATCTATCATTGGCCAATTTCGTAAAATTCTAAATTTTATTGTTTTGGCCATATTGTTTGGGATGTGGTGCACAGCTCTGCCAAATTTCACAAAATTTCCTATTTCTTTGTTTTGGCCACATTTTGTGAAATTTTGTATTCGACAGTTTTAGGTCAATTTTATGAAATTCCGACTTTCAATGTTTTTGGCCACATTTTCTGAGTTCTAGTCCCCAATATTCGGTCTATTTCGTAAAATTCTTCGTTTCATTGTTTTGACCACGTTTTGTGGTATATAGGCCACATTTTCCTCCAATTTTGTGAAATTTCATATTTCAATATTTTAACCACATTTTGTGGGCTATAATCCACAATTTTCAGTCAATTTCGCAAACTATCGTATGTTACTATTTTGACCACATTTTTGGAGATATTGTTCACAGTTTTTTGCTAATCTTAAAGAAATTTCTTATGTCTTATGTTTTGGCCATATTTTGTGGGCTATATAGTCTGTAATTTTTTTTCCCACGAAATTTCAGGTTTCACTTTTTTTGCCATATTTTGTGGGATATATTCCACAATTTCAGCTAATTTAGTGAAGTATATTTCGTTTTTTTAGCCTCCTTTTGTGGGCTATAATCCACAATTTTTGTTAATTTTTAGAAATTCCGTATTTTATTGTTTTGGCTACATTTTAATCGACAGTATCGGCCATTTTTGTGAAATTTTGTTTTCACCGTTTCAACTATATTTTTTTGATTATGTATCCATAGTTTTCAGCAAATTTCGTAAAATTGCACATTTCAGTTTTTGGACCAGACTCTATGGGTAGTCCACAATTTTCAAGCAATTTCATGAAATTACGTATTTTTATGTTCGGCCACATTTTTTGGGCCTAGTCCATTGTTTTGGGCCAATTTCTAAAAATTTCGTATTTCAATGTTTTAGGCCACATTTTGTGATATATAGTGCACAATTTTCACCCATTTTCGGATAATTCTGTATTTAACTGTTTTGGCCATATTTTGTGAATTACAGTTCTAGACTAATTTTGCAAAATTTTGTATTTCATTGTTATAGCCATATTTTGTGGGCTATAGTCTATAGATTTCAGCTAATTTCGCGAAATTTCTTATTTTAACTGTTTTGGCAAACATATTTTGGGCAAAATTCCGTTTTCATTGTTTTGAAACATTTTGGGCTATTGTTCGCAGTTTTCAGCCAATTTCACAAAATTTCTCAGCGATGGCCAATGTTTTCATGAAATTTTGTTTTTCATTGTATTGGCTACAATTTGTGGGTTGTATAGTCTGCAGTTTTTGGTCAATATCGCAAAATTCCGTCCGCTATTTTGGCCACATCGTGGACCATAATGGACATTTTCGGCAAATTTCATAAAATTCCGTATTTCATTGTTTTGACAAACATTTTGTGGCATAATTTTCATCTAATTTTGTGAAATTCCTTATTTTCGCAGTTTTCGGTCAATTTTGCAAAAATTCGTATTTCATTGTTTTGGCATATTTTGTGGGCAAATTTCGTGAAATTTAGTATTTCAATGTTTTGGTTACATTCTATGTTAATAGTCCACCGTTTTCGGCCAATTTTGTGAAATTCAGTATTTCACTATTTTGAGCGAGATTGTTTAGGATATAATTCACAGTTTTTGGCTAGTTTTGTGCCATTGCCTATTTCACTGTTTTAACCATATTTTGTGGGTTCTAGTCGACATTTTTCGGCTAATTTCGTGAAATTATGTATTTCATTGTTTTGCGCACATTTTGTTGACAATAATTCATTGTTTTTGGCCAATTTCTAAATATTTCGTATTTCAATGTTTTAGGCCACATTTTGTGATATATAGTGCACAATTTTCACCTATTTTCGGATAATTCTGTATTTAACTGTTTTGGTCATATTTTGTGAATTACAGTTCTAGACTAATTTCGCAAAATTTTGTATTTCATTGTTATAGCCATATTTTGTGGGCTATATAGTCTATAGATTTCAGCTAATTTTGCGAAATTTCTTATTTTAATTGTTTTGGCAAACATTTTTTGGGCAAAATTCCGTTTTCATTGTTTTGAAACATTTTGGGCTATTGTTCGCAGTTTTCAGCCAATTTCACAAAATTTCATAGCGATGGCCAATGTTTTCATGAAATTTCGTTTTTCATTGTATCGGCTACAATTTGTGGGTTGTAGAGTCTGCAGTTTTTGGTCAATATCGCAAAATTTCGTCCGCTGTTTTGGCCACATATTGTGGACCATAATGGACATCTTCGGCAAATTTCAGAAAATTTCGTATTTCATTGTTTTGACAAACATTTTGTGGCATAATTTTCATCTAATTTTGTGAAATTCCTTATTTTCGTAGTTTTCGATCAATTTTGCAAAAATTCGTATTTCATTGTTTTGGCATATTTTGTGGGCAAATTTCGTGAAATTCAGTATTTCAATGTTTTGGTTACATTCTGTGTTAATAGTCTACCGTTTTCGGCTAATTTTGTGAAATTCAGTTTTTCACTATTTTGAGTGAGATTGTTTAGGATATAGTTCACAGTTTTTGGCCAGTTTTGTGTCATTGCCTATTTCACTGTTTTAACCATATTTTGTGGGTTCTAGTCGACATTTTGCGGCTAATTTCGTGAAATTATCTATTTCATTGTTTTGCGCACATTTTGCTGACAATAATCCATATTTTTCAGCCAATTTCGCGAAAATTTGTATTTCACTGTTTGGTCACGTTTTGATTGCTATAGTGCACAGTTTTCGGCCAATTTCGGAAAAATTTTGGCCACATTTTTTTGCCCACAGTTTTCGGCTAACTTTGCAAAATTCCATGTTTCACTATTTTGACGAGATTTTTTGGGCTATAGTTCACAATTTCTCGTGATTCCGTATGTCATTGTTTTGGGGGTTATAGGCCACATTTCTTGGCCAATTTCGTGAAATTATTTATTTTAGTGTTGTGCTCTCATTTTGTTAGCTGTAGTCCACAGTTTTCGCCAAATTTTGCTAAATTTGGTATTTCACTTTTTTGACACATTTTATGGGAGTTCACAGCTTTCGGTCAATTTCGATAAAATTTGTATTTTAATGTTTTGTCTACATTTTTTGGTCCCACAGTTTTCGGCCAATTCGTGAAATTTCATATTTTAATGTTTTGACCATGTTTTCTGGACGCCCAAAGTGTTCGGCCAAATTCGTGAAATTTGTTATTTCAGTGTTATGGGCAAATTTTGTGACTAGTCTACAATTTTTAGTCAGTTTTGCGAAATTCCGTATTTCAATGTTTTGGCCAGCTTTGTGGGTAGTTTTCAATCAATTTTGCGAAATTATGTGTTTCACTGTTGAGGCCACATTTTGTGGGCTATTTTTTTTACGAAACTTCGTATTTCACTGTTTTGGCCACAAATTGTGGGCTATATTTTGTAGGCCAGTTTTCGGCCAAAGTCGCGAAATTTCATTATTTTACTATTTTTTTTTTTGAAATTTTGTATTTCGCTGTTTTGGCCATCTTTTGTGGGTTATAGTCCATAGATTTTGGTAAATTTCGTGAAAGGTATTTCACTATTTTGACTATATTTTATTTGTTATGGTTTGCAATTTTCTGGCAGTTTCATGAAATTGTTCACGAAAATGACCAAATACTTTAGATTATAAAATCCCATTAAATTTGGCCAAAAAAGTAAATTCCAGAATGTTCAAAATCAGCCGAAAATTGTGAGCTATTGCCTCATTAATCAATCATATACAAGAATAACACATGCTGCAGCTGATTCTATCCCTCATTAATCAATCACTTGCAAAAATGACACATGATGCAGCTGATTTATAACAGTCTTTTACCGGATCAGTTTTGATCATTTTTCCCAGTATTTTGACTACGAAACCAACTTGCCCTTATGCTGCAACTTAATTTTGCTGGGAAGATCTGATTGTTTTGCTGTGTATCAGATATTGAAGCTGTTGTATTATGTGCAAATGATGTGTCTTATACAAATTATGCTCTTGAATTATATTTCTCCTTCAAGAACATACTTGCTAGTCCTTGTTCTGTTAATATCTCTCTCTGTTTTTTTGAATAATTAATATTGTTCACAAATTATTTGTACTCACGGTCTTTATGGTTGGCTAGATCTTTATTTGACTGTAAGATAGTGTTAAGGTCATTTTCATTTTATTTAATTATGCTGGGCAAGTTTAGTTAGGATTCTAATATTGGATGGACTGAATTTGTGTATGTGCACGCTTGTGTTCATGTGCATGTATCCTATATTTGAAAATTCTTCCACATTTTATTATACCTTCATGATAGTTAAATACTATTGTTAAAATACCCATAATAGCATAATAACATTACCTGTAGCAGTAACAGCTAAATTTGCCTTGATAATTTTCAGGGTGAAGATATTTGATGGTTTAGATATTGGAGATCTTGAAGACTCGCAATGTTTTCATGTCGAGGCATTATGGAAGATATGCGAAGAAAAGGTGATGGTTTAATTGACTCTTACTGGGCTGTTGTTTCTTAGTGTTGTTTTCTACAATCTATAGACCCACTTGAAAACTTATCCAATGTTCTCTAGCCATCAGTACTTTGTGTTTTCTTCTTATTTGGTGCTTGTTTTCCCTATCAAATTTAATATATTGTTATAGCACCTTCTCTAATCATATTTTACTCTTTGCTTTTGTAGTTTGACAAACCGGTTCCTATAGCAAAATCAAATTCTGGATTTCATATGGAAAATCAAAGAGATTATCTTCTGTAAGTGGTCAATATGTTGTTATCACTGTCATCGTGTATCCTTATCTTCCATTTTTCTTCTAGATGGAAATTTAAAGAGAAAGAAGAAAGTTCAAACAATGGTTTTGATTTTGCATATTGGTTATCCATTTGTTATCTAGACTACTTCATAAAATATGGAGTTCATAGAGTATCTATATAAAAAAAAATTATAAAAAAAAAATTGATAAAAGATGACGTCTGTCATCGTTTCATTAATGATAATTAACGAAACAAAGTAGTGCTAGATTACATCCAAAATAGGGTCCTAAAGCACCCTTAATATCACCTCCGACATACAACAAACAAGTCGGAATAAAGCATCAACGTAAATACATCACCATAAACAAAATACATCAAAAGTATCAAAAGTAGCACATCTTCTATCGGCTGAAGAAGCGTGCTCTCCCCTCCACTATTTGATGCTCTACTCCTCGCTCAGCTTTAGCTTCTTCCTTGCTCCAAAGTATCTATAAATTACCCCGGATAAATACAGTATAATAAAACAAAAATTGTACTCCTTATTTATACTCATTCTCACCGATGCGCGTGATTCCGTGTGCAGATTAATGCAGCCCCTGCTCTTAGATGATAGGTGCAGAACAACTTTCTCTATATGTTTATAACAACACTTATCAAGAACTAACAAGCGAGGAGGAGAAGAACGAGGACGAGGACAATGGGGCAGCTGCTGTGATAATTTTGTTGTTTCTAGTTATAATTGTGTCAATTAATGAATGAACACGCCCTTTTTTTCCCCTCTCATTTTTCATTTCTTTATATTCATGTATATTTGTAAAGAACTAAATATAAGAGATTAGCTTAGTCTCGCAACTCTTTACTCTTTTAAGAACATCGCTCTCTTGTTATGGCTCAATTTGCTGGTGGTAGTCGGATAGATAGTAAGAATTGAATGAGAAATGTAAAAGGGGAAGAAAGTTAAAAGAGATTACGAATTTTGGAACCAAACGTGGAACCTTGTTTGTTTTTAATCTCACCAACTTCAATCCATTTTTAATTTCAAAGATGAGTAATGCTAATTGTATTTTGTATACTCTTTACTCTAGAAAGAGTGAAACCCATCAACAGTTGATATTGTCGTATGGCTTCCGTACCATTGTTTTTTCACCTTTTGCGAGTTGTATTGAATTAAACCACATGCTCCACCGTTTCTACTCGCCCCGTCAATTCCTTCAAGATTCGGCCTTGCAACTGTATCCCTTATGCAGAGTGTTTCACGTTTAGCTGGCCCCTGATCCATGTAGACCAAGTGTGAACACTCATTGTTATGTTTCCGACATGGGCTGCCAGGGTATCTAACCATGTTTACTCCTTGTGCTTTCGCAAGCCAGTGTCGGTAGGGATCCAGAGAGCTGCCTTCGCTTTTGTTGTTCCTTTGTAGATCTATAGATGTACCCCTACCCACGAAATTTCACTCTCCTCCGTGTTACTCAAGTGAATTGGTTTTGAGAGCATTTCCCCAGATTTTGGCGACCTTTGCTTTCAACCCAATTCACTGCGTATGCATTAGACATTATTGGGACTAGATTATCGATTCTACCCTGAAGTCTTCAATCTATAACTATTATAATGGAAGAGTTGGAGTTGTCGTTTGTAAATCTACCAACTTATTTTATTGTCCGTACATAACTAATACAAAAGAGGTCTAAGGTTCGAGACCAGACCACGTAAAAATTTTTGTTTTTAAAAAATGTATTTATTAAGACGTGTAAGTGCAATTACTAGTAATAATGGTGCAGAAACTAGGTTTGTTAGGATATCCAAAAATGAGTTGAAATCTCAAAAATTTAAGACCTTCTAATAAGGGCTGCATTTCTTTGGAAAATAGATAAAAATTGTCAACTGCAGATTGATATTTTTACAGATCTAACCGGCCCAAAAGATGAGACATGTTACCGCCTGGTGAATTTACCTACAGTCACCGCATCATTCAGATCATAAAAAAAATTTAAAATCCCGTTTTTGAGTCTCTGAATAGCGGAGAATAGTTACCTTACTCTCACTGCGAGTGACCGCAACTCTTCAGCTGTATAAACAGGCCCAATAGTTACGATATGTTCACCGCGAGTCAGACTACCGATCGGTGAGTTTAGGTAAACTCACCGCACCATTCGGCGCTTCAAAAAAAATTTAAAATTCAATTTTAAGCCTCTGGATAGCGGGTAACAGTTATCTTAATCTCGCAGCGGGTGACCACACCCATGACTATGCGCCTTCCATAAAAGCTGCGTATAAATTATTGTACAGTGCCTATCCGCATACACATTTATACGCAGCGTCTCAAATGGGAATTTTTAAAAATCACCCAAAAAACATGGACTATAACCCACCAAATCATCCTATCGCGTATAATTAATTATAGGAGTACACTCATAGAAAACAGGTACTGTTAATTTACATGAATTAGCTCTGATATTACACTATCTTTATACTATTAAACAAGTTAGTATGACAAAATAATGAGCGATCTGAAGCTCTTCCGGCTCCGATGAGATCGCCGGAGATGGCCGGAGGGTGGTGGATCCCGGCGAGACCAATTAAAAATAATTTCTTCTTTGCATTTTTAGCCTTCTTTGTCTCATTTATTTTTCACACCAATACCTCATGAAACGACCACAATGAGATCGAGAGGTTTTGGTGAGACAATTTGCCATAACAATCCTCATTCATTGCCATAACTATCTGCATTTATAGCCTGACGAGAAATCATGAGGTCTAATTTCATTTTGATTGAATAGAATGAGCAGGCCGGTCCCCGCCTTGAGGCTGATGAGGTGGTCGCCTCAGATCCCCAATTTTTCTGCAATTATAGGAGCTCCATATTTGTATTTCTGTAATAAATATCGACGCGTATTTTGCAAGTAAAAAAATTATATTGTAATTATGGGCTTTCAAAAATAATTATTTGAGCCTTTTTGCCTTTGGCCCCTGGAAACTTAGAGTCGGCCCTAAGAATGAGCATCAATTTTTTCGGTAGTACAATTAAATGCTCATCATGATATCTACTCCCTTCGTTTCAATTCCGGTTTGTTGTTTTTTTTTTATTTAAAGATGACTAGGTCATCACTTCATTAAAAAGAAGTTAACGAAACAGGACGAGATAACAAACTGAGCCCTTGGGCAAACAACATCAAAGTTCAGCTTAGTATAAAACTAGAGCCTGAACAGAACAAAACATCAAAACAGATACATCCACTAAACCCAACAGTTGGACAAGGGAAAACCCACTCCAATGAGCTACTCCTCCTCTTCCAAACGCATCTTCTTCCTGGAATTGAGCAGCGCTGTCCATTCAAAACAACAGAAATGAATTTTATACATCAGAACTGACAGTCTATGATCAACGCTATTGAAACAAATGTTGTTACGGTCTAGCCAATGGTTCCACAAAGTTGAAGCGACTATTAATTTTCAATAAATTCTTAGTTCCTTTCTGATCCTGTGCACTCTAAATTTCCCCGAATCAATTCAGGTTTCCCCACGTCTATTAAGAAAAACATATGATTAACAAAAAAAGTACTAATATTTCTTGGTTTTTGAAACTAATAAATGAGCTATCAATAAAAAAATGTCCAATTTGCCATCCTGTTTAATTTTACTATTACTCCTTTCATAAAAAAAATAAGGATAAAATTGAAAATCTGATTAAAAATACTTGATGGTCATTAAAGAATGACAAAATATTTCTTCGTAAATATAAAGTTACTTATATTTCGAAGCAAAATAAAAAATAGACTAAATGACTTATATTTTGATACGAAGGGAGTATTTCTTAAACCGTTTGAGTTAATTGTAGGTGGACTTAGCGAACTAGAATAAGTCTCATAATCACATCTTCATAACGGACTTTCCATTTTGAGAAATGATCGATCAGTGCAGTCTTTTGGAAAGCCTCGTTGCTAGTGAGCAAGAGATTTACTATCCTTAACTAATTAATACCCTATCCTTTTTAATTCTTTTACGGAGTAAGAAAATATAAATATTTGGAATATTCAAATTTTGGTAATGTCTAAGATCGACGCTGCCTAGGTTGTAGTGCTCCACCCCGTGAGAAAATCCATTGCATAAGTTGGTTACTATTATTTTTGTGTGTGCTAATTATAAGTTTGTTACTATTTAGTGTATTGTACTGTATTTTTTGAATTTTGTAAGTATAAATCTGGTACTACTGCTGCTGAATTTATGGTCATTTTAAACTTGAAATTACATGGTTTAAGAGATCACATATTAAGTTAGTTTTTGTTTAATTTAATTTTACAACTATTCAGTCAAGTATTTAAGTTTCGTAAAAGATAAACTATTTTGTCAAAACGGGGGTTAGATAAAATTTGCCAGATACTGAAGATGTGGTAACTCGCGGTGAGAACAAGTGACCAAATTTCCGCTGTTGGAAGGCTCAAAATCTGTTTTTAAATTTTTTTTGGAGCAGTGTGAGTAGCGGTGACCAATTCGTAAAGATACTGACCGGTGTTGGGACTCGAACTGATATTTTGGGCCGAAAATGAGGCCCGGATGACGAGAAATATGCATAACTCCATTTGTTGGGGCCGCGATTCGGGATAAAGCGAAATGGGCTACAAGCCCACTTTACTAGAAAATGCACAAATTTTTGCTTTCATTTGTTTTTGTTTAATTTAGTTTTTTTTAATAAAAAATTAAAGGAAATGAACCCTTGCAATATAGACTTACTAGTAATTTTCACGTGTGCGGTGCACGGTTTGATAAAAAGTTAGAGTTTAAACAGCACTTGTGATGAATGCCTTAAACTTTAAAATAATTGGAATTGAACAGGCACTGCATGCTTTTTTAAAAAAAATTATGAAGAAAAAACCTTGAATTGTACGTACGGTGATGTGTTACGAAATAGATTTGGAGTTGCACGTGAGACGTACGTATTTGCTTTGCGACAAAAAAATTTAAAAATTATTTGTTTGGTGAAGGAAAAAACTTTGATTTACACGCTTAGAGTTACACGTGCAACGTATGTGTTTTATTTGTGACAAAAAAAATATTTAAAAAAATATTTGTTTGGTTACAAACTCAAAGTGACAAACTCTCCCATTAATAGTAGTAGCTTGTCTACGGAAGTAAATTACTGAATCACATAAACCTAATCTATATCTAAACATGAATAATTGCAACCAACCTAATGTGCCTTCCTCGCACACGGAAAACGCAACATCTCTAATATTATAATAGAAGAGTTGAGATTGTCATTTATAAACAACCTGCATTCAATTCAATAATCTAATCTCAATCATTTATTTTTAAGTGAGAGTTATATTAATCATTCATTTACTCAACTGTTGTTAGTTGTCATATTTACAAAAGTATCACTCATAAAATAAAAATTTATACCACTACAAGTAACTTGTAAAGAGTGTGTAATGAATAAAGAGATGTCTCAGTTTCAAGATAAGATTATATCTTATTATTTACTATATTAAAAAAAAAATTAGCACGTGCATCGCACATGCATAAAAGGTAGAAAGAAGTAACAGGTGTACTGGATATCAAGCTTTTCCTTACAATCTTTAATGATATTTTAATGTGAAGATCAGTCTGAGTACATTAGTTACATAAATGAACAGCAACGGTGTATGCTGTCCAAAATTTTACACAAATACATGGGAATGGTGTGTGCTCCTATCTATCTATCTATCTATCGTGTCCAAAAAAGTTACGCAAAATCAACAAACATCCTACCAATCTCTCATGATCCTCGCATTGTTCACAAACCCTTCTCCGGTCTCAAAATATGCTGATCGAGTCAGAACAATCGAGGTGGCATGAGTTGTAATTGCATCTATATTCAATTTTTTCATTTATTTTTCGATATTGGATAACTGTATCAATAAACACCCTAATATAAGATACTGGCTTGGCTTAGTCTCGCAGCTATTACTCTGTTCAGAAGTTCACACCTCTTGTTACGAGAAACCCAAACTCCCCAATTGGGGGCCTTCAAATTCGTCCGCGCTGTTCAATAAGAAAAGAGAGGTGCAGTGTGAGTATCTCACCGATCCAATACCGCCGCTCAGAGCATCTGTAGTCGTTAGCTATATACCCATTTTTTTTTGAGTTTTGGATAAATAGTGGGCTTCTATATTTGGAAGCTGATATAGGATTTTGCAAAATATAGCAGGACGGAAGATCATCATTCGTCTGTTCATTTTATTTTTAAAAAAATTAATCGGACGAAAGAACATCTTCCATCGCTATAATTTTTTTAAAAAATATATATCGGACGGAAAATGATTCCCCATCTGATAATTTAAAATAAAATAAAAAAGATCAGACGGAAAATCATTTCCCGCCCATCATTTTATTATTAAAAAAAATCAAAGTGGTCAGGCGGGAGATGATCTCCCGTCCAAACCAATTTGAATTTTTTTAAGGAACTATGCCTATATAAATTATTATAGATATATATTAGGTTTTAATTTAAATTTAATTAAGATTTACAAATTATTTATGTTGTAATCAGGATTAAATTAAGATTTAGTTAAGATTAAGTTAGGAGTTAATATAGAAAAAATTTCTTGGATGGGAAATGATTTCCCATCCGTGGTAAAAAAAAATTTAAAAAAAATCCTCACGGGGAATGATTCTTCATCCGATACATTTTTAAAACACCAATTTTTTTAATTTTTTTTTAAAATTTTTTTTATTTATTTATTTTTGGGACGAGACATCATCTATCGTCCATCAATTTTTTTAAATAAAAACCCAAATTTTAGATTTAAACGACTACAGCTGAAACCCAAAATTCCTATTCCTATATATCAAATACCCAAATCTTGGGTTTGAACGACTACAGATGCTCTAAAGAAGTATAAATCATCAGAGGGGAGAGGTTGCAGACTTAGGAATCCTGTCGCAGCTCACTATGCTCCAGCCAATCTGCTGCTTCTCATTGTCATAGATGACCATGAGATCTTGTAGTGATATGTCTGCAAATCAGAGAAATAATGAATGCAGTTTCGAGCCTATGCAAGGTTTTATTGAAACAAATTCGGTAATCTTGGGAAATATTTCACCTCCGATTAAGTTGAGACCCTTCAGCCCAACTTCAGTTCCGTCTAGTATTCCAGAACACACATTGCCGTATTTCTATAATTACAAGCAGTTGTTAGTCATCTTCCTTTTCTTTCTAAAACCAAAAAGAAAAATATAAAAATAAAAATTCTCATGTACAAAAAATTAGGAGGAAATGCTCACTGTAATGATGAGATAGTTTTCTGCAGGAATTTCCATCTGCACTGTTCTCCTTCCATTCATGATGTTAAGAACCAGACTCTTAAAGTATTTCTTGACATCAGCTAGTGATTTGAAGGGCTTCGCACCCTTCCAGCAAACCGGAAGATCTGGGTCAATTGCTACTTCTAGTGGCTTCTTAGCGAGATCGTTCTTCAACTATGTGCAAAGTTTTGAATATTATTAGTTTCCTCTGATCTAAAATGTATAGCAATGAAAGGTAGAGTTGAGATTTTTACTGCAGATAGAAATGCTTTGTAAGGTTGGGTTGTGAAGTATGTGTAGGAACTCCCACTGTCGAAGACTACAGGTTGTTCCTTAACACCCAATGACTCCTTTCCGAGAAAGAAGGTCGCCTTCCCTGGCGAATAGTAATTCCTGACAACAAGAAACTAAATAATTTGGTGAATATGAATAGATGTGAACCATAATACATTGGGGAGATGGGTAATTCTCACTTGAATGAAGTGCGAGACATGGGAGCCCATGTAACACCAGAATAAGGAACCAGATCATCGCCAAAGAAGAGATAACCACCTCCTTTCCTACTTAAACAGTGCCCCATCACATTTCGTGTGACTCCTTGGTTTCTCATTTGCGATATTATGCTTGATTGCCCACTGCCCAGACCAAGCACTCCATCTGCATGTGATGGCTTGTTTACTCCTGCACCTTGCTGATCGTACCCACAGCTGAACCGTCGGAGCATAATCAGAGAAAGGTTTGCCAGAATTCATAAGGTTGCCAAAAAGAGAGGGGGAGGGGGGGAGAGAACAGTATTTGAAAGAAAGAAAAAAAAAACCCTTCAACTATTCCCTTCAACTATTCCCTCAGTGAACTATTTTTTATGCAGAAAACCCCGCTGAAGTATGGTTGCAAAAAACCCACTCCTATGGTGTGAGATTTCTGCTAAAATTGAGTGAGATTTTTGACAATAATGAAAAAGATGCATGATGTTTTCTGAACTTACTTTTATTCCCTATTTTAGCACAAAAGTCAACATATTTGAGTGGTCAAGGAGATATATATGATATCGAAAATATTTAAAGAAGATTCATTTTTTTTCTTTTCGCACAAGGCCCTATAAATCTCAGGACCAGCCCTGACTCCACACATAGAAAATCATACGAACCATGTTTTAAAGGATTACCATAAACAAGTGGTTTACACCATTATAGGTAATCCTGGGAACTTTATAGCACTCTTTCATACCACTAAGAGCATCCACTGTCGTTTTCTAAAACCCAAAAATTGGAAATCGATTTAAAAATAGTGCTCACGGTCGTTTGCTAAAAATCCACAACTTAGGATGGGAGTGAACAGTGCCTTGCTAAACTTAGCAGCCGCTTTAGCTAATTGCTAAATATAGAAACTATGTTTATCCATTTGACGAAGCGACAGATGAAGGTATGCCGTCTCTCATCGAAAACAAATTACTTTTATAAATAAATAAAAAATCACTGAAAACACGCCAGACGGATGAAGTTGTTCCATCTAGTGTGTTTTTTTGATTTTTTGATTTTTTTTTTTAACCAAAAACAAAAAACACCCATACGAATGATGTTCATTCGTTTGGTGTGTTGTTTGGATTTTTTTGATTTTTTTTTAAACCCAAAAAAAAATATAAAAAATAAAAAATAAAAATAAAATAAAATAAAAAAATCCGAAAAACGCCCAGACGGATGAAGTTGCTCCGTCTGGTGTGTTGTTTGGATTTTATTTGATTTTTTTTTATACTGAATACCCAAAAAAAAAAAGACAAAAGATGATCTTCCGTCGCTTCTATTTTTGGACTTTAACGACTGCAGCGTGGTCCTTCTTTTGCTATTTCTAAATGTTATATATAGCAATTGACATAGCAAACGATAGTGAATGTTCTAGCCAACCCCTAAATACATATTGAACGTAAAATCAAACAAACCAACTACCCAACCTTTAAATTCTAACCCAAACACCACGGAGGTCGGCCTATCATTCTAGAGTGTGTGTTAAGCCAATCAGCATGTGCAATACACAATACATGTTTCCCCTGCATCATTAATACTTAATGGTGCCACCACACATGGATAACACATGCTCATAAAGCTACTATCAAAGCAATATAAAGCAGTAAGTCAAGTCAGTGAATCTCACCCAAAAGTAAGCCGAGGCCGCACAGACGAACTATTAGTCAACCGAAACGAAACAACATCAGTCACAAGAACCCCCAGCGACGACCCACTGTCGGCGTACTCAATCTCGTAATCACATTGCTCCATCGACTCACATCCATCTTTCTGATTCAGCGAATCACGCAGCCAAACACACAACTCCTCTTTACACCTCACCAAGCCGCTCTTCTTCGGCTTATACCAAGGATGCGGCCCCTCCCAAAATAATAATAATAATAATAAAATAATCAGCCAAAAATAGCAACAAAAAATTCGAAAATACAGATTCAAAAAAATCAGCCAAAAATAGCACACACAGAAAAGGAAAAAGGAAAAAAAAAAGTCAAGAATCAAGAAAGCATACTTTGGAGCAGCGGACGCAGGGAGCGTCGCACTGGAGCCACGTCAGATCGCTGCCGGTGTCGACGTCGAGAAAGTAGGGTTTCGGAGGATCGCCGATGCTCATCGAAACCAGATACATCCTGCCAAATTTTCCATTTCAATTTTCAGCTGTAATTATCGTTATTATTTGGAATTGGATAGAGATTCGGTTTTGGTACCCAAGAGGATAGACGTCACCGTGGATGCGGAATACGGCGGATGACGGCCGTTTTTTGGGGACGCCGTTAAGCTGATCTGGTGGTGAGCTTACCGTCGGCGTTGACTTTGACTTCTTTGGTTTGGGGTCAGTTTCTTTGGCGGCGAGAGAGGAGGTGAGGAGAAGCGCAGTGAGCAGAAGCAGCAGAGGGAGGCGACCGGCGGCCATTAGATGAGTTCCACGTGGCGGGATCTGAAAGCGAGTGAGAGTGTGGTTCTCCGCGGTGAGGATAAGAGGTTGTGGTGCTTCGCCGTAGAAGAGATGTATGTGGGAATGAAGGGGAGTGTAGAAGACCGGTGGTATTTATAGCGTTATTATTATTATTATTTTTTTTGGTGCGCTTTTAGCCTTTAGAGTGGTAAAATGAAAAGGGAAACAATGAAACATCCGCGAAATGCAGCTGTTCACACACACTTCACAGTAGAAAGGTCGTCAGTAGTGGGGGGGTCAAAGTGGGGGGTCCCAGTGACGTGTAAGTGGGGCCCATCAGGTGTAAATACAAACCCTACATTGTACGTACAGTTAATTTTAACCGCTCATGCGGTTGTATAAATCTCTGGGAAAATAATAGTAACATCACCCACAGTCACTTTACTATTTATCTATTTTATACATTTTTAGCAAACGAATCAGTGCAGGCATTTGCTATTTATACATATTTTGGCAATTTCTCAATATTAGATGGCTATATATGAGAGCGGATATAACATAATGCATATTTTATTTAACGGATCTTGACCACGAAAAAAATTAATTTTAAATTGGTCGGATGGAACTTAAAAGTCTGTCCGACGTTGTTTCTTTTTAATTTTTCCTCTAAAAAAATGCAGATAAACTAAATCCCCCCTTGGACGGATCTTGCAGATCCTTTCAAGTCCAGTGAAAGGGGGCCAATATATATATATATATATATATATATATATATATATATATATATATATATATATATATAGTCTCCTTCGGTTGCACACTACTTTTGGTGAGCACTCCGTGAGCACTCCCGAACTAGAGACCTTATGAAAAATCCGAACAGTTCATATTGTTCTATATGCCTTAGATAGCCTAACAATAAAAAATCAAGTAATTTGAAGTTCATTTGCTCATCCATCATGCTGTTAGAATTTTCAGCCATACAATTTTGTGATGATGTAAATCATGGGTAAATGAACTTCAAATTACTTGATTTTTTATTATTAGGCTATCTAAGGTATTGATGCTGTTTATTTCTGAGAAACGTGTGGAAGCACCAGGTGTGAGTTCGAACTCAATTTGTATTGAAGGAGATTGCCGCTCGTCTGCCGACCTTCAGTTGACCTTCTGGGACCTACGATGAGCTCGGAAAGATGTTGAAGGTTGAGTTCGGATCGGAAGGGTCGGATCCGAGGTCTTGTGTACCTGCAGACGGTCCTGAAACACCGGGGTTTGTCCCGGTGGCGGACCCTCCGACGCTCTAGTCAGTCTCTGTGAGAGAGTAGCAATAACTAGGTATATTTAAGTGGCAAAAGATTGATTACCTCAAAAAGGTGGGTGTGGGTCTAGTATTTATAGAGAATCCCAACCGGGTTTGGATCCGAAAGCCCATGGGCCTGACGTGGCAGAAGGCCCAGGGGGTTTAGGGCGGACGTGGCGATACCAGGAGTGGTATAGGGCTAACGTGGCGAAACCCTTGGCGGTATTTGGAGCTGACGTGGCCCATCGTGAGCCCTTTGTGCCTCTGGGGGGAATCGGAGGGCCTAGGCTGCGCCAGGTCATCCTTCTGCCCCGCCAGAGAGGGGGGACGGCCTGAGGGACTGCTCCGGATCGGACTCCGGGGGATGCTGAGGCTCGCCAGTACGAGGAGGCCGGCACTGTGAGGGCAAACACGAGGTTCGGCGCCGACCCTGAAGTGGTCCGGAGCCGAACCAGGTTGTTATTTTTGCTTTTCTGAGTAGGAATTGCATTGGGCCCTGGATGGGCCTCAGGCCATTTTTACACCGTCACACAAGCCCCCCACTCCTGCAGGGGGTGCGGGAGCTAGCCGTGGAGGAGTGCTCATGGTTGTACAAATGGGATGGTGAGCCACTGGATCTTCGTGAGAAGGGTACCCGGGTGCCAGACTGGACCTCGAGCTGGCGAGGGATTACGGGCTGGTAAGGGTGAAGGCGGGCCGTTGTTTCTTCCTGAGAAGAGTACCCCGGTGCCAGACCGAACCTCGTGATGAGGGGGAATTATGGGTTGGTAGGGGTGATGACCAGTCGGTGGATCTTCCGAAGAAGAGTACCCAGGTGCCGGACCGGACCTCGAGCTGGCGAGGGATTACGGGTCGGTGAGGGTGAAGGCGAGCCGTTGTTTCTTCCTGAGAAGAGTACCCGGGTGCCAGACCGAACCTCGAGATGAGGGAGAATTATGGGCTGGTAAGGGTGATGGCCAGCCGGTGGATCTTCCGAAGAAGAGTACCCAGGTGCCAGACCTGACCTCGAGCTGGCGAGGGATTACGGGTCGGTGAGGGTGAAGGCGAGCCGTTGTTTCTTCCTGAGAAGAGTACCCTGGTGCCAAACCGAACCTCGAGACGAGGGGGAATTATGGGCTGGTAAGGGTGATGGCCAGCCGGTGGATCTTCCGAAGAAGAGTACCCAGGTGCCAGACCGGACCTCGAGCTGGCGAGGGATTACGGGTCGGTGAGGGTGAAGGCCAGCCGTTGTTTCTTCCTGAGAAGAGTACCCTGGTGCCAAACCGAACCTCGAGACGAGGGGGAATTATGGGCTGGTAAGGGTGATGGCCAGCCGGTGGATCTTCCGAAGAAGAGTACCCAGGTGCCAGACCTGACCTCGAGCTGGCGAGGGATTACGGGTCGGTGAGGGTGAAGGCGAGCCGTTGTTTCTTCCTGAGAAGAGTACCCTAGTGCCAAACCGAACCTCGAGACGAGGGGGAATTATGGGCTGGTAAGGGTGATGGCCAGCCGGTGGATCTTCCGAAGAAGAGTACCCAGGAGTCAGATCGGACCTCGAGCTGGCGAGGGATTATGGGTCGGTGAGGGTGAAGGTGAGCCGTTGTTTCTTCCTGAGAAGAGTACCCGGGCGCCAGACCGGACCCCGAGATGAGGGGGAGTTACGGGCCGGTAAGGGTGATGGCCAGCCCGTGGATCCTCCGACGAGGGGTGCCCAGGTGCCAGACCGGACCTCGAGCTGGTGAGGGGATCATAGGTCGGGCCGTTAGGGGGCGAACCGTTGTGCCTTGGGGTTGTTTTGAGTAGTGTAGTCCGTTGTTTTCGCGGAGCATTTTGGGGGCACCTTGGGACCTGTGCAAGATTCCCATTTCCTAGGTGCGTTAATGACGCCGCCTAATAATTGTATGGCGCATGGTCTTCCGCCGTTTGGTTTTCCCCACATCATAATGGCCGGCCCCTGGGGGGAGGCTATAAGTACCCCCCTCCCCCCTTCTCGTTGTGGTTCAGATCCAAGCAAAGGTGGTCCGCTTGGCCCTTGAAGGTGTCTGCTTCGGCGGACGCCTGTTTTTTAAAAATTCTTGCCCCCGGTTTTGTCGGAGAGGTTGTTTCTTTGTCGCCCGATCTTCTCTTGGATCTGATGGCCCTGAGGTGGCGGTCAGATCCAGGGGGGATCCGGGCGAGAGGGATAACGACCGAACGTCGAAGGGTGAGCCGTCTGCAACAGCGGAGGTTCTATCCTTCCGAGAGGGATGAAGGGCGTTCCGGGCCGGTTGTTTGCAACTGCGAAGGTTCCGTTCCTGGAGTAGGCTGGGCCTTTGCAGTTGCATCAACTGGCTCGGAATGGAGCACTTCTTTCGGCCTTCGGGTGCTGATCTGCTTTTGACCGGGGTGCTTTCCGAGGGGGGCGTCTTGAAGCTTTGGGCCCCGGGTAGATGAGTAGTTCTCCGATTGGAGGCTGACTATTCTGTGTTCTAATAGGGCTCCAGGTTGAGGCGGTTTCTGTCTCACCCGGGAACAGTTCGGGTCTTCGGCCGATGACGCTGTAAGCCCCGAGCTGTTCGCGGGTGAAAGGGGAACCGACCCAGTCTCGGAGCCCGGGGCGTCTGTCTGAGGACGGCGCCTTAAATCTTAAAAATAAAAACGTTCCCTCCTCCGAATACTTCTTCCGCGCTGGCCTCCTTGACTGGCTGCCAGCCTGTCAATGGATGATGTCAGCGTCGCACGTTTCGAGGATGTGGCGCGAATTCTTAGGCGGCAGTTGCATGTTGGGTAGGTGAACAGTACTCGCGGGAATCGAGGTGTCGCTTCTATCTCCTATAAATAGTCCCCCCTCTTCCCTATTTGTCCATTCCTTTCTTTTTTCAAAATAAAATTTTTCAACACTTCAGCGCTCATCTTCGCGTCTTGCTGTACCAGACTTGCCCTTCCGAAGTAACCCCAGGTGAGTTAGCAAGTCTACTTAGTCTAGGCATAGATGGACAGGGCTCAGTCTGGCTCATCAGCGTCGACGTCTGGGGGCGGGGTGGAGCCTATCTCTGACTCGACGTCCTGGGAGGAGCCCGTACTCGAGGAGGAGTCAGTGCACGCTGACGAGTCTTCTGACACGGTTTCGTGGGAGGAACCGGTGGTTGAGGAGGCGGCACACGGTGCGAGGCGGTCGCGCTCTCGTCGTCCCTTCGTGGTGGAGAGTAGCGAGTCGGAGGAAACGACTGATGGTTCGGACGACGTCCGTGTTTTGGAGCCGGCTACCGAGGGTGAGAGAGGCGAGGGCGGCATTGTAAGGAGATCCACGGTTCCGGGGGCAGGCCCGAATTCCATGCTGACTGGTCGGGGGCCCTTATTCACTCCTTCGTCGGAGCGGTCCGAGAAGAGGAAGAAGGCTCCGAGGAAGGTAGGGTTGGGAACTGGTGGCTCGAGCCAGGGGACTGGTTCGCCCGCGCAGCCGAAGCATTTCCGTCAGTATCCGGACGACCTGTCCGACCAGGAGCTCTTTGGTGTGCAGGCCTCTTCGCCGAGCCGGACGAGAGTGTTGATGGACGCGATTCTGACCGCCTTGGATGGCGGGGATTTGGAAGTCTTGCAATTGGCGTACCACATAGGTCCTAGTTATGAATTGATGCTGCCGAGCTCTACTCTTCGCCCAACCGACCCCCTGTCTGCTTGGTACTGTGTCTTCCCCGTGGACGCGTTTATTTCTGGACTGAGGCTGCCGATCCATCCGTTTGTTCGGGAAGTGTTGAACTGGGCCTCCCTGGTGCCGATGCAGTACGGGCCGAACTCTTGGGAGCAGATTATCAGCTTTGTACTGATGTGCGAGGAACAACGGGTACCCTTGCGCTTGAACGTGTTCCGAGCGACGCTGACGCTTTGTTCGGCAGCCGAGGGGATTTACTATATCTCCCCCCGGAGTAGGAGGAAGGTTGTTCATAGCCGTCCTGATTCTATTAAGGACTGGAGGAAGAAGTATCTGGTAATCCGGAGTGAAGAGCCCTGGGACATTCCGACTCGATGGAACTACTCCAAGCCGAGTTATCCTGCACCGGGGCAGGGAGATCTGACGGTCGAGGAGTGGGGGTTTGTAGAGCGTCTTCGTTTGTCCCCTAGTATTAATTGGACGAAGGTGACGGAGGTTCGCCTGGCGAGCGTTGGACTGAGCCCCGCCGTCCTCCGTATGTAGTTGTTTCTTTTCCCTCGATCCTTTCGTACATTCTCGCTCATTGCTCTTAATGGTTTTTTCTGCAGATATGGATGAGGCATCGATCCAAGCAAGGCGGCTCGCCATGAAGAAGGAAAACGCCGAGAAGAAGAAGGCGGAGGCGGTGAAGAGGCCGAGGGAGCTGCCCCTTGTTATCTCTGAGGCACCGCTTGAGCCGAGGGCTAAGAGTACTCGTTCGGAGACGGGCAAAGGGGGTGCCCCTTTGAGGGGTAAGGGCTCGGCGAGGGCGTCCGATCTTGACAAGGGGAAAGGTCCCTTGGCAGGGGTCGAGGAGGAGGACCCGGTGGTGGAGTTGTTGCGGCAGCGGTGGGTGCCAGATTGGTCGGTTCGGATGAGCGATTGTCTGACCGAGGAAGCCCAGGCCGTAGAGGTGGTGGAGAAGCTGGCAACGCCTCGCGATCGCCAGATGATGGAGAACGAGCCCGTGGAGGTGGCATTCACGCGCCTGGCGCAGGCCACCGTGTTGGTAAGCTCGTCGACCTCCCCCTTTCCGTTTGGTCTTGCCTCAGGAGTTTGCTTCTAATCCGCTTCTTTCGGCCGCAGGCTTGTATGCAGGGGGCTAATGTAAAGAATCTCTACGAAGCGTCCCTGTTACAAGAGCGTGCTCGGGCGGACAAGAGCGGACGAGAGACGAAGGAGATGCGGATCGAGCTCGAGGGTTCGCGTCAGAGGGAGCAGCAGATGAAGCAGGAGCTCGAGGCCAAGGACACCGAGTGGGAGAAGAGGGTGGCCTCTTTGAAGAGGAAGTTTGCCAAGGAGAAGGGGGAGCTAATAGCCGCGTTTGCCAAGGAGAGGAAAGAGCTGACGGATGCGGGCCAGCGGATGGTGATAGCCGCCCAGGATGAGTGCTACGCGAAGGCGCTCAGTCACGTGAGGCATTTCTATCCGACCCTCGATCTGTCGAATTTCGAGTATGACATGGAGATTGATGAGACCCCGGAGGTCCCTGCCGTAGAGGGGCTCGTTGACCACCCGGCCGATGATCGTTCTGTGAACCCGATCGGCGTCGAGGAGGGAAACCGAGATGTATAGTTTTGCTTTTCTTTCTTCTTTCCTCCTTTCGATTGTATTTGCCTCCCGCGGACTGGCCCCCGCCTTTTCGTGTTTATATATATGTATATAAAAAAGTAATTCGGACTTGCCACGGGTTTCGATGCCGGTCGTTTCCGGATCTCCCCGCTTATGTGCCTCGAGTTGGCTCACTTCGTAGGTTGCAGCTTCCCTTCCCAAGGTGGGCCCCCGTCGTTCCGACGCGGCGTGCCGCTCGAGACGAGGGGAGTATTTCTGTACCGGCCTTTGCCTCGGTTGACGGTATATAAAGTGATGAAGGGGATGTGGCTCGGCCTTCTTGTTTCGCGAGGAATTGGAGTGGGGCGAGGCGACGCCTTGGGGGTCGACCCCCTAACCGGGTATCAGGTCGGGTCTGCCGGGGTGTTTGGAGTATAATGCAACGAGATTTCCTTAGTATAAGATAAGGGGGGGTAGGGCTGTCCTTCTTAGGTTAGAGCATGACGGCGTTGGGGGGTGGGCATTGCTCCTCCGTCGATGGTCATGCAGCACGACCACGTTGCTTCTTGGCTACTTCGGAAGGCACCGACCTCGTGTGGGGTGGAAGATTCGAGTTCCGAATGGCAGGCCGAAGGCATTGCTTGGAGGGAGCATAATCTGGTTCGGCCGAGTATGGCGTTGTTAGCTGTCTTGGTGTTGTGACGATTCCTTCTAGCTTGATAGGGATGTCGTAAAACCCATGTGGTGTCTTCGACCGGTTGGAGCTTGCCTCTAGGTACCTTCAGTTTCTCGACGGCTTTGAGGGAAAGAATGTTCGCCGAGCTGCCGTAGTCGACAAGGATCTGGCGAACTTCACACTTAGCCATGCGGAGGCTAATGACGAGGGCGTCGCAGTGGGGGAGGCAAACGCTTTCGAGGTCCTCCCCTGGGAAGGAGACTGGCGCGGTTTGTAGCTCGGGAGTGGGATCGTCTTGGACAGTATTCATCCCCCGGAGGAAGGCTTTTCGGAACGTATTTGATTCTTCTCCTATTAGCCCTCCATGGGCTCAATGTAAGATAAACGGTGCGTCCGCGGTTCCCTCGGACTCGGGATCCCGACCCGGTATGCGGCTCGGAGGGGGGTTCGGGGGAGAGTGTATCCCTCTCCGGTTATCTCGTCGACCCCGCGGGACTTCTCGGGTGAATTCTCGGAGGTACCCTCTGGAGATGAGTTCCTCAATCTCGTCTTTCAGGGCCCGGCATTGATCTGTGTCTGTCCATGGTCCTGGTGGAAGCGGCAGTAGAAGCGCTGATCTCGGTTCTTGCCGTTGTTAGGTCGGGGAGGTAGTCGAACAATGCCTTTGTCTTCGATTTCTAGGAGGATGGCGGATGTGTTGTGCGTTAAGGGAGTGTATCTCTCGAAGCGGGGGGTCGGCGGGACCTTCTTCATGGCCCCCGGGTCCCTTGGAGCTTTCTTCGATGGTTCGACTTCTTCGGTCTTCCGCTTTCCCTTCACGGTGTCATCCCTGGTACCTTCGGGGTTAAGGGCCTCTTCTGCCCTAATGTATTTCTCGACCCTACCGAGGAGGTCGGGGAAGTTGACGGGGGGTTTCTTCGCCAGAGAAGCCTTCAGCTGTCCGTGACGGACGTTGTGCCGGAATGCCGCTGAAGCGACGCCCGGGTCGAGGGAGGAGACCGACCTTGCCTCAGCGGTAAATCTCCGGACGAACACCCTGAGGGATTCCCCCTCTAACTGTTTGAGTCCGAGTAACGAGGCGCTGGTCCTTTCGGTCTTCCGGCTGGTGACGAAGTGGGTGAGAAAACTGCCCTCGAGTTGGTCGAAGGAGTAAACGGAGCCAGGGGCGAGCTTTGAGAACCACTCACGAGCGGGACCCCGAAGGGTGGCAGGGAAGGCTCGGCATAGCAGGGGATCCGAGGCGCTGTGAATCATCGTGAGGGTTTTGAAACCCCCCATGTGATCAGCAGGATCTCCCTCGCCGTCGTAGGTCTCGAACTGAGGGGGTCGGAAATTCCTAGGTATTTCCGCTTGGAGGATGGGGGTGGAGAAGGGAGGACGGACAGGTCTGTACCCCTGAGTTGCTCTTTGGCCGCCGTCCCCTATGTGATCGAGGCGATCCTCCATCCCTTGTAGGCGCCTTAGGAGAACGTCGTCCTCCTGAGGCTGGGTTATTGAAGGGTGGGACGCGCTGGTTTCGGCGTCCGACCCTGCTTGGGAATGGGGGGTTTCTTCCCTGGGGGTCCGTCGGAGGGCTTCCAGAATTTCTCTTCGGAAGTCTTGGAGCTCCTTGTGAGTGACGGGGGCTCCACCGACTTGGTTGGGTTGGTCCGAGGGTTGTCTTCCGACTCGGCTGAGCGCGGATCTTCGACGGTTCGGGACCGGGTTGGAAGCGGCCCTTCCCCTGCGGCGGGTAATCTTGCGGTTGAGGATTATTCCCCGGAGGTCGGGCTGGGCTGGCCGGCCGACGCTCCTTTGGGACTCCCGAGAGGGAGCCTTGTGTTTCGACGGGCGTGGCCTGGCTTTATCGGTGGGTGGGGGCGAGTCCCGTTGGTTGACGGAGGAAGCAGCCCCCTTGCCTTTGGAGGCCATGAGGATTCGGCTGTCGATGGCCTTTGAGGGTCTGGGTCGGATCGGCTTCTGGAGCAGCTGTTCCCACAGACGGCGCCAGCCTGATGCTGTTTATTTCTGAGAAACGTGTGGAAGCACCAGGTGTGAGTTCGAACTCAATTTGTATTGAAGGAGATTGCCGCTCGTCTGCCGACCTTCAGTTGACCTTCTGGGACCTACGATGAGCTCGGAAAGATGTTGAAGGTTGAGTTCGGATCGGAAGGGTCGGATCCGAGGTCTTGTGTACCTGCAGACGGTCCTGAAACACCGGGGTTTGTCCCGGTGGCGGACCCTCCGACGCTCTAGTCAGTCTCTGTGAGAGAGTAGCAATAACTAGGTATATTTAAGTGGCAAAAGATTGATTACCTCAAAAAGGTGGGTGTGGGTCTAGTATTTATAGAGAATCCCAACCGGGTTTGGATCCGAAAGCCCATGGGCCTGACGTGGCAGAAGGCCCAGGGGGTTTAGGGCGGACGTGGCGATACCAGGAGTGGTATAGGGCTGACGTGGCGAAACCCTTGGCGGTATTTGGAGCTGACGTGGCCCATCGTGAGCCCTCTGTGCCTCTGGGGGGAATCGGAGGGCCTAGGCTGCGCCAGGTCATCCTTCTGCCCCGCCAGAGAGGGGGGACGGCCTGAGGGACTGCTCCGGATCGGACTCCGGGGGATGCTGAGGCTCGCCAGTACGAGGAGGCCGGCACTGTGAGGGCAAACACGAGGTTCGGCGCCGACCCTGAAGTGGTCCGGAGCCGAACCAGGTTGTTATTTTTGCTTTTCTGAGTAGGAATTGCATTGGGCCCTGGATGGGCCTCAGGCCATTTTTACACCGTCACAGGTATATAGAACAATATGAGTGGTTTGGATTTTTCATAGGGTCTCTAGTTCGTGAGTGCTCACGGAGTGCTCACCAAAGTAGTGTGCAACCGAAGATTTCTCTCTCTCGATATATATATATATATATATATATATATATATATAGGGTAGCGATCCAGTGAGAACCGTTCTCACGATAAGCTTCGTGAGAACTCCGCGTCTATCCATCCTGTGAATAATCCGAACCGTTCACATTGTTTAACATAACTAATTTAGTCTAGAAATATAAAATCAAGTCATTTGGTATTCATTTGTCCATGCATCATGTCACCATAAAAAATAACGATTTTCAGCCACACAATTTGTAACACTTCAATGCATGGGCAAACGAATCTCAAATGACTTGATTTCTCATCCATGAACTAATTGAGTCGTGTAGATCAAAATGAACGGTTCAGATCTTTCAACTAATGTCCCAAATAAAAGTTCTCACGTGGTTCTCACCAAAAGAGTTCTCACTCGATCATTTCCCTATATATATATATATATATATATGAAAAACGTGAAAACGCAAGTGTTGTGGAAAACGTGAAAACAAGCCTAGGCCGTTGTAGTTGGAAACAACGGCCTAGGTTATAATGCATTATAACCTAAGTGGTTTTCCACGTTTTCACAGATATTTGCGTTTTCAACTAAGCATTTCCTATGTATATATATATATATATATATATATATATATATATATATATATATATTCAACTAAAAAATCGTTTTAATTATTAAAAATTCGAAAAAAATATTTAAAAATCGTGGAACGGATCTCAACGATCCGTCTGGTCTTTTTTTTTTACTATATTATAACAATTTACGACTGCAGCAATGTCACTTTGGTATATGTATAGTATAATATTCTTTTATCCATTTTTTAGTAAACCACAAGTGTGGATGCTCTAACACGATGAATTAACTATGGATGTAATTTAGTTTCCGGTGTTAACACGATGAATTAACAGGAATTCTGACTTAAGTCATCAGATACTAGGTCGAGGAGTATCTACCTTTTTTTTGATGAAACGGATAGTCTTACAACTCCAGCCAATCAAACGATAATATTAAACAAAATAAGTACAGAACAAGTTTTACAAGCCGTAAAACTAAATATTACAGAGGACGAAAAGAAGAAAACCTAAGGCGGCACTAAGCTAACTTCCTACAGCAAATTTGGCAAACTACACAACAGGAAGAAAACAATAAGTAAACAGCGAGGGGAGGCGGTGTCGGGGGTTGCGAGCGCGCAAACTGAGATGGCACTCGAACTCCCAGAGAAGAGAGATCGAACGATAGATCGAGCTCTAAGTTCATCTGTAGTCGTTTGCAATATCCCCAAATTTTCCAAAATTTCGAAAAAATACCCCTGTAGTCGTTGGCCAAAAATGCAAAAAATGGGTTTGGCTGCTACAGTATCCGGCTATATTTGGCAATCGAAATGGCAATTGCCAAAATATAGCCGGTTGGTAGATTATCCATCGCCGTTTAAAATTTTTCGATCGGACGAAATATTATCTTTCGTCGCTTTAATTTATTTTGTATCGGACGGTAGATTATCTTTCGTCGCAATCGATTAAAAAAAAAAAAACTGTCGGACGGGTGATTATACACCGTCCTACACATTTGGCTAAAGACAAAAGTGTAGGGACGGTGTATAATCCACCGTCCCTCACTTTTGGAGGTTTTTTTATTTTTATTTTATTTTTTTTTCCTTTGAAATTTTTGAGACGAACGATTATATACCGTCTGACCAAATTTTAACTTTCGACCACTACAACGCGTCGTCTTAATTTCTATTTCCATTTGCCAAATACCAAAAAATGAGAACAACGACTACAGATGCTCTAACACGATGAGTATCTACCTGTTAAAGAAGTACTTGATTAATTACACTGTTAACCTGGTACAGTAACTGTATTTTGTTTTTGTTTTTGTTTTGTTTTTTTTTTTGTTTGTTTTTGGGTCAAGAAAAGGTGCGTTTCTTCTTCTTCCTCCTTTATAGAAAGGAATTCTTTCGGTGCTAACCCACTTTTTAAAATAAAGTTTTTTCCAGATTGGTCGCTGACAAATATTTTAATTCCAAATATTTCACTTACAAATATTTAATTTTATATAAGTATTTTTGAATGGGTTATATGAAATTAAATTTTGGTAATAAAAATGATTATTTGAGATTGATTTGATATTGTAAGTGAGTTATATGAAATTAGGTATTTGTGAGTGATGTATATGTAATTAAAACATTTGTTAGTGACCCATGTGAGAAAAACCCTTTAAAATATTGACCAATCTGACCCAATTTTTAAAATATTTACCTAGCTAACTTAGTTTTGGACACATCTCTAATCTCTAATCTCTAATATTATAATGGGAGAAGGTCTTAGTGTTATTTGTAAATCTACCAATATGTGCATTGCACATGTATAACTAATATGAAGGAAGTCTCATGTTCAAGTTCTCACTACGTCATATCGTATAAATTATTATTATTATTATTATTATTATTATTATTATTATTATATATATATAGCTACACTATAGCTGTCATTTTTCATTTACAATTTTTTTAATCCCAATTATTTAAACTTACAATGCACATGCAACTCCAAACATGTTTCTTCATACGTGAATCGCACATGCAAATCAAAGTTTTCACTTCAATTTTTTTATAAAAATTACATTTGCCCGTTTAATTTCAATTCTTTAAGAAAAAAACATTCATCACACGTGCTAATTATAACCAACTTACGTATATCGCACGTTCAATTCCAACCCTTTATCAAAATGTGAATCGCACATGAAAATTGCCAGTTAGTATCTAACTGCTATTGGAAATAACGGCATAGGTTATTTATATGTCGTTGTTTCCAATAACGGCATCTGTTAAATAAAAAAAAATTGCATACCGGTATTTGGAGTAACTACATCAGTTAACTTATTCCCAATCGTGTACTCTCTCTGACTTAAAAAAAATTGCATGTATGAAAAAATCATGTAGCTGATGCCGCTATCCCGAACAACAGTATTCTCATTACAGATGTCGTCGTTAGGGATAGCGGCATTAGCTATAATATTTATTGTTAAAGATAACTAATGTCTTATTTGGAACAGCGGTAATAGTTCATTTTATTACTTATACTTGGTTAACTTATTTCTGTGAACTGACACCTGTTTCTAAGAACGACAACAATTATCTCATGTCGTTGTTTGAAAGAACGACTGTGGATGCAAAGAGTTTAATAAGTATTATAACTGATGTCGTTATCTCTAACAACGGCATCAGTAATGCGAATGTCGTTTTTGGGGATAATAACATCATTTAAAAGTTATTTCAACACTTGAAATTTTTATGTTTAAAAAATGTACTGATGCCGGTTTTTCAAAAGAGAAGCATGCTAAAAAAAAAAAAATCAGCTGATACCACTTTTTGAAAAAACGGCATGAAATTAATTTATATTGTATTTTCGGAGAACGTGTTATGCTGACGTGTTCAAAATTGGATCAGTTGAATAAATATTTTTGAAAGTGGGTTAGCTTGTTGAATATTTTCAAAAATTGGGTCAGCAGGGAAAGAAGTTCTATAGAAAGTGGGCTCCGCCAGCTCATGAAGCTTACTGCATAAGCATCTATTGAATTACTTACAAAATGTCATATAAAATATTATAAAAAGAGCAGTCTAGATTCAGTACTTCAGGTATAAGTTAGCCGATTCCAGTTAAGGGCCCACATCATAAAATATCATAAAATGAATTTTTTCCGTACTCCTCCTAACTGCGCGCGGACCGGGCTTATAAAAGGAATTTTCCTTACCGGCCCACTTTTTTAAATATTGATCTATCTAACCCACTTTTTAAAATATTGACCCAACTGGCTCAATTTTGGAAACATCAATATTAACAGCTATTGAAAATAACAGCATATGTTATTTATATGTTGTTGTTGTTATTGGGTTTATATCTTGCATACTATGTTGGATAAGAAGACGATGAAACGATGGAGAAATCGAGATGATCGGAGACAGAGTGAAAGTAAGGAAAACAGTCGGCAGCAGCAGCAGGTGGATTTGCGGTCGACTGTGCGGTCGACCGTACATGGGGTGCGGTCGACCGCCCAACTTGTAGAAGTTTCCGAGAGGAGGACGGTCGACCGACCTTGAAGTGCAGTTGACCGACAGCGACGCTGATGAGTTATTTGGATCGGATCTTGGTGATTCGTGAGAAGCCTAACTTGCTCTTCAAGTCAAATCTGACGGCTCTTATCGTAGGATTATCTCTTCAGGAATATCCAATGGTTATTGTATCAAGATATCAACCTAGGTTTTCTTTAATCTCTATATATTGTTGTTATTGACCTCCATTGAGAGCCAATAGAGAGAGAGAGTATTTCATTGAAGACGAAGCTTGAGAGTTTTTCTAATTGTAAACAACTAGTATTTGCTGATGAGGCTTGTAGAGAGTCGTGGTGAGCATTGTAATATTCTTGTATCTTCTCTAGTTAAATAACATCTTGGATTTCTTCTCTTCCGGATTAAGGCGAAAGTCCCAACCGGAACAAATTTGTGTGTGCTTTGATGTGTTTGGTATGATCTCATATGAGCTTTGTGGTTTGTGTGGATTGCATCGGTGGGAAATCCCTAACAGTTGTTTCTAATATCAGCATTTGATATTAAAAAAAACTGTATGCCAGTATTTGGAATAACGACATTAGTTAACTTATTCCCAATCGTGTACTTTCTCTGACTTGGAAAAAAATAGCAAGTGTGAAAAAATTTTCTAGCTAGTGCCGCTATCTCGAACAACGACATTCTCATTACATATATCGTTATTAGGGATAGCGGCATCAGCTATGTCGTTGTTTGGAACAACAGCAACAGTTCATTTTATTACTTATACTTGGCTAATATATTTCTGTGAATTGTTATCGCTGTTTCTAAAAACGACAATAGCTATCTCATGACGTTGTTTGGAAAAACGACTATGGAGGCAGAGTTTAATGAGTACTATAACTGATGCAATTATCTCCAATAACGGCATCAGTAATGCGAATATCGTTTTTGGGATAATAACGATATTATTTATAAGTTGTTTTAGCACTTGAAATTTTTTACAAGTAAGAATGTTTACACTTGTATAAAAAATGTATTGATACCTTTTTTTTTTCCAAACAGCAGCATGCTAAAAAAAATTTAAACTGATGTTGTTTTTTAGAATATGTAATTAACCTATGCCGTTTTTTCGAAGAATAACATGTGTTATGTGAACATGTTCAACATTGGATTAGTTGGGTAAATATTTTTGAAAGTGAGTCATTTTGGTGAATATTTAAAAAAAGGGTCAGTACGGAAAAATATTCTACAGAAAGGGGGCTCTGCCAGCTCGTGAAGCTTACTGCATAAGCATCTACTGCATTAAAAAATATCACATAAAATCTTATAAAAAGACCAGTCTACATTTAGTCCTTCACTTAGAGCATCCCCACTATCTTTTCTTCTAACTTTTCTACTTTTAGCAATTAGAATTTAGAAGCGGCTTTCGTTCTTGCTATCCTAGTTGCTAAAAGCGAAAGTTTTTTTTTTCCTTTTTTTTTTTTTTTGTTGTTGTTGTTGTTGTAGGACGGATAAACTCTCCGTCTAATGGCAAATGTACAAAAACTTTAATTAAAAAAAATTGGTACAATAATAAACTGGTTAATAATAATAAACTGGTTGGCGTTCAATAATAAACTGCTTACGGTTGAGATCCTTAACAGGAGAAATCTAGCATGGGGACAACTCTGCCCTTTTTGCAATCTGTATTCGGAAAACGTCAACCATCTCTTTGTCCAATGCCCTTTCGTTATCCCTCTTTGGAAGATTAATTCGTTAGCTTGGAACACAGGAGCGATTCCACTCCATTTGTCCTCCGTTTGGGCTAACCCAACATCGGACAATTCATTCCGTTGTTCATGGACTTTAACTATTCATACCATCATTTGGTGTATTTGGAAGAAAAGAAATGGTAGGTTATTCCGCCATCGTAGCAACTCAATTGCGGCCATTATCGACAACTTAGTGTATCTATTTAATTTCTGGGCTGCTAGCCCGGCATTTAAAGAGGACGCAGCATTGGCGTCTCAAAAAATTACTCTTGCGATTAATTGTCTCTATAATCTACAAGCTATTTAGCTGTATTTCACTATTATTTCCTTCTTGCTTTCTGTTTCCCCAAGCTTGCAGACTCTGTTTATTACTACCTTTCTATCTTATACTATTTGTGGATTGCAGGTTTAATACTGTTTATGCTTGGGGCTCATCTTTTGTTTTTGAGGTTCTGCTGGAGTAGTATGATGTTCCTCTCTCTTTTGTTTGTCTCTGTGCGCTTTGGAGCGTTTTGTTTCCGCTAACTTGGTATTAGCTGGTTTTGTGCTACCTCCAAGCGTCTTTGGATGTTGTATTTTGGTCCCGGTGTTCGGGGTGTCTTGCAATCGATACTGTAGTAATCAGTTTTGGATGCTGTACTTCTTTAATCTCTATTATCTCTGTTGATTATTGCCTATCTCAACTGGTTTAGTTGCCATTATGGTATTGTGGTTTGGTTTCTTGTGGATTAATCTGCTTATTCTGGATTGAGAAGTTTGTTTTCTATATCAAATTTGCCTCTTAATTTGTTTCACTGCCTGTGGATTGTTGATCTGTATTTTTCGGGTTGATTCCAGCATACTGTGCTCTTACTATGTTCCTTTAATTTTCGGGTTAATTTCAGCATACTGAGCTCTTGCTATGATTCTTTAATTTGGTGCTGGATGAGTGGGGAGGGGTTTCTCCCCTCCGTTGGCTTCAGGATTGTTTTATGGGTATGGTTATTTTGCTGTGATCCCTCTCCTCTGGGGTTTCACTTCTATTGTTTCGAGTGCTATTGCTCGTTGTTTATCTCTCAGGTGGCCCGTCGGCCGTATCTCCTCTCTCCGACATTACTGTGTTGTGGTTGGAGTGCTGCACTACGGGCGGGGTCGATGGCTTTCGTCGCTCCCCTCTTAGGCGATTAGCTTCGTATGGCCTCTCTTAGCATCACTCCAGCTTGCATACGCCTCGTAGATCGATTGCGGAGGTTCTCTCCTCGTCCTCCCGCTGATTGAAGTGTACTTCCCGGGTCTTACTTATGGATTGTACTATCTCTCTGATTTAGGTCTCTGTAAATAGTCTTTTCTCGTTATTGTTTATTGTTTTACCTCTGGTAAACCCGGCTTGTAAGAACGTTTCATTTATTTAATTATCTGGCTGGAGCCCCCGGGCTCTATCCGTTTCATCAAAAAAAAAAAAAAATTGGTACAAAGATATATTTTATTATTATTTTTTTGAAAAACGTCGGACAGATGTTCTTCATCCGTCCGTTTTTTTTTTGAAAAAAAATCCAAAGTGATTCAAAAATGAAGGAAAAATGACAGACGGATGAACTGAGCCTTTTTCCCTTTTTTTAAAAATTGTGGAATAGTGAATTTACTTTTTCGTCCACAATTTCTACTTTTCTTTTAAATAAGTTGAAGGGTAAAGAAGTAATTAAAAAAATAATAATAAAGAAAAATTGAGAGATGATTGATCTTCATTCGTCTCTCATCTACGCCTATTTTTTTCCCAAATAAAAGACGAACGGAGCTTCATCTTCCGTCCGTTCCATTGTTTTTTCCTCAAGTGGATGATCTTCATCAGTCTATATTTAGCAGACTTCTATCGCTATTGCTAAGTTTAGCGAAGCATTGTTCACTCATATTCTAATAAATGGGTTTTTAGCAAATGACTGTGAAGATAATTTCTAAAACGATTGGTGTTTTTTGGGTTTTTAGAAAACGATCGTGGATGCTCTTATAAGTTAGATGATTCCAGTTAAGGGCTCGCACGAAAAAAACAGAGAGCATTTGTACTTGTTAGAGCATCTGTAGTCATTAGTCGTTAGACTCAAAATTTTCTATATTTGTTTTTTAAAAATAGGAATTTTAAATTGAGCTTGTAGTCGTTGAAATCCAAAATTTGATCCAACAGTGAATGATCGTTTTAATTTTGTATCTCAACCATTGGTTTTATATTAAAAAAAAAAATCAGTCCAAAACATTTATTTAAAAAAAATTCTACGCATACGAACACATAATAATTTCTATAGGTCCATTCCATATCATCTCTTGATCATATAATCAAACCAACCTCAAATTAACTTTATATGCATAAATAATTCTATAGGCTCAATTTCATGGAGATTTTTTTGGGACGCTCGAATTTTTTTATTATAATAATTTCGATTGGACGCAAGATCATCATGCGTCCGATTTATTCAGTGTTTCTTTTTAGTCAGACGCAAAATAATTTTGCATCTGACACATTTTTTTAAAAAATTGATCGGACGCAAGATCATCTTGCGTTCGACCTTTTTTTTATTTAAAATTTTTATTCTTCAAACATAAGATCATCTTCCGTCCGAGACAATTTTTTTAGAACGGATGCAAGATGATCTTTCGATTCCTATGTCCGAGACAAAGTGTTATTGTGTCGTAATGGTAAAGCCCTTAGAGCATCCACAGTCTCGTTTGCTACAAACGCTTCCATTATAATAGTTATTATATATTATATTATAGATAGATAGATATACATAGATAATTTACACGCGTGATGCACATTTAATATATTTATAAAAAAATTAAAGTAAAAAATATGACATATTGAGAATTCGAAGCTGAGACCTCATTCATATTAACTATGCACGTACAATGCATGCGTCGGTAGATTTACAAATGACACTAATACTTTCTCCCGTTATAATATTAGAGATTAGAGGTTACAGATGATGCATGCTAATTAATCCATCTGCCTAATAATTATATACACCTAACTTAGACATCCAATGCCCATGCCGTTTTAAGTTTCCATTGACTCATTAAATGGAGCAAAATAATAGAACTGAACCTTATTTGGAGTTAGGAAACAATCTGCCAAAAAGCAGCTGTACCTTCAATTAATTATGAACTCTTTTAACATGACTAGGTTTAGAAATTTCCATCTCTAAATTAGTACTATATCAGTCATCTTGGAGGATGACTACACATATATGAGTTTTTACTCTCAACATACATTATAAATGTATTGGGATCCACTTCTCACTTAAAGACAATGTTCAAATTTTGTCTTTTAGTAAAAAGTGGGCCACAATACATTTATAATGTATGTTTAGAGTAAAAACTCATATATATCTAGCATTTTGCATCATCTTGATACTCAACTACTCCTAATTTATACCATATAGGATGGGAATTGTGAACCAGCTGAGAAGCAAGGATACGGTGCGACACGATACACCGATACAAAGAAGATTACGAAGATTAAATAATTGTGTGAATATTACATGCATGATGCATGTTTACTAAATGTTACAGTACAGAGTACGATCGGCTCGGCTTCACAAACAAAAATCTTGAGTTATAATATTTGAGATAGTTCAAGAACAACAACATAAACTCGAAAAATGAATACTCAGTTGCTATGTTCAAGAACCTCTCTAATGCCCCTTGTCTGTTATTGGCTCAAGTTTCTCAGGAAAAAAACTATAAGAAACTTTAGCCTCAAATTGAAAGACCGGTCTAAAGTCTTGAGTAGACTTTACCGTCAAGAAAACAATGGCATTTGAAGTTAATAATATCTCATTTTCTATTGAAAGAAAAGGAAAATTCTGTATGAATCCAATATGAGTTGAACTTAAACAGGGGCATTACATATTTGGCAGCCAAATGCACCTGCTTTAATGCCATCTCAATATACTTCAACAACAACAACAACAACAAAACTATCATTTTGAAAATTCCATTTACAAATTAGGGGAAGGCCTCGGCTCTCCAAATTGAAATCTACCATCTTTATCAACCTGTATTCGAAGTATTCCCAGATGGGGATCTCGACAATGGATGGTGATTGAAAGGGGAAGTATTTTGGGAAGGCAAAGACGAAGAAGAAGGATGAATTGCAGAGAGAGGCAACCGAGGTCCAAACCCGTACATTTGCTGCCGTTGCAGGAACTGCAAGTTGGCTTGCCCAGCTGATGCTGGCATCGCTGCAGGTTGCATAATATTGGTGTTCACAGCAGCTGGTGGGGGTAGAGTTGTAATTCCTGCTGCTGGACCGAATCGGGCTGAAATCATTCTTGCTCGCTCAGTAGAAATTCTTTGCCGTGCTGACTCTATCTGTTCGCATTCCTTCATTAACAAGGCCTCCACTTCGGTATATTGCTTCAGCTTAAGCTCCAATTTCTTTAGCTGTACACACATAACAAAGATATTTAAGTGGAGAGTATTAGCAGAATAACGTGAAGCAGGGTTATATGCAACAAAAATGTCATCAAAGTATTTAAAGCTCTGCAGTAGGAAAACTGGATAAACTATACTGTTTCATTTTCTCATAACTCCAACAAGTGTAATCACCATTAAAAAGCTATAGAGGAACCTAGCTACTGCATATCAATTATCAGATCATATGATAAAGTATACGATACCGAAATACAACAATAGCTAGAGGTTTCAGATTATCATATTCAACTGTGTATTTGGTAGATATGGGTCACTAGGCCATACTACACCAAACAAGGATTCATTATTCAAAAATTGAAGTTGAATCCATGTGATGATCCATAGGAGATATAAATAAGGATGAACTATCAAATGAGTGAATCAAACTACAAACAAATTTAGAAAGAATGGAGCTATTATCTTCGCACATAGCAGTTATGAAGGGTGTGCGATTCATTTTTTATGTACTTTATATAATTTAGCTTAAAATGTACTTTCTATATTAAATATATACGTGTGTTTAAAATTTAAATCATAACAGAACGAAATCTACCAACAGGCAATGTCTTGATTGGTATTGAGGTATTGGGTGGGGTGGGTATTGAGTGGAGGCTCAAATCCAAGGTCCCCGGTTCGAGCCCAAGATTTCCCGTCACCAAAAAAAAAAAAAAAAAACCGAAATCTAGCTGGTAAGACATTTTTCTTTCCATTTTGGTTACAGTTAGGGATTACCTTTAGCTTAGCATGTGCAAGATTCAAAGCTAATCTGAAAAATTAAACATCAGAGTCAAAGCCCATCTTCAATAACAACCTAACTAAAAAATTGAGTTCTTGACCAACTCATGCCCACAACATAATCATCACAAACACCTTGCCACATGAACTCTTTTAAATAAAAGAAAACAAAAGAACTTTTTCCGCCTTCGTAGATTTTTTGACTTCTGATAAGAACAGACCTAATAGTGACACCTTTTCCAGATAAATAAGGAAATTTACAATTGAGAAGAAGCTTTGCTAAAAGAATGCAGAAGTTGCCATATTGATGAGTAATAGAATGTTATCAGCCTTGTACCTTAAGCCCCGACCCTCTCCTTCCCTTCAGCCATATTGGAGGCATTGATGACAGCGGGCAGGGTCAGTTTGCTCCTTTTGCTAGGATCTTACTCAAAGCTGAAGATCCTAACAAATCTTGAAAGTGTGGACCCATGAGTAGGTTTGGGTTTATTAGACATCTAGTGGTAGGCGGAGGAAGATGATGATTTGTTTAAGGAGGGTCAGGGCGATGCTGAGGTGGCTGCAGAGTCCAATCGTAATGTGGGTAAATGCAGAGGGGTACAGAAATGGACTCATATATGAAGTTTGAGAAGCTGGGGATATGAAAATGAGTAGAGAGTTGGAGATAGAAATTTAAAAAAAAAGTAAGGTGAGGGCATAATACTACGATCAAAATGCTAAACAAAATGTTGATATCAGATAAACTACGTTACCCAGGTGGACTTAGGAGCAATAACTTCAGGATTTGAGATACTAACAGATAAGATAATTTACGGAACCCTTTTCTTACCAAACTGAGGCCGAAATGAGCATGTTCACAGACGAAGCGAGTAATTCATCATCACCCACCACCACATTACTGCCATGTATTTTGTGGGCATGCAAAGTGGTTTTGCAGATTATCATACACATGCAGGCGTCTTGAAGAGGTTGATGCACATGCACTTCATTTCACTGGCACAATCCCTCCCATATCAGAGTTCAAAAGGGGTGAAACAGGGATTAAACGGAAATATCAACATTACCCCATTTTGGATCAAGGGTGATTAAATGGGGATTAAACGGAAACAGCTACTACCTACCCCATTTTTCCTGATTCCATTTTGGACCCCCACCCCCCCCAACACACACACAAACAAAACCTGTAAACGTAAACGTAAATAGCAATTAGTGAGTACCGACTCTATTCAACATGAGGTTTGCGACTTGTGTGGGAATGATATGGTAAAAAATGTTTTAAAACCTTTCAAAACGTTATATACAACATTATCCAAACTCTGATCATGCTCCTTAACTCTTATATCTAGGATAGGGCATCCTGCTACTACTCATAAACAAGGCAACTATAATTCCTCCTGAAAACCAACTATGACAAGCATGGAAAGTGAATAGAGGTGATGAATTCTGAGGTGAAGTAATCGTGAAAGATCAGAAAGAAGAGCAAGAATGAACTGACCTAGCGGAGTTCAACAAGTCTAATTTGTCATACACATGTATTTTCCTTCACAATTTCACAGAGTTAAATATTTGGATCGGCATGTCATATATGCAGCCAGTTTGTCCAATTGTGAGCTTCATTCATAGTACTTATTCCGTGTATGTTTAATTGCTTCAATGGTAAGGTATTTGGTTTATATGATATTCACCAAGTCATGCAAAGGCTTCTATAATCTAAACTTAGTAAATGCACACTTACTTTCTTATATCTTAGTTTAACTCCAAGAGAATATGATTAATGTTCATTTATAGCCATTTATGCAAACTGGTCTTCCAACTTTAAATTTCAAAAAAATCAAGCCCATAACACAGCAAAAGTTCAGTTCAACACCGGATAAGTTGATACAAAATGACACAAATGATCATAAAAAATTAGAGCTGTTTCTGAAACTTCATAGATGGCATGCATTTTTAACAAAAGTAATAAGCAAAATACCCATTAACTGTTTGTAAGGAGACAAACCTGATGATTTATGACACTAGCAGCCAGCCTTTGAACTTCACGTTCTTCTTGGTCGGCAAACATTTTTGCTTTTGTTGCCGCAGCAGATAGGCCACACATGGAAGCAAACTTCACATGTTCAGGAGCCAGAGGAGAGGTAGCATCATTTTCAGCGCATGGAACTTGATTTTTTTCTTTTGAAATTTGCAATCAATCAGTGGAATGCTTACAAAAGCAATGGATTATATAAACTGGGGAAAATACAAAAACACCCCCAACGTTTGACTTAGATACAAAAGACACTCACACGTTATCTAAAAGTACAAAGTGGACCCAAACCGTTAGTTTTCTCCATTAACTCCACTCTCTCATGTGACTAAGCATTGACCCAGTTTGACCCCGCTACTGGATTAAATTGTTTTCTCCTAAACTACCCTTCCCTTCTATATCTTAACCTCCCCTCGCCAATCCCAACCTTCCCCCTCGTATTAGGTTCCAATCCCAAATCCCCCACGGGCCAATTCCCCATCTCCAATTCAAATCTCGAAGCAGAGGTTAAAAATCCCCAAATTGGAATCTCCAATCAATTTTGATTAGCCCTAAATTGAAATCCGAAACCCTAAATCCCCAAATTGATTCTCAGTCCAATTTCATTCAATGTTCTCTTTTAACTCAAAAGAGTGCTATTGTTAGGAATCCCCAACCACCTAACAATTTCATCCCCAAAATCTTGGGCAAATCTTTTGGTCAGAAATGAACAGGTTTTAAGGTTAGGGATGGGTTAATGAGAGAGAGAATTTGAGATCATTTGATTTGGGGGTAAGATATAAAAGGGATGGATAGTTTAGGATTTTATTTTATTTTTAATCCGGTCAGCGGGATCAACCTGGGTCAACTGTCACGGACAAGTTCTAGAAGCACCCAGATTGTTCAAGAGGAGTCCGGAACACTACGGAATGCCCCGGAAGGATCAAGAACGTCCTAGAGTTCTCTAGGACATTGTGGCACATTCTAGTGCTAGCTAGAACCTTGTTGGAAGAATATACATAGTTATAGAGTATTCTAGTAAACTCTTGTACATAGTAGAACTTATGTAGTCTAGAACCTTCCCTTGAGGAGGAGAAGGCTCTTACTAGCACTATAAATAGGGAGGAGCCTCATTTGCTCCAAGACAATCCAAGACAATCCAAGGAAATCCAAGGAAAAGCACTCCAAGCCACTCTTGTAAAGTTCTCTATAAGAATAAATTCTCTTCCATCTTACTTTGCTCACTTCTCTTCAATCCTCTGCCTTCTTAACCCTCAATTAGCCTGACTTAGCCCTCGATCTAAGGAGTAAGCTAGGTGGCGCACGGCCTGACTTGTGGAAAAGAAGTCGTCCCGTGACACGTGGTATCAGAGCTAAGGTTTCGTTTGGCAGAGATTATGGCTGGACGCGAAGGAAACGTGAGTGATGTCACCACCAACGTGGAGGTAGTTGGTGATAGGGGAAGAGCGGAGACAAATGCCAAGAAGAACAAGAGCAAGAATGCGAGGGAGCAGTCGATGGATGTTTTGGCCAGCTTCGAGTCGAGATTGGCTAAGGTGGAGATTTCCATGGGGGAGTCCATTGAAAGGATGGATACCATGGACGACACCATGGACGGTGTCAGGGAGGATGTTGGTGGCCTAAGGGAGGAGATCCTTGGTGTCCTCAATACTCTAAAGGCCGAGTTCAAGGCAGAGATAGCGCAGCTTCAAGAGGCGTTCAACACCCAAGGAGAGGAGGTGAAGTTGTGCAAGGCAGCAATAGCAGGTGGGACTATTGCAAGGGAGATACCACGCACTAAGGCGCCGGAACCCTTGAAGTATGGAGGTAAGCGCGATCCCAAAGAACTCGATGAATTCTGTTGGTCCCTAGAATGCTACTTCAATGCTGTAGGAATTAAGGACGACCAACCCAAAGTGGATACAGCCGTCCTATACTTGAAAGAAAATGCAGCATTATGGTGGAGAAGGAAGCATGGTGACATAGCCAAGGGGCTATCCACAGTGGATACTTGGGACGAGTTCAAACAACAACTCAAGAGGCAATTTTGTCCCCAAAATGCCAAAGATGCAGCTATGAAAAAGCTCGTGGGCTGAGGCATACCGGGAGTATCAAGGAGTATGTTGCCGAATTCACATCCTTGATGCTAGAGTTACCGGATCTGAATGAGGAAGATAAGCTTTTCTACTTCTTGGACGGACTACAATCTTGGGCCAACTTAGAACTCAAGAGGAGGAACGTCAAAGATGTAGACGAAGCTATAGCCGTGGCGGAGGACCTTGTGGAGTTCAAGAAAGACTTCGGCGGCAACAAGAAGAAAAGTGTGGGAGACAAGCCCTACAAGTTTGTGAAACAAGATAAGAAGTATGACAAGCCGTTCAAAGGGGACAAGCCCAATGAGGGAGGAAGCAAGAAGAAGGAGCCGGAATGTTACTTGTGTAGCGGGCCGCACTATATTCGAGATTGCCCGAAACGGAAGGTCCTTAATGCTATGGCTTGTCAAGCGGAAGAGGAAACGCACGTTGGTTCCATGCGTCTCCTTAACTCTCTTAAGGCCAAAGATGAGAAGGTGAAGGTGTCCAAGAAAAACGAGACCAAGGTCGGTGGTCTCATGTTCGTGGAGGCCAAGGTGAATGGAGGATCCACCAAGGCGTTAGTGGACACAGGTGCATCTCATAACTTCATTGCTGAAGAAGAGGCTACTAGGTTGGGAATCAAGTACGCCAAGGAGTTATGTTGGGTGAAGGCCGTCAACTCATCATCTCAACCCATCCTTGGAGTAGCTCGTGGAGTACCTATCCAGCTTGGAGGATGGGAAGGCACTATCGACTTGACGGTTGTCCCTATGGATGACCACCGCATGGTTTTGGGCATGGAGTTTATGGACAAGGTACGTCCCTTATCGTTTGAGAAAGACTCAACCATGCGTATTGCAAAGGAATCTACTATCCACATAGTACCCGTAGAGAGAGGGAAGATGGAGGCAAGAAGCTTATCTGCCATGCAACTCAAAAGAGGTCTCAAGAAGGGGGAGACCACTTATCTAGCTGTCTTGAAGGAGGCAGATGTTCCAACAGAGAAGGGTGTGTCAAACGGAGTGAAGGAAGTGTTGGCAGAGTTCAAGGATGTGATGCCACCGGAGTTACCGAAGAAGTTACCTCCGAGACGGGAAGTGGATCATGTGATAGAGCTTGAACAGGGTGCAAGACCCCCAACCATGGGACCTTATCGGATGGCTCCGCCCGAGTTGGAAGAATTGAGAAAGCAGTTAAAGGAGTTGCTCGACGTGGCCCAGTTTTCATATAACCTGCAGAAGAGCGAGGCTACGGGAAGGAGTCCCTTCAAACTAGTGACCAGACAACAACCGATGACACCGCAAGAGCTAGCAAAGGGGTACACTGGTTCAAGCCCGCCAGCTTACAAGTTTGCAAAAGGGTGGAATGAGGAGATAGACATTGCCCGAAGCTATTTGACCAAGGCGGCCAAACGGATGAAGAAATGGGCCAATGTGAAAAGGCAGCCAAGGGAATTCATTGTCGGTGACGAGGTGATGGTGAAGTTACCCCAAAAGATGTTCAAGTCTACGTGCCAAGTCCACAAAGGCTTGACACGAAGATATGAGGGACCGTACCAGGTAGTGGAGAAAGTTGGCACGAGATCCTACAAGGTAGCTTTGCCGTCGCACCTGAAGATCCACCCAATCTTCCATGTTAGCCTTCTCAAACCTTATAGTAAGGACGAGGAGGACCCAAGGAGGAACGAGTCTCATCGAGCTCCACCAGCAAACGTGGTTTCATATGATAAGGAAGTCGATGAGATCCTAGCCGATCGAGTAGTTCGCAAGAGGGGCACGCCTAACTGGACCGAGTACTATGTGCGGTGGAAGGATCAACCCGAAAGCGAGTCTAGTTGGGAGCGAGAACAAGATCTATGGCAGTTCCGCGACAAGATTGAAGAATTCAAGTCTAAGGCTTGACGAGGACGTTAAGAGCTTAGGTGGGGGAGGGTGTCACGGACAAGTTCTAGAAGCACCCAGATTGTTCAAGAGGAGTCCGGAACACTACGGAATGCCCCGGAAGGATCAAGAACGTCCTAGAGTTCTCTAGGACATTGTGGCACATTCTAGTGCTAGCTAGAACCTTGTTGGAAGAATATACATAGTTATAGAGTATTCTAGTAAACTCTTGTACATAGTAGAACTTATGTAGTCTAGAACCTTCCCTTGAGGAGGAGAAGGCTCTTACTAACACTATAAATAGGGAGGAGCCTCATTTGCTCCAAGACAATCCAAGACAATCCAAGGAAATTCAAGGAAAAGCACTCCAAGCCACTCTTGTAAAGTTCTCTATAAGAATAAATTCTCTTCCATCTTACTTTGCTCACTTCTCTTCAATCCTCTGCCTTCTTAACCCTCAATTAGCCTGACTTAGCCCTCGATCTAAGGAGTAAGCTAGGTGGCGCACGGCCTGACTTGTGGAAAAGAAGTCGTCCCGTGACACAACGCTCAGTATCATGAGAGAGAGTGGAGCTAACGGAGAAAACTAACAGTTGGGTCCACTTTGTACTTTTAGGTCATGTGTGGGAATTTTTTTGTATCTAAGTAACAATAGGGGTGATTTTTCGTATTTCCCCCTATAAACTGAACAAAACCTCCATGTACAATACAGCTTACCATTTTGATGACCTAAGCTTGCATATGCTCCATGAGAACCATCTTCATTATGCCTGTTATCAGAGCTCATCCTGTAAGAAAAAGTACAGGTCTTCTGATTAATTTCATTTTTTCTGCAACAACTCAAAGTGCATAATGATCTCCACGGCACAAACCAGCAACAACAAAAAAAAAAAAAAGCAAAGCATAATCAATTCTGCAGGCACTAGTTTTACTACCAAAGTATCTGCATAAATCCTGGTCACAGTGCTTACTACTATTGACACTAAAAAACAAAAAACTAACAAAACTAACTCTAGGAAAATTGATTGCATTGCTTCTAACAGTCATCCAATTACAAGGCTAAAAAGCTCACTGTTCTAACCTGGGATCACCTTTAGTCAATACTCCAAGTGAAGCACTTGCACAAGCCGCAGCAACTCTAGGTGCTATTGCAGAAGCCAAAAAGGCAACCTACAAAGTAGTTATTATCAGGAAAGGTACAACCGTACACTGGCAGTTAACTACATGTTCCAATGCATCGGGACTCAGTAACACAGATACAAGCACAGCGATATTTCAAAATGTAAATTGCAGGAAGGTACTTCATCCGGAAAGCAATAGGAGTTGAAACGCGTTCATGTTTTTGTGTAACACAAACCCATGTAAAGCATGAACAAGTAGGCTAAAGTCCGATATAATTCAACCCATACTTGGATATCCATTTATTTTGTCTATAGTTAATTAAAATGCAGATGCATCTATACTACTACTCACCAGGGACATCACAGGATTTGCAGAATTAGCAAATGGAATCTGTAACCCAGAACTGGATTCTTGAGGAGAAACTCCTGAGTAAACACAGTCCACACTTATGGGTAACAGCATGGGGGAAGAAAAAATACATCAGTAATAAAACAATCAAAGAAAACTACCTGTAGTATCACCATTTGTATGAGAAAAGGAAGAATCGTAGCCATGTTCTCTTGAAGAATCAGACGTACCATCACTTGACATGACATCAATATTTTCTAGTAAAATGTCCTCCATTGGAATGCGAAGAAAGTGAAGAATACACTGAGCCTTCGATTTTGTGCCAACATATTGTGCAATTCCATTCCAGTTATCCTTATATTTTTCCAAGGCCTCAAGCAGCAGCAACGTTTCTTGATCAGTCCAGTTATCCCCATCACAACCAGATGCATCTTTTCTCGAATTCATTCTCACAAAGTCTATGCTTGAGTGACCAAAAATAAATTTTCCATCATGAAAACAATCAGAGCATAGGATCGTGTCACCCTGTTCAAATTAGGAAAAAAAAATTAATAGAGAAACAAGAAAATGTAACAAGGAGTGGACAAGTTATCCCATCAGAAATGAGTCAATAGATACTTTTAAATATTTATTACATATAACTAATACTTTTCAACATTTTCTCAACTCCAATCCCTAACCCCTGCCAGTCCTTTCACCAATGGTTTATATCTATCATGGGTGTACATGGGCATCTGATGGGGCCCTAACTCCCACAAATGATGATAAGAAACATGGCATATGATCAAAATTCCTAGAATATGTAACAGCTTCTATCCTAAACTATTAGTTAATCAAATAAAAGAGTAAGCTCAAACCATTGCAAAATCCCAAGAAAAGCTCAAGATAAATGTAAATGCATACATCAGTTTCAGTTTGCAATCTACCAAAGCATACAAGATAAACAAATAGCAGAGATACAAGGTTGGAATTATCCAAAAAGTACCATGCGCCATTACTTAATTCCCTCCTTACATGACCAAGTACTGTTTTCACTCTGATATAGGACAACTCAGATAATAATTAATCCTACTTAAGATAACCAGTTTGTTCAAGTAAGCCTTCACAAAGATAACTCCTATAATTACAAGGAAATCTTGTGGTTTAATATTCTCAAGCTGACAGTTACAAGGAAATCTTGTGGTCTCAAATCTCGACGAGACAGTTTTATATCCTATAGAAAAGATTTCCACCTGTGATTACATACACAGAATGTTGGATTGAAGTGTAAGAAAGCCCCAGACGGGATGTAAAGATTCCTCATTATGATGGCATATGAGCCTCACTATAAGGGACAATATGGATCAGAATCTTATGCTAAGAAAGTTGAAATCATTTAATGATTTATATTGTATAACCAATTGTGAGCCTCACATAAACTCACTATAATTTGGTAATGGATGCTGGCCTCAGCAACTATGGATTTTGTACAAATATCTTCATCCCCAATAGAATAAGACTAACTACATTGAATTTGCTTCACCAGATCATGATCATTTCTTTGAGGGTATATGCCATTTAATCTTCTGATTACACTGCAAGTGCATATATACGTCCTACCAACAGAATACTTATTGACGATATGGGTTGTTATTGAAGTTGGACCTCTGACCTCATGTTCCAATAACTGCCAAAAGTATGAGAGTAGCATTTGTTCTATTGTGACATAAAAAACTGCAGCATATTATGAAAAACGGAAAACTACCGGCATGACATAATCCTATAAATGAAAAAAATCAAGCAAGCGCCTTAATGCCAAATACATGATTACACTACCAGAAAGGTCATGCAGTTCAACTATTGACATACCCAAAGCTACTGAGGGAAGTAAAAACTAACAAATGAAACTATGAGGATGTAACCCATAAAAGGGCCTCAGCAAACAAAGTGGTCCAAGCAAACTACACGAGGTTTTAAGTGTTTGGCATTAGCATGGGTATATGATATAAACAAGGGATCATGTATATCCTATGAGACCAATTCTGCAACCTTGAACATCTTGTACCTTATGACAGAAATGGAGTAATAAGTCAGCAAATAAGGTTTGAATTCTTTTTCTTTTTCTGTAAAAGGAAAATAGGAATTGATGAAGGTATGTGGCTGTTGACGTGAAAAACAGCCCATAGTTCACGAATTTCAAGTCATGATTAGATGGCATGGAGCACCAATTGAACTTATTGAACTTAGCTCAGACAATATGAACTCTCATGAGATATTCTTTCCTTACACCATACACATTTCAAAATGATGTTGACGTTTCTGTTATAGGAAACATAACTTATAAAAGTATTTATTATTATGGCTAAATTAACAAAAAATATCACTAATAAAACCATGTTGGCCATTAAAAGATACCGGAGTCAATGGTATCAATCACAAAGTTCAAAAATTACACTCAATAATCTGCATGGTGAAATTAAACTCAATAGTCTGCAGGACATAGAGAAAGGTTTCAGAACAACAAAATAAAACACTGGATCATCAGAAGATAACACAATGGTCAAGTTCAAAGTTGGATGTTAAATTTCAAAGTAAAACTGACCTCTTTCTGAGACTGGTAATGCAAATGAGGCAACGGACGAAAACAGTAACTACAAGCATGATCAGAAAACTGTTCCCGTAACTTTGTATCCAAATCTAGAATCCCATCATCAGAATTATCTGTCCTAGCAGCACCAACATCCTCAAGCCTAGTACCACACCTTGGCCTATCAAACAAAATTAAACTATCAATTGATCTAAGGTGACTAGTTTGAACATTAAGTTCCCCACTACCATCCTCCTTAATGAGAGATCCAGCCATCCTCAGCGATCGCTTAAAAGGAACCAAATAATTTATTATCCCCCAATGATCAAGAAAGCGCACTATTCGGCTTAGATCATAGAGTTCAGTAGCTGGAACAAGACCTTGGCAGTCCGCAAGAGCAAGCCTTTTCCTTGGATTCTCCAAGTATCTATAAATTATCTTATTCCTCAGCACCATGTACTTCTCTGGAGTGTGATCTGCCGATTTCCCAGAGAAGAAGTGAGGCACAATTTGCCTCTCTAATCGATTAGTTGTGGTAAATGAGAACCAATCTGCACTAGCAAATAAATCATATCATTATCTAAACTATACTGATTTTGTATGTCCTTGCACAGAAAATATGTAACATATACAGAAACCAAAAATTATTTTTTTCTAAAAAAATTGCAGTGCTCAAAATTATTTCAGAGTTTGAATATGCAGTAAAAGAGAGGAAAGAGAATGCATTCTATAAAAATTTCAAATTCAGAAGTTTACTTTTTACTAGGACTAGGATTTACATCAAATCAACAGTTTCAATGTAAGGGGAAGAAACTGGATTTTCTTTTCTTGCAATTTTAGGAACTTTATCTTAACTATTATAATTAGAAAGTTTGGATATGGTTGTGTGGACTCCCACATTTGCACATGTTTGCTATCTCTATGTTTCCATCGCTGCAAACTGATGACAAATATTTATGCCTAAAGAGAATAATTGACTGCTATATCTACACTTCTATACTACTTCTAATGGGAGTATGGTGTGTTTGGTTGGCCTCTCCTTGAGAATCTACCACGTGTATCAAATTTGTCATACTAACATAAGAATATTAAAAACTGACAATATACATTATCTCATCCTCATGACAACTAGCACCATGAAAATAAAAAAAATTACATATGCATTGTGCACGCTAAAAAAACTCATAGGCTAGTACTACAAATTACCAAAAGAATGTGTCTGGTCGGTGCCACTTTGTAGAAAAATGAAGCTAAAACACATCCAAGTCACATGCATTTTCATCTCAATCCTAACTATTATAACCCAAACTAATTGAAGCCGAGCCAACCTCTAATATATCTTATGCATGTGAAGCCAACCAGAACATGCAATATGCATGCTCTATCAACTATGTTCTCTCATATGACATGTGATGTGCTCATCCAGATAATTTGTTCAAATGAAGCAACATATTAAATAAACTATTGGAACAAAAAAACAACATACGTCCTAATAATCTAATGCACATGCCTTTTCATCTCAATATTTACTATTATAAACCAAACAACTTTAAAATCAACCTTCTATCTTATGTGTAAAGCCAACCAGAGATACAATATGCATGTTCCACTCATTCTTTTACCAACCATGTTCTCTCATTTGACACAAGCATCGCACATGCTCGTACACCTACATTCCTCAATTGAAGCAACACATCGATGCATGCATTGCGTTCACAACTCCTAACAATCTAACATCCATACAACAAAACACGCACATTACACGTGGTAACTAACTAATTTTCAAGAACCTCACCTGAGTGCAGCGGCACCGAGTGCACCCTCCCATCCCCCACCCTCTTCACCACCTCCTTCCACTCCATCAACCCCACCGTTCCCTCCCCCTTCCCCTCCCACAAAACCTGCAACTGCCCGTGCGAAACATTCTCCAATCCCAACACGCTCTCCGATCCAACAGCCGAAAACCTCTCCGCCGCAACCACCCCCAGAACCGACGGATGCGGACACTTAACGGATCTCCGAAACGCGAGCGGAAAATCCGAAATCCGCTGAACCGGATCAGATAACACCTCGGGTTGTTGAATGTCGAATCCCGGATCCGCTAAGGACTCCGGATCCTCGGCGGCGGCAGCGTCGTCTTCGTCTTCCTCGTGGTCGAGTTCTCGATTCCGCTGTTTCCGCTTCCGAATCCGCCATTTGAGCCGATCTGAGGCGAAATCGAGATGTTATAAGCATAAACCTTAGTTTTGGGGGATTAGGGTTTCGGGGGATGATGACGTCACGTACCTGAGGCGGAGGCGGGAGACATGAGAGAGGAGAGAGAATAATTTGGAGTTTTTATTTTTTAAATATATTTTTGGGAATGGAGGTGCCGGTGATTTTACGCAGAGGGGAGAGCTGAGAGGAGGGAGGTGAGATTACCGTTGAGACTGTATCGTGGGTTGGAAAATATTCGTTTTGTGCCATTATTTGACTACGGTTTTAGATTATGCTTTGACTATTACTTTAAGGTCCCTCAACTTGTAATTAATTTGTACACTTGATTTTGTTGTGTACGCTTGGCTGAAGTAGAGGTTTTTTGGTTTTGGTTGAAGAAGAGCTTTTGTCGAAATATCAATAAAGCATCTCGTCGCTTCTGACTTCTGAGTAGGGGTGTAAAATTAACAGATGGTCTGTCGTCCATCCGATTTCGGTTTGAGAAATGGTCTGACCGTGAACCGTTCAAACTGTTATACGAACCGATTCAGAACAAATTATTCGGTCCGATTCTTTACTGAGTTCGAGCCGGACATAAGTCCGTCTGAGTAGAATTTCGATCCGACCTTGAACATATGGCTGTCTGATCCTGTCCTGTCCGATTTACAGCCCTACTTCTGAGAGCGAGTCGCATACTTTGTTTTAAGGATTTGTATCATTATTAACCATCTATTTATTCAATTATTGTCAATTACTATAAAACCCTCAAATTTTCAATTTATTTATGACATATTTTTTTATTAAAAAAAACTATTTATATAAAATAAATGTGGATGTCACTAAAAATAATTTGCTAAGAGTAGGGGTGAAAAATGAACATGACGGTCCGTCGTCCATCCGAGTCCGGTTCGAGAAATGGTCCGAGCGTGGACCGTCCGAACTGTTATACGAACCGAACATGAACAAATTATTAGGTCCGATGTTTTACCGAGCTCGAGTCGGATATAAGTCTGTCCGAGTATTATTGTGATCTAATGCTTTACCGAACCGAGTCCGGACTATAAAAATTTTGTCCGATCTGGACCAAGCCGGCATTAGCCCGTCCGAGTAAATTTTCGGTCTGAACTTAAACATATGAGTGTCCGGTCCGATTTACAGCCCCAACGAAGACTATGAGCTTTAAATGAAAAAGGGCATGTATCGCTGTAACTCCTATTTTCCGTATTTGTATTTTTATACTGTATTTTGCTCCATTGTACCCTTTTATCAATTTGAGATCCTGCATTATGTTTCCGTTCGAATAAAATCGTTATTTTGTTTCAACTCAATATTTGGTGCATATATCTGATTCAATTGTATGTCCGTCCTACTCTTTTGTGTCGTTCTTCATGGAGGAATGAGCTGTTTCATATCATGTATCTCTTTATTCCCCTTTTTATTGATTTTTGACTAAGTCTCCTTTTGGATCCCACTCAACCCGATACCCTAATACCCATTAACCCAAAACCCTAACTATTTAAATCCTAACCCCCCTAACCCTAACCCTAACCCCTAACCTAATTACTGTGCAAACCTATCATCCCAGTCGCCTCTTTCCTTCCTCCCGTCTTCTTCTCCATTCGATCGAAACCCATCATCCACCATCACCATTACCACCTCCGATCATCCCCATTGCCTCATCGCCATCGCCCCAGCCCCCGATCGCCTTTGCTCCCTCTCCTCGTCAACCCCGCGATCACCACCACCCTCGCCTCCGATCCATCGAACCCAACTCCCATTTCGCCATTACCTAACTGTCCACCTCTCGCCGCCTCGCCTTCGCTCCCTTTCCAGCTTCACAACCCCAGCACCTCGCTGCCATCATCATCGCCACCACCCCCAACCCCATCGAACCCAATTCCCAAACCCACTCCGTCTTCAACCTCTCGCCCATTCCCCGTCTCCTTCTTCCATCGCCCAACCCAATCCCTATTTCCTCGCCTCGTCACCTCCGACCCATCGCCTCCCTCTCCTCTCCACCTTCGTCGCATCGCCACTCCCTCGAAGCCATCCCCAGCTCTCCTCCCCTGTTTCGAACCCAAAAATAGAGCTCCGGTCTCTCACTCGCCCTCGTCGCGGTGCAGCTCCCCTATGCCGTCGCTCGCCACCCGAGCATCGTCGTCATCCCGAGCTCTTGCCGCCGACGTCGCTAACGCACGGTGGTCGTCGCCACTCTCCCGCTCTCTCTCTCGCTGTCAAAGGGAAGGAGACGCAGCGTGAATGGCCGATTTTGGTGTTTCGTGTTCGGCCACAGCGGATCCGATCCGGCTGTCCCGTGTTCGGCCAGATCCGGTGCGGGGTCATGTTTTGATTGGCTGGATCTGTTGTCCGCTGTTCTGCCGCGCTAGATCCGAACCGCCGTTTGCTGTTTGGGCGGGATCTGGTGTGGGGTTTCTCTAGTCACTGTTGGTATCTTCGCACGTGCTTTTGGGAGATTTCGCTTAGGGTTTTTCGATCCCGTCTTCCTCAAATTATCGGATCTAATTGCCCTCATCCAATGAAAGCAAGTATTTATCTTGTACAAATTTCTGTTCTGGTACAAGCGTTTAATTTGAAAATACCACAAATAGTTAGTAGTTGTCGCATCTCCTTGACTCGTCGTTGTTGATCAAATATTAATCCTCATCAATTCCATAATCTTAAGAGTCACAACAATTTCATTGTTATATTACAACTACTTTGACTCATTTTATCCCATAGTCACATGAACATATGAAATTAAGAACCCTAGGTTTGTAGATGTGTGTTGTATCTTGTATGTGATGATCTTGCACCCATTTGAGTCGATAAATAGATATTGCTTGCAGATTTGATAACCACTACATCCGCATTTGTATCACACATTAATCTAGACTCAGAACAACCAATTATCATGCAACTTATATAAGAAAGACATTCACACTTGTTGCTGTCCTGAACTTTACTTACTATTTTGACCCATTTAAAATCAGAATCTGGACCTGAGCCCTGAACAGTAAATGTAGCTCTAGATGTCTAGTTGTCGATAGCATCCATAATTTTCGAATTCCAAGTCACAGTCTAGGAGATATCGCAGTTTTACTGTAGCTGTATTGGTAGTCGCAGATTCACAAAACTGCTGTACTTCTTTAGTTTGCAAATTAATTTAACTATGTTAACAGTAAGCGTTTGACTTGAAATTTTACATGCTGTTGCTGGACACCCTAGAGAAAGTCTCCAAATTTTCTCATAATTAATTAATAATATTTTAATACTTTTTCACATGTATAAACTCAGAATCGCAAATTCTGCCTGAACACAATAGCAGTATAGTTTGCTGTTTTGACATATGTTAGCACAACTTTTATGTACCTTAATTATATGCGTTGGAACCGGGCAGGAGTCTAGTTTCTAGATCTCCTGATGGATCCACATTTTCTATTTTGTAGCAACGGAAATCGCAGTTTTGGTACAGCAACGTCGTGCTGTCCAGATTTGAGATTTTCGTTGTTCGTGATATTTTTATTCGTGTTTACCCTCGAATATGCTATATAAATATCTCAAACTTGTTCCATGTTCATGCTTATAATTCTTGACTTGTTTCGCACACTTTCATGCTTGCTTGATAAAAATTAATAAAAGTAACAAGCCGGGGTTTAAGGGAAAGACCATAGCAGTGGACAATATAGGTAAGTGTACTCGGAAGGAGGCCCGTGTTTCCCAGTACTCGGTTCATGAACCTGTTGCACCTTGATGTATTCATGGAGCCAGTTACTTGGCTCATGAACCTATTGTATTCATGAACTCACTGTGTGGGTCTTGAACCTGTTAGTATTCACGGACTTGTTTCGTGAACCTATTATTTATTTTCGTATTCATGAACCGTGCCTGCTTGATACTTGATACCTGAGTACACCGCCTTATATATATACTCCATTACTAGGCCTAAACGAAATTGCATTGACTGTAGCAACTATGTAGTAAAAAGATGGATGCATGAAGTGCTACCTAGATAGTAATAACTACAAGAATTGAACATGATACATGCTTACTCGATACTTGATTACATGATATATGAGATTTGAAACATGAAACTTGGACTTGATACATGTTTACTTGATACTCGATGACATGTTACATGAGACTTGATACCTGAATATAATACTTGACACTTGCAATGCGATACTTGTACTTGACAACTTGATACTAGACTTGAGACGTGTTACCTGGCACTTGTACTCGATTCTTGTCACTTGATGTTGGATACACCTATATGTTCACTTGTTACTTGCTCTACTACTAGTGTTGTTATCCAGCCTGTTTACTTGGGTTGTCTACTTGCTAACTAGTCCTTGAGTTCCCACTACTTGTTGCATCTCTATTATATTCTTGATTCCAAATTTTGTTTCATATTTCTTGTACTCGTTTTTACTATTTGTGGCCCTAACTTGCACTAAGAACATTTTCTCTTGTTTTCTTTATTTTTCCCTTTGTGTTATTATTAAACAGACTTTTGAGACGAGCTGCTTGCCAGGATTGGTGAGCAAAGATTTTAGTCTTCAAGTGGATAAAAGACTTGCTTAGATTATTTATTTTTTTTGGGTTGTTAATTCTTGCTACTTAAGACTTGTAACGAGCTGATGTTCCCAAGTTTTACATTTGATCCAGACTTGAAAACTATTTATATATTATTATTTGTTTTCAATTGTTTTATGTTGCTTAATAAATTATTCATGCATGCTTGGTTATATATATATCTTGTTATATTCTTGTTATGATGCTGAGCCGATCCTACAACTTATGGATGATGTTAAAATCATTCGCTGGGCTCCATCATGCACTCGTATTCCATGTTTTTGGGAAGCGGGGCGTGACAATCGCACTTGCAATTAATTCAAATTGATCAAATGTAAATACTGTAGCAAAAGCTAAAAAAACTATATGTAAATATGTATTTATTCATTTTTTGACATTCACGACCGTGGATGCTCTAATAAGATATGAATAGGTATAAAATGCGTCAATACTTGTAGTTTCAATACGTTGATGGAAGAGGAGTCAAATACAGTGTGCATATTATTAACTATTTAATATATATATTTCCAGTCGTTAGAGCATCCACAGTCGTTTGCTATATTTGCTATTTTCTCATATTTTGAGAAAGTTGGCGCCGCAGGCGTTTCTTATTTTGCCATTTTACGGCAAACGTGGTACAGTATGTTCTCATATTTGAGAAACGAAATGACGATTCTCATAATATAAGGGACGGAACATGTTGTTCCGTCCCAATTTTTATTTTTATTTTTTTCTAATCAGATTGGATGACACATGTTGTTTCGCCCGATTTTTTTTTTTGAAAAATGATCAGACGGTACAACATGTACCGTGTGGGAAAAAAAAGGACGTCAAACGGGACAAACGTTTGAAGCCATTTTGGCTCCCGTCCAGCCCATTTTGTGGGATTTAGGGGTTAATTAGGTAGGTTTAGTGTATATTTAGTTTATATTTAATATTTAATTTAACTATTTTAATATATAATTTATAGTTAATTAACTTAAACATTATCAACTTAATTTTTTTTTTTGATTTTTCTTACTCAACGTCCTAGACGACACATGTTGTTTCGTCTCAGTATTTTTTGAGATTTTTTTAGCAAACGATCATTGCAGTGATCACGCTCATTTGCTATTTCTATTTGTGTTATTTTCTCAAATATGAGAAAGACCGTTGTGGATGCTCTTACATTACCTAACCCATAAACAATTTGAAGGATCCACACGAAAATTTAGATAATACGGAGATTTGGTGTTTGTCACATCTATGTCGATCTTTACATATGTCCGTGTAAGAAAAGAGCAAATGAATCTCATACTTATTTTCTCATTCAAAATAATTATAATTACTCAACGGGAATTTACTATAAACGATTTACATGTCAAATATGTATGAGTAAGAAAAATCCAACGTATATACCTTCTAAATAATAAAATCGCATATTAGTTGACACTTCAGAATTAATTTTTTTTATAAGACACTTCTGAAAAATATTTGCAGAAAGAGAACAGTTGTCTAAGCATTTGCGCTTATGGACTCAACAACTAAACTCGTCGTTCCCAACGGCGAGTTTAGTTGTTTCATCATCGTCGTTGGGATCCGGCGTGTTTAGTGCTATTTTTTACTTCAAAATTTCCAAAGAAGACTCGTTGTTTCTAATGGCGAGGACATTTACACTAAACTCGCTGTTTGGAATAGCGAGTTTAGTTTAAAAAAAATTCTATGAAGTTTTTTTTTGAAAATTCACTGAGTTCAATAAGATGTTCCACTCTCTGTGAAAATTTCTACATCATCGTCGTTCTCAACTGCGAGTCTAGTATAAATGTCATTGTCATTGGGAACATCCAGTCTTCTTAAAAAATTTTAAACTAAAAATTAGCACTAAACACATTGTTTTTCAACAACGAGATTAAAAAAAACTAAACTCGCTGTTGGAAACAGCGAATTTAGTTGTTGTGTTCATGAGCACAAATACTTAGACAAATACTTAGACAATTGTGCTCTTTCTGCAAATATTTTTAAAAGGTGTCTTATAAAAAAAATAATTCCGCCACTTCATGGCGCCATAAAATAATTTTAATCCTCCTCTCCAAACCCACTTCCATAACTCTGCTTCCACTTCTAATCACAAAACAACACGTGTCCCTAAATATCTCCGGACTTGAAACAATCTCCTCAATCGGTTTTAATCCATTTTGCATCCGGCCCATCTATTGGAATTGCAAGGGCTTGCTGTTCCAATTCCCCTCTTCTCCTCCATCCTCAACTCCTCATCAAAAATTCAAGGTAAGCCCAAATTTCAGTTGCTAATTATTTTTATACCAACTCCAATTTCTATCAAGACTGTTCGTTTCCCGCAATCAATCCATAATTGTCAGTTGAGTCCTCTAAAAATCGAATCTTTCGTGTTGGGTAACTCACCAATTTGAACCTTAGATTCTCAAATGGGAGAACCAACAGAACCCAGTTGGGTGCCAAAGGTTGGAATGGAGTTTAAGTGTGATGAAGATGCCTACAAATTTTACAGTGAATATTCCAAGATGGTAGGATTCAGTGTTAGGAAAGCTTGGTTGAATCGAAGAGCATCAGGTGTGATTACGTCTAGGACTTTTGTGTGCTACAAAGAAGGGTTTCAAGGGAACAAGAAGGATGATGTAATCGAGGCGAAGAAGAGGGTGAGAAACAATGAGAGAACTGGGTGTCTTGCACATATGATTGTCAAGAGAATGGAGGATGGTAGGTATCGTGTTAGCGAATTTCACCCTATGCATAACCATAACCATGAGGCTGTTTTGCCCGTGTCGAAGGATTGTTGTTTCAAGAGTTGTAGGGTGGTGAAGAAGAGGAAGAGTGACAATGTGAAGGGCAAGCCGCCGCAAATGTCCACCATTGAGTATTTGGTTAGGCAGGCCGGAGGGTATCGGCAAGTGAGCTTTGTTTCGGTTGAAGATGCGAAAGATAAGGATTGGGCGCCGAAGATTGACATGGGGTTTGAGAATGATCAGATGGCGTATGAGTTTTATGCGGAGTATGGGAGGAAGGTAGGGTTTGATGTTAGGAAAGCCTGGGTGAATAAGAGACCGTCGGGGGTGATTGTGTCGAGGACCTATGTTTGTTCTAAGGAAGGGTTTTATGGGAATAAGAAGGATGGGAGTCAAGTCGAGAACCAAGGCTCACAGCCGAATGAGCGGACTGGCTGTCTTGCACGTATGATCATTAAGCTTGCCAAGAATGGAACATATCGAGTGTCTGAGTTCAATCCGATGCATAACCATGAGCTTGCAACTGCGAGGACTGCTCATATGTTGAAATCGTATAGGGCAGCTGGAAATTCTACCAAGAGTTTGGTGGAAGATACAAAAGTAGTGTCAAATGCACAGGATTCTCTACCATTAACGCGATCTAAGAAAAAACGTCGTGCATCTGGGAAGATTAATGATGGGATGAAGATAGGAGATGTGGGGGCTATGTTGCAGTACATGCAGGAGAAGCAAACTAGTGATCATTCGTTTTATTATGTGATCCGAGTTGATGAGGAAGATCATTTAGCAAGCGTGTTTTGGGCAGATGGAAGGTCTATGGTCGACTATAGTTATTTTGGAGATGTAATTTGTTTCGACATGACATATAAAGATAATAATCATGGCATTCCGTTTGTACCATTCTACGGTGTAAATCACCACAGGCAACTTGTCTTCTTCGGTGCAGGATTGGTCTATGTTGAAACCGAAGATTCGTTCAAGTGGTTGTTCGAAACATTCAAGACAACAATGTGTGGAAAGCAACCGAAAGTAATTCTAACAGACCAAAATGAATCCATATGCAACGCTGTATCTTCGGTTTGGCAAGATACAACTCATCGTTGTTGTGTATGGCATATCCATTATAACGCAAAAAAACACTTGAGTCAAGTTTTTCAAGGCTCCCCAACATTTGCACTTGATTTCAGTAAGTGTCTCTTCGACTGTGAGGATTCGGAGGAGTTTCTATTGTCATGGGAGAGGATGTTGGAGAATTCTGATATAAAAGGCAATGTTTGGTTGAATAAGTTGTTCGAGGATAGGGAGAAATGGGCCCTCCCGTTTGGAAGAGATTTGTTGCATGCTGATATGAAAAGCATACAACAATCGGATAACTTGAATAGCATTTTCAAAGAATACCTAAGCCAAGACCGAGATATTTTGAAATTTTTTGAGCATTATGAGAGAATCATTACTGAGCATCGGCATAAAGAACAACAGGCCGATTCTTTTCCAGCTGAAATTGACTCTCTAATTGTTCCTTCACGAATGTTGAGGCAAGCTGCAAAAGTTTACACTCGTGTTATATTTGATATGTTTCAAAGGGAGTTTGAATTGTCGATGGACTTAATGGTATACAAGCGCGGGGAGGTTGATTCAATGTTTGAGTACAGGGTTACAAGTGAGGAGAAGAGTAAAGAACATTTGGTAAAGTTTGACTCTTTAAATGGTGCAATCTATTGTAGCTGCAAAAAGTTTGAGTTCATGGGGATTCAGTGTCGTCATGTGTTGAAAACACTCGACATTTTGAATGTCAAAGAGCTCCCACCACAGTACCTTATGAAGAGGTGGAGAAAGGATGCCAAGTTTGGCGCGACGGGAGAGAATCAGGGTTTTGGTAGCAATGTCGACGCAAAGTTATCCAAAGCCGAAAGGTATAAAACTCTTTGCCAAATTTTTGGTGTAATTGCTGCAAAGGCTGCTCAAACTCTTGAAGGATATTCATTTGCCGAAGACCAATCACAACGCCTAACGAACAATGTTAGCCAAATTTTGATGACGATACCTCCTGAAGAACGTCGATTTTGTTAGGTATTTGCCTATTTTGCTTACTGACATAAATTCTCTTAAAGCATTGTTCGTTTAAAGACCCTTTCTTAATAATAAAGTTTCCCCACAAAATGCAGGAATTCTTGATTTGTAGTTGGCACCAGAAGTTCATGAAGAGATGACAGCAACTTCTCTAAACTAGGTATTTACTTTGCAACATGTATATACATGCATTACATGCGATCAAGGGTTTTGCGATATGAATTTGAAGAGAACCCTCAGCGAAAGCCCCGTCCCCCCCCCCCCCCCCCCCCCCCCCCCCCCCCCCCCCCCCCCCCGCCCCGCGAACAAGAAGTAAATACAGTTGCAACTAAAAAGTACGAATCGAGCTATTCGCGAGCTATTTGGCTCGAGCTCGGTCAAAGCTCGGCTCGAACCGAGCTCGAGCTAAAAACCGAGCTCATTTCGTAAACGAGCCGAGCTCGAGTTTGGGTTTTTTTTTTTTAAGGCTAAGCTCGCGAGCTATTTGGCTCGAATACGGTCAAAGTTCGGCTCGAACCGAGCTCGAGCCGAGTTCGAGCTCAAAATTGAGCTCGTTTCGTAAACGAGCTGAGCCCGAGCCTGAAGGTATTCGGCTCGGCTCGGCTCGATTGCAGCCCTACTCACAGGAATTTGTAACTTAAAACTGCAATTACTTTGTACCTTTTGTGAGGAGGCACCCCTTCTATCCATGTGGGAGTTGATTGAAACTCATTTTGGTTGTATGATCAAGAATACTTATTATAATTAATCCCCTGTGCAAAATTCAAATTTCCAATCATATACTGGATAAAAGAAACTACATATAAAGTTCTCTGATAATTTCAGAAGATGTTCAAACAATACACATGTACTTTGTATAACATGAACACGAGGCATCCGTCTGGAGGCCGAGAATGAATGCCCGTTTGAGTAGATAGGTGAGGAGCCAACGAACGGTGAGGACGTGAGGACCATGCAGACATGATTGCCTAGGGGCCGGGGATTGGCGGAAAGTTCTTTGTTAAATCGGCATATGATATGCTCAGCGATGGGGGAGAAAGGGTGTAAGATCCAATTTGGAAGATCAAGGTTCTGCTTAAGGTCTGTGTCTTCAATGGGTTAGCTACTAGGAACACGATTCTCACTAGGGACAGCTTGGTTAGGAGACAGTGACAAGGTCCGGGAGGCTGTGTCATGTGCAACCATGACAGGGAAACGGTGTATCACATATTTATGAATTGTCAGTTTGTGATAACACTATGAGAGGATGTGTTGCGCAGATTCTGTATATCTACTCCTTTGCCAGACTCGGTTCTCATCGTGTGGGGAAATATGGAGGGATGTCAATGTGTGCAGAAACAAACATTAATATTTGGGGGATGAGAGTAGCTGAAAGGAATAATACATTTTTTTTACCAACACATAAGTATCTCATGCATCAACAATTATCATACATCTTTGAAGCTAATATGGTATTATGGTCTCAAACAGCGCATACGGAAACATCAAAGAAGGTCAAGGAGATGTATGCGGGCATCATTACCTCCACATATGAGGTAGACTCCTGGGATAGGGTGAGTAATCAACATGTGGAGAATCACTGGCCACATACTCTTGTATGAGATCTTTTTGGCTAGATCGGCACAGACTCTCGCCTATGTTATGTATTATATGTGTATGTGTATCACTTTTTTATTTTGGCTCAATTTTACTGCTAAATAAGCATTGTTATCATAATGGTGCCAGAAAGATACGATAATGTATCAAAATCCATTACTCGATCAATTTTTTCCGAGGTTAGTCAGAATTATTCCACGATGGTTGGAGATGATGTCGGAGAATTGTTCAATATATGCAGGAGAAACAGAATGAAGAAGACCTGTCTTTCTATTGTATATGCTCTGCAACTTGATCAAGAAAATCAATTAACAAACGTGTTTTGGGCAGATGGAAAATCGAAGGCCTGAGGTGATATGTTTGGATACGTCTGGCATATGGAAGACAAGCATTTCGCGGGGACATGAAAACCACAGTAGCCAAGGAAAACATGAATGTGGCACTGAAAGACTACTTGGATTCAGAGATACTTACTGGACTTCTTTAAGAACTATGAAAATTCAGTTAATGAGTGTCGTCTTGAAGAATCGCGCATGGATTGTCTTGCACACCAAAGCTTAGTGAAAATTCCTTCTTCACGGCTGTTGAGGCAAGCTGCAAATGCGTATACGTCTGCCATGTTCAAAACATTTGAAGCCGAATTTGAGATGTCGTTTGACTGTATGCTATATAAGCAGGTCGATAATTTTGTTACTTATAAAGGTGACTATTGAGCACCTCGCAAAGGACTACATTGTCAAGTTTGACCCATCAGAAGTGATGCGGTTTGTTTTTGGGATAGAGTGTGGATGCACCAGGTGTGAGTTCGGACTCAATTTGTAAGAGGGGAAGGGTTCGGTAGCGGACGGTGAGCTGTAGGCTCGCCTCGGCACTGGAGGAGCGGCTTGGATTGCCTCGCCTCGTGTACCTGCACACGGTCTAGAAACACCGGGGTTTATCCCGGTGGCAGACCCTCCGACGATCTAGTTAGTCTCTGGTGGAGGAAGGATGCTAAGACCGGGAACGCAGGAGTGGTTCACGAACATGGGGTTAATTTTGATGCCAAATTATCTAATGCTGTAAGATATAGCTTTAGATATATCTTTCAGCTTCACAAAGTTGCAGTGAACTCCCATATTTTTATCGAAAATTTGTTTGATCAACTTACGGACCAAGCACGTAGGATCGTACCAGCGACGCCACAAAAAAAAAAACTTGAGGATTGACAGGTAATTATCCAAGTGAAGTAGCTATTCAGGAAATTGAAGAATTTCTTGTTTCTATTTCGTTTATTGCCATACTATTAAAAATAAAGAAGAATTTGAAAGAAAAAATAGCAGGAAGAGGAATGAAAATGTGCAATGTAATCCAGTTAGTTCAACTAGTTTCCCTGTACAAAATTGGCCTGTGCATTTGATCTATATGTAGTCTCTACTGAACGTTACTTGTGCAAAAACAGATTGTCATAGGAATTTGATTTCTAATGCCACTTGTCAAACACCCCCATGGTTGAAGTCTTTTGAAAAAAGTAGTTTTAAAACTTAATTAGTTTAGCTCCTTAGGGAGCGTTTGGTACACGGATTGAAAAATTCCTGTGAAAGGATTACTGAGAATATGAGGTAAAGATTTCCGGGAATGTTATATTATCGCCTTTGGTACATTGCATTCCCGGGAATCCTTTATTATTGTAATTTTTTATTTTAGTTTTTTTTTTTTAATTGTTTGTTATGGAAATCACATGAGGATGCTCAAATTCCATGATTTTAGGGAAGAATATATTGTTTTATTCTAGTTTTTTTTGTTATTTTATTGTTTATTATGGAAATCCCATGGGAATCCTCAAATTCCAGCTTTTGAGGAGAATGGAATTCCTTTCCAACAAAGGATTTTGATTTCTTTGAGAATCATCATTCCTTCCAAAACTAGTTTGTCACATAGCGAAGATAATCTAAGAGAGAATATGAAATTTCATTGCACATTCCCACGTACCAAATGGTAAAAAATCATTCCTCAAGTAAAATTTTATAGTTGAAAGATTTTTTTTGGAAGTGGTATAGATACTAGCTACAAATTCCAGCGGGAAAGTAAATCAGCTTGAAAGATGCTGTGTATCACAAAGATTTTATGATAGTATCATGCAACTCTCTCTCTCAACCGATCTTCCTCTATATTACATTTTCAATATACTTGGAGGTGGAAATAATATGCAATGGTATATATATTTTTGTCTGTGATAATAAATTTTAAGATGTTGGAGGCATAATAAATTTTAAGATGTTGGAGGCAACTAAGACAACTTTATGCAATAAATGTTAAAATTGTGCGGAGCAGCAGTGTGTTGTTTAAAATGGTCAAAACAATTGTTATTGTGTGTTATGCACGTAGTAACAATATCTGAGAATTATTCGTATAATTTGCGGATAATGCCGCACTGATTTGTGACTTATTCACTTATTCGAGAAAAAAATCTGATTGAATGCGAATTATTCGTGTGATTCAGTATTGTTTTGCGAGATTCAAGTTTAGAATGATGAGATTTTGTTTTTGCGTTAAAAATTGGGTTCAATCCCAAGTTCAAGATGTCGTAAGAAAATGACACTCGTTAATTGTTTTTATTGGTTTATTTTATGTAAATAAAATTATTTTCCTATCCTCCTGTTTGTATCAGGTTTTTTATACCTCTTACTCTTATAAAGTTATGCATTCATATACCTTGTTTTATTGTTCTTTTTTAAGAATTGTCAATATTTTCTCTGATTTGCATATGTTAAATGATATGTACATGCATATCATATACATAAAGCTTCATTTAATTATATAAAAGGTACTGTCCTATTTCTTCCCCTATTTTTTTACCGGATTTGCCGAATTTTTCACGAATTCCGAACATTTGAACATCACCGAATTATTCCTAAATCCCGAACTTGTGACTTTGTTAATTATACATTAGCAACTTAAAGTAGGACATCGAAAATACTAGCCCTTTGACAATCCAATGAATTATTTGATTGAATAGTTATAAGAAGGATGATGGAGATGTTAGTGCGTATGATATAACTTTTGACTTAATTGTATGTCTCTATACTCGAACAGATGGAAAGAGTTTTAGACATATAATAGTCAAAAGATTGAAAACAAATCTTTGTTGGTTACCAAGATAAAAAAAAGGAAAACAACAATTCCAAATTTAATGGCTAGTAGAAGTTATTTAGTACACATTACAATTAATTGAAGATGGTCAAAATATTGGGGCATCTGCTTCCCTAAGTAATGGTTACGGATCCTTGTCAGACAAGGATATAAATTAGATTCTTATACCCGTGAAATAAAAAATTTAATAAACTGACTTTTTATATATATTGTAAATCCACTTTTTATTGTGAGTCTCAGTGTCTCTCACATCTTCACACCAAATTACAGAATGGGGGAAGGAATATAGTTAACCACTCTTTTTTCTTGAAGAATAAATAGTAAAACCATTCTTATGGCTTCCCCCGTCCAGCTATGAAAGCATGAGAGTCTCAAGTCTCTTGTCACTTTCCCCAATCTAATCCAATAATCTGCGCTTTAATAGCATTTTCCAGCAAAATGATAGGGTATTAAACACGAGACGATGCTTGTGTTGTGCCACACCGATCACCAGGGCCGGCCTCCCGATGGAGGCAGCGGAGGCTGCCACCTCGGGTCCCTAGCTAAATTTTTTCCAAATTTTTGGGGTCCCTAAATGTTTTTCTAGTCAAGTAAATGACAATTTGTATATTTATTTTCAGGGTGTCCCAAATTTAATTATTTGGACCATTACATTTTTTTAATTATTTGTACTAGTGCTTGATTGGTTTTAATTTCTTTGGACTTTTTTTTAGCTTTTTGTTGATTTGTATACCTGCATGGACCACATTTCGGAAGTTTGCCACTGGCCCCGTAAACTCAGGGCCGACCTTGCCGAACACCTTCAAAAATCATACACACTAACTAGTATGACATGATATAATGATTCCTCACTTGTAAGCTGAAATGTACGTATGGTTATATTCCTACCAAGCGTAGATTTTCATGAAGGGAGGAGCAACTGCACTCACAAGTAGCATTATCACATTTACCTGATATCCGGATCCAACCTGGATCGGGCATTAGACCGAAATCAACACGATCTATACAGGTCCGGATCATAAAATAAGACCTAATGCACTTCCGGATTCAGATCTGGATCCGCTCAAAATAGAACCGACTCGGACCCGAACTCGGACCCATTAAAAAATACCTCAAAAAATATGGAATTTGAACAATAGTGTTATAGAGATTTACATATAAATAGTAATTGTTGAATATAGATGTGTAAATAAAATGTTTATTCATGTACTTCAGTGCAAAAAATATTGGAACCGTAGGATATCGGGTGCAAAATACTTACGTGTAAATATTTATTTCCCTCTACTAGACCCGATAATAGTTTTTTTTAAACTGGAACCTGGACCCGGACCAGGACCCGGTTCATGCAACTCGGGGTCCGGGTCCAATTTTTTGACCCGTGAGGTATTGGATCCGGATCCGGGTAGTGGAGGATTCGATCTTATTGGACCCGATACTAGCTCTTCTCATAAGTCATATATACCTCTGCAAGATTTTCAATCCAATTGTTTAGAGTTTGGTCGATGGTTGGAGAGTGCTTTAGGATTTGCATCCTACATGATGCTCTTGCAACTTTTACATGGAGGAGAAAAACAAAAAACCCTAGATTTAGAAAGAGTTTGGAGGGAGTGGCGGCCGGGATCTCGCCGCCCCCTCCCCGATCACCGTTCAACGCCCCTTCCCTTTCGCCCTGTCACCCTTCACCCACCTCCATCTCCACCCGAATACGCAGTCCGAATCCTGGCTGCCGCGTCGACAATGCCTTCAGCGAGCTTCGCTCCCGATCTGCTGCCCTCTCCTCACTAGGCGTCGATGTCGGGGCATCCGACCTCATGTCTGGGCGTCGATCGCTCACGAAATCCGACCTTCGAGGTCGCCGACCCAGATCTGATCCCCTTAGATCTAGGCCATGGCGAGAGGGGCGCCCCCCAACCCCCACCCCACCACGTCGCAAGTCGGGGAGGTCGTCTGTCGCAGTGTCAAAGCCGGTAGGTGGTGTCGGCAGGCAACCTCAGTATCGATCGTCCCTCCCCTGTCGAAGTCGCCATACGATCGCGCCTCAAATTGCCGATGCCTGTTGTCGCGAACGATGTCGCCGACAACGGCTTTGATGTGTCGACGCCTTTGTGTGGATGGTGTGGAGGGTGTCGTAGGTTGTTTTGCACGATTGTGGAGCTTGGGCCCGAAGATGGGGTCCCTCTGTGATGTGCGCTCACCTGTCTCGATTTTCGGGATACTTGTCTCAACTGTCGCAGAGCAACTATGTTGCGCCAGAGCATCCTCCCGCGTCTGTTGTCGCGAACGCGATGAATTTGGGGCTCAAGTGTGTGAGGTTGGTGGTTCAGTATGGGGCCCGTGGGGCCAGGTCGGTGGTTGTTTGCTGTGGAAGGTGGGAACTGTGTAGCACGTTTTATTGCACGATTTTTGGGCTTGGGCCCGAAGATGGGGTCCCTCCATGATGTGCGCTCACTTGTTTGGGTGTCCAACGACGCCGTCGATACAGTCTTGACAGCGCCTACTATCAGGCTATTGAGCTTCCTTCAGCTTAGGCCACTGTCTCGTAACAGCGTCGCATATTGTCTCGTTGGGAGTAAGAGTCGAGTTGAGTCTGTGTGGTGAGAAATCGACTGAGAGAGTAAGAGCGTGAGAGAGGTAAAGGTATCATCTCCACAGCTCTCTCCTGGAGCTTGGTTTTTGGTGGGGTGAGCAAGATAGTTGTTTGGTGAGAAATCGCCCGAGTTAGCACAATTGTGAGAGAGGTGAAGGTATCATCTTCACGGCTATCTCTTTGGTAGAGCTTGTGGAAGCTGTTGGTGTGTTTGTTGGATGAGTGGTGGAGTTGGTGGGAGGGTGTGGTTGCTGTGTATGTGCCGTAGTGTCATAAGTCGGCCTGCGGGGCTTGGGCCCAAAGATGGGGTCCCCCCAACGAGGAGAAGGGAGGGACCGACGGGTGTTAAAATCCTGCCAGACTAGTTTCAGGTGGTTGTGCATGTGCCGTGGAGGCAGTGTACGAAGCTAAGCTGATGTACATATAATTTTGTTGGACCGAGCTTGTTTGTCGGCCCACCCTCTAGGATTGTTGGAGGGATTTGTTGTTTGTACGGGTCATGTTGTTTCATGTATGTTTTATTTTCTATTTGTAGGTTGTAATCTGGCACAGTTCTCTGAATTTGTATCATTAATTTCTAATTAATGAATAAGGGTGGCCATACTCTACCTTTTCCTTTAAAAAAAAGAAAAAAAAAACTTTTACATGGAGGAGACAGTTTGAGATGCATACATGGCAGGAGTAAGAGCATCCACAGTCGTGGGCTAAATACCCAAAATTTGGAAGAAAAAAAAAACGAGCTGCAGTCGTCGTCCAAATACCCAAAATTTGGGTATACGATGAACAGTTCCTTGCCAAATATAGCAGACGATTTGGCTATTTTCAAAATATAGCTAACGCAAGATTATAATCCGTCCGTCCTAATTGACGGAAGATAATCCTCCGTTTCGTACAAAAAGTACGCTGGCCCAATGATTAACCAGTTTTTGAAAAAAGAAAAAAAAAAATTGACAACCGACGGTTGATTATTACGTATGAGGAGATTAACAGTACATTATAATCCGTCGCTGGGTTTTCTTAAAAAAAAAAAAAGTCAACCGACGGTGGGTAATGATCCGTCAATCTCACTAGAAGGTGGACTATATCCCGTCCAGGAATTTTTCCTTTTTTTTTTTTTTTTTTTTTTAGTGCTTAAAAAAAAAAAAAAAAAAAAACGAAATAAAATGGGAAGGTTGATAATGATCCGTCAATCACACTAGAAGGTGGATTATATTCTGTCCAGGAATTTTTCCTTTTTTTTTTTTTTTTTTTGTCTTTTAGTGATTAAAAAAAAAATATGGGACGGACAATTATACCACGTTATTCTTAATCGACGGATAATAATCTACCGTCTGGCTATATTTTAGCTTTCAACGACTGCAGCAATATTCATTTTTTCCTATTTTTAAATTGCTATATACCCAAAAATTGGCATGAACGACTGTGGATGCTCTAAGAATGCAGATATCGGTACAAGTGTACAAGCGAGACTTGATCTCTAATCCCTTTTTGATAATCAAAAAGACTTACAACTGGATTTACAGGCACTTGCACAAGTATTATTGAAAACTTACTAAAGGGATAATGCCTGTAAGACACCGACCACCTTCAATAATGATTTGATATGATTTCTGACTTGAAAGTTGAAATTTTTTGCACTTAGTCAACAATAGAAAGATGACAACATCCACATTTAAACAAAGAGAAGAGTTGGTCTCTTCAAAAGGGCACAAAAACTAATAAACAATTCTGCAGTCCCATAATCCCAATCTCTGTTCCCCTTCCTCCTTCTAAACATATATCGCTAACTAATTAAAATAATCAAGCCTCACAAATATAGTAATAAACATGATGATCGAAAGTGTAACTTAGAAGTTGACAGCAATGTTAAAATACCATTATCTTAGTATCAGATCCAAAGTAGAGTTTGGGGGTTGGAATCAGCACCAAACTTACCTTATTCCCTCATTTGCTTCCTGAGAGAATTTAGGGCATACTAAACAAGAGTTTGTAGTGTGATACAAGAAAGTCCCTGAACAGAAAATCCTTACTTTATAGCTAATCCTAAACATAACTTTTAGCAAGAAAAATATCAAATTATCAAAAATAAATTGATGCATATGTACAATTTTTTTATTGAGTAATGTTCCATTGTGTACCAGTCCTCCGTGTGTATTCGGCCTTCCCTCCGTCGTATCGACGATCCGACCCGTTTACATTGATTTACACATTTAAATTAGTCTAAATATGTAAAACCAAATCATTTAAAATTTATTTGCCCTTCCATTGAAGTATTCCAAAATTATATGACTGAAAATCGTTATTTTTATAATCACGTAATGAGTGGACAAATGAATTTCAAATAATTTGATTTTATATATTTAGACTAATTTAGATATGTAGATCAATATAAACCGTTCGGATCGTCGACACGAGGACGGAAAGACCGAGTGCACATGGAGGCCTTATGCACAATGGAACATTTCTATTTTTTTGTCATACAGGCAATTTAAAGTTTGCCTATTCATATAACTAGTTTGCACCCTTCTCATACAAATTTGTCGCAGTATGAAAGCAAAATTTGAACTAAAATCCCATATTATTTGTCCACTACTGAAAAGCTTTATTGCTATACTACAATTATTCCTACAAGTTAGAAACGCTGCCTAAATCAATATACAAAAAGGAGAAGGGAAATAATAACATAATTAACCAAACGAAATGGAAATCCTAATTATATATCAACTTAATTAACCCGGGCCTAAGCCCAAAATACAAAGCCCGAGTCCCCGACCCGACCCGACCCAAAGCCCTCTAGGTAGCCAGCCCCCATAATTAAGTTACTAAAACCTAATAATAATTTCTCATTCTCATTACCATAATCTAAACACTAATCCCCTCCCCACTCGCCGCCTCGCTCTTCTTCTCCGACGCTGACGTGGCAGCAAACTGCCCCTTGTTATTGTGCATCCACACCTTCATCACCTGCCTCTTCACCCCAATCTCCCCACAAAACTCCTCAATCGCCACGTCATCACCCCTCCCGATCCTCCACCCCAACCGCTCTGCGAACTCCCTCATCCTCTCCTTCTGCTCCGCTGTAAACTTCGTGCGCATCCTCTTCCTCGCCGTCGAAGATCCGTCCCCGCCGTCCATCCTCGGCGGCGTCTCCGATCCCGATCTCCCGCCGCTATCCCCCGCTGGTGATGGCGTCAGCATCCGAGGCGGGATCCGTGCGATCGGCAGCGGAGGGGTGAAGAAGGAGGAAGGATGGAGGAGGAGGTGGTGGAGCTGGCCGGAGAGGCGGTGGAAGGAGCGGTGGCAGCCGCAGGCTGCGCACTTTAGCGGATCGGCGCACGACTCCATGAACTCGCCGCAGCCGTCGGTCGAGTGGCCGCCGATCGACGCCGCGTGGTTGCGCATGCACTCGCGGTAACGGTTTCCGTTACCGTTAACGGACGATTCGTAAGGTACGAGGCTCAAATCCATCATATTTTTTGTTCTTTGTTTTTTTAAATTCAAATATAATTTAATTAGTGAAAATTGGGGTTGGGTTGTTGGGATTTATGGCGGGAGGGTGTCACGTGAGGGGGTCACGTGGCAGGATGTCACGTGAGGGGGGTGATTAGACTTAACGGGGAGGGAAGTCAGGACGTGTCAGCGGATTATGGGGGATGGGTACAAATTAAGTTTGAGCTCGTGAAAGAGTCTTTAAATAATGATGAAGGGTGTGGCTCTGGGTGTGGACCTAGCATGTGAGGAGCGGCTGAGACTCTGCCAGAGTTAATTAGTGGGCGATGGTTTGTGATGATGTGATTTTTGCGAGACCCAAGTTGAGTTTATCACGATTTTTGCGGCATTTTAATTCAGACGCAGATGTTGTTAATTCTTGCAATTATTTAGAAAGCGTACATTAAAATCGTACTTTATTTCAATATGTGTGAAATGAAATTGTTTAGGATATAGGACTGATGTTATTGGTTGAATTTTATGACATTTGAAATAGAATAAACATTTACGGACAAGGCATTAATTTGGCATCCAAGATAATGAGCATCACATGATCTGTGGTAAGTTGTCAGAGCATTACGGGAATTGTGGGAACAATAATTTCTTTGAGGAGTAATGTTTCATTCACTATTAATTTCTCTACCATTTTGTTCACTATCTTAGCTGGCATACTCCTATAGGAGATTTCTCCCACCTACTTTATTTTTTTCTACTTATTGGAGTTTGCCATCCAAGGTAGTGAACATAATGATTGGTAGTGGATATAGCAATACTCTTCCTTCAGAGGTCTGTTTATTTGACAGTAGCTTCACTAATAGAAAAACAAATTCAGGAAAAAGCGTTGTGAATTTATGGTTGGATTTAAATTTGCATTGTAGCGCTTTCATAGTTCAACACGAAATTAGGGTATTCAGTGGAAAGCTGATTGTTTTTCTCCCCTATCTTTTTATACTATGCAATAAAATTATTTAATTTAATTTTCTATATAATTTTTTTTTATTTATATTTTTTTGATAACGATGATAGAGTTAACAGACTCCAGCCCAAATATATAAAAATAAAAGAATATGTATAAACATGAGAGAATTTTACACGGAATAAAACTAGAAGTAGAAAACGCGAAAATAAACAACAACAAAACAAGAAGGGGCAATGAAGAACATTGCACGCCAAAATGAAATCCAGCGAAGCAAACTGGAAGCCAAAAGCAAGAATTTTGAAGACAGGAGACATCGAGCCGAGGACACATGAACACAACACCCAGACAAAAAAGGTACACCCGAGCAGCATCAACACCAAACACAGCTAAAAATGATACTGCGAATGCCGAAATTTCCTTTTTTCTTATCATTATTTTATACTATAAATTACTTTTTTAGAACTCATTTAAACATTTTTTTTCTCTACATTAATCTTTATAGTTTAAAAATATTTTACAATCAACTAAACACCTTCAAGGCTTCAACTATTTTGGTAAAATATGATGATCAAGATTACGCAATATATATTTTCTACTATTATAACTACAGAGTTTGATATCAAAATATACTGAATAATTAGCATGTGTTATAAGTTTGGATTGACTTTCACTTTGAAGACTGCTTAATAGATAAAAACATAGAAATACATGCAAAATATTGCTATGATTTTCTTGTAATTTCAAGTGAGTCTAACTTTAGTACTGCTTTTCTTCCAATGATCAGCGTATGTGATCATGTTCTTTACCATCTATAACAAATTGAACAGAAGAAAATAGACTGAAGATACATACAATATTAGCATAGGCGATTTTTTGTCTATAATCTATAAACGAATTCTCTAATTATAATAGTAAGGAAGATAAGCATGGTTAATTATGTGGGTGACTAGCACAAATCAAACGGTGGCAAGAATGGGATGAGAGTTGCGGGGGGGACCCGAGAGTAGTTGAGATCGAGTTTGAGCAAGTTGACGTAGGATAAGTGTTTAGCTTGGACGCCTAATGGATTCCCTGGGGATTGGAGATCTTAAGCTGGGCCCCACCCCCGTTAATTTAGTCCGATACAGTGATGTCATTTGCTGTTGCAAACCACCTCGGAATTCGCATTGAATGCTGAAATTCGTTCAGGACCTACAATTTCTAACCTTTAATTAATCAATATTATATTTGTTATTGTTCCAAATATAAATACTACTGTACACCTACATTCACTTTTCTTTTAAGCATGCTTTTCGGTTTGTTTGTTAGTGGCTTAATTATCTCTTTTAAGATAAGAGCATGCTTTCATCGATGTAGAGCATGGATTTGGCATCTTTTTAAAGAGTGAAGCAAGATTGCGACTAGGAACCGGGACGCTTTTTGGGGCTACGGGTTGACTCATTTTTCACTATCGTTATCAAATGACTGTGTGGTTTGGAGACTGGGAATAAGAGATGATTTGGAGTGTTGTGAAATTTGGTGGCTTTAATGTGTGATTTGAATCTCTTTGAATTGATTAGTAGGAAAAAGTTGAGGATTTGGGCGGCTAAGTATGGGCCCACCGTAAAGATTTGATTATGAGGAAAAGTGGGCTATTTGGATTTGTTTTGGTTTAGGTGAGGTCGGCTTTGCGGCTTTAGGTGAGGTATGGTTGATGAACAAGTTGGGCTTAAGAAATTAATTTCTTGGTTTGGAAAAGTTCGGGCCAATCCGTGGAGTTTTGGGCCCAACACAAAATTGAGAGTGAGGTAGGATAAAAATGGCCTGGGGCCAGGATGGCTCTCCCTCCAAGCCAAGCCGACTCGGCCCCGGACCACCACAGGCTCGGTGCCGAGCCGTAAGTTCACCACCATGAAACCGGCCCCCCTCCGTTCCGACGGCCAGTCACGACCCTCGGTCTCCGACCCTCGGCGGTCCCACGGGCCTTCCATTCAGCCGGGTAAGGAAGGAGGATGACCTGGCGCAACCTAGGCCCTCTGATCCTCCCAGAAACATAGGACCCCTACGATCTGCCATGTCAGCTCCAAAGCCACTTGGGGTTCTTGCCATGTCAGACCTAAACCACTCTGGGCACTGCCACGTGTGCCCTAAACCGCCTGGGCCTCTTGCTACGTCAGGCCCACGGGCTTTCGGGTCCAGACCCGGCCCCAAGGCGGATCCAAACCCGGTTGGATTATCTATAAATACCAGACCCCCACTCACCTTCAAAGGTAATCAATCTTTCTTCCACAAAACCCTAGTTACTGCTACTCTCTCACAGAGACTAACTAGATCGTCGGAAGGTCTGCTACCGGGATAAACCCCGGTGTTTCTAGACCGTCTGCAGGTACACGAGGCGAGGCAACCCGAGCCGCTCCTCCAGTGCCGAGGCGAGCCTACAGCTCACCGTCCGCTACTGAACCCTTCCCCTCTTACAAATTGAGTCCGAACTCACACCTGGTGCATCCACACTCTATCCAAAAACAAACCGCATCAGAGAGATTTTCAGGTTAGGTTGGTTGGCGCGCACTTGGATCCTTGTTGTTTTATCTTTTCTTTTTTAAAAAAAAAGGGAACTAAAACAAATTACAACCGAGGTCAACAAATGCCATGTGCATCCGCCTCGAGAAGACTACTAAATTCAAAGCTCACACCACCAATAATTATAAAATACTAATGTGTGACTGCGTCTTTCAGCCATTTCATCAGTGCAAGTGAAGGGTTACCCTCACGAAATTTGTGTCCATGTTTCACTTCCACTAATCCGTCCTTATTATGGGTTGAAAAAGTGTGTGCTTGTGCGTGGAGTGAGTGTGTGGCTATGACCTTGTTATAATAAAATTATAAAAAGCAAAAAAAACTCGCGGTATGCCACTTGCCAATCCCATTTTCAGATTAGTTATTCTTAAAAATTGAGCGCTTTTTTTATAGAAAGCATACAAGCACTTGAGATTTATTACAAAATATAGTGGGATTTTTTTTTATACAATTGCTTATCAATAAAGATAGTTTGTACGCTCAGACCGTTTTTGCAACTAGGAATGTCATTTGCTGGTCTGCAACGAGCCACAACTCGAGCGGTCCGCCATCCCTTGCCCGAACTTCATTGAAATCCATCATTCCTAGCTTCCAATCGAGCGAACTGTTGCGATAGTTATTAGGAAGTGAAACATCGTGTACTAAAGTGAGGAAGTTATAATATAACCAGGGGCGGAGCCACACCCATGCCAGGGTGAGCGGCCACCCCCCCTGAGTTTGGACAGGCCCTTTGTATCGACGTAGTTTTTTTTTTTTTTTTTAATTTTTTAATGGAAGTCCATGCAGCGCTCCCCCTGAGCGTGGCTCACAAGTAAATGCCCATACAATCGCTCCTCACACTACCCGCCCCGCTCCTTCTTCTTCTGTTGCTCGCTTTTTCTTCGTTCAGTTCTTGTGATTTCGCTCCCGCTGGATGGAAATCCTGGCTCCGCCACTGAGATTTACAGGTGTGGGACACTCTATACTTGTTATAAGTGATACATAGAGCACAGCCACATCATAATAGTATACATCAAAATTATAATTAAATTTAACCCAATATGACATCAATATACTTTTCAGTTATATAATCAAAATAACATATCAATAGTCAGCAGAAAAGTGGACATTTCCATAGTCCCACGTAAAATTGCACAGAGAAGATCCATATTTCGTCACAAGCTATGAGCTTGCTATTATAAAAAATTTAACAAGTATACTAAAATTGTTGAGCTTGTGTCCGAAAGTACCGGAGAAAAGTCTCCCACATAAAGATATATTATAAACATGATGAAACTTAAAACATAAATGTTATGTCAAAGGTGAATCCACAAATTAAACTTTGTCTCCAACAAGTGCTACATAGGGTGTAACTGAAACAAGGACATAAGGGGAAGGATTGTAATTGAGATATATCTGATAATCCAACATGTACGATATATATTATTATTTTAAAAAAAAGACATTCAATATCACAAGACTAACATGATTGTTTCATGCTATTATGCTTGCTTTATATGCAGCTTTCCATCGAATATCTTCATCTTAATTGTAATTAATTCCAGTAACAATAAATATCGTCAATTTAGTTTTTAATTGGATTTAACAAGATATTGGAGACAACTAAAATGTCAGGATCCTTCAGATTCCGATGAGCTAGACGGCTGGATTCCGGCCAAGAATGGAGAAGGTCGGGAGTAAGGGTTTGAGGGAGACTGAGATTTGGGAAGAAGAAGAAGGTTAGGGATTGAGAGAGATTGAATTGATCTGAGATTGGAGAAGGAGAAGGGGATATTTGGAGAAGAAATTAGAGATTGGGGAAGAACAAGATTGATTTCATTTCTTGATTGTCCAAAACGTATTACAGGTTGGGGATTTATAGAATATTCCAATTACAAGACACGTGCAAAGCACACTATGACTACAAATTCAATTAAGTGCATACTGCACGTAAAACAAACAAACAGACACAAACAAAACAACAAACTAACAGACAACAACAAGCAGACACGAGTAGAGAAGAGGGCTGTAGACTCCGGCGACGGTGGAACTACCGGCGTCCCTAACAACTCCACCCCCCTTAAAAAAAAATGAGCTTGTCCCCAAGCTCACATTCAGAGAACTCTATCATTTGATAATGAACAGAAGTGTACATCCATCAAATCTATAACCTGCATTGGCAAATGTTCCCTCACATCAGGAGTAATATAAGCTCCAGGATCTCCAACCCCATAAAGAAGCTGCTCAGCACATGTGTTAAAGTCCAAAATACCGCCACTACCATCTGCCTTTGCAACACATACTTCTCCATCGAAGCTAATTTCAGCATATGGAAGTGATAAATCCAAAAGTTGTTCATGTGTTTTCCATTTTCATGCTGAAGGACGATGACAACATCTTTACTAGTCCAGACAAGACTTTCATCTTCCATCAGGAGATCAGCGTCTATACCAGCCAAAGATAATACAAATACAGGAATCACTCTAGTTCCATAGGTCCGGTACAGGTTTCCCTCTTTGAGGATAGCTCCATCCAAATAAGTTCTGGTATGGACATGAAATCGCCCATCCTTGTTCGTTTCTTGAAGAGAGTGACTTCGCATAGCTTTTGACACAGCAATTGCTAACTTTTCGTGCCTATGCAATGCATGTGAACCACCAATTAAAACTACCTCTTGCCCAGCATGAACCATCTTATTTACCTCTCTCAATTGCTTGGACGTCTATGCTATAGTTATGACCAGCATCAAGGATGTTGTATCTGTTATGATTCTGCCACACAATTATAGGTACCAGCAACCTCCTTGTCAGGTCCACAGTTTCAAACCTTATATCTGGGCTATAACATGTTCGATGGTAGTTGAAATCAGAGCTCCAAATTGTCCCATAAAAAGATCATTTGTCGAACTAACACTAGCAGAATCTGAACCTCCTGAAAAGATTATACTTGGCAACCGGGGTAAGGTTCTGTAACTTACGCTTCCTTCTTCAGTTTCTATTTTTCCATATGTACAAGGACCTGCTGAAAGATCAATGACAACAAATCTTCCAGACCCAAGCCAGACTTGGGATGCACCTCCCATTTCTGCTACTGTTGGTATCATGATATTAATGATAAGCCCTGTTTCACATGCTGCCCATATATAACCAACTCCAGAAATACCAACCTCAGATATTCCCAGCTCCAGTGCATATGGAGTTAATTCTGCATTTCCATTCTTCACCATGCTTGTTATAGATGGACTTTCAAATACCCCACTGTTGAAATCAGCGTACTCGAGTTCCTCATCACTGTCTTGTTTGGCCGGTTGAGGATGTAAAGAAACTTTTGAGTGCACAGGTGGAGGCCAACCATCGAGCAACAATTTTCCTCCACTAACCTTTGACTCTCTTGATGAACTCATCTTTGAGATTTTCTTAGCAAACATGAGCTTCTCCTCAATTTCTTCAATTACAATGGAGAATGTTCTAAACTTCTCTTCATAATCATCCATCAAATTTGTTTCCCATGTCACATTCTTCTTATCTAAAGCTACTGCTGCTTTATCATCTTTTTGATTTTCACCTTCAACAACATCACAATCTTCAACTACAACATCTTCTTGAATTTTTCTTCCAATATCAGCATCATCAATTTCAATTTCAAGAATGCCAAATTGATCAATCAATTTCTCCTTTCCTTGATTTTCCAATTCATCAAACACTTTCGATGACTTATCACTTCTATGATTCTCCATTTCAAGATTCTCCAAACTATCAAAAACTACTCCATCCCTATTCTTTTCACAAGAAACAACATCAATCACATTTACTTCATCTACAACCATCGATTTGTTAGAATCTTCCAACTCAGTAGAGTCAAATTGATCTATCAGTTTCTCTAAGAACAGGGACCAAGAAATTTCATGGATTCGTGGTTTGATGTGCTTATAATACCACAAAGTTGCACTCCCACTTAAACCCAACCAAGCATATTTCAGCTTCTCTGCATCAGAAATTCCATAAAATTCAAAGAAATGTTCTACTCCAAGTATCCAATTTGTTGGATCTCCTCCTTTAAAATTTGGTAACTTCACCTCTTTAAAATTCGGAAACTTCATCTTAATTGGAGCTCCCTTCAAACTAGTAGAAATGAGATGAGGATTAGTTACCTCCTTGATTGGGATTTGAGGATGACAGATCGGGAACCAAGGAGCATCGAGCGGTGGGGAATAGGGCTGCCGTAGCTTCCATATTGCCGCATCTATTCTTGCCAACGCTGCCTCAAACTTTCCTTCCATGTTGATCGACATCAAAAGGACGAGAATGCGAGGAGGACGCTGGAGGATTGCTGGAGGATCGCTGGAGGATTGCTGGAGGATCGCCGGAGAGAGTTGATTCGAGAAATGAGAGGAGGACGAGGTTGCAGCTGGTGGATCGCTGCTCTGATACCAAATGTCAGGATCCTTCAGATTCCGATGAGCTAGACGGCTGGATTCCGGCCAGGAATGGAGAAGGTCGGGAGTAAGGGTTTGAGGGAGACTGAGATTTGGGAAGAAGAAGAAGGTTAGGGATTGAGAGAGATTGAATTGATCTGAGATTGGAGAAGGAGAAGGGGATATTTGGAGAAGAAATTAGAGATTGGGGAAGAACAAGATTGATTTCATTTCTTGATTGTCCAAAACGTATTACAGGTTGGGGATTTATAGAATATCCCAATTACAAGACACGTGCAAAGCACACTATGACTACAAATTCAATTAAGTGCATACTGCACGTAAAACAAACAAACAGACACAAACAAAACAACAAACTAACAGACAACAACAAGCAGACACGAGTAGAGAAGAGGGCTGTCGACTCCGGCGACGGTGGAACTACCGGCGTCCCTAACATAAAATTGGTTATATTCAGTGGCGGAGCCAGGATTTCCATCCAGCAGGAGCGAAATTACAAGAACTGGACGAAGAAAAAGCGAGCAATAGAAGAAGAAGGAGCGGGTCGGGTAGTGTGAGGAGCGATTGTATGGGCATTTACTTGTGAGCCACGCTCAGGGGGAGCGTTGCATGGACTTCCATTAAAAAAAAAAAAAAAAAAAAAAAACTACGTCGATACAAAGGGCCTGTCCAAACTCAGGGGGAGTGGCCGCTCACCCTGGCTTGGGTGTGGCTCCGCCCCTGCCTGTAATGATATAATGTTCCTTCCCGGTATGCATGTTTCCTAAACTAAGACCCTTAAACTGTATCAAGACAAACATTGAAAACTTATCTATGCGCTTGTAACTATGTCAAACAAAAAACAACCTTTTAGTTGCGGTAGTTACGACTAAATAAAATTGGAGGTATATTGTTGTCTATCCCCAAACTAAACAAGTCCGTAGTTGAACAAGAAGACACTGTATGTAGTATTCACATTTTTACATGTTCGCGATCATCCTTTACTAAGGTCCCAATCTGTTAAGGTCCCAATCTGTTAGAAGCCTATACATCTTTCTCATTTTCAGTTTAAGGAAGATCTAGATAACCAGTAGATTCACTGTTCTGGTCCATTAGAATGTGGGGAACCTTCTAGTTGGGATTAGAGATGGTCTCCTTTGTGAAATGGCAATGAGAGAATGAAGATGAAAAGAGGGATTGGAACAAGATTTCTCTTGTGATCTTTTATCTTTGTCATCATTATAATGAAATATCTGAGTGCTGAGGTTGGGAAACTTTGGTGTAACCAATACCAAGTCTATTTTTATGTTTTTCTTGCTCCATCTTGGATGGAGTTTGTTCACAGATTTTTCTAAGATTTGGTGAATTGTATAATCACTATTGTTGACTTGCATTCCTAGTGATGACGAAAAAGCAGAATTTATAGGAAGATGATGAAGTATAGATATGTTTCAGATAGAATCATCTTGGGATTCAGTTAAGAATCAGATGGCACCCATGGTAGTTATCGTGATGTATGAGCATGGTGTTGTGCATATCAGAATCTCTACCTCAACAAACTGATGATTAGTTCGGTGTTGTTACCAATCAAAATAATAGCTACATGAAGTACAACATTATTAGATGTCAGTTGAAAACCATGGATGAAGGTTCTTATGCATAGATTAGTTTCATCCATGCTTTGATTTAAATGGGCAATGCAGAATTTTTTTCCTTTTTATCATACTGCTCGAACAAACTTTCCCATTCAGGAAATTGCAGGCAAGTGTTTTACCTCATATTTGTTGAATATATAGGTATATTCTCACTATATGAATAATATTATGTGTAATATTATTCTATGGATAACACGTGTTACACGTACTAATTGTATGGATATCGGAACGCGGGTTGAGTGGGTTTAGAACTCAGTACCCAAATCAGTATTTATCCTATAAGTACTGACTTGTGATAGTAGTCTAGGTATTCCAATATTGATACCTAGGGTAAATATCTCAAGCACCTTAGTCTAGGATATTAACCCTAATTACTATTGTTATAATCTCTCATAATCTCTAACAATATTTTCACTTCCCTTCTGAAGTTGTTTTATTTTCATGAAAATAGAAGCTCGACTTCAAGTTCCCTTTGACAGTGTCAGGCATCCACTTGATATTCTGTGCTATCGGAGCATATATAGTCATCAAGATGCTCAAAGTCAAACCACTCATTGAGGTGATTCTGAAGATCAACAACAACAACAACAACAACAAAGCCTTTTTCCCAACTATTTGGGGTCGGCTACATGAATCCTGGTTTTCCATTCTGCTCGGTTTAGTGCAATATCTTCTTCTCTGAGGTCACAAGCTATCATATCTTTTTTCACCGCTTTCATCCAAGTTAGTTTAGGTCTTCCTCTATCCCTAACTCTACCCTCTTGTGCACATTAGTATGAGACTATGCTCTCTTTTTTAGCTTTCCATTTGGGGCTATGACTCCTTGGGTTTCTAATTTTTGGTTTATGGGACAGTGTTTCTGCAATGTCTGGTGTCGAGTCCTTTGATTTTGAGAATATGGTACCCATTAGTGGAGGGATTCTTCTGAAATCTATGACAGAACTTACCTTCAACACTAGTGGATTCTGTGCTGCCTTACTTGCTACATCTACTTTATGGTTACAAACTTGACAGGTGACATTTCCTTGTGTTTTTGCAATTAGTAGTTTTGCTGGTTAGGATTTCTGCATGCGTTAGTCTTAATCTGAAGTTTAACTTTATAAACTAATTTCAGTGTAATGCATATTTTACGCGTGTGCATATCAAGGGTATTGGTGCGCATGGTTGCAATTAGTAATTGTATTAGTCAAGTTTTTGTTGTTGCTGCATGCCATCGAGTTTAGTTCTTGATTGCTTTTCATAATGGAGGAAATCAAACCCTCTTCTTTAGCATGGAATATTTTGTAGCTAATACAGTGTTTAGAATTGCTTTTCCAAGGTACGTAAACTTAAAACAAGTTTGAATTTTACGCAGTTAAAAGACTATGATATTTGTTACAACGAAGATATCCTTTAGTTGCGTTGAATGGATAAAATGATTCATATGCCCTGCCCCAACAATTTGGTATAAATGCTTGTTTATTTTATAGTTGAAGAGTACCCAACTTCCTACTCGCTTGCTCACCTTTCCCTTCCCAACTCTCTTATTGAGATGATTGCTATTTGATATCAGATGTTGTTTGCACCTGTTTACTCTTCAGCCTAATTGGTAAATCCTGATACATATTTTACCCTGCAGGGCACATTTTCTACAATGATACTGGCAAGACCTGTCTTATTACTCGAAGGAGCTGGTGCCGCGAACTGGTTGTATTCACATCTATCTGGCAGTCTGTTTGCTCGTCACTAATCATCATTTTCAGCTTTCAGCTCAGGAAAGCTGACATTGTGTCTCAGCATCTCAATCTTTTATGTGATCCACTCCATGACTTAGACCTTAAACGTTGCAGGCAATCGCAAGGTTCGTGAAGCTCACAACCTTCCTCACTTGTTCATAGTTTTAGTTGCATATTTAATTGCTATTCTTTAAGCGTACATAGAAAAAATTGGTCATCATCATTATCAAATCAGGATCAGTGATCTTTGCTCTTGTCCAATGACTCGATGATCTTTGTTCTTGGCCAACGACTGCATGTGTAGTGCAAGTGCTTCAGATATAACAGTGTCGTAGAAGTTGGCTTCATAATCATCTGAGGCATTTACCCTAACCCCCCACCCCCCACCCACGCACAAAAATAATAATAATAATAAATAAATAAAATTCGTACTACAACATGCAACAATTAACAACAATCAAACAAACAAACTAGCATTCGAGATACCGTCTTCTCAAAAATACTCCTGGGTTACAATGGTAATCATAATTTTTCTTCTTCTTGTGGTTGCTATCATCTATTCATGCCTAATCTGGAGAATTTAATTTCTTCATTAAATGCAATCAAATATGTAGCTGCACTTTCTATGGGTAAATTAGCCACAACCTACCTCAACAATCTGGCTCTTCAGAAAGAAAACTATTAGAGTGGAAATGTTCGTAAACAGTGATGTAAAAGCATTGAAGGGTTTCATCCACCAATTAGCTAGATTGTACAAATACAACACAGAAGTAGCAGAACAAACTCTAGTTTCCGATATGCAATTATACATCTCAAGGTAAACTACTTTCCAAATGGTCAACATTATAGAACTTTTGAAATCACAACATAGAGCTGACAAAGTTATTCACAGGTTTTATGTCTGGAGTTACAATCAGATGAGCTAAGGGTCAGAAGGTTTCTTTGTTTACTGCACAGAGTGCTTTGTTAGAGAGGGTAGTTTCTTATTATGTTCACTTCAAAGAGTTTGAGAGGGTTAGGCCAACAGCCAGAAGTTCTTCTGCCATCTAGTGCTCACAAGGTATCCACCGACTCCCTTGCTCTGTTTTCTCACTGCCATTGTCAGACACTCAGCTCTGTTTATGCATTGCTCCACAAATTTCTCTTTGCTATTTTTGAACAAACTGTAATTAACAAATAAAATCAGTAAATAATATGAAGAATTATCAAAAAAATTACTGGAGAATAATAGGAGTAAAGTTATCAGAGCTTTACCAAGATAAAGGGGAAGAGAAAGGGGAAGGCTTGCATTGACTTAGCACCAGAACAGAGGCTTCCAATTTCTTGACTTGGCTGAGAACAGTGTCTAGCTTGTGTCCTTCGATTACAAGTGCTTCAACTTGAACCTGATTGAATATGAGAGGAAAATATCACTATACATTTTACTACTGATGCATCCTAAAGCTGCACTTGTTAGCTTTAAGAATTAAACTGTCATATTTACATACACCAAAACAAGCAGAAAAAAATAGAATATAAAAGGGAATAGGAAGAAATAATTATGGTAAGGTTGATGACTTTTTGGTGAGATAGATGTCTTCACAATTAAAGTATGATTCCCACTTTAATATCCACTGGGTGTTTATCTTTTTACCTTTTCTTCTCAGCCCATGCTGTGCTATACTCTACAATAACTGATCTAACTAGACCTAAAAGAATTATGAAAATAGAATAGACAGTGTTTTTATTCTTTCATCACAAATAACAACAATACAAACAAGATGATTAGCTAATATCTAATAGGTAGTCTATTATATACCCTGTAACATAAAAGCTAAGCTAAGAAAAGCACTAGATGTTTAAATGATAAACCTCAGGCTTGCAAGCCTTGCAGAGTGAAGCAAGTGACTGGACAAGATAAGTTGCCTCCTCTTCCTCTTTGTTGTAAGCATTAGAAGAAGCAGAAGATGAAGAGTGATGAGGGCTGTGCAAAACATGAAGGAGAGTGAGGAGGTCACCTCTAGTTGCCACATGAGTTAGAGCCCACATCATAGCTTGCTTTGCTCCTGAGCTCTCATCTATGACTACCATCACCCTCTTCTTCTTCACTACATTAATCTCTCCCTCATCACCTTCACAATTGGAAGTTGAATTATAATAAGATGAACTCAGGGAAGGAACACCACAAGCTGAAGCTTCACTAAACATCTTGTGAGATCTGAGGAAGATAGTACTAGGAAGTAGGAGTAAAAAGGAGAGACCTTGTGGGTATATAAAGAGTGGAAAGAGGGGAAAGAGCGAAAGCTAAAATAGACATGTCACTGTTTAATAAAAAGAGAGAAGAAAAAAAAAATGGAGGAAACTTTATCCTAAACCCCTCACTATAAGAAATTTTATGATATACTTAGTGTACAGGAAATTTTAAGTGTTTAAAGAAAGTTGTAGAATCTAATAGTACATTAAAGTTAAATGAGGCCCTAAAGTAGATTTCCTGAAGGGAAAAAAAAGGGAAAAAAGAATTATTTATAGGGTCTGGTGATGGAGAGAGGGAATCATACACTGAAACAAAGCTATAAAAGAACCCTGCAGGCTTTGCCCCCATGTGTGATTATAGTTCTAGCATCTTGTTCATTGTACTATTCTATTGGCAGTTCAAAGCTCAGTCCTGAACGAAAACCCATTCCCAATTTTGGATTATATGGGGATTGATGTAATAATTAATGCTTAATATGAAGAAGCTAATTAATCTTGCAACATAATCACTGCTTAAATTAATCCCTTTATAACTTTGGATGGGTCCTACAAACAGGGCCCAAAAGCCTAGAACCAGAAGAGTCCAGTTTATTTGGTGTTGATGGTGATGGGGCTCATGGGTTTGGACAATTAGTAGGAGCTATGGAGTAGATGAACGTAGGTTTGTACAACCATTACTTGAGTTATACACTCAATGTCAGAATATATTCAGTCACCTATGACACTAGTTCTGGCAATCATGTTTTTTTAAAAAAAACTTTAATTAGACTGAGAAATCTCACTGATTAGATTGCTCTCACACTTCAGAATATTTTGATTTTATTTTGATTTGTTTTATTTGCAGTTTGCTGCTTCTTATGCAAAGCTATGTAATTTGGTGATAATTGTACTCTGTCTCATGTTTAGTAAGTAAAACTTCTTGTTGCTAATCATTCTACTGAGTCTCGAATCCAAAAGACTTTTTCAATTGTATATAATGTACCTTTCCAAAACAGAAACAAAAAAAATGTATATAGTGTACACATAATTAGATCAAATCCAGTAGTTAGAGCATCTGTATTTGTTGAGACTTAAAATTTTCATAATTGGCTTTTAGAAATAGGAATTATGACTTTTTGCTCTAGTCGTTCAGAGTCAACAAATGGAAAAAAATTGCACGGACACAAGATGATCTTGCGTATGGTACATTTTTTTTTTATTTAAAAAATTGCACGGACGCAAAATGATCCTGCGTCCAATTCCAATACAATTTTTTATTAAAAAAAGCACGGATGGATAATTTTTCCTTCTTAAACCTTAATTAATCTTAATTTAAATGTTAATTAAATGTTAATTAAATCTCAATTTATGCTTGTTTAATTCTTAAATCTTAATTAAATATCATTTAATTTTTAATATGTACGCATAATAATTTTTTATAGGCCTAATTTTATAGAATATTTTCTTCACATTTGGAGGGAAAAAAAATTTCGGACGGAAAATGATCTTGAGTCCGAGATTGTTTTTATAAAAAAAAAAAAAATTTGAGGCGCAACATCATCTTGCGTCCGAAATAAATAAATGTTAACTTTACGACGGACGTAAAATGATCTTTCGATTCTTATATTTGGGAAATTTCTATATCTTCTCTCAAATATAGAACGGTATTGTTCTCAAAACCCAAAATTTGGAAATATAAGGAGCAACTACATGTTTTTGGCCAAAATTTTCAAAATTTGAAAAATTGGCCAAACATCTAATAATACATTTATGTATGGTTATAACAGTTCAGTATTCACCTCAATAGAATTTCTGTATAACTTTAGAATTTTGAACTTTTTGATTTTTCAGATTTCAGATGTTTTGATTAGTTTGAACCAAACAGTTCAGGCCTTGCGCCAAACACTCATCACACTCTTCAGAGAAGGTGTCAGGTCTACCTGAGTGTTGTCTTGGAGTTATCAGCCGCTGATGAAAGAAAAAAAACTTCTTGTTGAATTGGAGCTAGCAATATCGGAGAGCGGACTTCCACGGGAAGCGGAGTTGGATGCCGGGCGACGGAATGAATCATATCCATCATCACCATAGCAAAATCGACCGACACCAGGCGAACTGGTGGGAATGCAGACAGTGTCAAGACATTTGCGGGAGTGTTGATCACAACAATTACGCTTTCAGCCGTTTGAAAGTTGAGTTACAACTACTTAAAATTAGCCAAAATTCTCCTAACTGCCCAAAAGTTAAGTGGTAATATGTTAAAATCAGAAAGGGTAATTTCACGTGCCACTTGATCTTTACATTGAATAGAGAGAGATTCTTTGCTTGGAACCTATGGTTGCGTATTTTTTGGTGTCAAACATTTTGGACTGACCTGATTGGAAGTTGTGCACTGCTCTCTTGGGAGTAGGTACAAAATTTCTGCAGGCAATGCAAAGCAAAATTCAAAAGAGAGAAGAAGAAACCACAATTTTTTTAAAATTCATTGTCAGTAAGTTAAAACCAAGTTTGATGCGCATAATGTGATGTATAATATCAGGCCAAATGGATGGTTATCATAAGAGAAGTTTCTCAAAAGACTACAATCAGAGAATCTTTTCAATAGATGCAATGTGGATTGTTTCTGGTTAGGGTTTTTAGATCCATTCCAACGATAAAACAAGAAAAAAAGAAATGGGGCCCAACTATCGGCCCAATAGTTAAGTGGGCCACAAAGCTGAATTAAACGTTTCTCATAAATGGGGCATAAACATCGGCCCAGTAGTTAGCCACAAGGCAGAATCCCAATAGTTATTCACAATGTCCTTTTTGGTCTTTTACTATTTCAGAAATGGGAGCGGCTCTATCCCCGAGTTATATGAGGGGGGCGAAAAAAATTAAACGGCTGAAAATTGGGCGGAACATTTGGAAAATGCCACTGAACTTCTATCTAATTACAGACGGTGCCATTTTATGGTGTTCTCATATGATGGGCCTAAACAACGGCCCAATAGTTAATAAACAAGAAGCGGGCCTAAATATCGGCCCAACAGTTTATCCACAAAGCAGAATCCCAATAGTTATTCAGAATGTCCTTTTTGGTCTTTTACTATTTAAGAAATGGGAGCGGCTCTATCTCCGAGTTATATGAGGGGGGCGAAAAAAAATTAAACGGCTGAAAATTGGGCGGGCCAGTTGGAAAATGCCACTGAACTTCTATATAATTACAGACGGTGCCATTCTATGTTGTTCTCATAAGATGGGCCTGAATAACAGCCCAATAGTTATACTGAAATGTAAATTTGTGATTGAGAAACATATTGAGTGCTGAAACACGATATTTTTTCCCTTCTCAGTCCAATGCAAGTTTGTTCACAAAATCCTGCTTCTGGCAAAAATAAAAATGCTGACTAATTGACCAAACTAAAGAGTTACCCGATAATCAGAGGTACAATTCAACCTTTCTCGCTCTTGTAAGGATCATATACCTATCGTGATTCTTCACAGCAAAGGCATCGGTTCGATTCTATACCAAATTCTATACCGAAAACATGCGCGTCCGTCATTGACAAATGACGAGCTGATTACTAAGAACTGGAGCTGTAAGCAGAGACTTGAGAAATAACAATCAATCTATATTTATTACAACAGAGACATCGTCTTCGTGAAGGAAAAAGTAACAAAGCTACTGGAAACAGCGAGTTTTCTTTCAAAATTTTGAACTAAACTCACTGTTCCCGACAGCAGGTCTAGTATAAATATCATCGCCGTTGAGAACGGCCCAACGGCGAGTCTTCATTAAAATTTTTAAACTGAACTCACTGTTGGGAACGGCAAGTTTTGAGCGAGCATGAAACAACTAAGCTCGTCATTGAGAACGGCGAATTTAGTTGTTGAGTCCACGAGCACAAATACTTTAGCAACTGGTCTCTTTCTGCAAATATTTTTGAAGTGTCTTATATATAAAAAAAAATCTTTGATATTTGATTGGGAAAAAAATTTCTCATTGAGAAAATAACGTACAATTTAGTGAAGTTGTGTCATTCCCAACTCGCTTGTTCCTCATGCGTGAATAGACCGCAAAATGTCCCAGTTGACATAAAATCGGGCATACACCACTCCAATTCCTGAAGACACCTCATCCCCATCATTGTTAAGACACAAATGAGGAGATGATGGGGAATTCATACAAGTCAGCTCTTTCCCTAAAATGCTTGATCTTGACGGATTATAAGTAAGTTATCTCAGACTGTAACTTATCTAATTGTAACATATTAATTACATTCCAGTAATTAATATGTTATCTAATTGTACATCATTTGAGAGTTACATCATCGCCGTTCCCAACAGTGAGTTCAGTTTAAAATTTAAGATGAATACTCGCCGTTCCTAACGGCGATGATATTTATACTAAACTCACTGTTGGGAACAGTGAGTTTAGTTTAAAATTTTGAAAGAAAACTCGCCATTCCCAATAGCTTTGTTACTTTTTCCTTCATGAAGACGACGTCTCTGTTGTAATAAATATAGAATGATTGTTATTTCTGAAGTCTGTGCTTACAGCTCCAGTTCTTAGTAATCTTAGTAATCAGCTGGTCATTTGTCAATGACGGGCGCATCCAGTTTACTGTTATTGGCATGTTTTTGGTATAGAATTTGGTATAGAATCGAACCGATGCCTTTGCTGTGAAGAATCACGATAGGTATATGATCCTTACAAGAGCGAGAAAGGTTGAATTGTACCTGTGATTATCGGGTAACTCTTGGTTTGGTCAATTAGTTTGCATCTTTATCTTTGCCAGAAGCAGGATTTTGTGCACAAACTTGCATTGGACTGAGAAGGGAAAAAATATCGTGTTTCAGCACTCAATATGTTTCTCAATCACAAATTTACATTTCAGTATAACTATTGGGCCGTCATTCAGGCCCATCTTATGAGAACACCATAGAATGGCACCGTCTGTAATTATATAGAAGTTCAGTGGCATTTACCAACTGGCCCGCCCAATTTTCAGCCGTTTAATTTTTTTTGCCCCCCTCATATAACTCGGGGATAGAGCCGCTCCCATTTCTGAAGTAGTAAAAGACCAAAAAGGACATTCTGAATAACTATTGGGATTCTGCTTTGTGGATAACTGTTGGGCCGATATTTAGGCCCGCTTCTTGTTTATCAACTATTGGGCCGTTGTTTAGGCCCATCATATGAGAACACCATAGGGTGGCACCGTCTGTAATTATATAGAAGTTCAGTGGCATTTTCCAACTGGCCCGCCCAATTTTCAGCCGTTTAATTTTTTTCGCCCCCCTCATATAACTCGGGGATAGAGCCGCTCCCATTTCTGAAATAGTAAAAGACCAAAAAGGACATTGTGAATAACTATTGGGATTCTGCCTTGTGGCTAACTACTGGGCCGATGTTTAGGCCCGTTTCTTGTTTATTAACTTTTGGGCTCTTGTTTAGGCCCATCATATGAGAACACCATAGAATGGCACCGTCTGTAATTATATAGAAGTTCAGTGGCATTTTCCAACTGGCCCGCCCAATTTTCAGCCGTTTAATTTTTTTTCGACCCCTCATATAACTCAAAGATAGAGCCGCTCCCATTTCTGAAATAGTAAAAGACCAAAAAGGACATTCTGTACAACTATTTGGATTCTGCTTTGTTGATAACTGTTGGGCCGATATTTAGGCCCGTTTCTTGTTAACTATTGGGCCGTTGTTTAGGCCTATCATATGAGAACACCTTAGGGTGGCACCGTCTGTAATTATATAGAAGTTCAGTGGCATTTTCCAACTGGCCCGCCAAATTTTCAGCCGTTTAATTTTTTTCGCCCCCTTCATATAACTCAGAGATAGAGCCGCTCCCATTTCTGAAATAGTAAAAGACCAAAAAGGACATTCTGAATAACTATTGGAATTCTGCCTTGTGGCTAACTACTGGGCCGATGTTTATGCCCCATTTATAAGAAACGTTTAATTCTGCTTTGTGGCCCACTTAACTATTGGGCTGATAGTTGGGCCCCATTTCTTTTTATTTTGTTTTATCGTTGGAAATGGATCTAAAAACCCTAACCAGAAACAATGCACATTGCACTAAATCCTCAACAACAAAGCAAAGGTTCTACTTCCACGACATTGGTAGTGGTCGCTATGATGGATGATCTACGAGTTTGTTAAAGAGAACTTGTAAGCAACTATTAAGCTGAGATCAGTGAGTCCCGTTTGAATTACTTTTTGGCAGCTGAAACTCTTGTTGTTTTTTTTACTTTATCTTTTGTTACTTTTCCTTCATGAAAACGATGATGTCTCAATCTGTTGTAATAAATATAGATTGATTGTCATTTCTTAAATCCGTGCTTACAGTTCCGGTTCTGAGTAATCCGTTCCCAATAGTGAGGATATTTATATTAGACTCATAGTTGAAAACGATGAAGATGCAGAAAATTTCACAGAGAGTAAAATATTATGTTAAACTTGGCGAATTTTTAAAAAAAAAACTCCATAGAATTTTTTAATACTAAACTCACATTTCCCAACAATGAATATAGTGTAATTGTCCTCGTTGTAGGGAATAGCGGGTCTTTATTGAAAATTTTGAACTAAACTCGTTGCGAGTTTCTAACAGCGAGTCTAGTATAAATATCCTCGCCGTTGGGAACAACGATTCTTCATTGAAATTTTTTGAACTTAACTCGCCATCGGGAACGACGAGCTTTTCAAAAAATTAGTACTAAACTCGTCGTGTCCCAACGGCGAGTATAAAATAACTAAACTCGCCGTTTGATGCTGTTTATTTCTGAGAAACGTGTGGAAGCACCAGGTGTGAGTTCGGACTCAATTTGTATTGAAGGAGATTGCCGCTCGTCTGCCGACCTTCAGTTGACCTTCTGAAACCTACGATGAGCTCGGAAAGATGTGGAAGGTTGGGCTCGGATCGGAAGGGTCGGATCCGAGGTCTTGTGTACCTGCAGACGGTCCTGAAACACCGGGGTTTGTCCCGGTGGCGGACCCTCCGACGCTCTAGTCAGTCTCTGTGAGAGAGTAGTAATAACTAGGTATATTTAAGTGGCAAAAGATTGATTACCTCAAAAGGTGGGTGTGGGTCTAGTATTTATAGAGAATCCCAACCGGGTTTGGTTCCACTTGGGGGCCGGGTTTGGATCCGAAAGCCCATGGGCCTGACGTGGCAGAAGGCCCAGGGGGTTTAGGGCGGACGTGGCGATACCAGGAGTGGTATAGGGCTGACGTGGCGAAACCCTTGGTGGTATTTGGAGCTGACGTGGCCCATCGTGAGCCTCCTGTGCCTCTGGGGGGAATCGGAGGGCCTAGGCTGTGCCAGGTCATCCTTCTGCCTCGCCAGAGAGGGGGGACGGCCTGTGGGACTGCCCCGGATCGGACTCCGAGGGCTACTGAGGCTCGTCGGTACGAGGAGGCCAGTACCGTGAGGGCAAACACGAGGTTCGGCACCGACCCAGAAGTGGTCCAGAGCCGAACCAGGTTGTTATTTTTACTTTTCTGAGTAGGAATAGTATTGGGCCCTGGTTGGGCCTCAGGCCATTTTTACACTGCCACACAAGCCCCCCACTCCTGCAGGGGGTGTGGAAGCTAGCCGTGGAGGAGTGTTTATGGTTGTAGAAAAAATGGGAGGGCGAATCCCAGGGCCTTCCTGGCGGTGCTGTCCTGAGGCTTTGACCGGACCTCGAGTTTGTCGAGGGTTTATGTGTCGACAAGGGTGATGGCGAGCCGTTGTTTCTTCCTGAGAAGAGTACCCGTGTGCCAGACCGGACCTCGAGCTGGCGAGGGATTATGGGCCGGTAAGGGTGAAGGCGGGTCGTTGTTTCTTCCTGAGAAGAGTACCCCGGTGCCAGACCGAACCTCGTGATGAGGGGGAATTATGGGTCGGTAAGGGTGATGACCAGCCGGTGGATCTTCCGAAGAAGAGTACCCAGGTGCCGGACAGGACCTCGAGCTGGCGAGGGATTACGGGTCGGTGAGGGTGAAGGCGAGCCGTTGTTTCTTCCTGAGAAGAGTACCCTGGTGCCAGACCGAACCTCGAGATGAGGGGGAATTATGGGCTGGTAAGGGTGATGGCCAGCCGGTGGATCTTCTGAAGAAGAGTACCCAGGTGCCAGACCGGACCTCGAGCTGGCGAGGGATTACGGGTCGGTGAGGGTCGAGCCGTTGTTTCTTCCTGAGAAGAGTACCCTGGTGCCAAACCGAACCTCGAGACGAGGGGGAATTATGGGCTGGTAGGGGTGATGGCCAGCCGGTGGATCTTCCGAAGAAGAGTACCCAGGTGCCAGACCGGACCTCGAGCTGGCGAGGGATTACGGGTCGGTGAGGGTGAAGGCGAGCCGTTGTTTCTTCCTGAGAAGAGTACCCTGGTGCCAAACCGAACCTCGAGACGAGGGAGAATTATGGGCTGGTAAGGGTGATGGCCAGCCGGTGGATCTTCCGAAGAAGAGTACCCAGGTGCCAGACCGGACCTCGAGCTGGCGAGGGATTATGGGTCGGTGAGGGTGAAGGTGAGTTGTTGTTTCTTCCTGAGAAGAGTACCCTGGTGCCAGACCGGACCCCGAGATGAGGGGGAGTTACGGGCTGGTAAGGGTGATGGCCAGCCCGTGGATCCTCCAACGAGGGGTGCCCAGGTGCCAGACCGGACCTCGAGCTGGTGTGGGGATCATAGGTCGGGCCGTTTAGGGGGCGACCCGTTGTGCCTTGGGGTTGTTTGAGTAGGGTAGTCCTTTGTTTTCGCGGAGCATTTGGGGGCGCCTTGGGACCTGTGCAAGATTCCCATTTCCTAGGTGCGTTAATGGCGCCGCCTAATAACTGTATGGCGCATGGCCTTCCGTCGTTTGGTTTTCCCCATATCATAAAGGCCGGCCCCTGGGGGGAGGCTATAAGTACCCCCCTCCCCCTTTCTCGTTGTGGTTCAGATCAAAGCAAAGGTGGACTGCTTGGCCCTTAAAGGTGTCTGCTTCGGCGGACGCCTGTTTTTTGATAATTCTTGCCCCCGGTTTTGTCGGAGAGGTAGTTTCTTTGTCGCCCGATCTTCTCTTGGATCTGATGGCCCTGATGTGGCGGTCAGATCCAGGGGGGATCCGGGTGAGAGGGATAACGACCGAACTTCGAAGGGTGAGCCGTCTGCAACAGTGGAGGTTCTATCCTTCCGAGAGGGATGAAGAGCGTTCCGGGCCGGTTGTTTGCAACTGCGAAGGTTCCGTTGCGGGAGTAGGCTGGGCCTTTGCAGTTGCATCAACTGGCTCGGAATGGAGCACTTCTTTCGGCCTTCGGGTGTTGATCTGCTTTTGACCGGGGTGCTTGCCGAGGGGGGCGTCTTGAAGCTTTGGGCCCCGGGTAGATGAGTAGTTCTCCGATTGGAGGCTGACTATTCTGTGTTCCAATAGGGCTCCAGGTTGAGGTGGTTTCTGTCTCACCCGGGAACAGTTCGGGTCTTCGGCCGATGACGCTGTAAGCCCCGAGCTGCTCGCGGGTGAAAGGGGAACCGACCCAGTCTCGGAGCCCGGGGCGTCTGTCTGAGGACGGCGCCTTAAATCTTAAAAATAAAAATGTTCCCTCCTCCGAATACTTCTTCCGCTGGCCTCCTTAACTGGCTGCCAGCCTGTCAATGGATGATGTCAGCGTCGCACGCTTCGAGGATGTGGCGCGAATTCTTAGGCGGCAGTTGCATGTTGGATAGGTGAATAGTACTCGCGGGAATCGAGGAGTCGCTTCTATCTCTTATAAATAGTCCCCCCTCTTCCCTATTTGTCCACTCCTTTCTTTTTCAAAATAAAATTCTTCAACACTTCAGCGCTTATCTTCGCGTCTTGCTGTACCAGACTTGCCCTTCCGAAGTAATCCCAGGTGAGTTAGCAAGTCTACTTAGTCTAGGCATAGATGGATAGGGCTCAGTCCGGCTCATCAGCGTCGACGTCTTGGGGGGAGGTGGAGCCTATCTCTGACTCGACGTCCTGGGAGGAGCCCGCACTCGAAGGGGAGTCAGTGCACGCTGACGAGTCTTCTGACACGGTTTTGTGGGAGGAACCGATGGTTGAGGAGGCGGCACCTGGTGCGAGGCGGTCGCGCCCTCGTCGCCCCTTCGTGGTGGAGAGCAGTGAATCGGAGGAAGCGACTGATGGTTCGGACGACGTCCGTGTTTTGGAGCCGGCTACCGAGGGTGAGAGAGGCGAGGGCGACATTGTAAGGAGATCCACGGTTCCGGGGGCGGGCCCGAGTTCCATGCTGACTGGTCGAGGGCCCTTATTCACTCCCTCGTCGGAGCGGTCCGAGAAGAGGAAGAAGGCTCCGAGGAAGGTAGGGTTGGGAACTGGTGGCTCGAGCCAGGGGACTGGTTCGCCCGCGCAGCCGAAGCATTTTCGTCAGTATCCTGACGACCTGTCCGACCAGGAGCTCTTTGGTGTGCAGGCCTCTTCGCCGAGTCGGACGAGAGTGTTGATGGACGCGATTCTGACCGCCTTGGATGGCGGTGATTTGGAAGTCTTGCAGTTGGCGTACCACATAGGTCCTAGTTACGAATTGATGCTGCCGAGCTCTACTCTACGCCCAACCGATCCCCTGTCTGCTTGGTATTGTGTCTTCCCTGTGGACGCGTTTATTTCTGGACTGAGGCTGCCGATCCATCCGTTTGTTCGGAAAGTGTTGAACTGGGCCTCCTTGGCGCCGATGCAGTATGGGCCGAACTCTTGGGAGCAGATAATCAGCTTTGTACTGATGTGCGAGGAACAACGGGTACCCTTGCGCTTGAACGTGTTCCGAGCGACGCTGATGTTGTGTTCGGCAGCCGAGGGGGTTTACTATATCTCCCCCCGGAGCAGGAGGAAGGTTGTTCATAGCCACCCTGACTCTATTAAGGACTGGAGAAAAAAGTATCTGGTGATCCGGAGTGAAGAGCCATGGGACATTCCGACTCGATGGAATTACTCCAAGCCGAGTTATCCTGTGCCGGGGCAGGGGGATCTGATGGTCGAGGAGTGGGGGTTTGTCGAGCGTCTTCGTTTGACCCCTAGTATTAATTGGACGAAGGTGACGGAGGTTCGCCTGGCGAGTGTTGGACTGAGCCCCGCCGTTCTCCGTATGTAGTTGTTTCTTTTCCCTCGATCCTTTCGTACATTCTTGCTCATTGCCCTTAATGGTTTTTTCTGCAGACATGGATGAGGCATCGATCCAAGCAAGGCGACTCGCCATGAAGAAGGAAAAGGCCGAGAAGAAGAAGGCGGAGGCGGCGAAGAGGCCGAGGGAGCTGCCCCTTGTTATCTCGGAGGTACCGCTTGAGCCGAGGGCTAAGAGGACTAGTTCGGAGACGGGCAAGGGGGGTGCCCCTTTGAGGGGTAAGGGCCCGGCGAGGGCATCCGATCTTGACAAGGGGAAAGGTCCCTTGGTAGGGGTCGAGGAGGAGGACCCGGTGGTGGAATTGTTGCCGCAGCGGTGGGCGCCGGACTGGTCGGTTCGGCTGAGCGACTGTCTGACCGAGGAAGCCCAGGCCGTAGAGGTGGTGGAGAAGCTGGCAACGCCTCGTGATCGCCAGATGATGGAGAACGAGCCCGTGGAGGTGGCGTTCACGCGCCTGGCGCAGGCCACCGTGTCGGTAAGCTTGTCGACCTCCTCCTTTCCGTTTGGTCTTGCCTTAGGAGTTTTCTTCTTATCCGCTTCTTTCGGCTGCAGGCTTGTATGCAGGGAGCTAATGCGAAGAATCTCTACGAAGCGTCCCTGTTACAAGAGCGCGCTCGGGCGGACAAGAGCGGACGAGAGACGAAGGAGATGCGGATCGAGCTCGAGGGTTCGCTTCGGAGGGAGCAGCAGATGAAGCTGGAGCTCGAGGCCAAGGACACCGAGTGGGAGAAGAGGGTGGCCTCCTTGAAGAGGAAGTTTGCCAAGGAGAAGGGGGAGTTGATAGCCGCGTTCGCCAAGGAGAGGAAAGAGCTGACGGATGCGGGCCAGCGGATGGTGATAGCCGCCCAGGATGAGTGCTACGCGAAGGCGCTCAGTCACGTGAGGCATTTCTATCCGACCCTCGATCTGTCGAACTTCGAGTACGACATGGAGATTGATGGGACCCCGAAGGTCCCTGCCGGAGAGGGGCTCGTTGACAACCCGGCTGGTGATCGTTCGGTGAACCCGATTGACGCCGAGGAGGGAAATCGAGTTGTATAGTTTTGTCTTTCTTTCTTCTTTTCTCCTTTCGATTGTATTTGCCTCCCGCGGACTGGCCCCCGCCTTTTTGTGTTCATATAAAAAAGTAATTCGGACTTGCCAAGGGTTTCGACGCTGGTCGTTTCCGGCTCTCCCCGCTTATGTGCTTCGAGTTGGCTCACTTCGTAGGTTGCGGCTTCCCTTCCCGAGGTGGGGCCCGGTCGTTCCGACGTGGCGTGCCGCTCGAGACGAGGGGAGTATTTCTGCAACGGCCTTTGCCCCGGTTGACAGCATATAAAGTGATGAAGGGGATGTGGCTCGGCCTTATTGTTTCGCGAGGGATTGGAGTGGGGCGAGGTCGGGTTTCTAGTTAAGTTACAGTCTAGGCTTGCTCTTTGCAGGAGTTCACTGGGCGCTAGGCGTCAGGGGAGAGCCTCTCTGGTTCGATGGTAGGCCCGGGGGTAGGGCTGTCCTTCTTAGGTTAGAGCATGACGGCGTTGGGGGGGATCATTGCTCCTCCGTCGATGGTCATGCAGTACGACCGCGTTGCTTCTTGGCTGCTTCGGACGGTGCCGACCCCGTGTGGGGTGGAAGATTCGAGCTCCGAATGGTAGGCCGAAGGCATCGTTTGGAGGGAGCATAATCTGGATCGGCCGAGTATGGCGTTGTGACAATTCCTTCTAGTTCGATAGGGATGTCGTAAGACCCATGTTAGGTGTATCCGGCCGGTTGGAGCTTGCTTCTAGGTAACTTCAGTTTCTCGAAGGCTTTGAGGGAAAGAATGTTCGCCGAGCTGTCGTAGTCGACAAGGATCCGGCGAACTTCACACTTAGCCATGCGGAGGCTAATGACGAGGACGTCGCGGTGGGGGAGGCGAACGCCTTCGAGGTCCTCCCCTGGGAAGGAGACTGGCACGGCTTGTAGCTCGGGAGAGGGATCGTCTTGGACAGTATTCATCCCTCGGAGGAAGGCTTTTCGGAAAGTATTTGATTCTCCTCCCATTAGCCCTCCATGGGCTCAATGTAAGATAAATGGTGTGTCCGCGGCTCCCTCGGACTCGGGATCCCGACCCGGTATGCGGCTCGGAGGGGGGTTCGGGGGCGAGTGTATCCCGCTCCTATTGTCTCGTCGACCCCGCGGGACTTCTCGGGTGAATTCTCGGAGGTATCCTCTGGAGATGAGTTCCTCAATCTCGTCTTTCAGGGCCCGGCATTGATCTGTGTCGTGTCCATAGTCTTGGTGGAAGCGGCAGTAGAAGCGCTGATCTCGGTTCTTGCCGTTGTTAGGTCGGGCAGGTAGTCGAACGATGCCTTTGTCTTCGATTTCTAGGAGGATGGCGGATATGTTGTGCGTCAAGGGAGTGTATTTCTCGAAGCGGGGGACCGGCGGGACCTTCTTCATGGCCCCCGGGTCCCTTGGAGCTTTCTTCGATGGTTCGACTTCGTCGGTCTTCCGCTTTCCCTTCCCGGTGTCATCCCTGGTATCTCCGGGGTTAAGGGCCTCTTCTGCCCTAATGTATTTCTCGACCCTACCGAGGAGGTCGGGGAAGTCGACGGGGGTTTTCTTCGCCAGAGACGCCTTCAGCTGTCCGTGATGGACGTTGTGACGGAATGCCGCTGAAGCGACGCCCGGGTCGAGGGAGGAGACCGACCTTGCCTCAGCGGTAAATCTCCGGACGAACGCTCTGAGTGATTCCCCCTCTAACTGTTTGAGTCCGAGTAACGAGGCGCTGGTCCTTTCGGTCTTCCGGCTGGTGACGAAGTGGGCGAGAAAATTACCTTCGAGTTGGTCGAAGGAGTAAACGGAGCCAGGGGCGAGCTTCGAGAACCACTCACGAGCGGGACCCCGAAGGGTGGCAGGGAAGGCTCGGCATAGCAGGGGATCCGAGGCGCTGTGAATCATCATGAGGGTTTTGAAACCCCCTATGTGATCAGCAGGATCTCCCTCGCCGTCGTAGGTCTCGAACTGAGGGGGTCGGAAATTCCTGGGTATTTCCGCTTGGAGGATGGGGGTGGAGAAGGGAGGACGGACAGGTCTGTACCCCTGAGTCGTTCTTCGGCCGCCGTCCCCTATGTGATCGAGGCGATCCTCCATCCCTTGTAGGCGCCTTAGGAGAACATCATCATCCTCCGGCTGGATTATTGAAGGGCGGGACGCGCTGGCTTCGGCGTCCGACCCCGTTTGGGAATGGAGGGTTTCTTCCCTGGGGGCCCGTCGGAGGGCTCCCATCATTTCTCTGCGGAAGTCTTGGAGCTCCTTGTGAGTGACGGGGGCTCCATCGACTTGGTTTGGTTGGTCCGAGGGTTGTCTTCCGACTCGGCTGAGCGCGGGTCTGCGCGCCTCGGGCGGTGGCCTCGGGCGGTTCGGGGCCGGGTTGGAAGCGGCCCTTCCCCTGCTGCGGGTAATCTTGCGGTTGAGGATTATTCCCCGGAGGTCGGGCTGGGCTGGCCGGCCGACGCTCCTTTGGGACTCCCGAGAGGGAGCCTTGTGTTTCGACGTGCGTGGCCTGGCTTTATCGGTGGGTGGGGGCGAGTCCCGTTGGTTGACGGAGGAAGCAGCCCCCTTGCCTTTGGAGGCCATGAGGATTCGGCTGTCGATGGCCTTTGAGGGTCTGGGTCGGATCGGCTTCTGGAGCAGCTGTTCCCACAGACGGCGCCAACCTGATGCTGGTTATTTTTTAGAAACGTGTGGAAGCACCAGGTGTGAGTTCGGACTCAATTTGTATTGAAGGAGATTGCCGCTCGTCTGCCGACCTTCAGTTGACCTTCTGAGACCTACGATGAGCTCGGAAAGATGTGGAAGGTTGGGCTCGGATCGGAAGGGTCGAATCCGAGGTCTTGTGTACCTGCAGACGGTCCTGAAACACCGGAGTTTGTCCCGGTGGCGGACCCTCCGACGCTCTAGTCAGTCTCTGTGAGAGAGTAGCAATAACTAGGTATATTTAAGTGGCAAAAGATTGATTACCTCAAAAGGTGGGTGTGGGTCTAGTATTTATAGAGAATCCCAACCGGGTTTGGTTCCACTTAGGGGCCGGGTTTGGATCCGAAAGCCCATGGGCCTGACGTGGCAGAAGGCCCAGGGGGTTTAGGGCGGACGTGACGATACCAGGAGTGGTATAGGGCTGACGCGGCGAAATCCTTGGTGGTATTTGGAGCTGACGTGGCCCATCGTGAGCCTCCTGTGCCTCTGGGGGAAATCGGAGGGCCTAGGCTGTGCCAGGTCATCCTTCTGCCCCGCCAGAGAGGGGGGACGGCCTGTGGGACTGCCCCGGATCGGACTCCGAGGGCTACTGAGGCTCGTCGGTACGAGGAGGCCAGTACCGTGAGGGCAAACACGAGGTTCGGCACCGACCCAGAAGTGGTCCGGAGCCGAACCAGGTTGTTATTTTTACTTTTCTGAGTAGGAATAGTATTGGGCCCTGGTTGGGCCTCAGGCCATTTTTACACTGCCACACCGTTGAAAATGATGCGTTTAGTTGTTGAGCAAACGCAAATACTTTGACAACTATCCTATAAATGCAAATATAGTTGTTGAGCAAACGCAAAGTGGGCCTCATAATCCATTCATTCAACATCGGCCCACAAAGAGAATTATTCGAATCGGGACCGCCCACCGGTGATTTTATATACAATCACCGCATCACCCAGCGGCTCAAAAAAATTCGAAAACCCCATTTTGAGCAGCCGAATGGGGGAAATTTGTTAACTTGTTCTCACCGCGAGTGACCACATCCACAACTGTCAGTTTCCATTAACGGGCTGGTTCCACTTTGACTGATGGATTACGTAGTCGGCTTCTCTATAGTTGGGCTTACTAAATGCTACATGTGGGCTCTTTTTTTACTTTGTTATTGTTCGAATATTGTAGCTCCCCTTGTATTTTTGCATAGCAAAAAGAAGAAAAATTCCTTACAGTTCTTGCCAATACCGATGAATGTAGGATAAGTTTTTTCTTCGGAATAAGCTCCCTTCATAGTATATTATTCACCATCTTCACTGGTGAAAAGTTAATACACCGTATCCTTATTTTTGGTAGTATTCCTGTCACTAGGCGCTGTGTGTATCGACCCGTGTAGTGCACAATTATATTCTTTATGGAAATGGAAAGTCAATTCGAGAAAAATTAGAGCAGCACAGCAGAAGAGCGCCGAGTTTGTACATGTAATTTTCTTAATCATCTTCAGAAGATCTCATATGATTTTTATCACAAATGAAGAAAATTAAAATCACAGATGAGAAAATTTTCGAAATTTTAAGAGAATTAAACAAACCTGATATCAGATTTATTTTTATTTTTTTTAAAATATTTGACGAGTATTATTTACATTTTCGGGTGTTAGATATAGCCCAGCCCAACATGTTGGTCTCGTAATCTTTATTCGGAATCAATCGCCGCCCAGTACAACTCGGCGCATTAGAGATGTATTCTCAAGTCGAGTGTGGTCACCCGTCGGTTACTATACGTAGAGTCACCCCAACATTCGCCGCTTAAAAAAAAAATTCTAAAACCATTTTTGAGCCTCCGAACGCAGGATATTGTTACCTTGTTCTCACCGCGAGTTACCACATCCTCAACCTTTGGTTTTGTTAACGGATTGGGTCCATTTTAAATGGGCCTTTTATGTTTTGTAGGTTTGTTTACATATGTTTCAGTTTCGCTACGTGCAGATAGTGTGATTTTCCTTGTACAGTATTTTGCATAGCAAAATAATAATAATAAATTTAAAAATATATATATGGGAAACATTCGCTCGTTCCGGATAACGATTGGGCCGATATTGAAGCTCAGTTTATGAGAAACACTATACAATGGCACCACCTGTAATTATATCTAAGTCCCGTGGCATTTTTTCAATTTCGCAATACAGTCACTCCCATTTATGAAAACTAGTAATTTACACACGTCTTTATAAAAATATATATATTAAAAAAAATTAGACATTATCTAACATCGAACCTAAGCCCTCATTTATATTAGTTATGCATATTAACACGTGTTAGTTTTGTTATAAATGAAGTTTGTATGGTGACAAACTTTCTCATTAAACTAGTAGAGATTTAGGATAATGTTACACCTACTACCAAATCTACTACAATTTCATTTACTACCTTAGGTGGCACACTATTAGTGGAGGTTTTTTTTTTTTTTGAAGAAAAGGTGGAATAATGCCACCCTGTTTCATTAATAAGTGATTAATAAACAACCCCGAAGTCCCGGAAAAATACAAGTGCAGTACAGGAAATAAAACATACCCCCCAACATAACCCTGGGGGGTGGGTAACAACATCCAGCCTAAAGGCAACCAAAATACAAATACAACCTACTGAGGCCTGATACAAAATATGTCATAGTGAGGCGAGAGTCCACTCATCATAATACTATTAGTGGAGGTTATTGTAGAGTATGTGGTAGAAACATTCAATAGGAGTGTGCCACCTAAAGGTAGTAAGAGAAAGTAGATTTGATAGTAGGTGTAGCATTACCCTTATAATTTACATGTGCAGTGCACGTCTTTATAAATATATATATATATTTCAAACAAAAAATCAGACGTTATCAAATCTAAGCCCTCATTTATATTAGTTATGCATGTGCATTACACGTGTTTGTTTGGTGACAAATTCTCCCATTAAAATAGTAGAGATAATAATAAATGACAAAAAAGGATATATCCTTTCCGAATTGAGAATTTCAGCCCACAAAAACAAAATTCGTGCATTTCTCATAATTATCAGCCCAATAGTTATCTTGGCCCAAAAAAGAGACTCCTATATCACGCTTATAAGTGTTAAAAGGTGGATTATTCCACCTTTTACTTCAAAAAAAAAAAAAAAAAAACACGACACAAATACGATATTAGCAAATTCCGAGTGTCTTTACTTGCACAAAGTAAGTTGAAGGCTAAAGATTTGTTCATTCCTCCTGTCATATCTACTTCATAAGAGCATCTGTAGTCGTTAATGTTATTTTTATCCATATATCGATAAATAGAAATAGAAATTTGGATTTCGCTGCACTCGTCGAAAGCTATATTATAGCAAACAATCATTTAATATTAAGCGACGGCATTTGATATGCCGTCGGAGGGCGAAAAAGCAAAAAATGGGCGCGGAATCGTCGGACGGCACACGAAGTGCCATCTGTTTAAAAAAAAAAAAAAAAAAAAAAAAATCGCAACCCGTGTGTCTAGGACGGCACATGTAGTGCCGTCCGACACATGAAGTGCCGTCCGACACACCTTAATTAATTAAACTACTAATTAATTACACTAAACACTAACTTACACTAACACTCACTGACACACTAACACAACACTAATTAACACACTAATTAATTACACTAACACACTCACTGACACAACACTTATTACACTGACACACTAAAACACACTAACTCACAAAATAATTAATTAGCTTTTTTTTTTATTTAAAGAAATCTCCAACGGACGGCACATCAAGTGCCGTCCGGGTAAAGCGGCTTTTAATTCATTTTTTGGGTTTAATAATTCGGGTAAATTATAATTTTTCCAAACGGACGGCACTTGAAGTGCCGTCCGACGAATAAAATATTAATTTTTTCAAACGGACGGCACTTGATGCTATATCGATTCTCATTTATAGCAATCTACTGTAGCGATTTATCGATAATATCGATATATAGCAAACGACTGCAGCTGTTTTTTATACCAAATATCGATATTATCGATATATAAATAACGACTACAGATGCTCTAACATCTCGGTAAATGAAGGATAAGATTGCAACGGGAGGATTCTAAGTGCGTTGGGGATTTTAGACCAATTAGCCTGATAAACTGCTCGGCTAAGATCATCACTAAGTTCCTAGCCATCCGCTTGGGAGGCATCATGGACAGTCTTATCAGTAGAACACAGACGGGATTCATTAAGGACAGATGTATCCTAGACTGCGTGGCTACTGCTGAACAAGTTATCCACCACTGCCACAAGAGCAATTCCAAGAACTTCCTCCTCAAACTGGATTTTGAGAAAGCATACGACTCTGTGGACTGGGACTGTTTGCTAGAGGCTCTCAGGGGGAGAGGTTTTGGGGACAAATGGATTAGATGGATTAAACAATATTTACATTCTAGCAAAACGGCAATTTCAGTGAATGGAAGACCTAGTCCATCGTTCCCGTGCAAGAAGGGACTCCGTCAGGGGGATCCGCTGTCCCCACTTCTATTCACTTTTGTAGCAGATGTGCTCAGAGAAATGCTTCATAATTGTCAAAGAAAAGGATGGATATCGCCTGTGGCCAGCAGCAATGCTAATCAGGGATGCACGATCCTTCAATATGCTGACGACACCCTAATCTTTGGTAATGGGACTAGAGCGGAAACAATTTGCTTTAAAGGGGTCCTTTACTGCTTTGAAGCCTGGTCAGGCCTGAGAATTAATTTCCACAAGAGCGCACTAGTTCCTATTTCACTCTCAGAAGCTGAAATTCGGGAGCATGCCACCATTCTCAACTGCGCGATAGAAGAATTTCCAATCAAATATCTAGGGCTTCCGCTCTGTCCAGGGAGGCTTACTAAGGTTGACTGGTTGCCTATTATAGACAGGGTGGAGGACAGACTGTCAGGTTGGAAAGGCAAATCACTTTCTCTTGGGGGCAGAGTGGTACTCATCAACTCTGTGTTATCCAATCTGCCCATATACTACATGTACTTTTTTGAACTCCCAAAGTGGGTGATCCAAAGGATCGACCGTATCAGGAAAAGATTCCTCTGGAAAGGTGCAGACTCAAATAAGGGAGGCTACCACCTTATTAAATGGAATATCGCATGCATGAAAAAAAGGCACGGAGGGCTAGGCATCATTGACCTCAGAGATATGAACCTGGCACTACTGGAAAAGTGGTGGTGGAAAGTGTTCCATCACTGCGGGGAAGGATGGCAGGACTTTATCCAACCTTACCTTCGAGGGAAAGGGACAAGAAGTCTAGGTTTTCAAGTAGGATCCAAAGTCTCCCGTTTCTGGAAAGGAGTTGCTAAAGCCAGCGGACCTTTCAACTCAGCAATTTCATCTTTGATCGGCAATGGTCGAACCACCAGATTTTGGTGGGACAAATGGTGCGGTCCTCATTCTCTTAAGGAAAGTTTCCCAGAGCTGTTTGCTAAAACAAATCGACCGAATATCTCGGTGGCGGAATCATGGAAAAGGGGAACTTGGAGACCGTCGTTCCAAGGAACTCTTTCTCCAAGTTTGCTACAGCAACTGCATGAATTACAAACACGCATAGTCCAGTCTGGGGTGTTATGTGCCCAAGGCCCAGATCACATGCGTTGGGAACTCGAGGAAAAGGGAAGGTTCTCGGTTAGATCACTTTACCACCGGATTCACTACCGAGGATGCAGGCCCAGCTGGGCAGCGGTACTCTGGAAGACAAAAACACCTCTGAAAATTAGAGTCTTCCTCTGGCTTGTGCTCAACAATGCCATTCTTACTAGAGAGAACCTAGCCAAGAGGCAACCTCACATTGCGACCAATTGCGGGTTCTGCAACGTACACGTGGAAAGTCTGAATCATCTATTTCTTCACTGCACTAGAAGCAAGGCCATCCTGATAGAGGTGCTGAGAGCACTAGGAACAAGTGACTTTCCAAGAGACTATGAGGAACTGTGGGTTGGTCCCAGATTTGCATCAGTCCGTCACGATATGAAAGATGCATGGTTTATTGCCATTGCGGCAACCACATGGGTGTTATGGCTAGATAGAAACAATTTTTATTTCCGTGCTTCATGTAATTCTATTTCTAGTAATCTTACTCATATCATGCATTTAATTTCCTTTTGGGCTACAGCTGCTGCTTCAGGTGCAAGAGGGAGAATTGCAAGGGTATTCCAGGTGGATGATTTTGATGACGAGGAGATAGAGATCAGGCCAACTCTAGACTGATGAGTGGACTCTCGCTTCACTATCACATATTTTGTAGCAGGCCTTGTATTTTGTATCTGTATGTTAGTTGTCTTTAGGCTGGATGATGTAACCCACCCCCCAGGATTTTGTTGGTGGTTATGTTTTATTTCCTGCACTGCACTTTTATTTTCTCGGAACTTCCGGGTTATTTATTAATCTCTTATTAATGAAACAGGGTGGCATTATTCCACCTTTTCCTCAAAAAAAAAAAAAAAAAGATTGCAACCATTCATGCTTGGTACATGTACCATGGAATCTAGAATATGAAATTAGGGTTTCGTTTGCTGAGAACACAACTAGTGTTTGCTTCAGTCAGCCTAGAAGAGCACTTTTTCTGGAGTCCCCACTCACTCACTCTCTCTCTCTCTGACTACCTATATATATGTACAGATAGATACTGGGAAGTTGAGATCTAAAAGCCGGCTAAGAGCATCTGTAGTCGCTTTGTTAAAAAATAGGTATATGGCAATTTCAGAAATAGCAAATACCGCGCATAGCACTACAGTCGTCTATACTCAAAAAATTGTTTTTTTTTGGACGAAACGAGATATCATATACTATTTGAAGATTTTCATTAAAATCTATTTTTAAAAAATGGTGAAGGACAGGAAACGATATGTTGTGTACACGACACAGTATATCACATGTGAAGGACACAGTATATCACATGTGAAGGACGGAAGATCATTTGCCGTCTCTCGAGTTTTGAAAGAAAATTTCTTCCGACAGCATATCATCTACCGCGCGAAGTATAAACGGGAAACCATCTTCCGATTTCCAAAATATGGATAAAGCTAAATCCTCCCCCAAATTTGGCCAGCTGTCCTGTTCATGCCAAACCCAAAATATGGGTATATAGACAACGATTGTGATCGTTTTTCCCAAAATATCCATTTTTTGGATATATAACCAACGACTACAGATGCTCTAAAGCCATACTCTGAAATCATTCATTCATGCATATGTAACTTTAATGTTTGAGAGGGAAAATGGAGATAGTCAATGCACTTGAGATGGTTGGTATTGGGAGGTTGTCAATCCAACCATTTCAGATAATTCGTCGGTTCGCAATTTGCTCTTTGGGGTTGAACTCCGGTTCACTTTATATTGCATATGGTTAATGATTTCTCGTTTCTTAATTATGCAGTCAATTTAGATTATATGAGTTGAGCTGGACTGCTGTGGGTCGATTCATCCCGGTTTGTGAATTGATCCATACAAATGAATGCAAGGATGACAAATTTAGATTTGACATATACTGTAGTGACCAGCATTTGGTAAATTGGGGAATAATGGAAATAGTGCAGCTAATATGCCAACCTTTGAGTGCATTGAAAGTCTTACAACAATGGAACATGATTTGAAGAGCATAAATCTCTCTTTATTGACCTATAACTTGTTTGACACTTCTAATGTCATCACAAAATCTTCAATGTTCATTATATTTTGGAGGGAGTTGATACAATAAGCACCTAGTAAGTAGTAATTGTTCGACTCATTTGGCCAGATAGTTGAAACTGAGCTATTCCAAGCAAGAAATGTTTGAAAACAGAATGATGCAAGTTAAATAACTTGAAGCAACAAAACTCTTATGACAAGAAATTTGCATTGTGGGGGTGAAAACTGGATAATCTTGCGAATTATATGAAAGACCGATACATCTTATCTATAGTATCAACGCCAAATGTTGGAATAAAATTATCTTCCATAATAATAGTAAAAAAGAATGTAAGCTAATGCATACCTGAATCCATTCAGGTGCATGTGCATTAAACTGGACAAGTTTACAAATATACGGAGAAAAGTATCCAATATCGAATGGGGCTCAAATTTAGTGTGTTGTCAGAGCATTGGTACGGAACAGCGCCTTATGCATAGATCCTTTCATATGGGAGAGTGAACATGACAAAAAGATCTTGCCTTCAGAGAAGTCATACATCAAATCCAGGCATGGCAAACTGTGAAGAGAAGCTCTCGACTCGGTATCTTAGTTCAGCGATATCCCTATTGTTTAGAAGACCCTTGAGGAATTCCTTTTGAAATTTCCCATGTTCTCTTTGAAGACTGCAAGCAATCTGAGCAGCTCTAAGAAGGAATTCAGCAATAGTCTCAAAATCTCCCTCTAAACAACCTCTTGTAGTCATTGCAGGGGTACCTGAACATACAATTATTACACAAATGGTCAACTCACATTTTATGACTTTGTTCCGGGAAAACAAATAGCGGAGAGCAATGACTTACCTATCCTCACACCTCCAGGTGAAATACAACCATTTCCACCAAATATAGGAGTTTTATTCAAGCTAATGTGGCAAGCCTCACAGACTTTCTCAAAGATCTTACCTGTTCAAACAGACGGTCAGTTAAAAAAACATGGCTCACTTGATCTTCAAGTCTGAATAAAAATGCATTTACATGCCACGAGATTACACAGATTTCATGAATCAATATTGAACACATGGAATACTGATACAATTAAATCCACCCGCTAAGCTTAGTTGGTGAATGAATATCACTGATGTATCATGTACATATGAGGCAAATCACTCATTTACATGTAGAGTATATTTTCCTCCTATAAATGGCTATTGATGTTGAATATGCAAGGATACAACATAGAAAATAGTAAAGCACATGCACAGATAGTTTAACAATGATCCTTTTCAATGCCAGTACTATAGTGCAGTTCTGTGAATAAATGCTTGTGTGGTACTCCCTTATCTAATTAGGTTTGAAGGAGCAGGACTAAAACTGGATTTATGCAAGACATAAACAGTTATAAGTGCTTAGCAAAATCTGAAGTGATGGATTGTCAACAATTCATATTAAAAGGTCACAATACCTAGAATGAATATGAATACTGGAAAGCTAGGTAAAAGGAAACAAAGTCAAGCATCATTCAGTCAGGCTATATCTTCTATTTATCTTTACCTCGTTCAGCAACCAAGCACTGAAAATAAGGCTAAATATATAAAAAGAACACAAAGTTTTGGGCCAGTTTAAAAAAAGGACACTAAGGTTTTTTTGTTTAAAAAAAGGACACAGTTTCTAAAAACTCCACTGGGTTAGTTAGGGTTAGGGTTGGGTTAGGGTAGGGTTTGAAAAAACCACTTTCATTTTCCATTTGTGTTTAAAAAAACCACATTCATCTTTTATTTGTGTTTAAAAAAACATCACTTAACTAATCAGATGTTTAAATAACCCCCCCCCCCCCCCAAACTAACCCTAACCCTAACTAACCCAGTGGAGTTTTTTGAAACTTTGTGTCCCTTTTTTAAACAAAAAAACCTTAGTGTCCTTTTTTTTAAACTGGCCCAAAACTTTGTGTCCTTTTTTTATGTTTAAGTAATCCTAATGCAAGAAATTCATAAAACGTCAAATCTAATGGACATACACAACATGCACAGTACCTGTCAACCCAAGAGTTCTTAGATCCCAAAGTATCAAGTGATTATCTGTACCCCCAGTTACTAATATGCATTTTCTTCTCAACAAGGCAGATGCTAATACTTGCGCGTTTTTCTTGACCTGTTGAATATAAGCTTTGTATTCAGAAGAAGACACTTGTTTGAAGGCTACAGCCAAAGCAGCAATATGGTTATTGTGAGGTCCCCCTTGTAACGCCGGAAAAACAGCAAAGTTTATCCTATCTTCAAAATCATATTGATCACATTCATCTGTTTGACATAGAAAAAATCCTCGTTTCTTGATCTTTTTTCCTTTCCTGAAAAATATTATACCACCCCTAGGACCCCGAAGGTTTTTGTGTGTTGTTGAAGTAACAATATCACAATAATCAAACGGGCTCAAGCACTCCTGGAAGTTGAATTTTTTTAGAATAAATAATATCAGTACTGGCATAAAAAAGACACAATACATAAAACAAATGTGAATCGTAAGAATAGGCTACACAAATTGTAAGCGAATAATATAATAGTGTCAGATCATCATAAGTCTAAAAGAAACAAAATCTAGTAATATTTGCAGCTAACAATGGCACATCCCATTTCATTTCTCAGTTGCTCATACTATCATGATTCATACACCTCCCAAGGTAATATGGCATGCTTCAAAGCAATCACTTAAAACTTGTACAACAGGAGCATCTACACAACATATTGGGTTCGGCCACATTAATCCTTTTTATATGCGTCCATGGGAACAATATGCTGAAATTTTGATCCCAAATGAACTGACTCAATAATAGTGGGAGAGGCTGGACTTAAAGAAATTAACCTGACTGCAATCAGACAACCAAACATAATCCTAGTGCAGGACGTATAATGTACAATAGGTGCTTCCTAGAAAATTGTAGGCACTATTTATTAGAATTTAATGTCTTTCTGCTGTTTGTATATATGTTGAAACCCCAAATTTTATTGGTTGACAAGACAATAAGATAGATACTTACGACTCAGTTAGCTTAGACTGTATTAGGTAGCACCCACTGGAAGGAAGTTGTAATGAATTGGCTGAGGTTAGTAAACATCAGGTAAGGAATATTGCCTTCAATTTGTAGTCATACTAGAATTACTAATTTTCTGATTCAAATAATATCAAGATATAAATATAATATTATAATATTAGGAGTGTTCATCTTGTTATGTCCATTCAAAGCACAAAACTACCCAAGATGACCCCAAACATTGCAAGCACGTGAAGTATACAGTTAATTCAATGTATAACCCACATACAACAATTTTCAGCCGTTTTTGCGAATTTCCGTATTTCATATTTTTGCGAAGTTTTTATGGAGTCCACAATTTTTTGTGGTCTTCGAGAAATTTTGTATTTCATTGTTTTGGCCGCATGTCATGCGCTATAAGTCTACAATTTTCGACCGTTTTCGTTAAATTCTGTATTTCACTGTTTTGATCGTGTTTTGTGGGTATAGTCAACAGTTTTCGGCCGTTTTCGCAAAATTTCATATTTCACTGATTTTGCCAGATTTTGTGAGCTGTATGTCGACAATTTTTTGCAATTTTTGCGAAATTTTGCATTTCATTGTTTTAGCCAGACTTTGTAAGCAGTCCATAGTTTTCAGCAGCTTTCGCGAATTTTCTTATTTCACCTTTTTTGTCATTTTTGCGAAATTCCACATTTCACTGTTTTGGCTAAATTGTATGGGATACAGTCCATAGTTTTCGGCAATTTTTGCGAAATTCCTTATTTCACTTCTTTTTGCCAAGCTGGGTAATTTCAACCTGCAACCCGTGGGTACTTGCGGGTGTACTCAGCCACCCGTACGGGCTAGGTGCGAATAAGAAAAATTGGAAAATAAAGAAAGGTTACTTTTCGACCTGACCAGTGAAAATGCGGGTCGAGTCGGTTATACCAATGAGTACTCGCGGGTACCTGTGTATTATAATAAATAGAATTAAATTAAATACACTTTAAAATCCACACCCATAACCCAATTCTCCACTATATCAACCCAAACCTGGTACACATATAAGTATAACTAAAATATAGCTAACACAAACCCATTTGTGGTACCAAATACAAATTTATTCATTTTTTCCTTCTATGTTTAGATTATAGAAAAAAGTTAAACTTTTTAGTTTTCTTTATTTGAAAATTAACTTTAAAATAGGTACCAGCTGGGAAAGAGTAATTGAGTCAGAGCCGAATGGTAAAATTTCTCTTTGTCAAGGAAAAGATGTGGGTTCGATTCCCGCTATTCGTCCATGATGAAGTAATGTGCTATGACTAAAAATTCAATATAGTGAATTCGGTTCGTTATAGTTGATTATGATACTATAGTAACTAGTTACTTCAGTAGTTATACCCTCTCGTTTATTTACCTCCCAAACAGAAACAAAAAGGTGTCAGGGCCACACGTCTGCAGGTTCTCTCACTTCTAAAGCGGAAGCCAAAATAAATAATGCAAAGCAATTAAAACGAAGTAAGAAAACGAAGTAAGAGAGAGAAACGAAGCACCTGTCATTCGTCGGTTATTAGGGACATCCCGAAAACGCCCGGGTCGAAATATGGCTTTCAAATTGAGTTCTGAATTAGTAGATTCAGCCAAAGGAAAACAGAAACTTTTTCACGGTTACTATTGGACCTGACCAGTTGGACGTGCCGATCAGGCGACCCAAACACATGGGCACCCGACCTGGCCCATTTGCCAAGTCTACTAAGTATTCTATGATATGTCCATAGGTTTTTTTCGTTTTCGCGAAATTCCGTATTTCACTATTTTGGCTAAGATTTGAGGGTCCACAGTTTCAAGTCATTTTTGTGAAATTATGTATTTCATTGTTTTGGGCAAGTTTTGTGGATTATATAGTCTATATTTTTTTCAATATGGCTACATTTTGGGAGCTAACATCCAAAATTTTCAGTCGTTTTTGCGAAATTCTGTAATTCACTGTTTTGACCACATTTGTGAGCTAACATCCTTAATTATTAGCCTTTTTTTTTGCAAAATTCCGTGTTCTACTGTTCTTGTCGAGTTTTGTGGGCTACGTAATCCAAAGTTTCCGGTCATTTTCGCAAATTTCATATTTCACTGTTTCGACCAAGTTTTGTGAATCTGGTCCACATTGTGGCAGTTTTAATGAAATTCCTTATTTTACTGTTTTGGCCAGATTTTGTGGGCTATAGTCCATAATTTATGGTAGTTTTTGCAAAATTTCTTATTTCATTTTTTTTTGCCAAATTTTGTGGACTATAGACCACCAAAGTTTTTTTGTTGTTTTCGAGAAATTCTGTATTTCACTATTTTGGTCACATTGTGTGGGTTATATAACCCACAATTTTTGGTTGTTTTCGCAAAATTATGAATTTCACAGTTTCGATCAGATTTTGTGGATTTTCATCCGTTTTCGCAAGATTTTGTATTTCATAATTGTAGCCAGTTTTTGTAGGCTATATAGTCCATAATTCTCGGTCATTTTCGCGAAATTTTGTATTTCAATATTTTGGTCAGATTTTGTGAGCTAAAATCCACAGTTTTCGACCGCTTTTGCAAACTTCTGTATTCCATTGTCTTGGTCATATTTTGTGGGCTAAAGTCCACACTTTTCAGATTTTTTTTGCGAAATCTTGTATTTCACAGTTTTGGTCACATCCACGATTTTCAGTTTTTTTTTTTTGCGAAATTATGCATTTCACTATTTTGGACATGTTTTGTCAGCAATAATCCAAGTTTTCAGCGATTATATGAAAATCCATATTTCACTATTCTGGCCAGGCATGTGAAGTACACAATTTCAATGTATAATGATCCTAAAATTGATGGGTAATGTGAATCCTCGATGGACAAACATTCCAAATAACAAGCATACCACAAGTACCTAAAATTTATACTTCATTCGTTGACGATTCACATCATTCAATTATTACCTTTGAGCTTAGAATATTACATATACTTGCAACCTATCAATGCTAGAATTTAAGTTAATAAGAAGAAAAATCTCGGAGTATAAATATCTAATTCCTTGGCTCTCTGATTTAAAGAGTGCCTTGAGATGAATGCACTTTCTTGTGCCACTTCATCCTCTATTTTGTCAACTTCCATAAACTAAGTAATGAAGATAAAACCATGAATTGGTCAAGATATCTGCTTCTAGGTTGAATGAAAAATATCCTTTATTATGGTTCTTGGCGATTTACGCTTAAAATTTTAGAACTACACCCAAAAATATAGGTCTACTCTTGTTCTTATATAGGTTGGTAATTTTGCAGCAACATAGAGAGGATCAACATGATGAGGACATATGGTTGTAAAACTTCTTAGTTTATGAAGCCTATACAAGTCTTGACAAACATTCAAGATGATAATGTGGATAAGGGTATGTATCCACAAAAATTATATTCGAACGATTTATTGATGCAAGATGAGGCCATGGAGGACAAGGCAAACTTCAAAGATAAAAAGAGATGCGCTCTCAACAAAGACACTTTAAAAATAATTTTGTCAACCATCAAAGTTCGCAACGAAACAACCCCACATCCTTATTTATAGTAAAGATGACTTTGACGACAAGAAAATCATATATCCTTCAGTGTAGTCAAAGGCAAAAGGCGCAAAGCAACTTCACTATCCTGTAAAAAGCCTAAAGCGCACTATTACTTTTTGGGGGTTTTAAAGTTTATAAATAAGATTATATGTCATGATAACATGGATCGCCCATTAGGTGGCCAACCACTAATAATCTCTGAAGCACGGATACTTCACGAAGGCTGCCGTCCCCGTATCATGTACGTATCCGATACTTATGTCCCCGTATCTTGTACATCCCCGTATCCTGCATTTTTTTATTATCCAACTATTTGATACAACTGAAACTTGTCCCACTATTTGATTTTTCTGCTTATGTTATATTGCTTAGGAACTTGCTTTGTTTACTTATGTTATTGTTTATACTTATGAACAATTATTGTAGCCTTTATGGATTATCTTATTTATGTTTAATGAAAGATATTTACCATTTTCTTATTAACAAGAGATATTATTTAGTTATGTGTAATTATTCATATATATATATATATATATATATATATATATATATATATATATATGGAAAGCTTCGGTTGTGCACTCCTCTAGTGCACACGGCGTGTGCACTAGGCCTTCGGGCGTTCATATCGACGATCCGAACCGTTCACATTGATCTACACATTTAAATTAGTCTAAATATGTAAAATCAAATTATTTGAAATTCATTTACCCATCCATTGAAGTGTTACAAAATTGTATAGTTGAAAATCATTGTTTTTTATAGTCACGTAATAGATGGGCAAATGAATTTCAAATGATTTGACTTTACATATTTAGACTAATTTAGATGTGTAGATCAATGTGAACGGTTCGGATCGTCGATATGAACGCCCGAAGGCCACCGTGTGCACTAGATGTAGTGCACAACCGAGGCTTTCCCTATACACACACACACACACACACACACACACACACACACACACACACAACCGTATCCCCGTCGTATCCCGTATCCTACTTTTTTGAAAATTGTCGTATCCCCCATACCCGTGTCCCCGTACGCGTATTGCCGTACCCGTATCGGTGCTTCATAGCTAATAATCAATCTAAATGAGAAAATTTTCTCATATATTACAAGGTCATTTTTCCATATATTAAATATTATATGCAGTATTTATATATTTTCCTTAATCATTGGAAGAATACTCCTACCAAAAGTGATCAGCATAACTTGAACCCATGACCTTCACATTCTCAAGACTGAGGCTCGTGCCTCAGCGCGCCTTGCAAGGATGAGGGGCAAATAGTCTAGGCGCTTGTGCCTTGCACCTCATGCGCGCCTCCGACTACACTAATCTCCTTGGCAAAGAATATCTTTCACCTAGTAGGCTATTGGGCCTAACAATCAAATATTTAATTTAATATTTCCACAAAGATTCACTCCTAACAAAGTTGTCCCCTTTATAATAGGCCACATAAAAGAAACAAAAATGAAATCCTACTTCGACTAATTTTAGGAGAATCTTTCTACTTATGGGAAAATCATGGTTCAATTGCTACTGGTCCAACCAGGGCATATCATTCCTTCTGAGGGGAAAAATCATACTCAAGCCCATTTCGACATCAGTTAAAATGAATCAAAATTAATTGTCAACCATGCAATAGATCCAACTAATAATAGTAATACACAATGCCATGAATATAGGTAAGCAAAACTAATTCAATGCCAAAGTTTAGCACAAAAAGTTACATGTTTCCTAAGAAAGGGTTTTATAGGATAAACATAAATAGAATATTATTTTCAGTCATTTTTGGTACACTATTATCAGGGAAGAAGTTTAATGGGGAATTTTTTTTAGTAAAGAGTAAGTTGAGTGATTCTTGTGTTCCAAGTTGGTCTAAAGAGATATTTTTTCTTTCTTGGGGAGATCAATTTTTTGGTCTCTAAGTCATTTCTACTATAAATAAGGGTATGAAGGGTTGTACAGTGCATTAATAAGTTTAATGGGTAATAAAAAATAATTTAAAGGGCTGTCTCTTTCAAGCGTCTCTCTCATTTATCATTGAAGAGTTTCTTTCGATCACTGAAATTTTATCAGTTGGGTTTCCCAAACTTCTTACTCATTTGATACACTTATATCACAAGTTCAACTAAAATCAAATTAAGTATTGGCATTTGATGTGCAAATTTTGACCATGCACACCTTTGGAGTGAGTTCAATTAAAACTTTGCCCCACATCCAACCTCATTTTGATTGGAGAAAAAACAAACAATCTGACTGTATTATATGATAAAAAGAGTACTTGAATTTAATTGATTCTGTTAGGACTCAGGAGTCAAATAAAATTGCATGCTTGCCCTTCTGAATTTCAGATGGTCAAATTTTACGTAAGAATTAGAGTGGTCAATTAAGCGCTACCAATCAAATCAACAAGTGGAATGAAAAAAAAAATCCCGATTGCTTAAATCAATGAAACACTACCTTAAATCAGCCCACCTCAACAGTTGTGGAAAGCCAACTGACATTACCCGCGCTCTACTGTGGGAATGATTTGGAATATCCAAAACTAAAAAACAGCGGTATTTGCTAGCAACCAATCAAATCAACGACAAACAACTTTTTAAGGAAGAGCATCATGAACAACTACAATCCATATTAACATAATTCACTAAATCTAAAAGAAGAAGAAGAAAACAAACCTTAGCTGCCACAAGCCCACTAATTTGCGCCATATCACACATCAACACCGCCCCACACTTATCTGCAATCTTTCGAAACCTCACATAATCCCACTCCCTCGGATACGAACTTCCCCCACAAATCAATATCTTCGGATGAAAATCCATTGCCCGCTCCTCCACCTTGTCATAATCAATATACCCCGTATGGGGATTCACCTTATACGGCAAACTCTCGAAGAAAATACTTGCCCCCGAAACCTTCTTCCCGCTCGGCGTATAATATCCATGACTCACATGCCCACCCGACAGCGTCTCCAACCCCATAATCCTATCCTTCCATAACAAAAGCCCCGTGAACACCGCAAAATTAGCGGACGTGCACGAATACGTCTGCACGTTGACCCCCCAACAGTCCTTATCCAGCCCAAACGCCGCTAGCGCTCTCTCACAACACATTTTCTCAATCTGATCAATATACTGATTCCCACAGTAATACCTCGCGCGAACCATCCCTTCCGAGTACTTATTCGTCGAGTGACTCCCCAGACAATCAAGAACAGCCTTACACACAAAATTCTCCGAAGCAATCAATTCGATCCCTTTCACCTGCCTTTGCTTCTCCTTCTCCATAATCTCAAACAAATCAGGATCCGCAGCCGCAAGCGGCTGATTCCCCCACGATTTCACCTCCGATCGCCGCTTTTCCAAGTCCGGATCAGGGACGTGTTTCTTGAATGGATGAAGAGACGACGAAGACGAGCAAGAAGAGGCCGATTCGCCTCGTTTTTGGCGCTTTATGCACATCGTGTAACCTAGGAGGCTGAACTCTTCGTCTTTGTGCGATTCCTCGTCGGAATCTTTGACGTCGTCGATCGTGTCATCGACCGATCTTTCGAGGAGTTGGAGAGGGGCCGACCGAGATTCGGCGATCGAATCGGTGAAGTTTAGAGAGAGCGAATTCGACATCGAATCCCAAACCCTAACCCTAATTGATCGAATTGCAACAGTAACAACAACAGACGCAGCGGAAACAGCGGAAGCAACGGCAGTGGAAGTAGCGGAGGGTTGAGGAGCGGCGGGAAGCTTCCATGAAGCGAAAGGTAGGAGGTTTTTTTTTTTTATTATAAAAGAGAGAGAGAGAGAAACCCTAGGATAGAGATAGAGGAAGACGAAGGAGGAGAGAAGTGAAAATCCCAGATGCTGAGGAGTTTTTTGCCATAATAGGCCACTTTTTTAAAAATATTTGAGATTATGGGCCAGTTTCGAAACTATTAGTGCTCGTGAACTACTTTGTACCATGTCAACAGCGGCCGCTTCTCATTGGCGACATTTTTATTTTAAAAGTCACTAATGAGAATAGCGGCCTATGTTTTGAAATATTTGAAATTTTTTTTGTTTGTTGTCGTTATTCCCACTAGCGATCTTACTATATATGAGGTCGTTAATTAGATTAGCGACCTAAAATAAAATTATTGAGACATTTGGCAAATTTTGGAGGATTTTTTCTCTCTTTGAAAACAAAAAAAAAACAGTGGTCGCTATTGTAAATAGCGACCTTAGTATATATGAGATCGCTAATGAAATTAGTGACCTTTAATGAATTATATTCTAACACTTGGCAAAATTTAAAAAGCTTTTACTCCCTTTAAATGTAACAATTAATTTCAAAAGGTGGCCTGCCACGGCAAAAAATTCTATTCTGATTATGGGGCATGAATCGGGTCGGGAATATGGGTTTGGTGGCGGGATTGGATGAGATTGATGGTGTACCCTACAGCGATCATAACGAATGGTATGTAGACACGTGGACATTCATGTTTTATAGGTTTTCTGCCGTGACGGAAGGACGTTAACGGAGTTTGCAAGTGAGATGGTTAATTTTGTATAAAATGACTCTTACTTTTACTAATTTGCATGCTTTTATTTACTATTTTCTTACATTTCGATTTTGTAATTATTTTGTGGCCATAATATTTTTGGAATAGTGAAAAAATTTTGAGCTTAGACTAAATGGATAAAATTTCATGTATTTGGAATGGTAATTTTTCCATGTGAAAATATAAGTATTTTTATGTATTTAAATAAAAAATTGTGGAAATTTTCTATATTTAAATTATTTTCTCTCCCCTCAACTTTTATGTCTTTTTTATTATCCTGTTTTTTTTTCTTAACCGTTCTGTTAATCTTCATCGATTTTTTGAAGAACTTTGACAAAAATTTTACGTTCTCAGATTTCGAGAAAGGGGATTGGAGATGAACACAAATGAGGAGAAAAACCGCAAGGATCTTGGGAATTCTAAGCCTCAACCCAATCGGAGACATGGATCGACGAGATTCTTCGTGATGATGGACTACGTCTTCCTCCTCATTTTTTTCAGCATCCTTTCCTACTTCCTGTACAAGCTCTTCATGTTGGGTCTGATCTAAACTCGTTGCAGATAACACCATGCCTTGGTTCTTGTTCTGAAAAATTTATACCGGTAAAGTGTATTTTGAATTACGTCGTGGAAACATCTGGTTTTTGTTGCAAATTTTGCTCATTTTTTGTAAATGATTCACCGCGATTATTTTTACATTAACGTAGTTTAACCTGGATTCACTGCGAGTGAGCCCAACGGAAAATGTTTTTTTCCGTTGCGAATATAAGTTCAATGCACACACTAGAAAATTCGGTTGTTTATCATACATTTTGGCATCGTCTCAAGTTTTGTTTGTTTGCGTCGTAACAGAAAAACTCTCAATGGAATCAGATGAAATTTGCGAAAAGAACATTATAAAGCCACAAAGAATGCGAACACAATTCAGTTATATTTGCAATAAGCAGTTTACAATTATAGCCTTACATTGTAGCATATGTATATATCATACAACTTTTGACAGAAGCATAAGGATCTAAACATATGGATGTTCAAAATATCATCCTTCAATGTTCCAGAAAACATAAATATAATTGATCATGCTTTCTGCAGTTCTGCTTTCTTTAAAATCACTGTAAAACAACTTAATATAACCCCCCAAAAAATGTGTAATACGAGTATCTGCTAACAAGGACCCATTTGACACCAAAAAATTGCTAAAAAATCGCAAGAAATTGGGAGGGGAAAAAAACATTGACGAAGGATGACTATATACAATCCTTCTGCACTGCATAAGAATTTCAAGGCCTATGGTTGGTCATGTATTGGAAACTATGGTAGTTTTCTCGAAAGATGAACTTGTGGTGGTGGTGGTGGTGGTGGTTCCGTTGTTACAGAATTTGCACGGGTCATTACAGAATTTGCACGGGCCGGAGCACTGCTCAGAGGTCCAAGTAGCTGGGACGGTCAAGAAGTATTTCGACATAAACTTGCGAAACCTCTTCTTGTACTCCTTGGGGGAAATAACAGTAGGCAATGAATTTTTAGGAACGAGGGAAGATTTCACCCAGGTCTCGAGCTGTTTGTCCCAGGTATACTGCCTTACATAGTCAATAATACCGAATACAAGTTCGTGTCTCTGCTTATCCACTCCGACTAGCAGTGAGTAATCCATGACATTGATCGACTGCAAAAAGAACAACAATAGGTATTTACTTTCCGTATTTTACAGCTACGCAAAAGTGAAATGAGCGCAAATTGTGTACGTACTGTAAGGAAAGCTGTATCATTCCAGATTGCCCTCTGAAAAAGGTGTTTGTTACGCCCAGCAATGTACATGGGAGATACACGCATATCTTCGACAAAATTTTCATCCAAAAGAACTGCTTCTGGACCACCGGCGTCAATGTATCGAGAAAAGACAGCACCTTTGAGATCATACGTGCGTGTGAAGTTGCGACCATAGAGGAGATTTTCCATCACCATCAGATCAATTTTCACTTCTTTGCCTCCTCTATTCTGTCTAACCTGTAGTAAAACAATTATTATTTTTAAATATTTTTTAAAAAAAGAATTATCCGGCCCCCACCTTCAGGCCGGTGAGGTGGCCGCCTCAGGCCCCCGACCAAAATTGTATTCCCCTTGTAAATATAGGTATGTAGTTTGTGTGTAAAAAAACTATATTGTAATTAGGGGCCCCAAAAATAATTATTTGGGCCTTTCGCCTTGGGCCCCCGGGAACTAAGGGCCGGCCCTGGCGATAAATGAAACTAAATTTAGCTATTGTAGGAGCAAACCTGATATATTCCAAATATTTTTGCGAGACAAGTTTGGCTTCCTGAGCTTATGGAGTGGGAAATATGCCTAAAGTATTCCGGGGCAAACTTCAGAAAGCATTCGGTTTCGGTCTTCTTGATTTGTTTTATGATGAACCTATCATCTAGTGTCTTTGCAAAGAAAGCCTTGCTCTTCCCACCCTGAGCATCCCATTTCTTGCATCGACTTAGCGAAGAAATGTAGGCAAGTTCAGAAGGGCAGCACATTCTTCTTAGGGCATAGAATTGTTTCGCATGAATGAAAACAACCGAATATCTACTCCTTCCACTTCCTTTTCCACTTGTTACAATAATTTCAGGATGAAGAATCTCCGAAGTTTCAGTTCCGGAAGTAGATAAGTCCCCGAAAGAATGTGATGAGAAACTTCGTGATGGGTGAATCCCTTCGAATTCTACAGATCCAGTAGACGACCAATGAGAAGAAACAGAACCCTCAGATGATAAGCTATTTGAGTTATCAACAGGTCTATCAGCCTCTCCTGCATCCTTCTCATCTGCACTCTCCTCGGAGAGCAAGAGAGCGCATGCAATGACGCTCGATATTTCATCCTCACATAGAGATATAACATTGCCATCTGCACCAATAGGGAAATGTAACGAGTTGTTCTCTTGAGGATTCAGTTTGATTGGGGAAAGGTATTTTGGAAGAAAAGAACGGATATATTCAAACTTGTGTAAAACACCATCGTAGAGATCATTTCTGTAGGTCCTTCTCAGCTCGGAAAAAGGAGCCCAGACCCAATCATTAGGGCCGTCCAAATTGGAGTTAACAGAATCGCCATTATTTGTATCATAAGCTTTCAGCTCTGATTCAGCTACTGACTGCACGTGTTCTGTTAGATTGGTCTCCTTCTCTCCAGTTGAACTGCTTGAATCAGCAATCTCGGAAACCAATGCAGTATCAGCTATACTCGCTTCCATCTCCGATTCCAAACTAGCAACATTTTGAGCATGAGCGATATGAACAGAAGAAGATTCCTCACTTTGGGTAGGATTCTCAATCGAACTTTGCAAATCCATAGCAGGACTATCCATAGTTTTCTCAACGGGTTGCTCTTCAGTGTCATCATGAGAAACATCCTTATCTTTTATGCATTGGAGAAGGGAATGCAAACGACTGTCCCAAATATACAGCTCAAAACGAAGCTCCTCGATTAACCAACTGAAACTAAGAATGTCATTTATAGCTTTCCCTAGTTGGCCACTGAAGTTAATAGCCTTCAGCAAAGAATCCTGCTTGATCAAAAAACCACAAGATGAAGAAATATATTGTGAAATTTGGTGCAGGCTTAAATCATAATTTAAAGATATACATCAAACAAAGCTGACCTCGAACTCAGTTTTTTCTTGAATCAACATCTCTTCAACTTCTCGAAGATCTTTTACTCTGCGCATACAGTTTTTGGGGTTCATTTGAAACACACCAAAATCTCCACGTTTCAACTTCTCGAGAAGGTTGGCAACCTCGAGGAAAAACGTATCTCCTTTGCGAAGAACCTTCCAGAAAGAGAGATGTCATTTACAGGTGTCACAAGTAAACAGAGAAACCTAAATGAAATAGATAATGTACTGTTACTTACTGATTTTGCCTCTTTTTTTACCCACTCCTGAGCAGTTGGATTATGTAGCTCCAGCACTGGTGGTGGCTTACATGGCGCATAGATTTCAACTGATGAATATCTAAACATCGCAACGTTGGAGCCCAATCTGTGGGTTTTTAGCAAGTACAGAGTTAATTGCAAAGAATAAGAACTATATATATATCATTTTTTGTGTGGGTAGATTGTAGAAAGACCCCTTGAGTTTCATTACTTTTGCAATTACATACTCTAATTTTAAAAAATTATTATTATTATTATATCTTTGCGTTTATATCCCCCAAAGTTTCTGGTTAGTATGGTTTGACCTCTTTCGTCAGGGAAATGTGACATTTTTGGACATCTCTATGCCTCTTCAAACTAATGACAAAAATAACTTATACATCAACCAAATAACATGGGAACTCTCCACCCTCATTTTATATTTAGGGAAAAGCAAGACATTTGAAATTAAGGAATAAATCCTACTAGAAAAATAACGAGAAGAAACCAAACCCACATCATGAGAATAAGTACCTAGGCTGTAAGCAAAGTTGGGAGGTGAACTGGGTATTTTTCATCTTGTTGGAAATGAAAGAAGAGACTAAGAACCAGAACAAAAACTACCCAGTACATAACGACCCAGAAAATATAAATAGAAAAGGAAACTGTAAATGTAGTGAAACTTCAATGAATTTAACCAATTTACACCTTTTCTACTATTTAGTGTAAAGCATAAAAGATGCTACATACCCGAAAAAACGAAGGCAGTCCCTGTCCAGTGAATGCCCACATTTAGAAGACACCCTACTAGCCAGAGAATGTCTAGAAAAGCTGAGCTCTAAAAATTTCCCGAACGAGAAATTACGTGCAGCTCGAGACATAACAACCCTTGGGGTGGATCTTGGGATCCCATTTTCATGCTCGCATTTTAAACAACGAGTCCACATCCAAATTTTCCCTTCAGATTCACCTGATAAGGATAATGCAGTTGGAAGTTGTCTGACTGCAATTGTTAGATTTCCGTTCTGGTGGGTGTAACAGTAAACATGAGCCTTTGGAGGTTCGCCACATGAAGTGCAAGTGTGTTTCTGTCAAAAAAATGCATTTACTTCCATCAGATCAGATATCAAAACATATGTAAATTACAAGATATTGCCCCTAAATTCACGCAAAATGAGCTCGAGGTTATTTTTCAACACTTCGCACCCCTACCTTAAGAGAAAAAAATAATACTTTATGCTCCTATAAATCGTTATATGACACGATATACAAACACACGCCAATTTTTTATCTCGCTAGATGCACGATACACAAACACACCAATTTTTGAGCTTGCTAGGTGAATAACCCCTATGATTGTGAACTGCAGCATGTTAGCATGCATTGACACCATAATATATATTTGTATAACAAGTTTTTATTCCTATTATTCCTATATACAACATTTATAAACATTGACTTCAAAATGAGTATATAGAATTACATAGTACGTAAACTTCATTTTTAAGGGTTATTACTTGATAAGCTAAGCAAATACTATATATCCTTGTTATAAATATCTGTTGATACACCGCTATAACCACCAATTTATTGGTTTTTTGAAGTTTACTGATTTTTGGATTTGAGCAAATATTGCAGACATGTAAAGCGTAAATTTTCATATCTACCATTATATGGGAAATAACAGCTGATATTTAAAACAATTAGTTTACTGTAGTATTTATTGTGAGACTAGTTCCACTTCAAAATAACATATAGAACAACTAAATACACTAATATGGATCTCCTTTGGCGGCTGATATTTAAAACAATTAGTTTACTGTAGTATTTATTTTGAGACTAGTTCCACTTCAAATTAACATATAGAACAACTAAATACACTAATATAGATCTCCTTTGGCGGAAGAGTACAAAAACAAGCATTTTTGTTTGTAGGTGATGTAATATGAACCAATTGCCTACCATACAACATATGAATATTTTCATAGATATGATCCATGTTTCCCCGATGTATTAGACTGCATGTGATTTTCATATATATATATATACACACACACACACAGAGTAATTGTATTGTTTGTATTAAACAGATTGTGTTTCTGATATATTTTCATCTAATATGCTAACCTGATATTTACTAATGACATGTCCCCAATATCCCTTATCCGATATCCAATATGAATAATTGTCATCCGATATCCAATATTTAGAACCTTGCTATACATATCAGCAAATAATGGCCGCCAACTACTAATAATTTTGGGGGTGTAAAATGATATTTGACATTTTGCGGAACTCCAAGGAAATACCAGCAATTTACCCTAAAAAATTATAGAAAACATAATATTGAAAGAAGAACTTTAAAAACAAAAAACAAAAACCTGTTTAAGTAAAGTGTCTCGAAGAAAACGTCCAAGTGACACATCAAGGTCTCCGTAGTACTTTATACGGTATAGATGGCTCTGCTCGCATACAACCCCTTTGGTTATACACTGACTCGACCGCAGTATCAATATGCTTTGGGGTTCTAGAACGCTCTCGATGGTATTCTTCCTTTCATTCTCAATCTTATCAGTAGTGTCATTCTCAATTGAAACATTGGGATTGGACAAAGGATCAGGCTTTTCATAGCTAGAGATGTCATCATGACCATTCACTTCAGTCTCGTGCTCATATCCTTCCAAAGATGGAGTAACAGGAAAACCACTTACACTCTCAGTATCAAGCTCCTCCATGTTAAAGTCAAAGTATGATGAAAAGAATTCAGAGTTGATAGGTGTGTAACTATCAGATAGAAAATTCTTGAGAGATGAAGAGAAGGATGGCATCCATTCAAGACGAGTCAATGCTTCAGCTTCCATGACTGTATCACCATTGGGTTTATCATAACCTAAATCTGCTTGATTATTCTCATTAGACATGAAATTAGAACCAGAGTACATGGATTCGTGAGTGGAATTCTCTAAGGACCCATTAGAACTAGGAACATTGGAATTATATGGCTGAACAGTACCATCTAAGTTGCCATCAATCAGAGAAGTATTTAGATCGGTTGCATCATTACAACAGTCTAAGGTATCTGATTTGTCTTTCAAACACCCATTTGCTTCCAGATGCGTGTCAGAGAATGAAGCTCTTTGATCAGCAAAAAATGATATTTCAAGTATTAAATGATAAGCTGCAAAGACTGTATACTGCACCACTCTCTTAACCTTCTTCAGTTCATCAATAGGAGCTCCTTTCAGTATTATCTGCAATGAATAAATTAATTGCAAGAAGAGTTACGAAACGGGATAACAAAAATAGAAACTGATTGGGTCAAAGTATTGTTCTAAGGAAGTGTTTGCTACATGGAATGCAATTTCCCCAATGATGGTAAATTCCCGAGGAATGTGAATCCTAGGAATTTTACCCCATGTGTTTGTTAAAATGCATAACATTCCTGTGAAGTTAACATTACAGCCTGGTAGTTTACGTATTCCTCAGAAATGTCACAATTTTAATCATATTTTTCCCCAAATTCTGCCATAACAAATTTTACCTAAAACTCACAAGAATTTAAATTCTCATTCAATAAAGAGGAGTACATCATTAACTAAAAGTTTATAAGAAATTTATAGCACAAATAAACAGACTTTTATATTAGATTCAACTTTCAAGAGTGCCAAAATTATACTTAACAACTAAATAAATGAATTTTCACTGGGCTTTTTTCCTTGATCAAGCATTATTTCCTCCATATGGAGGACTTCTAAAATCACAAATTCAATGCAGGGAATTTGATTGTTCCATCATTGAAAGTTGTTTGCGGTGGTAGTCTTTTATTTCTGAGAATTCTAAAATAGAATTACACCAAACATAATAATATGGAAGGAAATCTACATTATTATCTCGAATACTATGTGATTATCAAAAAAATCTAGATTAATGTGTACCAAAATCCCCTAAAAAAACTCAATAAACATTAAATTAAATATTTGAAACAGACTTAGACTCACCGTACAGCCCAAAGGTTTAGGAAAACCCTCCAAAAACATCAATGTTTTGTTCGGCTTCTTTCCAGCTTCATTATTGTTGTGTTCTTCCACGAACTTCTCAATATAGAAAGAATCACATTGCTTCACCATTGGATTGGTTGGAACTTCAGTTGCTGAAATAATTGGAGAGCCGATACAGCGAGAAATTCTATTCAAGCGCGTGAGCTTCATGTCGAAGACCAAAGTCATTCCTTCTTTCAAAAGAAACTCTTGTATGTCACGTGAAACCGATTTTTCCACCAAGACCACATTAGGATGGCATGCTTTTAGCATATCATTGATTGATTTTAAATAGTTATCTTCCTGCCAAAAGTAAAAATAATACCTGAATACAAATATCAAGACTAGAAACTGATGCTTCCATCAAAATAACCATCAGCTAAGCATACCTCTTTCATTAAATCAAATGACGACAACCCAACTTCACGCTGCCCAAGATTCCCTTGTAGGAGTAAGAGTCTAGGGTTTTTAAACTTGGTCGGCATGCGTTTGTGTGCAGTGTTTTTCTTAAATACTAAACCTTTGACGACTTGACTGAAAAATAAAAAAATTATACATGTTAATGGAATTAAGATTACCTTCAATATGATATGTTGTGCCGTTGTGGGGGGGGGGGGGTGATGGAATATTTATACCTTTCAGTACGAGCTCCACTTGCAATACATTTTACTTTCACATATGACACAGGATCCATTGCCCTTCCCTCGTTTGCTTCGGGCTTGATAAGCAAAGCAGCTTCCCACGATAAAGAAGCAATAATATCCAGCCATCTCTCACCAGGGTTTCCCTCATTACTGATATCCTCTGATGCCAAAAAACGACTTACGAGCATCTTAAATTGACCGTTCATCGCTTCCATGATTGCCTTCTCGCGTTCTTCTTTCAAACTGTTTCCATTTTCTGCATCAAATCCACTCAGATAACTCGGCTGTCCCCATTTTGTGCCGTCACCGTATTCATCATCATCATCATCATTGTTAGCAACACTATCCATGTCATCTTCAATATCAGCAGGTGCAGGTGGCTTCCATATGCGAGGATCCGATTCAATAGTAGATACAAGGGACACGTTACCGCTATGAACTACATTTTCATCACAGTTTGATTCATCTCCATCTATTATGGATCGAACATCTTCCAGAGTGTTGTTAAAAAGTCCAACTTGATCGTCATCATTACCCTCCTCCTGCTTTTCTAGCGATGAGGATCTAGATGTAAAGCTGAATTTATCATAAGAACTTGGTTTGTCGATATTTTTAAATGAATCCCTGCCTCCATGCTCTTCTAAATGAGTTGGTTCTGGTTGTGTTTGACATGTATTTAAAGTGCCATTTCCATTCTCCCTATCACATTAAAATTTTATATTAATTATCACCTTCATCAACCCCAAAAACAAAAAAAACAAAACAAAAAACCAATAGCTTACTGAAAACATCTATAACAAAATGAAAGCCCGCATCTAAATAAGTACAATAACAAAATTGAAAAGTTATCATGAAACTTTTACCTTATCTCTAGATTCATTTCTACTGCAACAACAAGGTATTAAAGGTCGATGCTATTACTTCCCCCCCGAAAAAAGATGTTACCCTTGTTCTTCTCTAGCTCCAAGCAGAAGGGAGAATAACAAATTCGGAAACACAAACGATGACGACACACTGCCCTCATCAGATCACAATGAAACTTGGTGACATAAAGATGCCAGAACCAGTCAAGAATATCTGAACCCAATACCTGATCTCCCAATATAAGCGAGGGCCTGTTGAAAAAGATTATCTTGGTTTCAACCTTACCTCTAAATAAGATCTACAAAGTTTAAGTAAACAATCATGGCAAAAATTGATTCAATGTTTGTTTGTGAAGGGAAAAAAAGTAGAAGAAGAAGTCAAAATGATTCCTCTACTGAATTTAACAGGCAGGCAACATGGGCTAACTCTATTAAGGGATGTTGACCTAAAACAAACCTCCTTGTGTATTTTGGTTTTGCTCTTGGCACTTGTATTTGACCTTTTTGGTTGGATATTTATAGGAGTTAATTGACCAAAGGATCAAAATTTATACAAGGATTTCAATGACAATAATAAATTATGAATACCATCTTTCTAACATACCATGTAAAAGGTAAATCAATAAGGAATGAAAGTTGTAAGAGATCCAAAATTTAACACAAACAAATCTCATAGTATAAATTTTTTAGGGCAACAAATTTCAGCATTTATATCAACATAGAACTCAGATTTATGCAATTAACATAACATAAACAAAATTACCTGAAAAACCTTCATATATCAAGATCTAACACTTAGTCTAAAAAGGAAGCTATATATCAAAAAAAGGACCCAGATGATGAAACAAACCCAAGATTGAATTTTGAGATGATGGGCACTATTCTTCAACTGCAAACCAAATACCCAAATCCCAAAATTCATTGAGATTTGAGAACCACATAAACCCAATAATTCTACCTGAAAAAACCATTAAAAACTTGAGAAATTTGACAGAGAAACTACGAGTTAAATGCTTACTTGGTTAAATCCAAAGCAGAGTTTACAGAGCTTGCGAGAATCTGAAGTCTCCTCCCTTTTTTAGATAGATGCCGCAATGGTTTTTAAATTAAATAATATGAGAAAAAAAGAGGAATTTAAAATTTCCTAATGTGGGGCCCACTTGGTGTAGCCCTCATTGCCGATACGTATGTGAGTGTGATCCGATTCCGACCGACGTTTGAAACAGCGGTTGAAATGGGCAAGAAATGTAACGGATGGTCAAAAGGCTTGAAGTTGAAGAGTTTCTGGAATCTACCGTAAGTCCATAACGGGCAACTTTCGGGTCGGATCCTACAAGATCCATTTGAGGATTCATTAAGGTTATTGATGCGGTTTGTTTTTGGAAAGTGTGGATGCACCATGTGTGAGTTTTATTTGTTTATTTAGTGGAAGGACGCGGTACTGGACGGTACGTCTGACTCTCGGCAGGAGGGGCACGATCGGGTACAGAGGCGGAGGTCGGATGGTCGGCTCGGTAGTGGAGGCTCGACTCGAATCTAGAAGCTCGGATCCAGGAGTCTCGTGTACCTACACTCGGCCTAGGAACACCGGGGTTGGTCCCGGTGGCAGGCCCTCCGACGGTCTAGTTAGTTACTGAAGTAGAGCAACAGTAGCTAGGGTTTTGAGAGGGAAAAGATTGATTACCTGTGAAGGTGGGAGAGGGCCTGGTATTTATAGGCATGCCAAACGGGTATGGATCTGTTTGGGCCGGGTCTGGACCCGTATACCCGTGAGCCTGGTGGAGTAGAAGCCCATGGGCTTAAGGGTGATCTGATGATCATGGGTGAGAGCTTTTCGAGGAGATCGGATGGCCTAGGATGTGCCAGGTCATTTTCCCCCTATGTCACAAGCCCCCCACTCCGGTAGGGATGTGCGGGCTAGCCGTGGAGGAGTAGTCTTGGTCGTGAAGGAAGAGCGGGGGGAGTTTTCTAGAGGTGTTCGGGGTCGTCACCGAGGCTGAGTTCGGCTCGGAGGCCGGGGGTTCGGTCTATGGTCATATCCCACTTTTGGGCTGGATGTAGACTCGGATCATCGAGGCTCTCTGCCTGCGCGGTTTCTATTGAGAAAGCTACCCTGGTACTTGACCTGACCTCGGAGCGTCGAGGATTTTGGGGTCGGCAAGGGTGTTGGCAAGCCGGTGCGCTTTCCTGAGAAAGCTACCCTAGTGCTCGACCTGACCTCGGAGCGTCGAGGGTTTGGAGGTCGGCAAGGGTGTTGGCGAGCTGGTGCGCTTTCCTGAGAAAGCTACTCTGGTGCTCGACCTGACCTCGGAGCGTCGAGGGTTTGGGGGTCGGAAGGGGTGTTGGTGAGCTGGTGCGCTTTCCTGAGAAAGCTACCCTGGTGCTCGACCTGATCTCGGAGCGTCGAGGGTTTGGGGGCCGGCGGGTATTGGCGAGCCGGTGCGCATTCCTGAGAAAGCTACCCTGGTGCTCGACCTGATCTCGGAGCGTCGAGGGTTTGGGGGTCGGTAAGGGCATTGGCGAGCCGGTGCGCTTTCCTGAGAAAGCTACTATGGTGCTCGACCTGACCTCGGAGCGTCGAGTGTTTGGGGGTCGACAAGGGCGTTGGCGAGCCGGTGCGCTTTCCTGAGAAAGCTACCCTGGTGCTCGACCTGACCTCGGAGTGTCGAGGGTTTGGGGGTCGGCAAGGGCGTTGGCGAGCCGGTGCGCTTTCCTGAGAAAGCTACTCTGGTGCTCGACCTGACCTCGGAGCGTCGAGGGTTCGGGGGGTCGGCAAGGGTGTTGGCGAACCGTTACGCTTTCCTGAGAAAGCTACCCTGGTGCTCGACCTGACCTCGAAGCGTCGAAGGTTTGGGGGTCGGCAAAGGTGTTGGTGAACCGTTGCGCTTTTCTGAAAAAGCTACCCATGTGCTCGACATTGGATCAGAGCTACCGAGGAGTTGAGGGTCGGCGCCCAGTGTTCTGACTTGGGCGTCACTGCTTGAGAAAGCTACCCATGTGCTCGACATTGGATCGGAGCTACCGAAGAGTTGAGGGTCGGCGCCCAGTGTTCTGACTTGGGCGCCATAGCTTGAGAAAGCTACCCATGTGCTCGACATTGGATCGGAGCTACCGATGCTGATGAAGTTTAACAAAAATAGTTTTTTTACTTAAGCCTTTTAATACATGAAGAGAGGCGCTAACGGCCTTTTACACAGGGCGTGTTACAAAAGTGTTATTTACATAAATCAAACTAAAATTGTACTTCTGCCCTTCCAAAAATTTGATCAGATGTTCGGCGTTCCAGGGTCTTTTGACCGCTCGGCCCTCCATATCCACGAGTCGGTAGGTGCCCGGGCGTATAACCCGGCTACCTTGTAGGGGCATTCCCAGTTGGGGGCTATCTTTCTTTTTCTCGTGGGGTCGGAGACGGACAATTTGCAGAGCACGAGATCTTCGGCCTTGATGTTTGTGGGGCAGACTTTCTTGTTGTAAAACCTTTCGATCCGCTGTTGGTAGATGTTTCTTCTTACGGCGGACTTCTCCCTGACCTCGGCAACGAGGTCCAGGTTGGCCCTTAGGCCAGATGAGTTGTCGGCTTCGTCGAAGGCTATGATGCGCGGAGAAGGGAGGCCGATTTCGATGGGAATAACCGTCCCCGTCCTGTAAGTTAAATTGAACGGTGTTTCGCCCATAGGAATTCTCTTTGTAGTCCGGTGCGCCCACAGCACGCTGGGCAGTTCTTCTACCTACTGTCCCTTGGAGGAACTGTCGAGGCGCTTCTTCAGGCCGTCGAGTATCTGTCGGTTCGCATTCTCCGCTTGGCTGTTTGACTGGGGATGACATATGGCGGAGAAGCGCTGCTGGACGCCGATGTCTTCGCAAAACCTACAAAAGTTCTGGCCCGCGAATTGGATCCCTTTGTCCGTGATAAGGACCTGAGGAATCCCGAACCGGCAAATGATGTTTTTCCAGAAAAATTATTGGGTTTGTCGCTCAGTAATTGTTGATAGGGGCTCGGCCTCGATCCATTTTGTGAAATAATCAATGGCGACTATTAGGAATTTCCTCTGTCCGTTTGCCACGGGAAAGGGGCCGACCAAGTCCATCCCCCACATGGTGAACGGGGTCGGACTGGCCAGCGAGCGAAGGTTGGCCTGAGGAAGTATTTTGATAGGGGAAAATCTTTGGCACGGACCGCACCTCTTGACTAGGTCCTGGGAGTCTTGCAGCATTATTGGCCAATAATACCCGTTGTTCAGGGACTTCCTGGCCAGCAATCTGCTTCCCATGTGACATCCGCCGATCCCCTCATGAAGTTCTTTAAGCGTGTGGCTAGCTTCCTCATCGGCGAGGCAGCGGAGGTAGGGTTTCCCGTCCGCTGGGGTGTACGAGTGTTTGAAGAGGATGTCGTTGATCACAACGAACCTTTTAGCTCGAACCTTGATCCTTCTCGCCTCGGCCCGGTCTTCGGGGAGCTCGGCCTTTAGTAGAAACCTTCGGATTGGGGAGGTCCAGTCATCCGGACGGGCCTCGTCGTTTATACACATTGTCTCGGGGAGGTCGATGCTCGATTTCAGGAGGATTTCGATGGGTACTGTTCGGTCGAGGCCTTCGAAGGATGAGGAGGCGAGTTTCGACAAGGCGTCCGCCTGGGCGTTCTGCTCCCTCGGAACCCTAGGGACTGTGGAACATTTGAAGGACGACAGGAGCCGTCAGACCACGGCCAAGTATCGGATCATTTGGTCGTCACGCGCCTCGTACTCCCCCATGATCTGGTTGACCACGAGCTGAGAGTCGCTGAAGGCCCTGATCTGCTTTGCGCCGGCCTGGTGTGCCAGGGCTAGTCCGACAATCATAGCCTCATATTCTGCCTCGTTGTTGGAGGTCGGAAAGTTGAGGCGGAGAGAATACTGAAGGAGGACGTGGTCGGGGCCTCGCAGGATGATCCCAGCACCACTCCCGGATTCGCAGGAGGATCCATCAACGTAGACTTCCCAGGTCGGATCCGAATCTTCGTTGTTGGGTTGTTCGGAAATGGTGCATTCAGTGATAAATTCGGCGAGGGCTTACCCCTTGATTGCCGTCCTTGGCTGGTAGCTGATGTCGTACTGGCTCAGCTTGATCGACCACTTGACTAAGAGGCCGGAGTTCTCTGGCTTGTGAAGTACGGTCTTGAGGGGTTGGTCGGTCAGCACTTGGATGGAGTGCGCCTGGAAATAAGGGCGGAGCTTCCGGGCGGCCATGACCAGAGCATAGGCCTCTTTCTCTATTCTTGCGTACCTCGTCTCGGCCGGGAGCAGGACCTTGCTCACATAGTATAGTGGCTTCTGAACACCGTCATCTTCACGAACGAGGACTGCGCTGAGGGCGCTTTCTGAGGCGGATAGGTATAGCCAGAGTGGCTCGCCCGGCTCGGGCTTGTTAAGGAGAGGCGGGTTAGCGAGGTACTGTTTTAGTTGTTCGAACGCCTCCTATTGAGGGGTGCCCCATTCGAAGCCCCCCTTTCCCCGCAGAGCTTTGAAGAAGGGTAAGGATTTCTCCCGAGATTTGGAGAGGAAACGGTCGATGGTCGCCAATTTTTCCGTAAGCCTTTGGACTTCCTTAACGTTCCAGGGAGGAGCCATATCTATTATGGTCTGGATCTTCTCAGGGTTCGCCTTGATGCTGCGTTGGCTGACGACGAACCCGAGAAATTTTCCGGACGAGACGCCGAAGGCGCATTTGGCGGGGTTAAGCCTCATGTTATGTGTTCGGAGTATGTCGAAGGCTTCTTCGAGGTCGGTGACGTGTTCCAATCCCTGCCGGCTTTTGACGAGCATGTCGTCGACATAAACCTCCATGTTACGACCAATCAGATCCTTGAAGATTCAGCTAACAAGCCGCTGGTATGTGGCTCAGGCGTCTTCAGTCCGAAGGGCATGACGCGGTAACAGAAGAGACCTTGGTCCGCGACGAAGGAGGTCTTTGCGATGTCTGGTGGGAACATCTGGATATGATTGTAGCCTGAAAAGGCGTTCATGAAGGACATGAGCTCGTGACCCGAAAGTTGCATCGATCAGGGCGTCGATGCTGGGAAGAGGGAAAGGATCTTTGGGGCATGCTTTGTTCAGATCCGTGAAGTCTATACAATCCTCCAGCTTCCGCTGGCCTTCTTTACCATGATGACGTTTGCTAGCCAATCGGGGTAGCTGACCTCTTGGATTAAGCGGGCGGACAAGAGTTTGTCTACCTCCGTCTTTACCACTTGCTGCCTTTCTGGGGAAAATTTGCACCTCTTCTGGACGACCGGCTTAGAACTCGGAATGACGCTAAGCCTGTGCATGATCAGGTCTTCGGATATTCCGGGCATATCAGACGGCTTCCAGGCGAAGAGGTCGATGTTGCGGCGGATGCAGCTGACTATGATCGACTTTAGATCTTCGGCGAGGGACCGGCTCACTCGGAACCACTTCGACTCGTCCCCTGCCTCGAACGAGACTTCCTCCAACTCGTCCGCTGGTTCGGGATCTGGTTGGCTTCTTTCTGGCTTCAGCTCGACGGCGTCGAAGGGAAATACACCCCCTTCGACCGCAGTCATGTAGCAGGATCGTGCCGCCACCTGGTTGCCTCGGACGACACCGACCCCCTGCTTTGTGGGAAATTTCAACTTCAGGTGGTAGGCCGACGACACAGCTTGAAGAAAGCAAAGCCCGGGTCGGCCGAGAATGGCATTGTACGCCGCCTTGACGTTCACCACCATGAAGTTCATTGATTCGGTTCGTCTGAGGGGGGCCGAACCCGAGGTGACATCTAGGGTCACGATTCCTTCTATCACAACTGGGACGCCGGAGAACCCATGCAGGGTGTACCCGGCCGGCTTGAGCTTGTCCCTGGAAAGTTGTAGGTTCTCGAAGGCTTCGAGAAAAAGGATGTTTACCGAACTCCCGTTATCGACAATGATCCGGCGGACCTCAAAATTCACCATGTCGAGGCTAACGACGAGGGCATCGCAGTGGGGAAGACGGATGCCCTCGAGGTCCTCTCCCGAGAAAGCGACAGTGAGTAGTTGAGTCTGGGGAGACGGGAGGTCTCGGACGGCGTTCACCTCTCGGACGAACGCTTTACGGGAAGTATTAGACTCCCCTCCCATGGGTCCCACGTGGACACAACGGAGAATGGTCTGCCCTTCGGTCCCCCCGGTCAAGGGATCTCGCTCGGGATGGCGGTTCGGAGTTCGAGTGGGGGGGGCAAAGACCTCAGGTTCCTCGTATCCTTCCGGTCCCTCTGGTTTTCCCGCGTGAACTCACGGAGGTACCCTCGTAGGATGAGGGCCTCAATTTCGTCTTTCAGGGCCCGACACTGCTCGGTTTCGTGCCTGTAATCCCAGTGGAAGCGGCAGTAGAACCGCTGGTCTCGCTTCTTGTTGCTGCTCGGTCGAGGGGGTAGTCGGACGAGGCCCTTGTCCTCTATTTCTAGGAGTATGGCGGACACGTTCTGTGTCAGGGGCGTGTATCTCTTGAAGCGGGGGACCGGAGGCGCCCTCTTCATACCGACCCCTTCTTTTGTTACTTTCCTAGCAGGCTCAGTCTCATCGACCTTGCGCTTGCCCTTCCCTGTAGTTTCTTTGGCGCCTTCCGGGTTTAGAGCTTCTTCCTCCCGTATGTACTTCTCGACCCGGTTGAGTAGGTCGGGGAAGTCCTAGGGGGCTTCTTGGCCAAGAAAACCTTTAGCTGGCTGTGTGGGACATTGTGCCGGAAGGCGGCCGAGGCAACCCCGGCGTCGAGGGAGGAGACAGACCTTGCCTCGGTAGTGAACCTCCTGACGAAGTCACGGAGTGACTCTCCGTCCCTCTGACGGAAGTCTAGCAAAGACGCGCTCGTCTTCTCGGCCTTCCTACTGGTTATGAAGTGGGTCAGAAAGTTGGTCTCCAACTGGTCGAACGAGAAGATCGAGCCTGGGGGGAGCTTGGAGAACCACTCCCGAGCCAAACCCCGGAGTGTGGCAGGGAACGCGCAGCACAGCAGGAGATCCGAAGCGCTATGAATCATCATGAGGGTCTTGAAGCCCTCCATGTGATCAGCAGGATCACCCTCGCCGTTATAGGTATCAAACTGTGGAGGTCGAAAATTTCGGGGTATCTCCACTTCTAGGATGGGGCCGAGAAAGGTGGTCAGGTTGGCCTGCGGCCTAGAGCGGTGTTTGGAACGCCGTTGCCGAGGTGGTCGAGGCGGTTCTCCATTTCCAGCAAGCGTCGGAGTACCTCGTTTTCGTATTCCGGGAGATGGGTCGGATCACGAGTGTGGCTCCCTCCATCGCCCGCCTGGTGGGATTGGTTGAATGTCTCGGCTTTGGGTGCTCCGTGGATGGCCTCCATGATTTTGTCCCGGAAGCTCCGGAACTCGACCCTTGTGACTGCACCGTGGTCAATCGGGTCGTGCTGGGGCGGTGGCCTTCGACCGATACGGCTGAGCACCGATGCTTGTCCTTCGGGAGGAGGTCTGGGACGGTTCGAGGCTGAGTTGGAAGCGGTCCCTCCCCTAGTCTGACTCGCCCTTCAGCTCTGGATGACCCGACGAAGGTCGGGCACGATCGAGTGAGATGCGCCTTGTTGGTGTCCGAGGCTGACCCTCGGATTATTCTATCCGTGAGCGTCCTAAAGAGGAGGCCCGTCCGGGCGACGCACAGAGGTAACCGCTCTCCTGGGCTTGGGTCCCATATGAGCGCGGGTCGAGGGGATGCCGCTGATGGCGAGGTTCGGGCTGACGTTCGTACCAAGCGAAGTTCCCACAGACGGCACCAACCTGATGCGGTTTGTTTTTAGGAAGTGTGGATGCATCAAGTGTGAGTTTTATTTGTTTGTTTAGTGGAAGGATGCGGTACTGGACGGTACGCCTGACTCTCGGCAGGAGGGGCACGATCGGGTACAGAGGCGGAGGTCGAATGGTCGGCTCGGTAGTGGAGGCTCGACTCGGATCTGGAAGTACGGGTATGGATCCGTTTGGGCCGGGTCTGGACCCGTTGTAACGCCCCTGCCCCGAGCCCGGACAATTTATACAATTTATAAGACAAATTAGATACTATGTAGTACAACTGCCCACCACAGGCTGCCTCTCAAAAGGTGGTTAACCGAATTGGTGACTAATGATCATCGGCAATTAGTATTTATACTATATTATATTCTTTGAAATATTCGATATGGGATTAATTACTTCACTAATCCCCTTTTTCTAAACCCCGTGCACACCCGTTAGGGAATTAATCCCTAGGATGCCACGTGGCCCATACAAATACAAGCACAGCACGGCATGTGCTGTGCCTCTACAAATCGGTGGTGGGTCCCCCCACCTTTTCTTCCAAACCGGTTTCAAGAATCCCATTTCCAAATACATTTTTATTTCTTTATAAATCCTACCCATAGAGATACTCTATAGGTCTAAGTCACAAATCCTTTTTATATATATTTCAAATCATATATATATTTCAGAAATACGGGGTATTACATACACCCCCCCTTCAGAAATCAGTGTCCTCGCTGATGAGCACGGGGCATGCACAATCTAGTGCAGGATCTACTTTCTAGCCGATGTAGAGCATTTCTGTGAGCGTCACTCTCGTCTTTGGAATTCTGGAGACCGACCCCATTGGAATCCTGGAGACCGACCCCACTCTGGGATCATTCTGTGGATCTCTGTCCATCTGTCTCACTCCGCCGGGATCATTCTGTGGATCTCTGTCCATCTGTCTCACTCCGCCGATCATCCTGGAGTCCATAACTCACTGCTCTCACACCCTCGGCGTCGAAAGTCGGCTCTGATACCATTTGTAACGCCCCTGCCCCGAGCCCGGACAATTTATACAATTTATAAGACAAATTAGATACTATGTAGTACAACTGCCCACCACAGGCTGCCTCTCAAAAGGTGGTTAACCGAATTGGTGACTAATGATCATCGGCAATTAGTATTTATACTATATTATATTCTTTGAAATATTCGATATGGGATTAATTACTTCACTAATCCCCTTTTTCTAAACCCCGTGCACACCCGTTAGGGAATTAATCCCTAGGATGCCACGTGGCCCATACAAATACAAGCACAGCACGGCATGTGCTGTGCCTCTACAAATCGGTGGTGGGTCCCCCCACCTTTTCTTCCAAACCGGTTTCAAGAATCCCATTTCCAAATACATTTTTATTTCTTTATAAATCCTACCCATAGAGATACTCTATAGGTCTAAGTCACAAATCCTTTTTATATATATTTCAAATCATATATATATTTCAGAAATACGGGGTATTACACCCGTATACCCGTGAGCCTGGTGGAGTAGAAGCCCATGGGCTTAAGGGTGATCTGATGATCATGGGTGAGAGCTTTTCGAGGAGATCGGATGGCCTAGGATGTGCCAGGTCATTTTCCCCCTATGTCACAGTTATGAAGAATTTAATTGCAGATCGAAATTTGTTGAGTCTGCACAATTGAAAGTTGTGCAGCTCGAATTTTCATTTGCTATCTAAAAAGAATCGCTACAGATGCGATGAAAAATGATGGCTCGATATGTATCTGATGTTGTTTATTTTTGGGGTGTGGGGGCAACAGGTTTGAGTTCTTGTAATTTGTGAAGCGGAAGATGCGGTACTGGCACTGATTCGATCCTGGGCTGCATGACCGGCTCGGGGGTAGCAGGAGGGATGTAGAGGCTGGATGCTCGGCTCAGATCTCGTAGCTCGGCTCGGATCTTCGAGGCTCGGCTCAAACTCTTGTACCTGCACACTGCCTAGAAACACCAGGAGAAGTCCCGACAACAGGCCCTCCAGCGATCTAATCAGTCACTGAGAAAGCAACAGTAGTTAGGATTCAGGTGGGAAAAAGTTTATTACCTTTGAAAGTGATGAGGGGGTCTGATATTTATAGACAGGGGTAAACAGGTCTGAGATCCTAACGGGCCGGGTTGGACCCGTTTACCCATGGGTCTGAACTGGTTGAAGCCCTACCTGATGCTGGACCTGATGATCGCAGGAAAACGGGATTTGAGGAGATCTGAGGGCCCTAATTGCGCCACTCTCTCTATTTCGTATCAGTATCCACTCTGAATTGTTGGGTTGGAGCATGTAAGATATCTCTAATCTCTAATTTCTAATCTAGAGTTGGAGTTGTCATTTGTAAACAACAAACAAACTCATGTATCGTCCGTGTATAACTATAATAAAATAGGTCTCAGGTTCAGGCCCAGACTACATTAAAATTTTTATTTTTATTTTAAATTATATTTATTAAGACATGCATTACACTACACGTGTAAATTACTAGCTTACAAAATCTCGTTGTGATTCTTAAGAGAGAGAAGTGCATGAAAAGCTCGCTCATAATAATCGAAGCAAGACTAATCAAGTGCGAGTGAGCATCAAGTGGTCTATTGAGGCAAAGAGTAAATATTGACTGTGAGACAGTTGGTGAGACGATGAATGAGTCTCACATGTCCATCGAAAAGACCGAGTAAAACAACATATTTGTAGGAATATGCGGACAAAAAAATAGACACTTAACTACGATAAAAGCTTCTTCTTTATTAGTTTCCAACTACTAGTATTGTACACGTGCTTTGCACGTGGGGAATTTTTTTTAGGGAGGGGGAATGAAAAGGGGAAAAAAAAATTACCAGCACGTGCGTTGCACGGGTTGAGTTACGGACTAAGGCCTTCTCCCATTATAGTAGTAGAGACTAGTATTATACACGTGCTGTGCACGTAGAGAAAATTGGGAGGAATGAAAAGGGAAAAAAAATTACCTACACGTGCATTGCACGGGTTGGGTTAAGGACAAAGGCCTTCTCCCATTATAGTAGTAGAGATATACACATAAATGTATTTGGATCTCTAAATGAGTTGGTAATGGGTTTAACCCGAATCCAACCTTATGATGGTGATTTTTGACTTAGATTTTGAATAAAGTGGAAGACTAATATCTTTCAAAGGCAGTTGGAAAAGTTAAAACAGGAGTTGGACAAATAAGCAAAAGTCAAGGAAAGAAAAAGTTGGAAAGATCTGTAAAACTATTTTTAACAGTAACAAGTTACAAAATCCACATTCTCACAAAAAAAATAAAAAATAAAAAATAAATTTTTTTTATAAATTTTTTGTTTTAAGGAACTATATCCTAATCACCAATTTCAGTATGTATATGAATATGTGGGGAAAAAATTTAGACATGTGGCTACGATAAAAGCTTCTTCTTTATCAGTTTTTATCTACATACACATTGTTCATAAAAGATGGTTAAACCTTAGTACACTAAATGAACATTATGAGAATGACTGCGGAGTTGATCTGCAACAGGAAAGAAGTGAGAAGTGGCTCGAGGCGTGGGTTGCACTTTCTTTAAAAAATTATTTAGCTGATTCTGAAGATGAATCGTCGTTGGTCATCAAACACCAATCCCGGAATACAACGAACTTCTGTCTACAGTGCTGCCTAATGCTCCAATAGCAGCACATACTAACTTGCACCACACTGAGTAACAATTGCTCAACAATTTGGAGAAAATATTCGAGAAGATAAAGAATTGTTTTTTCCCCTCTATTCTTTGTCTTATCTATGTGACATAACCCACGTATTTATATCCAAAATACACATTTTTCTGATTTAATGTCCTAATAACTAGACCATAAAGTGACATTAAAATGGTTTGAATGATTTGACTGGTAAAAACAAGCCAATAAGAAACGTTTTTTTTAAACCAAAAAAATAATGTTGTGTTTTTTTTTTCTTCCAAGAAGATCCCAAGAGGACCAGCACTTTAATCCTTGGGCCATAAGGTATTGTTGTCAACAAGAGAAGTATTTTGAATGTATACTCAATTCCAACTCGCCTTTGGATATCTAAATGAGTTCGTAAGGTTCAACCAGAGGGTGATTTTTTATATGATTTTTGACTTAGATTTTGAATAAAGTGGAAGACTAATATCTCACATAGGCAGTCGGAAAAAGTTAAAACAGGAGTTGGAAAAATAAGCAAAAGTAAAGGTAAGAAAAAGTTGGAAAGATATATAAAATTCTTTGACAGTAACAAGTTACAAAATCCACCTTTCCACACACAAAAAATAAATAAAAAATCTTTGACTTTGTGATGATAGATGAACATGTATATGAATATTCACCAATTTCAGTATTGTATTTCCCATAATGTATATAGTTTAGTACTAGGGAAACCATTTTTAGTCTTCAATGTTTAAAAACAGATAAAATAAAGTAAAGTAAAATAAAAATAAAAATTTATTAACCTTTGGTCATTTCTGTGTCAATTTTTTTTTAGTTAGAGGTACTGGTAATTTACATGTGCGATATACGTATTAATAAATATAATTTTTAAAAAATAAAAATTCAATCTAAGATCTCTTTTATAATAATTATGCACGTGCGTTGCACACGTTGATAGACTGACAAACAACACTAAGACCTTCTCCTATTATAATATTAGAGATTAGAGATTGTGTTTTGAATGAACAATACATCATCACTAACCACGATATGAAAATTTTGTCGTATTGCACCACTTTTTGAAAATATTTAGCGCTCTGCCCCACTTCCCAAAACAATTAGCGATATGCCCTTGTTTCGGACACGTCAGAAAGAAACGTTATTGGGAAAAACAACATAGGTTATTTCGATGCCGTTTTTCCCAATAACGGCATTTATTTTACATTTTTTTTTCATGCCGTTATTTGGAATAACGGCATCAGTATATTTCTCTTACAATTGTGAATCTTCTAACTTTAAAAAATTCTAAGTGTGAAAAAAACTTATAAATAATGACGTTATCCTGAATAACGGCATTCGAATGACTGATGCCGTTATTGGAGATAACGGCATCAGTTATATATAAATATGAACTCTTGCCGTTGTTTGGAAACAGAGAGAATGAATAAAAAGTTTTATATATATATATATAACTGATACAGTTATTCCAAATAACGGCATCAGTTATAATTTTTTTTTTTAAACTTATTCGTCAGAGAGGATGAATAATAAGTTACTTTTTTATTAAAAAAATTTATAACTGATGTCGTTATTTGGAAACGGCATCAGTATTGAGAATGTCGTTATTTAAAATAACGACATCTGTTATAAGGTTTTCACACTTGCAATTTTTTATCTAAGTGAAGACTACAAGCTGTCGAAAAACAAAACAACCTATGCCGTTATTCCAAATAACGGCACGACACTTTTTTTTCAAACAGATGCCGTTATTGGGAAGAACGACATCGAAATAACCTATGCCGTTTTTTCCAATAACGTTACTTGCTGACGTGTTCTAAACAAGGACATATCGCTAATTGTTTTGGAAAGTAGGACAGAGCGCTAAATATTTTTAAAAAGTGGGGTAGTACGGCAAAATTTTCCCACGATATGGTATGACAATTTCAATTTGATTTATTACTCAGGGTTGTTTTCGACGTCCATAAATTTTATGTTTATCTAATTAGAAATATCATTTTACTCATTACCATATGAGCTACCGCTCAGTGGTTTAATTCTTTGCGATTTTGAAACTAGCGAAGATGGAAGTCATTGTGCAGCATTTTGAAAACGAACGAAATATAGGAGGGTCATTTGTTACATCCCATGTTTGTTGAAAGTCTACAATTCAATTTAAAATGATATTTATTTTTTTATTAATATGTTTTATTTTTTGAAACAAATTTATTATATTTGGGAGGTTAGAAAGGATAAGTTAGACTTCGTTTTCTCTACATAATAAAATAAATACAAGTTGCATAATGATGTGGGTGAATAGTCCAGCGTAATCAAAACCGTCTGATCCCTTTAAGATCAGCTCATCTCTCATAATCAGGACTGATGATCCAATGTGTCTTATGCTGCTTTAAGTCCACAGAAGCAGGTCAACCCGGCCCATTAGGGTTAGGGCTCCAACTCTCTGCCTATAAATACCAGATCCCATATCTCACTCTCAAAGTAATGACTCTTTCTCCACCTGAATCCTAACTCTCATTTTCACTTTCAAATGACTGATTAGATCATCGAAGGGTCTGTCGTCGGGATCTCTCCTGATGTTTATAGGCATCTTGCAAGTGTTCCGGTCGGCCAGCTTTCAGCAGCACCTCCTCTCCAGCTCCCTAGGAGATCCTTCACTCAGACCGAATCTACGACTGAGATCTGTCTCTTCCTCTACAAATTACAAGAACTCACACCTATTGCTCCCACTACTAAAACAAGCAGCATCATTTGGCACCGTTTGTGGGAAGTAGACAGATCCAACACAAGCTTCCGATCTCTTTCTGCTGCTCTTTCATTCCATGGCACCCAAACCCAGTATAGCAGCTACAGCAGGACGGTATGCCGACCATCATCACCAGTTTCATAGCCGCAAGAACACCCACGGTTCCCGAAGGCAGTGGGCCGAGGATCCATCTAGGGCATGCCCAAACACTTCACGCTCGGCAGCTAGGCAACCTGAGCGCCAGGAGGCCGATGACCTTCGGAAAGTCATCAATCATCGAAAAACTGAGGACGACCTCCGGAAACAGCTCGACCGCTCTAGGAATGGAGTTGCACCCTCCAACCAGGCTCCAACCCAGGGGCGGGAGCAATGGCATAGCCGCTCCCCCAGATATCGACAACCTCCAACGGTCCAACTCGAAGAGGTCGCGGTCACGAGGACCGAGTTTTAGGAGTTCAGGAACGAGGTCCTCCAGGCCATCCGAGGCGCCCCCAGAACCGAACGTCAAAACGACGACCCCTTCCAGGAGAAGCGAAACCTGGGTAGCGAGTCGCACGGCTCTACCCGACCGGCGAGGAGGGATGACACTGTCCTTAAGCGACTCCAGGTGATGGAGAATCACCTCGCTCGGATCGGTGAAGAGAAAGGACAATCCATTCGGCGACACCAGCCTATTGAACCCCTATTCTATGCTCGAATCCTCGACGCCCCAATTCTGAGGAATTTCAGACCGCATTAGTTCAAGACATACAATGGAGATAGTGACCCAGCTGATCACATGGAGGCTTCAGAACCCTCATGATGATTCACAGTGCCTCGGATCATCTCCTTTGTCGAGCGTTCCCTGCCACTCTACGTGGCTTGGCACGGGAATGGTTCTAAAAAAATGAAGCATTCTTGGGGATAATTGCTTGGAATTACGATTTTAGCGTTAAATTTTAAACATTTTTGGGATTTATTTTGTTGGTTTGTGTATATGGGTAGGTTTACATTACTGTGGTTTTAAGGATGGGGTTGCCTACGAGAGCAAATGCTAACCTAGATGCTATGAAAGTGTTTGGGTTTGACCATAAGAGAGATAAGAACAAGTGTATAACAACAACTATGAGCTTATCGAAGAGAATGAGTTTCAACTTCTCATCGAAAAGATACTCGAAAATGTATGTTGGGAAAGTTTAGATTTTTTCGATGAAATAATGTTTGTTTTTTAGATAGGATTTTTTGTTTAAACTTTTAGATGATACAATGTTTTTTATTTGAGAAAGTTTGAATTTTTAGTTGTTTATGTTTATATTTGCTTCGGGTTATTAGATTAAATTGTTGGTTTAAGTGTGTTTTTTATTTTTGGGGAATGTGGCGATGAAAAAATTGATGTTTGTTTGTTTTCATGTGTTTCAGGTTTTTAAATTGAGTAAGGGGGATTCGTTATGCGTAGGGGAGAAGTCGGGGAGCGAGAAATCGGAAGAGGTGTTGGAAAGTTTGGATTTTATAGAGAAAATTGTGATTATTTTTTTAATAAGGTTGCTGATTAAGAAAGTTCGAATTTTAAGATGAAATGGTTATTTTTAGTTGAAATAGTTTAAATTTTTAGCTGTTCTTTGTTAGGGAATGCACCTGACATGTGCAACCGAACTAAAATTTGGAAGTTATACAAGATTGAGAAGTTTGTTTTTAGTCTAATGTAATTTACAATTGAATCCGACCCGGTCCCTTGATCCATGCCGGCCTCTTTAATAATTAAAATAAAATGAAAATTGAATATTTTGTTCAGATTTAGGTCACCAAATTATGACTTTGACCAAACAAGATCCAAATGGACCCTAGTTTATTACCAAATATGCAATTATACATGTCTTTATAAATATATATATATATACTAGGTTTGCGCGTTGACACGTGTCTACGGCACGTCTTCGGCACGGTGCACCTTGTTTGATTATATAAAATAGTTTTGGAGGTCCAGTAAATTAATTGAAGTAGCAAACACAGAGCCAAAAACATATTATATAATTTTTTGAATTGTTTTTAAAGTTTTTAAATTTTTAAATTTTTTAGTTTTTTTTAAAAATTTATTTTCTTAATTTTTTGAACAGAGGAGGGAAGGAGACAGAGAGAGAGAGAAAAAAAAATAGTTAAATAAATATAGGAGTTGTTTTGGGTGGAGGATTTGAATTTGAGTTTTGGAAGGAAACTTTTAGAGGGAAAATATGTTTTGTGAGGTAAGATCTCGGCCTTTACTTTTTGGGGGAATTGAAGAAGAACCACTTGATAACTTTCTTTGTGTTTCATTATATAGATATATATATATTTAAAAAAATTCGTTGTCCGACATTAAACCAACGATTTGATTTATATTAATTATGTATATATATTGCATATATTTATTGAATTACAATGCACGTAATTGTTTTATTATAAATAGAACTCTATGAAAATAATCCAAGTATTGTCATTTTAGAATAACCACCTGAAACCCTACTCCAAAATTTCGGCCGTAAAGACAAAGACAAAAGAATCTGTTGCAATCTTTTGGAAACTCAGTCAACAACCAATCCAAAATTAGGACAGAAAATTATTTTTAAAATGTTTTTTTTTTTTTTTCTATAAACATGTATATGAAATAGTATCATAAATGTGGTGGTTATTTCTTTAACATTATTGTCAACGTTGGACTTGGGGAATCATTCAACATTGGTGAGCATATGTTAGGTTCTGCTATTCAACCATATCTACATGTTGCTTGACATTAAAGCAAGACTCCAATCTTTAGTGTCTGTGAAAAGGATACATACATAGGATATCATATTATTCTTAGAATCTAAATTCCTTATTTTGGAACTTCATTCCAAGGTTTTATACACTTCTTCAATTTCGATTGGTTTTACGTGTAGAACACATAAACTCATTACCTAGCTTCTTTAAGCGCAAACCGGGTTGCAGGAATCAACCTTTAACCCGGCCAAACAGTGAAAGTTTTGTTTTGTCATCGGCATCTCAAGTGCTTTGGCTATTTCGCCTTTACCGATCCAACCAAATCATAAACAAACCAAGTACAGCAATCCAAAGGTAAAACCCCATAAAGGTCGTATTGCGTGTTGCATGTAACGGCTAGAAGTCTTAACACCGATATGAAATTAATTTTGGCGTCGTATACAAAATATTGGTGTACTTCTTACACTTGTATTCACTTTGTATATCAACGATATTATTCTACAATCAAGTCAAATTTACAAAACAAATCTGGCTGACACGAGAGAGTATGTAATAATACATGAAAAGTCACAGAAGCTGGACTGCAGCGATGGCAGGGATCTTCTCCCTCAGCTTTTGTGTGAGTGCCACCCGAACAGTCATGACTCCTGCTGCGGGGCCTGAGAGTCTAACTTTCACGATGGGTTCTTCAATTGAGACGAGCTCAAGCTCGCCACCGCCAGTTCCAACTAGGTATGGCCTTATCTCCTCGAGCACCTGCATGTGGACATCGATAAGAAAGAATAACAAAAAATGTTGGTGCAAATATGATTACTCGTTATATTGTTAGACACATATGTGTGGTCAAGTTCTGCAGAGATGCATGAGAATATCGGTATTGGTTAACTAAAAAATAAGATGCTCGTCAAAAAAATAAAAAAAACAATAAATAAAGTATAATGACAGACATACTGAAACAACGATAAATAGAATGGAGCAGACAATGAATGCAAAGGATATACAATATACATAATGAAAGGAAGAAAAGAAGAAAGAGCGTGATACAGATCAGGTTCGTATCACACATATAAGGTCCTCAGTTCAATCAAGGCATTTGCCATGGATGAATAATCAGATACAGGATAAGTTATGGTGGAGCAAGTTGCCTGATGATATTGTTCTACGTAAGGAGGTTAACTAATACAACATAGAAAATTGAAAAATCAGTGGAAGAATCATGACAGTTAAAAATGAATTATAGTAAAATAATTCAACATCATTTTAGACGGCCAAGAGTTTCCTTGTAAAGAATACACCTGATTGTAAGCAAGGAGCATCATTAAAGTGGTGAAGTAGTCATTTTGGAACTATTTTATCATGTATCCTAAATAACAGAATTTGAACTGATTAGCAAAAGATAGTAGCTAGGGGGGGGGGGGGGGGGGGAGTGATGTGTAAATATTCATTACCTTCTCAATATTTTCTTCATTCAACTCAAGGCCGGTCTCTTCGTCAGCAACAGCCTCAACTGCAACTATTTCTGGAATTTTTTCCATCAAACGACGCTCAATGCCCAGCTTCATTGTTGTCACAGAGCTCGGACAAGACCCACACGCCCCTTGTAGCTTCAACTTCACAACATTTCCATCAATCTCATGAAGTGCTACATTTCCTCCATCTGAAATAAGATAAGGCCGCACTTCATCCAAAACTGTCTCAACATTCTCTGCCGTTAGTGGCAATTCCACAACTGGTTCTGGAGTAGCAATAGCCTTGATTGCTGCAAGTATAAAAGGAGGACGCTTTAACATCAAATTTGATATTCACAACAAAATGAAATATTTTAGGATTAAGATAATCTATATAACCTATTACGTAGGATATCGTAACAAACTAAGCCATGCACCATTGCAAAACTTGAACAAAACCTGAGGACTTCACAACTAGTCGATAAAATATGTAGAAAATTCAAATTCAAGAGCCTCATTGTACATGGGTTGTTCCGCAGATGATTCCTTGGGTGGCATCAATAAGTAGTTAGCTAAAATCACTTGGTGGATTATCCATCATCCATCATCATACAGCTAATATCCTTCAGATTAAAAAATAAAATCTTGTGTGCAAACCACTTCCACCCTTTTTAAGTGGTTATAAATGAAAACGAAAGGTTTTTCAACATTAGAACAAAATGAATCACTTTAAGCATGGAAAATCAATCTTCATACTGTGTCATCTTTCATACACAAGTACAGGATAATCGTGATAAACAGCAGATATTGGACGTTACATTGCGTGTGTGAAATTAGCTCAAATCCTTGGGTAATTAATCCAAAGGATAAAACCTGAATGACTCCGTACATTACCACTACAGTTTTGTTCAAACTCCTGATAAAGTTTTGCAAGCTGCAACATAAGTAAACTATAATATAAACAAAAACCAACACATGCAAGTCAATAATTCCAAATTATATGAAACTTGTGGAGAATAATAGAACGATGGCCTCAGCCGTTACAGGTAGTGCGATATAGAAATAACGAACATAGTCTTACAGCTCAATCCTAAATCAAACAATATCATCTGCTCTCTCCCCACCATAAATAGTCAAAGGTGGAACTGATATATTCCAGGATGAATGCTAAAGTTAATACTCTTATTAAGGGTTGATATAGTATGGGATGGTGCTCGCTTAAATCAGTTACTTCCAGATGACTTGGTTAAAAAATTGTGGATATACCATACTATATCAACCTGTGATATCCAGACGTGTGAAGCATCTTAGGGATGGCGTAGTGACGAGAAAAGAAACCATAGGCTCGGCTGGCGAAGAAAATTGAAGAACCTAACAAACTCAAAGTTTGGTTATGGATATTTTTTAATGAGGAGTAACCAATTAAGTCACTCTTGTATACCAAGGTAATCTGTACCAAAATATGAGATGTCCATGCTGTGGCTTGGACGCTGAGGATGTAACACAACTCATGTTGTTAGTTCAGATTTCGCTTGACCAAGAATGTTGGAACAAATGGAGGTTGAGAGAATGGTCTTAGTGGTTCAAAGATTAGGCAGAAACCTTCAAGGTCGAGGCTTCATTTTTCAACATGTGTTGGCTTCTTTGGAACGAAAGAAATGAAGTAGTTTTCAACAACGGTGAACAACAATGTAGGTAATGATGGGTGCCTACATATCAGAAGCTACAGAATCCATCAGGGTCCTTGGGAACAGGCATGACCGTGAAAGAATTGGAGTGGGGTGTGCGCGCGCGGACAAGTGCATGCCTACATATTAGAAGTTATCAGGGTCCTGGGAGTGAGCAAGACGGTAAAGAAATTGGCGTGGAGTGTGCGTGTGCCCACATATCAGAAGTTACATGTCCTCAGGAGTGAGCACGACAGAAAATGACTTGAAGTGGAGTGTGTGTGTATTGGGGAGAGGAATGTTATGCTTGCTTCTTAGGTGGTCAAACCTGGCCAAATCTATACACGTCGGGATCAAAATTAAAAGTGATGCATCATCTGATAGTGTCGGGTAGGGCAGCTACTATAATTGCTATTCAGAATTGGGAGGATCAATGTTTACTAGAGCAACCCATCCTAGCTGTCTAATTGAGGTTCTCTCTACTTGTGACATATGAGCCTGAGATTCATGCTATTAAAGATTAAGGGCTATTGAGTCATCTAACAACTACTTTAGATGCAAAGCGCAGCCCAAAAACATATTTTAATGGCTATCAATAAATTAATAGGCAGTAAGGATAATGACTAATCTCTGCTAGCAGATATGAGGTCATTTCAAAGATGGACACTATCTCACATTTGAACTGAAGTTAGCTGCAAATTGAGTTGCTACCAAGTGCAGGTTGTCGGGTTTTCATTTATTGTATCAAGGTGTTTTTTTCCTTTTGACCATTCTAATTTAAATGCAGATGACAGTGGTGTAGCATTCCTACGAGCAAGCAGTTATTATGTGTTCTCCCTAACCCCAAAAAAATCATCCGTGGGACAAATTATTCACGAATAGGCAACACAAATAAACTAAATGGAACAGTATGCAAAGCAAGTTGATGTAACCCCATTACATACGGGTCATCTATTCAATCACAAAATTCTCCAATTCTTGCAGAAGATAGCTGCAAAACGGGTTTGTAACAGATGCAAATTGTCGGGTTTTCATTGATTTTACCTAGGTGTTTTTCCTTTTGAGTTCCATTCCATTCTAAATGCGGATGACAGTGGTATGACATTTACTAGCACCAAAAATTTCATCTCTGGAACAAATTATTCGCCAATAGGCAACACAAATAAACTAAACAAAACAACATACAAATTAAGTTGAAATAACTCCATTACTAATCACAAAATTCTCTATCCATGTCCTTTTTCGCACCTCTTATTCAACCGAAAACAGCTCCAATCATCTCATCCCCAAAACTTGAATCCACTAGGGTTATCTACCCTCCACCCTAACCAATTCAACAACATAATCCCAACTCTAAACCCAACTACTATAATCATCTAATTTCAACATTAGCAGGGAAAGAACTAAGTAAAAATCTCACCTTGCCTTTGCCGAGATTTGCAAACCCTAACCCCCCGAAACCCAGATGGGCTCACCCCAATCCTCGATCCTCTAAAGCCCGAAACCTTCAATTCGATCAAAACAAACATCAGAATATTCAAACCAGTGTTGAACCCATTACAACTAATACAAGAATTTGAGATTGAGAGAGAGGGAGATGTGGACCTTGAAAGAGAGAGGAGACGAAGACGGAAAGGTCTCAGGGGACTGATGAACGGGTCGGCAACTACAGCAGTAAGAAGAGGAAGGGTTCAATACCACCATGGATTGCATCTCTCCTATTTGGTTGTCTTCTTTCTTTTCTCTTTCGTTTATAAGAGTTCTTATTTTGGTTTGTCTCTTCTTGTGTTGAGAAAATGGAGAATGAGCAGAGAGAATACATAATTAATTACATATCTCTAACATTATGACTGATGTTACTCTCTGCAAATTGCACATGCTAAAATATTTTTGAGAGCCTCATAAAATTATATAAAATTTAAAAGAAAAAATAAAATTTGGGAGAAACCTATGAATATCATCCCTACCATAATCACTGAAATCTTCATTATCATTATCTTATAAGCAGATGGTTTAGAGATTTACTATCAAAACATAATGTTATCTAATTGAATATTCCTATAGCTAAAAATGCATGCAATAAAAAAATATCGCAAATTCAACCAATTTATGTTATCATGTATATTATAACACCATTAATATTCAGTAAATAAGTTATACATTATAAACCATGCATTAAAACATAGATTAGGGTGCAGATGATAGACTAAGAAAATTATACAAAAATAATTTTATGAATTGCATTTGCTTAAAATTATAATTCTAAGTTAGGAATGGGGCTGTTTTGCGGCAATTTATTCTTAATATACCTCTAACTACTGTTACTGTTTAATTAGATTATTTTTCATAATTAAATGTGCTTATTATCTCATTTCCCTATTTAAAAATTAGAAAATAAATTAGAGAGAAGATGAAGAGTTATTTTGAGTAAGTAATTATTAATTTTTTTTTAAGCTATAAAGGGGAGATAGAGGGAATCATTTGAGGTACTAGGTCACTTTTTGAAACTATTTGCGATTTTAGGCTACTTCCCAAACTATTAGCATTTTTGGCTAGCAAGTGTCACGTCAGTAGCGGCCGCTATTGGGAATAGTGGCCTCTTCATAGTGATCAACAAATTGGACTCCCACACTTGGCAAATTTGTATAATTGCAAACCACTTGGTGTAACTGAGGTCGCTATTGTCAATAGCGGTCTCGTCTAACTAAGGTCGTTATTCCCAATAGTGACCTCAGGTGGGCCTAAAAGCGATTGGGCCAACATGCGGTCGCTATTGGGAATAGCGACTTTGGTTATACAAGGCCACTATTGACAATAGCGACCTCCGTCACACAAAGTGGTTTGTAATTATACAAATCTGCCAAGTGTGGAAGTCCAATGTATTGGTTGCTATGAAGAGGCCGCAATTCTCAATAGCGGCCACTGCTGGCGTGACATTTGCTAGCTAAAAGTACTAATAGTTTGTCAACTGCCCTAAAATCGCAAATAGTTTCAAAAAGTAGCCTAGTACCGCAAAAAATTCAGGTAGAGGGAGCTTATACTGGTCAAGTCATGAGTATAACAGTCAAACTGATAAAATACCCCGGAAACTGGGAGTTCAATCAACAGATCTTTTTCCTCTCCCCTTCTATACCGATGGGATTATCTTCATTATTATTACCAGAGGGTGAAAAATCCTTTATTTTTGCAACCCGATCGCTCTTTTGACTTTAGAACAAATTTTTTATCAGTATACTTTTTCTTCTACACATTCGTTTCCAATTTAGAATTTATACGGTAAACCGCAATATATTTACGTGTATAGTATATCGAACCGCGAAAAGAAGATATGGGTATAGTTTTTTGCAAATTGGTGAAAATTTGGGTATAGTTAGTTGAATTTAGCCCCTAGAAATCATTAAACGTAAATGGGCTGAACTGCGGCCCAATCATAGCCCACTCCTTGCCTCAAGTCTGGGCGGGCCGCGCACGTTAGCAAAATCCACCATCTAACTTCACTTCATTCCTTCGTCTTCCTCGATTCACAAAAAACCCTAAATCTCAAACCCAAATCCAAACCCTAACCCTAACCCTAACCCTAACTTCGCCGACGTAGCAATGGAGGACATCGAGGACGCGGTTCCCGCAGGAGCTCCGCCGGGGCTCCGCTTCCCGGTGGCGGCGTCGATCGGAATGAAGCCGAAGAGGAAGCCGAGAGCTCGCCTCATTCAAGATCCCGTTTTGAATAACCCTCTAATCCCCGGAACTCAGGTCTTAATTAATCACAATTATCTGTTAATTAACTTTCTTTAATTGTATATTAGTTGCTAATTACTATTGTTTTTTCTAAATTGTAGACTATTTACATGAAGACGTTTGGATGCTCCCATAATCAGGCAAGTACATAATTTTTGTAGTAATTACGCTTCATACCTCATTTCAGTTTAAATTTGCAATCTTTTGAATATATTGAAGCCCTACTTGGAAACATAGATAGACTTAGAATACGTGTAGGTTGCGTGCCTCTCACTGCCGTTGTACGCTATTGGATACGGTGGTTAGGTAAGGTAAGTGGAGTTGGGTTTTATACCAGGATCGCCTTGGTGCGTGGCACAAATGTGGTATGCTGGGGTTAGGCTTCTTCTGGTCACTCAATCAAAATATAATATAGAATGATCTTAATATGGATTGTAATATAATTGATAGAGAACACTGTACTTTGTTGTATTAATCGAGATCAATGTGCCTCTTGTTGATAATTAGTGAACTTTGATTATGCGTAGTGAATTCCATCATAAGTGATTTAGTATTTATTGAACAATGAAAATTATGCAACATAAGTGACAAGTATGCATATGATTCTATTAATTAAATAGTTAAAGATTTGGAACGTTATGTTCAATTTATTGTTCCAAATTGCCAATGTACCATTTTGTGGAACTTGCATTTCAATTCTTGGACCATAGGGGGTTTGGTGTTTTCGGTCACTTGTATCAAAACTCCAATCTGACCAAAATTCGTTTTTAATCAAAAAATGAAGGTATAGGTATGTAATCTACGAGTTGCATTTATCTACCTCTGCTTAAGGATTAACCATAGGTACCCTAGTTTTGTGTCCAACAGTGTCTGGTTTAAAAATATAATGATTATAGAAATTACTTTCTGACTTAGTTAATATATGGGGAAAATTCTCTCGTAAGTCATAAAAAATTAGCTGCATTTGGTTTGCAAGATTTCCATATCAAAAATAAAATGGGATTTTGTGCTGCTTCTGATTCTTTCCTTGGTGATTTTTGGACAGAGTGACAGCGAGTATATGGCTGGTCAGCTATCAGCATTTGGATATGCAGTTAGCGATAATCCTGAAAAGGCAGACCTATGGTTGATAAATACGTATGGCTCCTCCATCTTATTACTTTGATTTGATAAACACATGCAGTTCGAAATATATATTTCTCCAAAAAAAAAAAAAAAAAAAATTCTGACAAGTTTGCCACTATTTTTAAAACTGATAGGTCTAACAGTCATGCTCAAGATAGCATACTGTGACTTCATTTTACTTGCTTCTCTAAAAATCAATTAATTTTGAGCATGACTGTTTGTAATTTCCATTGCCTAGTAAAATTCAAATTCTTGGTTTTCTTAATTGTCCAACACAATACATATGCAACCATAACACTATTTTATGTGAACCAGTACATTTGCCTTTTCTCTGCTTGATACAGATGCACTGTAAAGTCTCCTAGTCAATCTGCCATGGATACACTCATAACTAAATGTAAAAATGCAAAAAAGCCCATTGTGGTGGCTGGATGTGTACCTCAAGGAAGCCGTGATATAAAGGAACTTATAGGGGTCAGTGTAATTGGTGTGCAGCAAATAGACCGTGTAGTTGAAGTAGTAGAGGAGACTCTGAAAGGCCATGAGGTCCGGCTCTTAAGTAGGAAAACACTGCCATCTTTAGACCTTCCTAAGGTACAAGTTACATGTGTATACATCCAAGCTTATACTGTTGCAAAAATGCTAGCTTGATGTTTTGCAGAAGATATAACATAACTTTTTTTCTGCCAGGTGAGAAAAAACAGATATATTGAGATTCTTCCTATCAATGTTGGTTGTTTAGGTGCTTGCACTTATTGCAAGACAAAGCATGCTCGTGGTCACTTAGGAAGCTATACAATTGATAGCCTTGTAAGCTTTGAAAATTGAAACCCTGTATTAGTGGTATTTATTTAAAACTTGTTTTCTTTGGAATTGTAATTTGACTTTGATTTATGCAGGTAGGACGTGTTAGAGCTGTTGTATCTGAAGGAGTGAAAGAGATATGGTTGAGCAGTGAAGACACTGGTGCATATGGTAAACAACTACGCATATGGTTTAAATTACAGGGATCACGAGCTTAATTTGAATAATTTTAATCCGTGAAACAACTTGTCTGAGTTTTTTTTTCCATAATATCATAGGTCGGGATATAGGAACAAGCCTTCCACATCTTCTTAATGCCATAGTTGCAGAACTGCCTCCTGATCGAAGCACCATGCTTCGCATTGGCATGACTAATCCTCCTTATATACTAGAGCATTTGGAAGAAATAGCTAAAGCTTTGTGCCATCCTTCTGTCTATTCATTTCTGCATGTTCCTGTGCAGAGTGGGAGTGATTCCATTCTTGAAGTGAGTTTAAACAGAAATTTCAAATAGAATATTCCTTATAGTCCTCAGTATGTGATTATTTAGAAAACTGAGGATGTTAATATTAGTGTGTTGGTTTTGACACCTGATAAGTTAAATTTTGGTTTTGATAGGCTATGAATCGTGAATACACTGTCAGTGAATTCAGAACTGTGGTGGATACTCTGAATAAACTTGTACCTGGGATGCAGATTGCCACCGATATAATATGTGGATTTCCTGGTCAGTTGGCAACTTATCAATAACCTTAATTATTGCTAGTTTTTGTTTTTAACATTTTCATACTGTCTCTTTTCAATGGATTAACTATTTCTTAAGAAGTAATTTCTGAACTACGTTTGAAAGTTAATTTGATGGGTGAAGTGTCATTCTGAGTTTTTCAGGTGAATCTGATAATGATTTTGCGCAAACGGTCAGTCTTATAAAAGAGTACCAGTTCTCTCAAGTTCATATTTCACAATTCTATCCTAGACCTGGTATGTTCTTCTGTCTGCCATTGGAATGTTGATTTATATTACTCGAGCTAAGGCTTGTGGTTACATACTCATTTTTGTTTGCTGGTTTTGTGAATCATCCAGGAACCCCTGCTGCTAGAATGAAGAAAGTTCCTAGCTCAGTCGTGAAAAAACGTAGTCGTGAGTTGACTACTGTATTTGAATCGTTTAACCCTTACCAAGGGATGGAAGGTCAGATAGAAAGAATATGGATAACAGAGATTGCTACTGATGGAATTCATCTGGTAAGAGCTATAAGCCACTTCTCCTCATCATTTGTCTTCTCTTGCATTTGTTTTCCATTTTATTAATGTGCTTACGGCATGTCTTCGGAACTGTGCATCTTGTTTGATCATATAGAATAGTTTTGGAGGTCCAGCAAATTAATTGAAGTAGCAAACATATTATATGAGAAACTTTTGGGGGTCCAACAAAAAAACATATTATATGATTTTTTTGATTTTTTTTGGAATTATTTAAGTTTTTAAATTTTTTAGTTTTTTAATTTTTTTAATTTTTTAAAATTTTAAATTTTTTATTTTCTTAATTTTTTGAATAGAAGAGGGAGGGAGAGAGAGAGGAAAAAAAATAATTAAATAAATATAGGAGTTGTTTTGGATTGTGGATTTGAATTTGAGTTTTGGGGGGGAAAATATGTTTTGTGAGGTTAGATTTGGGCCTTTGATTTTTGGGGGAATTGAAGGAGAGCCACTTGATAGCTTTCTTTGTGTTTTATTATATAGATTTATTTATATGCATCTGAATGTATGTGTATCAAATATCAATTGACATCAGCACTGTAGTAGATTCAAAGGGTTTCTTATCAATGCACAAATACTGACCACTTACATATACACAACACCAATTTGAAACCCAGCTACAAATTTGTAAGAATGCTTAACCCTCTCCCAATTAGTGGATTCACAGTCATGTGAATGTAACCATGATGAACTTATTGACAAACAGGAAAAGTAGATGAAAAGGAAAGCAAATAATGAATTGTGGGGGTGAGGTTGGGACAAGGGGTCATCATTCACATTCATCAAATAATCGAAGGAAGATTAAAAGTAGATGAGACATTTACTTGATTTAGAAAATACGCTTTCTTGCAAGTTGCAACTGAGTACACCTAGAAATAAAAGTTGAATTGATGTAAAATTAACCCTAAGTAGAGAATTTCCAAGAATATTGAAAGATTAAGTTTACCAACATGTAATGTCTATTAAGTTAGAAATTAAAATTAGTAATTGGTTTGATGGATTTTCAAGAATTGAAATAATATTAACAAAGCCCAATTAAAGATTCATGCCTAATAATCAATAATTATACTTAATTGTTCTTAGCATGTAAGATATGCAATAATTATTTGTACTCTAATTAGCAAGTAAAAGCACTCAATATTTATGGACGATGGTAAATTCAGATCATATTCTAGAGATGAATTGGCAGTATCACATAAAATTTAAGAGTGGAAAGATATTACCGGGAGTTCGAAGAAAGCGCGGTAATGGAGAGGAAGTTGTTGTCGGTGTGTTGCGGGTGAGCAAGGAGGGTGGTCGGAGTTGCAGCCAGAGACGGGATGAGGGTAGCGGGGGGCTGCTGGCGGTGGTGGTGCAGGAGCATCGAACGGCAGGAGGGGGCCGTCGACTTTGGATAGTGGCAGTGGCGGCGGGAGGCCGTCGGAGCTGATGACATCGATGGAGGGTGTGTGGGATCAGTCAGGAAGGGGAATTAGGGTTTTGATTTTGAAAAGGGTGTGGGGGATTAGGGTTTCGATTTGAGTCGGATTTGAGATTTGGAGTATGGGGGAAGCTTCGGTGGCGATGGTGGAGGGTGGATTTGACGAAGGGTTTCGAAAGGAAGGGGAAAGGAGGGCGGTGATGGGGGTTGGGGGGGGGGCTTCGGTTGATAGGGGGGATGAGGAAGTATGAGGGGAAGGGGATTTAGGGGTGTAGTAGAGCTTCTCACAAAGCCTAATACTTTGTTAGGATTTCTCACATTTCTTATGGTATCACACACAATAAAAGAATGCAGAGCAAGAACTCAACACAGTAATTTTTTAAATCAATAATAGCATACCTTTTCATTATTCTCAAGGCCTATATATAGACTCAAAATAAAATCTCAATACAAAATTTTCAAATATTCTAATGCAGAAAATAAATGGTGTTAATTGCAAAACTACTACATATGACTAAAATGCCCAAAAACAAATAAAAAATGTTGAAATAAAGATAAGTACACTATTGGAGTAGCCATCCTGCACGATGCATGTACTGAGAGAAGCACCCAAATCGTCTCGAACTAATGTCCCCATCATGAATGGCTCCATGCATCTCCCCTGATTATTGCTTTTAGTTATTTGCCCCTTGATATCTTTATTCTCATAGTTACTGGCCGATTCACCCCTTTCGTACCACCAGCCAACTACCACTACTGTACTTCTATAGCCTGAAGTCTCCAGTTTTTCTCACTATGCCAACACAGAAATTTACATTGCAACAAGTTTATATATGGAAACATGAATTTTACATTTATTTTTCCTATTCACGGAGGTAATGCTGATCATTAATTAACAATTGCGCTCATCCTCGAGTTGAATGGGGGAGAAAATCCAAATGGCCACTGTTAGGATTGCATATTCTTCTTTGCTTTGCCTTTTGATGCACCCCCTAATTTAGTACACAATCCGACCGTTGTGAGGTTTTTCTTCTTGTCAGTCCTGATCATGGGTGTGATTGAAGTGGCATCTTTTCTGAACACTTCCTCTTTATCTCAGGTTGGTCATACTAAGGGTTATGTGCAAGTATTAGTCGTTGCTCCAGACAGCATGCTAGGCACCTCAGTCGAGGTAAAAATTATGTCAGTTGGAAGGTGGTCTGTATTTGGTGATGTAATAGCAAATTCCGAACTTCCGGTAAAAGAATCAACCGTTCAACCAAACTCAGTGCCAGAAACTATTCCTTCACCAGGTTTATGTGATAATTGCTCATGCTCAAGAGATCCAGAACCTTGTTCTCTCACGTCGCAAAACTGTGACCAAAATTGTTGCATGGAAAACGAAGCTAATGACAGCAACATAAAGGACAGTTCTAAACGTGGCAATTTTGGAGGAAGAACACTGGTTAGTCCAGTTCGGTCATTGCTATCGAGAAGAAGGACCGAAGGGAAAAGTGATGCACATGAAGAGAAACTAGCAAAGGGTAATCAGGAAAGAAGAGTTCGAGGTACGTTTGCTGCTATGGATTGGATATTAGTTGTTGGAATGATCACAAGCTTCAGTATGGCGGTGACTCTCCTGATCTTATTATTTCTGAATTGGCAGTGAAAGTAGTCTGCCTTTAGTTACTGTACTCTTCAGTTTCTCTGAGATAGTTTGCTCTCAAATTTTTTACCGTGTGTGAAATATTTTTTGTGTGCACTCTTAAGTGCATCTCGAACTGCTTCAATGCGTAACCCATGTAATTTAGTTATCTGAGAAGTATTATTTTGTTAAACTACTCTAATTTATGCTGTAAACATATACTATGTTTAAATTCTGTCACTATTTTTCGATTTTGTAGCTCAATTTGAATTACGGAAATGAGAAGGCATTTAGATGCACCGAGCCCATCATTTCTGCACATGCTGTTACAGAAATGGAATGCCGGATGCACGCTATCAGTTCTCTTTAAAATACGGTATCACGATATCAGTTCTCTTAAAAATACGGTGCGAGTGTGACTTGAATCTTTTGATGCTATATAAAATTAGTACTTGGAATCTGTATATGACAGAATCAGAGTGCATATTCATTGTAGTAACTCAGAAGGAATGCCACACAAGAACTGACAAAACCCAACAAAACCCGACAGAGTGGCTGAGTGGATAGTGAACTGTAAATCTCATGGAGTGCAAGCTGGCTTCAATATTAAAATCCACAGTAGAAAAAGAACAAAAACAAAAGGATCATGCTCCCAATCTTCCACTTTATTCCTTCATGCATTCCTCACTTTGAAGACAATCAAAACATAGTCTTACAGATATGAACTGAACGCTCTGCTCTTTGGAATTTTTTTGCAGAGAACTTTCTTTCAGATTTCAGAGATACATTTTGCTCAACTGCCATTGAGTTCCAAACATTACTGATCAATTCCACAATCTTAAAGTAACAAATCGGACTTTGCGGGCAGCCTCCGGTAATAATTGTATGGAGCGGACGGCATCCTAGTCCGGAACTTAGGGTGGCGCATCAGGAACAACCCCACAAGCACCGCCACCACCTGAAACGGCGTAACGTAAAGGAAAATAGCTGTAAACAATGCAAACGCCATGAAAATGGCAGTGGCACGAGGGTCTCTCCAGCTAAGCAGTGCATGGGCTCTCTCGCCTTGTGTCGCTAGGTCGCCCACCACAGTTTGCACCCTCCCTGCGATGCTCCTCAGCCGGTCGTACCTCATCCTGACTATGTCTGGCGACCTCGACGACGGAAACGTGTCGAACTCCTCGTCGAGCTCCTCCGGGTGCGTGAGCTCAGCATGCGACAGCTTGGTGTCCATATGCGGAGGGTTTCTCGGCCGGAATCGGTAGTTCCAAATCCCAATCATGAACAGATACAGAAACATAGTTGGCAGTATCAGCTCAGGGTAGCAAACTAGTATCAAGAACAAGAAATGAACTAGTAGTGTAGTTATAGGGTTCCTCCAATTCCTGATCCCATCAAACCATTTCGCAGTGGCTCCTATTCCAGCAAGAAGAGAAGTGATCCTGAAGAAATTAGCCTTGCTCCTTCTGATGCTCCACATATGAGAATCGACATCGAGCATGTACTCGACCGCCTCCCTTCTCAACGGCGGCTCTGCACGAGCCAGCCTCTCCGCCACAATCTGCATTGCCTGGTGGCGGAGATAGTCCAACTGAACGACATGAATCGGCTGAATGTAGTGCATTTTGGGGAGGAGCGGCTTCCCGTATAAAGCAATCATGTTCAACCAAGCAGTACAAGTGAAGCGAATCGCAAGGTGGAGCTCGCCCGTCTTCTTCAAGCCGGACGGGGTGAGAACTAACAAAGGGTAGTAGTGTGTGTAAACCCTATCAGCCTCCAACGTCGACAGCCTAATCCGAACTTTCCCAATCCTCTGATCTTTCGCTGCCTCCTCCTTGCTCCCACTGAACTGGTTATTGTCGAAAACTCCAACCGTGATCACGGTACACGGATCAAACACCTCCCACGTATACTGCTCGTTCCACCTCGGCCCCAAACTATTCAAAACCGTCCTCGTCCTCACCCACTTCGGCCCATACTTCGCCACACAGTAGGCATCCGTAAACCTCCCCTCCTTCCCACCCTTCATCGGTACCAAATTCCTCGCACTCAGAACCCCAAGCTCAAGCACCCCGACACTCTCCTTCCTCGCATTCTTCTCCGACGCCCTTAAATCGCTACTATAATGCGTCGATTCGTCCAACACATGGTACCCCAAATCCAAGAAAATCCTCAAATGTATCTTGCTCGAAAACTTCTCCTCAGTCGCACTCTTCGCCCTGCTAACATTATACCACCGCGCCTCAACCATCTTGCTATAATCAGTCCTGCGGTGCGCCACTGCAGGCACCGGCAGCACAACTCTCCCCAACACCTCGTCCTTGCCGGGCCCTACCCTGTCCATAACATCAACCACCAACGCCTCGTCAAACGGCTCCGACGCCACCAGCACAACCTCCTCATTCCAGACCGGATTCACCGTCCGAACCGCAGCGGGTCTCGTCTTCCTGACCTGTCCGCCGAGCTGCACTTTCAGGTACGTGTCAGGCGGCGGCCTGGACGGGTCCACCGGCACAAGATCCTGCGCCTCGATGGCATGAACCTTTAAGTAACACAACTTGGGAGAAAAGTACACTTTGGACCGCGTCTGCGCGAGCGCCGACAACGACACGGAGTGTGCGTCGGAATGCCAGGCTTCCGGGAACGCCTCGTCGGCCTGTGTTCCAATCCAGACGGCCAGCATGAGCTCGGGTTCGGGTAACTCCTTACCGGGGCCCGACAGGCGGTACCACTGGGGGGCGAGGGGGCTGTCCGGGGGGACGCGGGTCGGAATTTCCGGAAGGTCGAACCCGACCCGGCCAAGGGTGTCGGAGCCGGATTTCAGGTTGATTTCCAGGGCGTGGGACGCGAGTCTGTCGTTGGAGAAGGCGAAGGTTTGGTTCCAGGTTGGGGTTAGGGATTGAGTGACGGTTTGGGTGACGCCCTTGCAGTTGCCGAGCTTGACCTCGACGTAGGGGTCGGAGGGCGGGGAGGGGAGGTGGCGGGCTTTGAGGATGTGGACGTAGAGGTAGTGCATTGGTTCGACGAGGTCGTAGGTGGAGGAGATTTTGGAGGTGGAGGTGGTGGTGGCGGAGGTGAAGGGGAGGAGGAGGTGGTGGCGGCGGCGGATGCCGGCGAGGGGAGGGGAGGTTTCGACGAGGCCGAAATTTGGAGGCGGAGGATGGCGTGCATTGAGATGCGAGCTCATTGGATGTGGCATCATGATTGGAGGTGGAGTCATTGTTGGGTTTTTGGGTTTCTCCATTGGTTTTGGTTTGGTGTGATGTGAGGATTGGGGAAATGGAGGTGAGCTTTTTGAGTTCTAAAACTTGAAGGGGGAGGGGCAAAGGGCTTTTAAATGAACTAGTTATTAAGCACGTGCAATGTACGTATGCCGAAGGTGTAATTAGAGGAATTTTTCCCCAAACCGACCTATTTTTTGAAAGTTTTTTCCAAAACGACCTACTTTTCTTTTTAATTCTCAAAACGACCTACTCGGTCTTTGAAAGACCGAATCTTTCAAAGACCGCGCAGTCATTTTGGTAAATACTTTCGAAAGTGGGTTAGTTTGGTAAATACTTTCAAAAAGTGGATTATATTGGTAAAAATTTTCAGAATTAACTATAATTATTATAGTGAATATTATTGACCAATGTGAGTTCTTGTCCTTCATTTAGGTGCATATTCCTCTCCACTAGTCACTGGAAAATAATTTTATCTTTTTCTTTGATTAACCGACTGAAATATTTGCTGCTGCATATCCTATCTCTCAATTCTTATCTACTGGTGTGATGGGTATTGTCCTAAATCTAGAAAGAAAAACATTATTGGGTTTAAAATCATAACATGCACGTGTTTAAAACTTTCAAGATCGTCTGAGCTAATTTCCTTAGTAAAACTCTATACTTTGTATGGTCTTTTTATTTTTTCATCTTTTGTTGTTATCTATTTGCCTTTTTATTACCAGGTTAATAGCTGAAAAATAAGAATACAATGATGCAGGTTATTTATTTTTCTAGTTGTAATCTATACAATATATTATGCTAACTCACTTTTGGTTCAAGTATTTTTCTAATTTTTTCTTTTTAAAACAAACAAAAAAAAGAATAGCAAATATCGGAGGCAACTTCCCACTCCTTCTCCATCCAAATTTTGAAGTGCAATTATATTTCTTAATCAAACCTTAAAAAACATGCAATATTGTATATATGTTATCGGGAGAATTTTTTTTTTTTCAAAAATAGTCCTCATAATTGTTCACTTTTCAAAAATTACGTGCAATGTATTATTGCATAGTGTTATATTTAAAAATTATGTGTAATACAGTGGTAATTATGAAATTTGAATCCTCTTGGTGAATAATTCACTAGAGACATTCACTAGCCCATTTAACCATGTAAAATGCTAGACATACATGAATTTTTACCCTAAATATACATTATAAATGTAATGGGAGACACTTCTCACTAAAGGACAATGTTAAACCTTGTCTTTTAGTGAGAAGTGTCCTTTAGTGAGAAGTGGGCCCAATGCATTTATAATGTATGTTTGGAATAAAAACTCTTGTATGTGTAGTCATTCTCTTTAACCATACACTCTTGGTGAATAATTCAAAAAGTGGGTCAGTACGGCAAAATTTTCTATTCAAGAGAATACAATATTATAACCCTCAAAAGAACACTTGCAAAATAAAAATATAGGAAAGTGTAGGTAATAGTGGCTTAATAATAAAGAAAATAAAGCAGCAATACTGATATTCAAAATCGCCACCTTTAAGTTTTAACTAACCAAGCAAAATAATATAAATTGAAAATTATGTTGAAGAACATGTGAAATAATGGCACTAATGTACCACAATTACGGATTTGAATCCTATCCAGTGAAATACTAATTCACTAGAGTCGCCCATAACCACACATCTTGTTAATCATTTGTTGATCATAACAGAGGGCACACATTTTGATGCAAGATGTATGGTTAAATGGGTCAGTAAACGTCTCTAGAGAATTATTCACCAAGAGGATTCAAATTCCATAATTACCACTGTATTACACATAATTTTTAAATATAACACTATGTAATAATACATTGCACATAATTTTTGAAAAGTGAACAATTATGAGAACTATTTTTGAAAAAAAATTCTCCCGATAACATATATACAATATTGCATGTTTTTTAAGGTTTGATTAAGAAATATAATTGCACTTCAAAATTTGGATGGAGAAGGAGTGGGAAGTTGCCTCCTATATTTGCTATTCTTTTTTTTGTTTGTTTTAAAAAGAAAAAATTAGAAAAATACTTGAACCAAAAGTGAGTTAGCATAATATATTGTATAGATTACAACTAGAAAAATAAATAACCTGCATCATTGTATTCTTATTTTTCAGCTATTAACATGGTAATAAAAAGGCAAATAGATAACAACAAAAGATGAAAAAATAAAAAGACCATACAAAGTATAGAGTTTTACTAAGGAAATTAGCTCAGACGATCTTGAAAGTTTTAAACACGTGCATGTTATGATTTTAGACCCAATAATGCTTTTCTTTCTAGATTTAGGACAACACCCATTACACCAGTAGATAAGAATTGAGAGATAGGATATGCAGCAGCAAATATTTCAGTCGGTTAATCAAAGAAAAAGATGCAATTATTTTTCAGTGACTAGTGGAGAGAAATATGCACCTAAATGAAGGACAAGAACTCACCTTGGTCAATAATATTCACTATAATAATTATAGTTAATTCTAAAAGTTTTTATCAATATAATCCACTTTTTGAAAGTATTTACTAAACTAATCCACTTTCGAAAGTATTTACCAAAATGACTGCACGGTCTTTGAAAGACTCGGTCTTTCAAAGACCGAGTAGGTCGTTTTGGGAATTAAAAAGAAAAGTAGGTCGGTTTGAGAAAAACTTTCAAAAAATAGGTCGGTTTGGGAAAAAATTCTAATTAGAGCATCCATAATGGTTTTTTATTTTATCATATTTAAAAAATGACATGAGAATTCTCAAAATATAGAAGATCGAACATGTTGTTCAATCCCACGATAATTTTTTTTTATAATAGAATCAGACAAAACAACATAATTTTTTTTCTTTCAATTATCGGACAAAACATGTTGTTCCGGTTGTAAAAAAATAAAATTAAAAAAAAATATAAGAGATTAAACGGTACAACACCTAAATTAGGCCAAATGGAACAACATGTCCGAGGAGATGTCACTATCAGCCCAAATTTACCCATCAAATTAAGACACTAATCACTTTTATCACTAATTTAATAATTGTTTAATATTATTTTAATCACTAATAATTATTTAATAATTAACACTATTTTAATTTTACTAAAAATTACCAAAATACCTCTCAGACGGAACAATATAATCTGTCCGATAAAAAAAAAATCTTTCTTAAAATTAGCAAACGAACCAATGTAGCGAATTTCAAATTTGTCATTTCTCAGTTCGCTATTTTGCCAAAAAAAAATAGCAAACATCATTGTGGATGCTTTTACAAGGTAGATGTTGTTGTTTGTTTTTGGGGTGTGGGGACAGCATGTGTGAGTTCTTGTAATTTGTGAAGAGAAAACTACGGTACTGACATCGGTCCGACCCTGTTGAGTAGGACCGACTCGGGAGTAGCAGCAGAGAGGTAGAGTCTGGATACTCGGCTCGGATCTTTGAGCCTCGGCTCGGTCTTTTGTACCTGCACACTGTCTAGAAACTCCGGGAAAAGTCCCGGCGACAGACCCTCCAACGATCTAGTCAGTTACTGAGAAAACAACAGTAGCTAGGATTCATGTGGGGAAAAATTTATTACCTTCAGAAGTGTGAAGGGGGTCTGGTATTTATAAGCAGGGGTAAACGGGTCTGAAACCCTAACGGACCGGGTCAGACCCGTTTATTTGTGGACCTAAATGGGCTGAAGCCCATTTGACTAGTTTGACTTGATAATCATAGAAGAATGAAGTCCGAGGAGATCTGGTGGCCCAGATGGGGCCACATCACTTAACCCCATATGAGTAGATAAGTAGATAAATCTGTTGTTGTGATATCTCCTAGATTTGTCTTGCAAACCTTTCCAGTCTTGTCTTATAGTGTCAAAAAGCACTTTTCACCCATCTATCAATCAATAAATTCATTTTTGATAATTTTCTATAGATAAATCTCTAGTGCAGCATACTAAAAGCAATGGATCGAGATGTGCATCTTTTGACAAATTACCGTGTCGGGTCCAAATCTATATCCTTACTTGTGGAATGCATATATTGAAAGATCATCTACTTTCAGATCCATTAAGTTATGTTTTCCATGATGCAAATGAACAAACATTATTTGATTCAATTCACATCCAAAGTTTCTGAAAGGGGTAAAAAGAACCCAACTTAATCAGTACCGTTCGATCTCCTCAAGATCCACCCCTCCATGATTATCAGGCCAATAGGTCGAAAGGACCTCCTACCACTTCAGGCCCACAGACAAATGGGTCTAAACCCGGTCCATTAGGGTTGGATACCCGTTTGGCACTGCCTATAAATACCGGACCCCCTCCTTGCCCAAGGTAATAGATTTTTCTTTACCTGAACTCTAGCTACTGTTACTATTCCAGTTACTGACTAGATCATTGGAGGGTCAGTCGCCGGGATCTCTCCCGGTGTTTCTAGACATTCTGCAAGTACCAAGATCCAAGCCGACCCATTAGGATCCGAGTCGAGCAACCAACCTCGACCCCTCTCCTGCTACCCCGAGCCAAACATACAGCTCAAACATCGGCCCAAAGCCCAAATCTGTTCCAGTGCCGCTCCTTCAACCACAAATTACAAGAACTACCGCATGTTGCCCCCACACTCAAAAACAGCAGCATCAGTTTCCGACCATAGTTTTCGTACATTGTCCTAAGAACTGGCATTGCATAATTACATCTTTGCAATTTTGCCAAAGGTACAGTAGCTAAGATAGATGTAGTCGGTGGAGTTTGGAGCTAGGGAATGAATCTGCGGGGCCCAGCCACGTAAGATGGACCCCTCACAAAAGAGGCCTAAAGGAACCAATAAGGGGGCACTGGGGCCCACCAATTAAACTCCCTTCTTCTCATTGTCTACTCCTTCGTTCTGTCCCTTTTGTAATTTCTTCACGGCTATGTTTCGCGTGTTTTGATGCTCGGTGTTCACCCACATGGGGCTGCATGTGCTCTAGCTTTAGCAAACCCCTATGTTGGATAATAACAAACCGGGTTTGGGTTTGACGAGGGACCCAAACCCCGTTAAGAATCGAACTGGTCTCACTCAGTTCAGGGCAATAACGCTCTACGGTCCAAACAGTTTTCCCACCGAGAAATGTCATGCTCTGCATCTTCTAGCCGACAGTTGTAATCCGAGACCTTATGGATCTTCAGTAAATTAGAGCATCTCCAACCTAGTTAGCTATTTTGGCTAACTAAAATAGTCAAAATGAATAACAAATAGATAATTTGGCTAGTAAAAAAAGTCTCCACTCCAACCATATTATAAATTTTGAATAACCATTAATAATTTAAACTCCAAAATTAAATATAATAAAAATATTAAATAAAAGCCCATAAAAAAGCCCAATACAAAATAAATTTTCCAAGTTCAAAAATAAAATTTCGCAATTTTCGCGATGGATTTCCGCGATTCTGCAACAACAGAAATATAAATGTCACGATTCCGCAATTTTCGCGATTGATTTTGAAATTTTCGGGATTGATTTCGCAATTTCGCTATTGATTTCCACAATTTCGCAATTTTATGGTTTTCGAAAAAAGTTTAGCGAGCGGTACATACTCACCCGATCTGGCGAGTAAATATTAGAAATCTATTCTGGCGAGTGGTTTGGCTAATCCCGTTTGAACATATTTTTGTCTTTATATTAGCTATTTTGGCAAAAATTGAAAGATGGCTAGCATGGTTAGAGATGGTCTTACAAAATTTAGGCAGCGACAAGCTTAAGTAAATAAGCAGATATGCAATGCATATCCGCTATAAGGGCATCTGTAGTTGTTGGCTATTTTGCCAAAATTTTCAAAAAATAAGATTTTTGGTGCTGTAGTCATTGACTATAAACCCAAAATTTGGGTTTTAGAGGAACAGTTGAAATAGAAATTTAGAAAAAATAGACGACGAAAGATGATTTCTTCGTCCATTTGATCGAACGAAAGACCATTTTTCGTCGCTTGAATATTTTTTCCCCTATCGAACGGAAAATGATGTCTCGTCCCCAAACTACTTTTTTTAAAAATAAATTGTCGGACGGCGGATGATTCCTCGTCCCAATTTTTTTTTAAAAATAAATCGTCAGACGATTGATTTTATTATTAAAAAATAAGGGACGGAACCATAAATTTTTAATAAAAAAAACTTCGGATGTCCCGTGATTTTTAATTTTTAAAAAAAATGGGTTACAACAACTACAACTACAATGCAAACTCAAATATCCTTTTTCTATATACCAAATACCCAAAATTTGGGTCTCAACAACTATAGATGCTCAAACAAGTCAATTTTATGTGATGATATCAAGGACATGATATTCATTCAACAATCATTCCGAAGGTATTAGCTCTATTCGAATGTTTACTCCTCAAATTCTATGTTTTCATGTTCTTCCATACAGTAAATCTTATCAAGCAATAGAAGGTTTAGAAATCTATTTCTGAACATATTTTTGTGAGAGCAATACAAAGCCATAAGATCTTATATAGGCACACATTTGCTCTCCAGAAAATATCAATATGCTGTTTTGAAATTGCAACAGGGCTGAGACATGGTTGATGCCGAAAAATCAAACTGATGAAAGGGAGAGAAAAGAAGAAGAAGAAGAAGAAGAAGAAGAAGACCATTATTGTACAGGTTCAGTTGTACGCATTTAGAACCCAGCTTTGGGTTCAAAATCACACAAAAAATAAACTAAAATGCAGGTCGGTCGTTTCACTCTCTACTTAAATATTACACTACTTTTGTGCTCGGGGAAGTATGTAAGTTCTAATTCCTACAGCAACTAATATATGTAATGACATACTAGATACCAGAAATTAGCAGGAAACATTGCTATCCTTCAGCATGCATGTCACTGAGCACTTATAATGTCTAGTATCAGCAGTTCACCTTTCACTCACCAAATGCGGACCTCAATGGGGTTGATTCCAAGGTTTCCTACTCCTGATCTCGCACTTCTATTAGTCACATTTGATGTTCCTGTAGATTCTTCTCACGAACAAGGTAGAGCCGAGGTAACCCACAGCACCTGCGTTTCACGAGAAGGTGCATTAGATGAAAGATGAAATCCACAAAGAATAGATTGTGAAACAAAAACCTTTTGTTATGCAGAAGTAAAGAAAACTTCTGTAGCCTAAAACTAAAAATATGTCGTTTTAAAAATTATATTTAACGTTTCATTATGATAGATCCTGTGATCTTTCTTCTTTTATCTAATTTTGATACAATTGACTAGAGTACTTTTGTCGAAACAAAGACTTTTTAATATGATTGAAGACGTCTTCCAAAGTAGTTTGGATGTTCAGGGGTCTAGAATGCATCATTAAATTTAGAAGGTTTAGTAGGAAAGAATAGTCATGGAGGGGTTAAGATTTAAGAGCAGAATGTCCAAACTAGAAAACAAAGATTGAGAAGTTCACTCACCACAAAGAATTCCTAAACCCAGACAGAACATAAGCGTGTAGCCGAAGTAGAAGCTAGTCTGGAAAAATCCTGACATCTTGGTCTTCATGTGATAATAGTAAATGGAGTAGAGGTACACGTAAGCAGCTGTTGAAGCAGCAGAAAAGAACGAAGTCCACTGCCAGTGGTAGTTCTCAGCATTCAGCAAGAAGTACGTGCCCACAATAGTTACACACACAGTGACAATGAGGAGAATTAAGAATACGAGCAACATGAAACCATAGACATAGTAAACCTGGCCAGTAAAGCAAGTAAAAGAAAAAGAATCAGGTATGATCCATTGTGTTCATTCATATTGAAAATGCTAACACGAGTGGAGAAATAGGTTTTGGCAAAGACAAAATGTGACATATATGGTGGTGATCGAGTATTTTAATTACTAATGATATACAAAGAACAAAACTCACTAAAGATCATAATGCAAAAAGTCAATCGTTTAACCAAAATTCATTAACACTATGCTTGAAACTTATTACCTTGTAATTCCAGAACGATGTGAAGACAAAATACATCTCAATGAAAATGCTACCAAAAGGAAGAAGCCCTCCCATGAGTGAGACAATAGAGGGTGTCAGATACCATTTTCTCAGAGGAATAGGGCGAGGGATGGTCTTTACACGACAAGGGTTATTTGGAGCACCGTTCCAGTTCCTGCCAACAACAGTTCCTAAAAGTGCCAGAGGAAAGGAGATGAATGCCCAAATTATGAAGATAACTACCATTGTCCCAAAAGGAATAGCTGCCAGTGATCCATAGAATATAGCAACCGTGTTGAGTAAGAAGCCAATTCCAAAGCATAGAAATGGGAACAAGGATGCTGTGAGGATCATGGATTTTATCCAGCTTTTGCCTGACAACAATATTCAATAATAGATAAGATCACATGAAACATAGTGAAGGAAAAGATCTAATCTCATGACAGCTCACCAGATGTGGCAAAAGCTTTCTTTAAAAAATGAAGATTAAAGAATTAAATTATGCAAAACCAATTAAATGGCAATGAAAACTATAAGGGGACACTTACCACCACTCCGTGAGTAAAGCCCACCACTGACATAACCTGAAATGAATGAAGTAAGAGCATAGCACACTATGAAAGTTGTGACAATAGATCCTCGCCTGCGCAACAAGTGGCGTAGTAAGCACAGGAGCAAACACTAAAGATCCAGATACCATTATATGATCAGATGGTGGAAAATAAAAGACTACATAAGATCTCAACAGTTCAACTACTGATGTAATTGTAGAAAGCAATTTGTATCAACTAGTAGAATGGTAAAATTTACTCAATCAATTAAATTTATATAGTGAGAGGAAATGATAAATCTTCAAGCCTACAACTTTTGACACCAATGCGCAAATCTAAGTTATTCCCCCCTAACACAATTCCAAAGTATGCAAAGCAACTAAAATAGACATACAAGTGGAAGCAGGCAGATGGAATATTTAAGCTAGATTACACTTTCAAAACCGTCAGAACAACTTTGCTGGTGAAAGGTAGCAATACAAGTGTCCTCTCTTTTCTTTGCTATTTCAATTTTTTGCAGAGAAAAAGATGATCGAATTAACTATACAAATCACACTAGCATTGCAACAAGAATGATATTGATAACAACAGAAGACCCTCATTTTAAAGTTTGGGGATGGTTAGATAAGACCAGCATTATCCGACAAAAAGGACCCATCCAATTTTTTGCCAAGCCAATGCCTCGTAGGATGTTCAAGTACGTCAATATTTGTGAAGCCAAATAGGAGAAAAAGAGTCTAGAAGATCAAAAGGATGACAGTGAATTTCATTCGAGTATAAGGCACACTGTACAGCCAACCAGCCATAATGCCATTGAAGTAGAGCACGAATTCCTCAATTGTATGAGCTTTTAGTTCTCAAAGAAATGCAAAGTAAAAAAAGGAACACATCAAAAAAGTAACTAGCAAGTTTGGTTAGTAATGGTTGGTTTATATGAATAAAAATGATTAGGAATGTATTTGATTTTTTACAAAATTAATGTATTTTCTGCATAATTACTGCTCATGTAAGAACAACTACAGCGCAGATGCCCACATAATCACACACAAACACACAATAAAAATTAAAGCGACTTGTCAGTAAATAAATGTAACAAATGCACCCCAGGCAACACACATGCAAGAAATGGTAGAAAGTGAGTTCATGATAATCGTACCCAATGTACAACATCCCAATGATTGCTAGCAAAATTACTAAGAGAACAAGCAGTGCCAGCTGGGCACCAGTTCCAACTACAGCTGAAAGAAGAACTAAGTTGCGAGGAGGTCGAAAGACATCTCCATGGACAAGCTTCCAGCCAGATTCTTCACTCGCATCTCTTTCCTAATAACCCAAGCACAGGCATTTTTGGTTGATAAATGCTCATATCTACAACTCTAGGTATCAGCTTATGATAAAAGTAAAGACTGTACTACATATGCATAAATTACCAGAGTTTCCAGATCATCATCTTCCCGGGCATATTTTGCATAGTCATTTCTGAGAGTCCTCAACAATATCATAGATACCAAGCCAGTCAGAAAGATAACCATCATGAAAGAATTGAATATGGAAAACCAGTGAATCTGTACAAGTTGAACCACATATTAATTTTAGAATAAGTGAATGATATGCTTGTTATTTAAACAACCGAAGTATTCTACAAGCCACTAAAATTCAAAAGCTAAAAAATTCAGAACTGATGTAAATGTCAACAAGATTTGCAGTAAAACTGTCAATGATGCAAATAAGAACAGACAAGTGTGAAGGTGTGAAGCACATAACACTACAGCAGAAATCAAATTCGGGAGAAAATTTACTAAAACCTAACAAATGTGATAAAGCAAGTCAAAAACTGACACAATTGAAACTGAATTACCTGGTGCTCAAAGAAAGGATAATCCAAATAAACATCAAAGCGGCGCATAAATGTTACATTTGTTGGAACCCATTTAACTGAGTAAGTCATATCGAGTGTCTTCCCAGCCTCCAATAGTTTAGGAATTTCTTGGGTGAGATTGACATGAATGATCTACAAAACAAGTAGCCTATGAAGTTATGAAAAAATTATTTCAGATTTATCGAGTTTAGTTTACAGTGGTATACCTGTTCTCCATTGTACTTGATAAGTATATTCTTGTGTGTGAAAAGATAGTGCTTGTTCTCATTGTTTTTGTCGGCCTCTCCAACAAAACCTGATTTATGTTGAAATACACATAAATGTAAGGAATTTGGTGATCTCAAAATCAAAAACAAGCACAAAGACAATGGAAATACTAACCCCATAATGGCAAATCATCTATACATAATTGTCCCAGGCAAGGAAGAATATCAACAATGAGAAATCCGCCAAAAGAATATAAAACAAACACACAAAATGTAAACATAACGGTAAGGTTTCATGTTCAATGTTAAAGAAAATCCACAGAGAAACCAAGGTACTGTACATGCCTATAAACAACTCAAACCAATATGAACTCTCTATTGCATCCTTAAACTGCTTCACCTTTACAGCATCAAGATCGAGCATACAAACGGAACCCTTATCAACATTCTCTGAAAGAAAATATTTTTTAATTATTAACTAACAAATCAGGATGATAAAAAGTAATGCGTTCACTATTCATACTTTAAATCTCAGGTTCTGGTTAAGTAATAAAGGAAGAAAGGAGAGGTATATGCATACATACTTTGGTATTTCAACTCAATCTGGCTGTCAATAAGCTCATTGCCACCCAGAACCTCCCCAAGCCCACCCCATTTATGTGCAGGGTTCTCAGATGGCTGGCAAAATGGGAGGATGTAATAGTTGTATGTTTCTTGAGGATTATTATATGGGCCAACTTTGTTTACCCAGAGTGTAACTGGGTCTTCAGTTTGGTACTGCAAAAGAATAATACAGAGAGGCAATTATTATAGATCCGAACAAGAAACGTAGGAAGTAGGAACCCATTGCTTTCTTTCTAAACATAAATAAAGCTAAACTTACATTCATATTTAGAAGAGTATATAACATTGCATCTCTACAAAGGGGCATAGCCATCGTCCAGCAGACGGAATGAATAGCTAAACTACGCAACTAAATAATAAAGATTGAATACCCACCCAGATCCATAGAATATAGCCTTTTATGTACAGATGCACAACATAAAGAGGAAAAACAAATTGAACTAGTAAGTCAATTTATCTTAACCACTTCAAAAAAAATGAAGAGGGACAAGTGGGGTCAAGTAAAGCAGAAAACTTGAGATTTACTTCAATTCAAGCTAATGAGCTTGCAATTCTCAGTTTCTTTTGGTAAAGAATTTTTCTTCAATAGAATGGCATTTAAATAGTAATAATGAGGAAAATTGAGAGGAGACGGGCTTTGACACTTAATACCCCCTCCCTTGTATGTCTGTGTGCACACCCCACATGAGCGCACGCGCGCATGTGCACATACGCACACACACGCACCCACCCACCCACCCACCCACCCCCATACACACGCGCACACACCCACAAGTCCACACGCACACGTGCCATAGCCATAGGTACTCCTTCAATACATATCAATCTTATCAGATACCTGTGAAGCCAATTCTATGCCACATATATCAAATGTACACTTCGTGAACACACTTCTAGATAACACTATAAATCTCTCTCATGTCATCATTTGGAATGGACACTTCTCTCTCTGTTTCAGACATTTGTTGGGTGCGCCTTCAACAATGTTTGAACATTTCCACTACCTAGTTAGTCAGTGAAATGGGTAGTCCCATCCATTTATATTTAGAGTAATGCTACATCCACTACCAATTTCACTACATTTCTCTTCACTACCTTAGGTGGCACACTCCAATAGGTAGAGGAAGATAGAGTAGGTGGGGGAATTCTCCAATAGGAATATGCCACCTAAGGTAGTGAAAAAAATGGTAGTGAAATTGGTAGTGGCTAAAGCATTACTCTTATATTTATTACGGATTATTAGTGGGAAAAGGGATTTTAAAATGATTAGTATAAATTTATAGTAAGTTTTTCAAATATGCTTGGATACAAAACTGAGCTACATTGTTGTGTATACAGAAAATTGAACAAGTATATCTACTCTATATAAGAAGTCATTGATTATCTGATTGTCCTTTCTTTAGCCTAGAGAGATCTTCTTATGAGCCTGAGCTCACAATCAGGTTGGAAAGCCCAAGCCTCTGTTCATGGTGGAGACATCCTATGAATGGTTAGAATTGTTCCTCTTGTTCTACATGCCTTATATAGTCTAAGAATAAAGGATTTGAGTTCAAGTCATTTGCAATCTGTTTGCCTGAGGATTTAAACTTATAACATTAAACGTCTTCATTTTCGCAACTATATGATGTTGTGCAAATGGACAATCACCACTTCCTCAAACAAATTTAGGTATGTAAAACAAAATGAACGGATTGGATTGCTCATAGGATGCCCCTACCATGGAGTGCTCTCCAACCTTATTCTGAGCCTTGGGCTCATAGAATATATAATAGTTTAATTTTTAGCCTATGTCGATATATTATAATGTTATATAGGATTAGAAATTAGTATGTATATTTGCAGGCCACTTTTGAGTATATATTTGTGTTGTATGTGGCTCTCTTTGTATGTATGTAATGTACGCAATTAGGTATGTATTTATGCATGTGTGTGTGAGTATATATATATATATATATATATATATATATATATATATATATATATATATATATATATATGGAGTTGAGAACTAGAGAGAGGGAGGAAAAGTACCATAGAAGAAAATTTTCATTCACAAGGAACTAAAAACCTGATCTCTTTCAACATCTTATAAAATATTGGAAAATAAAATATCACCAAGTTTGAACATGTTTTTGCCATGATTTTGTGGTGTCATTTGTTATATTTCTTTAAAACCGTTTACATCACGATAACTTAACGAATGGACAAACCATGTTTAAGCTTCGTGATTTGATCATTGTGTTATGTTGATCATGAATTTGAGATGTCGAAGTCGGGTTTTAGCATCATGCTTGGATATAGGAGAACATTTAGTACTTTCGGTCGGACTAATTTGAATATGACTACTTATAGAGTACATAATGAGCCATCAACTTGGATGATCCAAATCGTTCAACCTACTAGTCTTAAGATATAAAATGATGAAATTTCATGCGTTCTAAGGATGTTTCACTCGTATATCAAGAGATCATAAAACAAATAGTTTCCCAACAACATAAATATAGTAAGTTCATAATGTATGAGTTAATACATTAAACAATTTAAGTTTCATATAAAGATATTTTAGGATTTCTAGATTATTATGATATATTGGCCAATGGGATAGCCTAGTACATTGTTGAACACCTTTCATGTTTCAATCACTTGATGTGTGGGTTAACATTCTTAAGATAAATGCCTTTTCTTGTACTTCAATGACAAGTAAATTGACGTGAAAAAAATAGATTGTTCAAATTGATTGCTAACCACCTACTTATGTACGTGGCCATGATTAAGTGCTCTCTCTCTCTCTCTCTCTCTCTCTCTCTCTCTCTCTCTATATATATATATATGGAAAAAAGGGGTATGAGCAACTTGCTCATTTAATAAATAAGCAATTGATGAAGTGGCATACATGTGATTGGAAAAGCCTTAAAAGGGTTAGTTGTCCAATGTATCACATGCATGCCACATAATCAATTGCTCATTTACTAAATGAGCAAGTTGCTCATATCCCTTTTACCCTATATATATATATATATATATATATATATATATATATATATATATATATATATATATATAGGGTAAAAGGGATATGAGCAACTTGCTCATTTAGTAAATGAGCAATTGATTTAGTATATTGGTGGACATGACTAAGTGCTCTCTCTCTCTCATGTCATTGTGATGTGTCCTCTTTCCCTACATCTTGAGCGAATTGTCATATTGGAGTCATTTTGTACTGGTTCCTTTCCTTATATAATAATTGCAATAATCTAAAACATGAAGCAAGAATTGCATACGTTTAGTGATATTGTATCGAACTGAAATATCAGTGCCCAATACTAGTGTTTATTCCAATGCATGATTAACTAGATGCGTGTGAATATACTATGTTGCACAGGTTACTTCAATCTCATGTCCTACACCCAAATCCAACACGACGCTTGATATTTTAGTGTAGTTTTTCAAAATCTTCTTCGTGTCGGTATGTCATGTCGTATGGTGACTATGTATGTGCTTCTTAGTGAATATATGTTGTTTCTTTCCTTTTCGTTAATATTCACAGGATATATAAATTTTTCTTGTACAAAACTTTTATCACATGTAAATCAACATAAAATAAATGGTTGTGCGGATTGATTGTTTAGTGCCTACTTTTGTTAAGTGGCATGCCTCGTGACTAAGCGCGCGCTCACTCTCTCTCTCTCTCTCATTTTTTCTTGTCCCATTTTATGTTGCCCGTTTGTTCCCTCATGTGGTAATTGATATAACCTAACTGATGACGTAAGAACCTCTCTCTCTCTTCCACTTTCTCATGTCATCTTGTGTGTTCCCTTCCCTTGCACTTTAAGGAATTTCCATACTCATTTTGCGCTCATTATGTTCCTAATATGATTACTGGTATAACCTAATACATGGGGTTAAGTCATTGTGTTGTGTACTTGAGTTCTCTTTCCCTGCACTTTTAACGAATTACCAAATCGTCGTTTTACTTTCTTTTCCTTGCATGAATATTAATATAACCTTATACACGGGATAAGAATTGCATTTTAGGTGACATTTTTTGCATGAATTGTAAAATCTTTGTCGAATACTAAGGCTTATTCGAGACCAAAACAACATGTATTTGTAACAAACAAGTAAAAGCACAAAAATCAGTAAATTGGAATGTATCTCTCTTCATGTTACTTAAATTGGTATTAAATAGAGTTGAAAGTAAGATTATAAGATATATTTTTCAGAATGAGCATATACACCCAACCGATATTTTTGACATTTCAACCCTTCCAGGATACAATAACACACATACCACACAAATATTTTAGGATAATAAATATATAACCATAAATCGCTAGTTGTATTGTCTACCTTCGACAACTATCAATCAAGTCCAAGTAGTCAGTTGTCGCTCCTCCTTTTAGTCAAAATGGAATATAGAATGGACCATTATAGCGTGTCATGTGAAATTTTTAAATTTTTTATTATGCGAACTTGCGAAGTGAATTCCATCATGGTGGTCTGGTATGAAGACAACGAAAATAAATGAACCACATGCCACAGATGTACACATGATTGCTCTAAATGTATTGTTAAAGATTCAGGAACATTCATTTTCCGGTTCCAAATCGCTAACGTACCCATCTTTTAAAACGTCAGCTCCAATTTGTGGATAGTGGCGGTTTTGGCGTTTTTAGTTACATAGATTCAAACTCAAAAGTTCACAATCCATAATTTAACCTCATCATCAATCACAACAACAGATCTCTAACTGCATTGCAAAAATTTCGCAGTATCACTCTAAACTTTACTCAAATTTGCATCCTAACCTATCCTTCTCATTTCAAATCTAATCACGTCCGTACAAATCTCTACCAATTATCAAACTGATAATTACTAAAAACGGATTAAATCAACTGAATTTGACTTCAAAAAAACATTACAAAATCAGATCTCGAGATTCAGCCACGGAATCTAATGGATCAACTGATCGATCTAAAATGAATCTACAGATACCAACGAGATTCCGAACTAGGTTTCATTGGATTCAGCGAAATACCTTGTGATCGGATTCGGAAGCGGAGGCTAAGGCGAAGACGAAGAGGAGGGAGAGGAGGAGGAGAGTGGGAGATCGGACGGTTAGCTTCATCGGGCCGTCGGGGAACGGACGGCCGAGATTGAAAGAGATCGCCGTCGTCGAAAGCGGAGGAGCGACTTCGGATTAATATAGTGATTAGTGAAGCTGAGTAAATGTCTTGGAGTTTTTCGTATTAATCCTCGCAGTTGGATGTATTTGTATATTTGTCGCTGTAATTTTTTTTTTCCCCTTTCCTTCGAATATTTTTTTTTAGGTAAAATGTGGAATAACGGCACCATGTTTCATTAATAAGAAATTAATAAACAACCCCGGAGTACCAAAAAAAGCAAAAGTGCAGTGCAGGAAATAAAACATAAACCCCCAACAGAACCCTGGGGGGTGGGTTACATCATCCAAACCTCAAACAACCAAAAGTACAATAGATTGATACAAAATACAATGAATCAGAGATTGCAGCTGATGAAATACTGAAGAGTATGGAGGGTGCCCACTCCTCAGTCCAGAGTCGGCCCGAACTCTACCTCCTCGTCGTCAAATTCTTCCACCTGGAAGACCCTTGCAATCCTCCCTCTCGCTCCTGCGGCAGCAGCTGTAGCCCAAAAGGAAATGAGATGCATGATAAGAGTAAGGTTACCAGAAATAGAATTACAAGAAGCACGGAAATAAAAATTGTTCCTATCTAGCCATAACACCCATGTAGTTGCCGCAATGGCAATATACCACGCATCCTTCATATCGTGTCGGATCGAGGCAAATATGGGGCCAACTCGCAGTTCCTCGTACTCGCTTGGATAGTCACTTGTTCCTAGGGCTCGTAGAACTTCTATCATGATGGCCTTACTTCTTGTGCAGTGAATAAACAGATGGTTCAAATTTTTCGTATGCATGTTGCAGAACTCACAATTGGTCGCAATGTGGGGTTGCCTTTTGGTCAGGTTCTCTCTGGTAAGTATAGCATTATTGAGCACAAGCCAGAGGAAGACTCTGCCTTTAAGGGGCGTTTTTGCCTTCCATAACACCGTTGCCCAGCTGGGTCTGCATCATCGACAGTGAATTCGGTAGTAAAGGGATCTTACCGAGAACACTCCCTTATTCTCGAGTCCCCAACGCATCTGGTCTGGGCCTTGGGCGCACAACACCCCAGGCTGTGAAATGCGCGTTCGTAGTTCATGCAGTTGCTAATGCAATCCTGAGGAAATAGTTCCTCGGAACGACGGTCTCCAATTACCCCTTTTCCAGGTTTCTGCCACAGAGATATTCGGTCGAATCGTTTTTTCATACAGCTATGGGAAACTATCCTTAAGAGCATGGGGACCACACCATTTGTCCCACCAAAATCTGGTGGATCATCCATTACCGGTAGTATATGTTACTGTTGAGTTGAACGGTCCGCTGGCTTTGGCAATTCCTTTCCAGAACCGTGAGACTTTAGACCCAACTCGCAAGCCTAAACTTCTCGTCCCTTTTCCCTGAAGGTATGGCTGAATAAAATCCTGCCATCCTTCCCCGCAGTGGTGAAAAACTTTCCACCACCATTTCCCCAGGAGGTCAAGGTTCATATCTCTAAGGTCAATGATGCCTAGCCCTCCATGTCTCTTCTTCATGCAAGCGATACTCCATTTGATAAGGTGGTAACCATCTTATTCGAATCTGCCCCTTTCCAAAGAAATATTTTTCGGATTCGGTCAATCCTTTGGATCACCCACTTTGGGAATTCAAAAAACGACATGTAGTAGATGGGCAGATTAGACAACACTGAGTTGATGAATACCACTCTGCCCCCGAGAGAAAGCGATTTACCTTTCCACCCAGACAGTCTGTCCTCCACCCTGTCTATTATAGGTAACCAGTCAGACTTAGAAAGTCTCCCTGGTCTGAGTGGGAGCCCTAAGTATTTGATTGGGAACTCCTCCGTCGAGCAGTTTAGAATGGTGGCATGCTTCCGTGCTTCTACCTCAGATAGTGTAATGGGAGCCAGCGCGCTCTTGTGGAAATTTATTCTGAGGCCTGACCAGGCTTCGAAACAGTAGAGGGCCCCTTTGAAGCAGACTGTTTCTGATATAGTCCCATTTCGAAAGAGTAGGGTGTCATCGGCATATTGGAGAATCGTGCACCCCTGATTAGAGGTGCTGCTGGCCACAGGCGTTATCCAACCTTTTCTGTGACAGTTTTCTAGCATACCTCTGAGCACATCCGCTACAATAGTAAATAGGAGTGGGGATAGCGGATCCCCCTGTCGAAGTCCCTTCTTGCAAGGAAATGATGAACCGGGCCTCTCATTCACTGAAATTGCCGTTTTACTAGACTGCAAACACTGTTTGATCCATTTTATCCATTTGTCCCCGAAACCTCTCCCTCTGAGAGCCTCTAGCAAATGCTCCCAGTCGACGGAGTCGTATGCCTTCTCAAAATCCAGTTTAAGGAGGAAGTTCTTGGAGTTGCTCTTGTGGCAGTGGTGGATAACTTATTTAGCAGTGGCCATACAGTATAGAATACATTCTGCCCTTGATGAAACTTGTCTGGGTCCTACTGATAAGACTGTCCATAATACTTCCCAAGCGGATGGGTAGGACCTTAGTGATGATCTTAGCCGAGCAGTTTATCAGGCTAATTGGTCTAAAATCCCCAACGCTCTTAGATTCCTCTCGTTTGGGAATCAGCACAACTTCTGCAAAGTTGAACATTTCTAGCCTCAGGCTGTTGTGAAAAAATTCCTCCATTAAATCCATAAAGTCTCCTTTAATTTCTTCCCAGAACACTTGAAAGAACATCATTGGAAAGCCGTCTGGCCCAGGCGACTTATCTGCTCCCATCTAGGTGATGGCCTTTTTGACTTCCATTTCCGAGAAAGGTGCCTCTAGTGAAGATAAGTTTAGTCCTGATTCATTCTGATACGCCTGCCAGTAGCCATCGCTCATTGGGATCCTAAAATCACTCTTCCTCCCGAAGAGACCCTTATAGAAAGTTTGAAAGGTTGCGGAAATCACCTTCTCGTCTTGCGAGGTTCCTGTATCCGTCTGAATTGATAGAACTAGATTGGATCTCCTTCTTGCGCTTGCAACACGGTGGAAGTAGGCCGTATTCGCGTCTCCCTCTTTGAGCCACGAAATCCTAGACCTTTGTCGCCATTTGATCTCCTCCAGTCTATAAAGATTGGCAATGTTATCTCGGAACTCTAGTAGCTTGTTTCGCTCTTCCTGCGACAGGACTCTTGTCTCTTCCACCCTCTCTAGCTCATCAATTCCTTCCATAAAGGACTCTTTAGCACGCCAGATGGTCGAGAATCTAGACCGATTCCATCTACAAAGGCTCTTTCTCAGTCTTCGATTTTTTCCACACCATCGGGATGTCGCGTCCCTGCCAGCAATTGGGAGCGCCCAATTCTCCATAACCATGTGATGGAATCCTTGAATTTTCAACCAAGCCTTCTCAAATCTAATTTTCTGAGGCCTGTGGGCTCCACATATCCCCACATCGAGAAGGATCGGGGTGTGATCTGATGTTGGTCTAGGGATCGATCTAGCTGATGCTAGTAGAAATTTAGCTTCTCATTCTATCGAGACTAGAATCCTGTCCAACATGGCCATAACCGGAGCCACTTGCATATTAGACCAAGTGAATAGTCTGTCATTGATTGGGATATCGATCAGCTCTAGTTCCGTGATCACTCTATTGAACTCCTCTCTGTGTCTGTCGCTGGAGCCTCTTCCCTTATGCTCAAATGCAAATCTAGTGATGTTGAAGTCCCCTCCCACAATCCAAGCTCCCGACCAGCGCTGTCGAATTTCGACAAGTTCTTGCCATAAGGCATCTCGGTCTGTAGCCACATTCGGCCAGTAGACAACAGTCACCGTCTGCACCCAATCATCGGATCGTCGCTTAAGTCGGGCAGTCAGGGAGAACGTTCCACTGTACTCCTCAACGCAGGAGAGAATATCCGAATTGAACCCTATAGCAATCCCTCCTGAGGCTCCTTCTGACGAACGTAACACCCACTCCTTGATTCTGATACCTTCAATTCTTTTGAGTTTAAGCCCGTGCTAGAGTTTGGTCTCCTGTAACCCTACTACTTCCGCCTTGGAGTTGCTAACGTCCCTTACCATATCTCTCTTCTCCCTATCCCCCAGCCCCCTAACATTCCAGAATAGTGTATTCATTGGGGGACAGTGTCATCGGTGATCGTTGGAGTGGGTGTGGGGCCGGCTACATCCTCGGGGATGTCTGTCGGCCTAGCGCAGTTTCCTAGGGCATTCTCATAACTAGTCTTAACCCTATCTGTTTTTCAACCCCTGATTTTATTGAGTAGTAAAGCATTGCGCTCTGTGTCATATACCTCTAACCCACATGTTTCGGCTAGTAAAAACACCTCGGGGTCTGACATAAAATTTAATATAGAAGCTAAAAAATTAGTCATACCTCCATTGTCAAATTTAGCAGCTTTGGCTGCCGCTGCTACCTTGAGATGGTCATCCAAGGACTCTACATGAGCCCTCTTGGGCGAGCGGTGAACTCTGAACCCAACTGTCCTATGAGACAATACAGAGCTACCTCCGGGTGCTGACTCTGGGAGTGTGGATAGTACTATCTCAGGGGAGATCTCCCTCTGGGTGTTAGCAATGAACTCAAGATCTTCTGACTCGTCATATGAGAATGAGAATTCTTCATCCAGATTGAGCCGCCCCTCTCGGTCCTCCTTACTATCTGTATGTAGAATTTCCTGTTGTAGAGTAGGCTCTCTCACTGCGGACTCCTCATTGAGCCCACAGGCTGGCGAATCAATAATAATAGTGGTGTTTTCCGTTGCGGTCCCCTCGGTGGGCCTGCTATCAGTCTTACATGGTGTCTGGATGTTCGAGACTCCGATGTTACTAAACCCAGATACAAAAAAAGAAGTTTTGGACCCCTCATTGGGCCCATTAGCGCTTATAAATAGACCACAACTCGGCCCACTACTAATACTCTCGGCTGATGAGAAAAATTCTCTTCCACCGCGTACAACATACCGTCACCATCGAAACGCACGCTCCTCGTTTGACAACAAGGGGCGGTAGGCATACCGCCCAGGCCAGCTGGCAAGGCAGGGTTGGGTAGGCCTTTGGTGGGTGTAGTAGTCGTTGGGTCAAATTTAGATGGCGTCAAAACCGAGCGGCAACTATCGCCAGCTGGCAGCATGGGAATGGGGGGTGTTTTGGTGGGTTTGGAAGCTTTTGGGTTCATATCCCTTGGCACAAAAACCACAACGGAGCTATCTCTTTCCGCTTCCTTTCCACAGATGGCACTCCCTTCAACTTCTTCGTTGTTTTCTTTACTCCTTTCGTCTCTCCTCAAAAGCATAGCTTTGCTACCAACTCCTTCAGCGATGATTTCGATCTCCCCAGCGCGCTTTTCGCCCTGGATGGACAGATCATCTCTCGTCGCTATCCCCAGAGTGGCCTCTGCCTCAGTCCCTAGAAAAGCCACTGTCTCTTGTCCCCCCTGCTCCTCAGAAGCGCCTTTTACCTTTTCAGATGGGAACCATCTCTTGGTTACCCACTCTTTGGTAGAAAGGGTACTCTCGCTTGTCTTCTTCCCCAAAGTGGTCATTTCCTTCACCAACCCCTCTCTCAAAGCCTGCATGTTGCGGCAAAGTGAGGCTTTGCCATTATGAGGAGGTACCAACCCTGTCCCTCCTCTCTGAGCCACAACGCACATCACCTCTGACTCGTGCAGGGCTTGACCATCTTTTTGAGCAACTCTTTTGTCTCTTCTCGTTCGCTCGATCTCTGTTCTTTCCAAGTCAGGGTGGTTGAGCTGGTTCACCGTTGGATCTAATGATTTAGGGGCTCTTGCTAGCTCTTGACCGTTGGATCCAACGGGACGATCCTTGCCTCTACCAGACTTGATCGGAGAAGCAAAAGATCCTTCCGCCGGTGTACCTAGGTGCTGCCCCTGCCCCATTGCCGCCTTGATGATCTCCCTGTGAGCTCTTTCCAGTTCGTGGGAACCGTCGATAGTTAGCTCCTTTGTCGGCGATACCACCTGCTGGTAGGACCTGTTGTCTCTTAGGGCTGAAGAGGTGGGAGGGGGGTGGTGGCCACCAGCTCCTTTGGTGCTTCATCTCTCTTGACTAGAACGAACCTGATGATATAAGATTCATCGAATGAGAATACCTTGGCGAAACGCGACATCAGAGCGATATCAGTGCTTTTGATGAGCAATCTCGCCGAACCTATCTCTGATCGCCGCAATCTCTGATCGCCGCACCGTCTTCTCGTCAATCTCCACCACCGACACAAAATATGCTACAATCTCTTAGAGAGCTTATTTCTTCCAGAAATGTAATGATACGTTGTGGATCCAAGTCCAAAATTTCTCACCTTGTGGGCGCTCAGCTCCAAACGTCAGATTCCACGCGGTGAATTCAAGTTGAAAATGTTCAAAATCTACATTTCCCAACCTGATCACTTCCGCGACTTTCTCCGGCGATGGAAATGAGATTAGGAATTGCAAATGGCAAAGTTTCTTGGCTACCCAGTCACCGTAAGCACTCATATGCCATCTCTTCGTGAGCGCTTGCATCACATGAACCTCCGACGGCCTCCCTTTTCTGACTTTGGCAATGGCGCATCATTGCCTCGGCCACCGTTCTTCACTTTTGATGATGTCCAGACTCCTAGCCAGTCGGATCACCGATGGATTGTCAGGGGATCTTCCCCTACTCACTGAGTGTTCTTCATCGCTGTGAGTTTCAACAACATTGGTGCATACATAGGATAGATGTCCCTGCTTCATGCACTTGAGGCAACGAACTTCCTTGGTGCATTCGCTCTTGTAGTGGCCTAGACCCCCGCAATTGAAGCACGGCGCCGGCCTACGCTTGCCCTTCCTCTGCTTCTTTTCGTGATTGGATTGATCAGAAAAAGGGTTAGTGTGACTCCCCTGTTTCTTGTTTTGTTTTCTCCGCCCCTGGATCCACTGCCCCTCCCCTTCCTCAGCACCGGCATTCACTTCCCCCGTAATCTCGTCTAGCGTGGTCCCTTCGGTGGCTCGCTCTGCTTGAGATTTGGGTGAAATGTTTTCTGGTGGTGTTGGGATTGCGAGATGGCAGGCGGTGTGTTTGGGGTGGGCATTGTGGTGAGGGTGATGAGCTGGTTGCACGGTCGATTTGGGGTTGGGGTAAGAGGAGGAGTGTTGTTGTCTGTAAGCACCACTATTGTGTTGAAAGCTTGGTTTGGAATTGGTGCTAGGAGGGTGTTGGTGTTGTTTGTGTGTTGGGGTGATGTTGGTGTTGTTTGGTTTGGCGCTGGTACTAAGAGGCAGATGGCGTTGATGGCTTGAGTTGGAGTTGGTGCTAGAAGGTTGTTGGTGTTGCCTGTGTGTTGGGGTGCTGGTGGTGTTGCTTGGTTTGACACTGGTGTTGAGATGAGTGTGCTACCTGTGTGCAACCACTCTGTACACACTCCGATATTGACCCTTAGTGTGGAAGTAGTAGGGCTCAATGGGTGGGGTTTTCTTACGCCTATGTTGGCTAGTAGGAGGACCCCATCGTTGGGCCCTCCCCTCGTAATACTCCTCATGTCTTCGATGATTCCCCTGGCCCCTGACTGCCTCCTCTATAGAGCGATGATGATCAAAGTTCCTCCCCACACGACGCGGAGGCGCACGCTGGTGTGCATGCGTCGGGGAGTGAACTCGTCTGAGCTCTCGACTCCCTCCCTCCTCTGGGTGAGAGTTCAAAGTAGGAGGTGCCAGAGTTGTAGCCGTTGGAGCCATCGCTGCAGCGAGGTAGGAGGAGGGTGGTTGCACAGTTACATCGATCGTAGGAGGCGAAGGTGGTCGTAGGTGAGGGTTTGGTGGTGCCAAAGCTGGCGCTGTCTCCAACAGTGGTATTGTAGTTGGTGATGGAGTTGGTGGGTGGCGGACCCTCTCATTGGGCCCGCACCCACTCATTTCAAATAGAGACAGCATGAATGGCAGTTCGCCGGAGCTAGCACAGGAATGCAGCAGGGAGGTGGGGGGAGGGGGGGTCAGAGAAAAGTGTAAAGAGGAGGAGGTTGGGGTTCGGAGGTGGAGGAAGTTGGGGTGCTGAGGTAACGGAGAGGAGCAGTAAACTGGGCAGTTAGAGGTGAAGGGAAGTATGGCCGGGAGTGGTGTCGGAAAACTTGACTGGTGGAGAGGAGAAGGAGATGGTAGGAGTTGGTAGGAGCTCTTTCGTTTTTTGAAGAAAAAAAAACTCTTGATGTCTTTTCCTTCGAATATTGTTAATGGCATTTTGAGAATGAAGCTTTTTTCTTTGTTTTAGACAAATATGGAACAAGTAGTTTTATTAACGAACAACAATGACATTGAGCTTTTTAATTATATATCTGGATGGAGTCACTCGACTCTGTCCGCGTCATCAAAAAAAAAAAAAAACAATGACACAGAGCTTCTGCAAGCACCCAGGCAAAAGCACACTATATCCATAACTACAGAGCCAGTCCTGATATATTTAAGATCTTGAACGAAAAAATAAATTGTCCCAGTTATAAACAAGCACATATTTTTTTATATATTGATGAAGTATGAAACAGCAGAGGGAGGGGGGGGGGGACCAATACCCGGAAATTAAAATAAAATTAATAAAGCATAGAAGTATAGAACAATAAAACGTGGATAGTGAATGTAAAGACGTGCACTTTGAAAATCCTCCGCCGAAAACACTGCATTCAAATCAATTAACAAATTCAAAAAAATTAATTGGAACGTGACCATGTGTAAGGAAATGTGATATTCCCCTTTAAACTACCTTGTTAGGGATGTGGCAAGCATAGTTTTTTAGTTAATGATAGGTCGTTTTGTAATACCCCAGGTTTTCAACGAACAGTCGACTGGTGCTTCGAGCAGTCGACTGCTACTGAATGACGTGTACGTGAGGTACACGGGATTTGCGGGAATTTGAGAGAAAGATTGAGAAATATAGTCCCACATGGGAAGTATACAAAAACTAATTTGAGTATAAATATAATTGCCTATGATCAAGAGTCACCAATCCGGTTAACCACCTTTTGAGAGGCAGCCTGTGGTGGGCAGTTGTACTACATAGTATCTAATTTGTGTTATAAAAATATTAAAATTGTCTGAGTATTGGGGCGGGGCGTTACACGTTTGGTACGTGAGAATGTGCAAGGAAATCATTTCTCCGTTAGATTACCTTGTTTGATATGTGGCAAGCATATTTTTCAAATGAATAATGGTTTTCCAAGGGAACCAAAATTCTTTGTTGGGAATAATTTTCATTCTCCCCAAAAACGATGGGATTTCCATAACAAACAGTAAAATAAACCCAAAATAAACCCAAAAAAAACTATAAAGAATATATATATATATATATATATATATATATATATATATATATATATATATATGGATCCCATGAGATTTCCATATCAAACAATAAAATAACCACAAAATCTAGAAATAAAAAATACAATAATAAAGAATTCTCGTAATGTAGTGTATTATACCAGTCGCGATAATGCAAGATTTTTGAGAGCCTTCATTCACACTTTCACATTCTCGAGAATCCTTTAATTGATGGGAATTTTCCAATCTCTGTACCCCCCCCCCCCCCCCCCCCCCCCCCACCCACACACACCCACACACAAAATGAATCAAAATCCTTTGTTCGGTACACGAATTTGAAGATTCCCAATAATGAAATGACTCCCGAAAATGTTAAGGTGGGAGTGAAGATTCCCAGGAATGTTGCTGTCAGGGTTGTCACTCAAGTTAGGAGCTTGATCGAGTTGTATGAGTTGCAGTGGATTAATAGAGAAGAGTTTAGTAGTTTGGTGTATATGTTTTTGTATTAAAGTATCTAAACTGTACGTGTAGTGTGCACTGTTTTTTCATTTGTTTTTTAGGGGGAGGTGTATGGGTTGCTATTATAAGCTTAATATTAGTTTTACATTGTTTGCACGTATTTCTTCATTTGTAACTGCCTGTATAAGGCCTTCTTTGAAGTTGGAATAAAATCAAGAATTGAGTAAATAGAATCCTCTCTAAATAATCATATTCTTATTCTTCCTCCCAAACCCTAGATTCATCTCCAATGGCCGAAATCAACCGAACTCGGAATTCAACCCCTTTACAGCTGCACTATCGTGTTTGGTAAAGTACATTGCATTCCCAGGATTCCTTTATTAATGTATTTTTTTATTCTAGTTTTTTTTTTATTGTTTGTTATGAAAATCTCATGGGAATCCTCTGTTGAAATATAGTAATTGTATATTCTGTTTCCTAATATAGGAAACAGATTCCCCAAATCTTTCATCTTCCCAATCTTCTCTCAATCTCTTTTCTTCTTCTCCAATAATGTAATCCTTATATATAGATGTATACAGTGAAGACTAAATAACAACAAGAAGAATAAGAATTTTTTCCCAAAATTATTTTCTCCATCCTCAAATCCCATGATTTTATGAGCGAATATATATTTTTATTATAGTTTTTTTGGTTATATTGTTGTTTGTTTTGAAAATCTCATTGGAATCCTTAAATCCCGTAATTTTTTTAAAGGGTGAAAATGATTCATAAGAATGGATTTTGATTCCCTTGGTAATTCATCATTCATTCAAAAACTATACTTGTCACATACCAAACAAGGTGGTCTAATGGAAATCTGGGATTCCCTTGCACATTTTAACATACCAAACGCCAATAAGGAAGAATCTTGTTTTTTTGTGTGCACATATTCACGTACCAAACGCCCCCTAGAGAAATTTAGATCCCCTTGCACATTCCTACGTACCAAATGCCCCCATAGGATTTGATGATTCTCATGAGATTTTCATAACAAATAACAAAATAACCCGGAAAAAGTAGAATTTTAAAAAACATATATATCCCCCGTAAAACCATGTGATTTAAGGATTTCTATGGGTGATCCATATCAAGCAATTAAAAAAAAACTAGAATAAAAAAATACAATAATAAATGATTTTCGGTAATGCAATGTATTAGACCTTACACGATAATGAAACATTCTCGAAAATCTTCATTCCCACCCTCGCATTCTCGATAATCCTCTTATTCCTGTAAATCCTCCAAACTGTGTACCAAACTCCCCCTTACAGGAAAAAAACACTGTTTTGATTTATGAAAGATAAGTTTTCTTATGAAAGTCTTTACGTTTATTTTATTAATACTATAAACAATAAATGATTATATTATTGGAATAATTGTATAGTTGTTGTCTTTCATATACGAACTATTTTTTATTTATGAAAATCATATAATTATTTATGAGGATTATTGTATAGATAAAAAGAGCATCTTCTTATAAAATGCTTTGTCTTTTATTCGATTATTATTACTAAAAACTCTTGTCTGAGCCGAATAATAGATAAAGCTAAAATTTTATTGAAGCAAGATGAATTTTTTATCCATACAAAATGTATATTTTTTCTTTAAACAAAATTAAAGAAACTTAATTAATTCTTTTAAATAAGACAAATGAATTTTTAAAAAATATAATAGGAATATATAAGTGTTAATTTGTGCAGCTAACAACTAATGCAACACTACTAGATACACAAATTCCACTAAATACTGGCATTTCATCAAGATCGGATTGACGAATGAGATATGAGATACCCATTAAATACAAAAACTCAACACATGTTACTCCCACACCATAAATCAACAACATCATTTTTCATATTACTCGCAACGCGCAGTGCTTGTCAACACAATCTTCTCAAGTATGAAGGCAGAGCTAACGCTTAACATAACAAGGGACTCGCTCTGCGTGGATTAGCTACGATAGTGACCAAAGAGGTCATCCTCGTACAATCGAACTAAGAGACCTAATGCTAAATATAAAGAAAAAGGGGGTTGCAAGCAATGTTTTTCGAGCCAAAGGGCTTATCCGTCGATTTATTTATTATTATTAATTTTCGGGACATAGAAATCTAAATTCATACATAATTCAAAGCGAGAACTACGACTAAATAGTCTAATGCATAAATGAAGATACAAATATTTACAAAGCAGTAAACACCCCATAAATCCCAGTCCCGGCTCTCTTGATCCGAGCCACTCTTCCTCCTCCATCTTGAGCATCTTTTTCGCCTCTGCCTGACCTACCCAAACGTGAATAAATGAAAAAAATATATACACCATAACATGAAATCTATTATCGATATTACGGAAGCCAAGGCCAACCCCCACCTTGAGGCCAGTGAGTCGACCACCTTAGGGCCCCGATTTCTTGCACTTTTAGGACCTTCCAAATGTGTATTCCCCTTGTAAATAGAAGCACGCATTTTGTGCGTAAAATAAATTATATTGTAATTAGGGGCCTAAAAAAATAATTATTTGGGTCTTTCGCCTTGGGCTCCCGGGAACTCAGGGCCGGCCCTGAAGGAAGCACAACTTATTATGGTATAGCCACATACCCCACAGCATAGCCGCTACCGAAATATCCGTAACAAGCCTAACATATTTTTTGACTATATCTACCCTCGAGTGGCTCCAAACCTTAGAACTCGACCGAGGACATTGTAAGCACCCAAACTCTAAACACACGACCTCCCACACTAAGAGCATCCACAGTCGTTTGCTTGTTAGCCATTTTTTATTTTTTTGTGTACTGTAGCACACACAGTCGTAAGCTATTTTGCCATTTTGGGCAATTCGGCTACAGTAGAAAGGGAAAAATAGTATTTGAAATAGCAAAATGCATATTTTAGCTGACGAGACATCATGTTTTGTCTGGATTATTTAATTATATTTTTAATTAATCGGATGAAACATGATGTTTCGTCCCGTCCGAAGTAAAAAAAAAAAAAAACAAAAAAAATAATCGGTTAAATGAATTTAAGGATTGGAATGAACATGATGTTTCGTCCTAATCCATTTAAAAAAAAGATTAATTTTGTAAAATTTTAAATTGGTTTTGCAAAATTTTAAATGTTTTTTTGCAAATATTTTTTTACAAACTAATTTTTAAAATTGTTTTTACAATTTTTTTTTGCAAAAAAAAAACCTTCCTTAAAACGGACGAAACATTGTCGAGTTTTTTTTTGCATTTTTTTTTTTGGAATGTTTCGTTCCGTATTTTTTATTAATATTTTCTAAGTTTAGGACTGTATTAATTATTTTTGAATGACAGACAAAATATGATGTATGTTTTTTTAAAAAACGAATTTATGCATTTTTCGATCATTCGAAGACCGTAGCGTTTCGTCAAAATAGATCGCCAAACTATGCATTTTGTAATTTTTTTTACATGGAAAGACTGTTGATGCTCTAAGAGCATCTGTAGTCGTTTATGGTAAAATTATCCATATATGGATAAATAGAAATAGGATTTTCGATTACGCTGCACTCGTCGAAAGCTATTTTATAGCAAACTATAATATAATATTAAGCGACGGCACATGAAGTGCCGTCGGAAGGGAAAAGCTATCATTCGGAATTAAAAAAAAAAAAAAAAAAATTCACAAGCACTGGGACGGACGGCACATGAAGTGCCGTCCAAGCCCATGTGCTGTTGAAAGACTTTTTAAAACAATTCATTAATTACAAAAAACAATTGATTAATTACAAAAAACTTTTAAAAAATTACGAAAACATTTCAGAAATTGCAAAAAAAAAAATAAAAAATACAAAAACCTCCGGACGGCACTTCAAGTGCCGTCCGAGGATTTCGGAGGGCCAGATCATTTTTTTCAAATGAAGTGCCGTCCGACGAATAAAATATTAATTTTTTTGTTGTGGGACGGCGCTTCGAACGCCGTCCCTCACTTATCGATAAATGCTATATCGATTCTCATTTATAGCAATCGACTGTAGCGATTTATCGATAAAATGAATATTTGGCAAACGAGTGCAGCGCGTTCGTTTGCCAAATATCCATTTTATCGATATTTGGCAAACGACTACAGATGCTCTAACGTGGCTCTCGGACACAAAAATAATAGGTGAAGCATAAAGTTTCAGGAGGTACTTAAAGACAAATTCCCATCAAAGAAGTGACAGATTGCGGATGGACGACTGGATTCATTTGAGAAGGTCATGCTGCTCATGCACAATGTCCGTGATCTCTTAATATATAATTCCAAAAATCAAATACGCTCACCATTACCCTCTCACTTTCCCGCCCAAATCGATTTAGCAACAAAGAAAGAAATCCCCAAATCGAGATTCCCCTCAATTTTATTCTCCTCACTCTCCTTCTTCATCGGAAGATTATGAAGTGCGCGCGATCGAGATTCAGCGAAAAGATTCCCTCATCGGAATCTTCAACTGTACGTTCCAAACCCTAGCTTGTGATTCTCCGAATCTGTCGATTCCGTTTAAAAAATGTTTGTTATTGTTTAGATCAGTGGTTTCTTCTCAATAAATTGTTGTACGTGTAGAAATAGTTTCGACTTCGTTTATCTTAGAATCTGTAACTTTGATCGGAAAGTAGAGATAGTTTTGATATTAGATATTTTGGAATCTTTTGGCTATTTGGAATCTTCTAGTAGATCTTGAGATTTGAATCTATTGGTATTTGGAATATTTTACTTAATCTTTACTACAAGATAAAAAATCAGTTAAATTTGTGATGCAAAAGGAAGAGAGTAGGCCCAGGGGCTTTGATTTCGAAGCTGACGCGTTCTTGAACCTGCAACAATTCATATTTTTAAAAAAAAAAAGTTGATCTCATGAAGTTTGAGTAGAAAACTGGGTGACGACAGACGCAGACCGAAAGTGATACCCGTTATGGCAACGAGCATAACAGAATCTTATTGGAGGTGTGACTTATGTTGGGAAAAAAAGGATCGAGAATAGGCTGAATAGCAGAATGAAAATACTAACTCAAACCACAAATTGAAATATGCAAGGAAATAAAAGAGCAAGGGATAGAGAACACCAAATATAGCGTGGTTCGGTAAGGTGCCTACGTCCATAGGGCAACAAGAACATTCACTATGAAAGTAATTTGTACAAAGAGATTCAACTTCAAGAACACCACTTGAAGGAAACTCTATCTCTCACATTTGTTTTGCTATAACACCCGATACTCTCAACTTGGAGTGAACATTATTTTCTCTCTACTTGGATGAAAATTATTCTCTCACAATATGTTGTTGGATTGAGCAAATGACCTCTTCTTATATAGACAAAAGGGAAACCTCTAAATACATTCATTAATGCTCATTCATGAATCCTCCTACTTTCTTCATGAACCTTCCACATTGATCTAAGTTTATGCATTTGATGATGAATCTAGAACCACTAGCATATTCTAGAAAAGCCCCAAAATATTATTTATGGATTACTTGATGTTGAGTCTGGATATTTTACAATCTCCCCCTCTGGACCAATCGGGTCAATACGATGAGCGACTTCTACTTGAAGTCCATCCCAGTGGACTTGGTGCAATACTCCAGCTTCTGCGGAAGAACGACTTTAGTCAACATATCAGAAGTGTTCTTGTTGGTGTGGATCTTTCTCAACTAGAAAAACTTCTTCGACACTACATCTCGGATTCAATGATAACGGAGATCAATGTGCTTAGTGCGATGGTGATATACTGAATTCTTACTCAGATGAATGACACTCTGATTATCACAATGCACCACTTAACTGTCTTGTCTCATACCTAACTCCTGAATAAACCTCTGCAGCCATACCATTTCCTTGCTCGCTTCATTTGCAAAATATACTCAGATTCTGTGGTGGATAAGGCAACACACTTTTGTAACTTGGACTGCCACGAAACAACTCCTCCCGAAAATGTGAACAAGTAACCAGAAGTGAATTGTCTAGCATCAAAATCTCTTGCCAAGTCTGCACCTGTGAAACATTCTAGAATTGGTTTTGCTCCACCAAAACATAAACACAACTTTGAAGTGTCTCAAATATATGAGTATCCACTTGACTGCTTCCTAATGATCATTGTCAGGGTTAGATAGATATTTACTAACAACACCAACTGCATGTACTATGTCTGGACGAGTGCATACCATAGCATACATAAGACGACTGACAGCTGATGAGTAGGAAATACTTGCCATCTTATACTTCTCATCTTGAGTATCTGAGCATAATCTTCTGCTTAACTTGAATTGATTATCTAGAGGTGAGCTCACTGGCTCAGCTCCTTACATGTTGAACCTTTCAAGTACTCGTTCAACGTACCTACTATGACAACCACAACTTCTTTGCATTCCTGCCACGAGTAATTTCCATACCCAAAATCTGCTTAGTTGACCCTAATTCTTTCATATTCAAGGACTTTGACAAATCTGATTTCAACTTGCGAATCATAGTAACATTTTGGCCCACAATCAACATATCTATATAATAAATTACAAAGAAAGCTATCAAGTGGCGCACAATCAATCCCCCCAAAATCAAAGGCCCATATCAAACCTCACAAAACACATTTTTCCTCCAAAATTTCAAACCCCAAAACCAAAATTTTCCCCCTAAAAAACTCATTACTTTATTACTATCTCTCTCATCTCTTTACTTTTTCATATTTCTCTCTTTCTCTCTCTCATTCTTTCTTTATTTACTTAGAAATTTTGATTTTAAGATTTCGGTTTTGTAAAATTTCAAAATTTTTAATAGCAAATAGCTCTTCAACAATTAAATTTCATTATTTTCCACCCTTAATTTCTAAGAAGTTAGATTTTATACCCTCATTTATAATTATTTTTCAATATATACTTTTATTTATAACTAATTATTGTCATACTATTCAAACTTGAGCCACATAATTATTGTTTTACTGTTTACATGGCTTTTCGTGTTTTGTATCGTTCCGAAGACGTGCCGTAGGCACGTGCCCACGGGCAAATCTAGTATCATCAACATAGAGCAATAAAATGACGAAGTTACCTCCAGTGAACTGCTGGATGTATACACATGGATATGCATCTGTCCTTTTATACCCATGACCACCATGAACGAGTTAAACTTCTTATACCACTGCCTTGGCACTTGCTTTAGTCCGTACAAGCTTTTCTTCAGCTTACAAACCATGTGTTCTTTTCTTCCGACTTCAAAACATTCCGATTGCTCCACGTAAATTTTCTCTTCTAAATCACCATGCAGAAATGCCGTTTTCACGTCCAACTGTTCCACCTCAAGATCCATGCTAGCTGCCATACCCAAAATAAGTTGGATAAAAGTCTTCTTGACCACTGGTGAGAAGATTTCATCAAAATCTACTCCTTCCTTCTGCCCAAAATCTTTGACAACCAAGCGAGCCTTGAATTTCGTCAACTGCTCATTCTCGTCCTTCTTCAATTTGAATACCCACTTATTCTTGAGTGCGTTTTGCCTTTAGGAAGTTCCACAAACTCATAGGTATCATTCTTTAATAAAGGCTCTTTCTCAGACTTCATCTACAACATCCACTTGCTATTGTCTGCATGATTTTTGCCTCTTCAAATCTTTCAAATATTCCATTATTAGTCCACATAATATATCTAGAATACGGGTCATCCCTATCACTGGTCACAAGGATATACTGTGAAGAAGGATACTTGGTACTTAGCTTTGCCACTCTAGTTGATTTCCAAACTGATATTTGGGCAATCTCTAGCTGCTCCTCCTGCTCGGCTCCCCCTGTTTAGGCTCCCATTGATCATGATCCTCCTGATCATCGTCTTCAGGTTCGTACACTATCCCAGCGCCTCTTGCTTCAGCCATCTCAGGAACATCTTCATGTACCGCTTTTTGAGGTTTGTCATTGGGTTTTTGTTGCAACGGTGATTCATAGGTGAACTGATCTGTATTTTTGACTGTCTGCTTGTCATTGTTTGCCACAGTCTGATCCTTAAAGAAGTCAACATTTCTGCTTCGGAATAACTTGTTGGTCTTTGAATCCCACATCCGGTAGCTCATCTCTTCATTACCGTACCCGAGGAAGATGCACGGTGTGCCTCTGTCATCAATTTTCAATCTATTCACTTCGCATATACATGCAAATGCTTTGCACCCAAACACTCTCAAGTGTGAATATGAAGCGCTTCTGCCGGTCCATACACCTTCAGGAGTTTCAAAGCTCAACGGTACACTTGGTGATCGGTTGATGAGGTAACAAGCAGCTGATACAGCTTCGGCCCAAAAGCATTTTGATTGATTGACTGTCTTTAGCATACACTTGACCTTCTCTAGAATGGTGCGGTTCATCCTTTTAGCTAGACCATTATGTTATGGGGTGCCAAGAATTGTATTTTCATGCCTAATGCCATGTTTCGAACAATAATTTATGAACTCGTTCGAAGTGTACTCTCCGCCATTGTCACTACGAATACCTTTGTGGGCTCTCCCTATCTCCTTCTCTACCATGGCATGGAACAGCTTGAAGGTTTGGAACACATGGCCTTTTGATTCAACAAATACACCCAAACCTTTCGTGAAGCATCATCAATATAAATAACAAAATATCTATTACCACCTAGTGATTCAACTTCCGTAGGGCCACAAAGGTCAGAGTGTACTAGGTCTAATTTATTTTGTTTTCTTGTGAAGGTGCCAGAAAAATTAGCTTTGTGTTGCTTACCAAATAAACAATAATCACAAGAGTCTAGTGAGGTACCTTTGGCAAAGGGAATGAAAGACTTCTTTGTCAGAACTTGCAATCCCGTCTCACTCATGTGGCCGAACCTCTTGTGCCATAGGATTAGAGAAGAATCATCCATGACATTCAATTTTCCTTTACAAATTTTGCCATATGTTTTGTAGAGGGTGCAGCATAACTTTCCTCTCGCCACCACTAGCGATCCCTTGGTAAGCCTTCATTTTTCGTCACCTCTATGATGATGAAATTCTTGTTGATCAAGCACGACGGTTGACAATAGATTGAGACGTAGACCAGGAACATGTCACATTTTTTAACAACAGCTTATAGTCCAAATCGGTCTCAAACCAAACATCATCGATTCCTGCAAACTTGGAATAGCTATCATTGCCCATCTTCACTATCTCAAAGTCTTCGGCTTTGTATGTGGTGAAGAATTCTGAGTGCTCCGTGGCATGGAAAGATGCTCCAGAATCAGCTACTCATGAATCGCCTTTATCTTCATTGACATGTAGGCATTCACCTTTAAGAGCCAACAACTCATATACTTGTTTAGACACGGTAGCGACAGTACTGCCTCCTTCTTTTGGTAGGTTGAGCCATCTTTTTTATCTTTTTTTTTTATTCTTCAATATGTTGCAATTCTTTATCATGTGACCATAAAGACCACAATGATGACACCTTCCATTGAAACGTGTCCTCGAACGGCTTGCACTTCTTCCACGATCTCGACTAGGACCTTTACTCTTGATCCTTCCTTGATTCTCCGCCACAAACACTTGGCTACTATCGGAACTTGTAGACTTTCCCTGGTCTCTTCATTCATCATGTTATTTTTAACATTATCTAACACACCATTAGGAGCAGAGTTACTTATGGTGATGACAAAGGTCTCCCAGTTGTCGGGCAATGATCCAAGAAACAACAACGCTTGTAACTCGTCCTTGATTTTCATGTCCATCGTGGCCAATTGATTAATGATGCTCTGAAAGTTGTTTAGATGCTCGATCACCTTTACACCTTCCCTATACTTCATGTTGACCTCTTTGATAAGGAATGCTTTCTTGAAGGCGGTCTTTTGTTCGAAGAACGACTCCAATTTCAACCAAAGGGCATGTGTGTTTGTTTCATTGGATACATGGTGGAACACACTATCATCCAACCATTCACGAATATGACCAATAGCCTTGCGGTTCAACTTCTTCCATTTGACATCGGTAGTGTTCTCCGACTTGCCTTCGACTCCTTCAATGGGTTCATGCAAATCTTTGCGATAAAGAATGTCCTCCATTCTTGGCTTCCATGTGATCCAATTGGAGTGGTTAAGGCGAACCATAGTACTCCTTGAGCCTTCTATTCTAACACTAGCACTCAAACCAAGGGCTCTGGTATCACTTTTGGGAAAAAAATATAGGATCAATACTAGTAGAATGAAAATACCAATTCAAACCACAAATTTAAATAGGCAAGAAAATAAAAGAGCAAGGGATAGAGAACACCAAATATAACGTGGTTCGGCAAGGTGCTTACGTCCACGGGGCAACAAGAACATCTACTATGAAAGTAATGGGTACAAAGAGATCTAACTTCAAGAACACCACTTGAAGGAAACACTTTGTCTCACAATTATTTTCTCTCAACTTGAAGTGTACACTCTTTTCTCTCTACTTGGATGAAGATGATTATCTTACAATGTGTTGTTGGAATGAGCAAATGACCTCTCCTTATAGGCCAAGGAGGAAACCTCTAGATACATTCATTAATGCTCATTCATGAATCTTCCTACTTTCTTCATGAAACTTCCATATTGGTCTAAATTTATGCCCTTGATGATGAATCTAGAACCACTAACATGTTTTAGAAAAGCCCAATACTTATGGAAGCCCAAAATATTATTTATGAATTACTAGTTGATGGGCCTGAATATTTTACAACTTAGCCTGATCAAACCTTTCCAGAAGGGCCTGAGGTTCTTCACTGTTGTGCTCCGCATCAATGTGTAGCTTAATTATACAGGAAATCAAATTCCATGTTGTTAGAAAGTGTTGGGCTGGGTTGTCGGGCTTTCTCTTGGTTAGGTGTGGTTCCAAATAGTGGGTGGACTATGTTATGTGGGCTTGCATTATACAGACAAATGGTCAGAAGAGGAGTCTCTAGCTGGGTATATCCCTTCGATGCCTAACTCTGATAATGGAAGAGTATTTAAGAGAGACAAGATAGAGGGTGAGGGAGAGTATTCTGCTTTTAGGCCATTTAGACGTTTTCAGTTGCTGGCAGTTAAACATTCTGAACTGGTTTATACTGCAATGTACTTTCTTATAGATACAAGTATATGAGGTGGTACATACGACTGATAGTCGCTAAGAGCCTACAATCCTCAGTGCACAAGAGGCCCCAAAACAAAGTGGACAGCAAGAAGTCTACTGCAAAATGTTTTATTCAGGTGGAAAATTTCAATATTTCGTTGAGAATAATTGTCAAATATGCATGAAAGATGTTCTTCATATAGCAAAGCTAAATTTATAAAATTTGGGAAATCCTTTCAAATTTAAAAAGAAATTTATATATAAGCTAGTCCAAGTTGTAATGTGTTTATACACAATTACATTCTTTGTGTATTTCTATTTATATTGATGAGATACAAGTATGACCCCTTCGTCATTCCTGCCAACAACTGCGAGACTCATTGGTGAACCTCAATAAGAGAACAAGTTAATCCTTAGTATGCGTGTATGTTACTACCGTAAGACTTTCTTATTTAAATTTTATCATTATAGACGTGTGTATGTGAGTGATCGTGATCCATATCTCATTGGTGAACCATCAATAAGAGAACAATTATTTAAGTGATCGAGAAGGAATAGACATATTTTTTATATATGTTATCATATGTTATGTGATTTTAGTGATCTAATGATTTAGGTTATAGGAACTTTCACGAGTCCAATCTAGGTTGGTAATTTTGTCAGTTCCTTTCTCTCACAAGAAAAAAATCAATTCCTTCCAGGTTCTTCATCACTGATGTAATAGGAAAATATATGGCATTTAAACTTCATCACACATTTAAGCGAACGTTTTAAATTAATTGCTCTAGAGGTTTGCATTTTTCAAATTTAAAATTTTTTATCGAGAGCCAAAAATTTATCATTTCTCTCGACAGTTTCTGTGATGCTTGAAGGAATTTTGGTTATAGATCAAAGTATGGAACTATAGTGGCTGAATTGAGGAAGAGGATTCATGTGGCCGACCCCAAATATTTTGGGATAATGATTTTGTTGATGTTGTATCAAAGTCGGAACTCAACCCTTATAGTAATTGTAGTGGCTTTTGGGAGACTAATTGAGCTTAGCCTGCCTCCCCACCCCCGGTACATGAGTAATTCGGTCCTCAATGTTTAGATTGGTTATGTGTGAACATTAAGCTAGGTACCAAGTATATATATTAAATTCTTTTTTGAGGGAAGTATTTATCTTAATACTATTTCCTGAAAGAGAAAAAAATCAGAGCTTGAAAGGGCCTTGTGCTTATGCATAGGGATCCAAAGATAGGACTTCATTATCAAATTTAAAATTGCAAGTGCCAGACATGTATGGCATGCATTACAATTCATACCGCGAGACAAGAATGACGTAGTATAAAGAAAAAAAATAAATTTTCTGGATTTAAAAGGTTATTTATCACCTCATTATCCCATTATTTTTTGTCAGTATTCTTCTTTGAGGCAATGTTTTGTTTGATTCTTTACAGGGGAACAGTTGCTTAATTTTGTGGTAAGTACTGTAATACTTTGATACTAAATACTGTTTAGAATATAATTTCCATGTAATTATATTATAATTAACTGCTATAGTTATGTCCTTTACATGGTAAGTGATTTTGGTGATGTAATGATTTGGGCTGTTGGGATTTTCTTCAATCCACTCCAGATCAGTAATTTTGTCACTTCCTGTATGGTGATATATAACATCCAAAGCATGTCACCAATTGTAGCAAATTGGTTGATTACAATTGGTAGAATTGCTCTGGTGGTTTGCATCATCAATCAACACCAATTATTCCTTAATCCTGATAGCTTTTTCTATACATCATCCTCTATCTGATGCTTGCTGGAATTTTATATATATCATTTGGGGCATGACCCTTCACAACAATGTAAGTGTGAGAGGTTATTGTTGGCTTGCATCAAGAAGCTAAGGAGCACAGACAAACTGGCATGATACAACGATATACAACACACTAACACGAGAAAATTATGAAAAACTATGTTGAAATAGCTAGTGTGGTGTCGGATACGTGTGTCCGACACATCATGGTATATGAAGTGCCAGTGCTTCACAGTCAAGATAAGCTTGGTTGCTCGTATCTCAACTATTATTAACCAAAAATTCATCATCAACCATTATACATGTGCACTGCACACACCTCTTTTCCAGATGTCAATACTTTACTATCATACATAGGTGAAAAAGTCTACATTTGAAATGGTCCTTAAAAATCTCCCTCTAAATACAATAACTAGTCATCTCGATCTTTGCAACTTTGCATGAGAGCACAGAGAAACATTTTAGTCTTGTATACGTTTGAAAAAGGAAAAAAATGGACAGGTTCATGAAAGGGCATTATGACTTGTATACTTAGGAAGAGATTGCAAGATGGATCTCATTGTCAACATCAAATTTCTGACAGGCATCTGAGGTTGAATTTGAACAGTTTAGGAGAAGGAAAACATTTGGGCAATGAGACTAGCATTTGACTTGTGTTTGATTTGATCTAGACTGAAATCAATGTCATAATCCTAGAATCCTTTTTGAGAGAGTGGAGCAGAAACATTAATACTTTACTATCATCATATATTGATATGAGGACTAATAGAGGCCTCTTATTTTAGTGATTTTCATGTACTTGGTGAGCAAAAAAAGGGATCCTATTTTTATGAAATGTCACGGGAATTTGGTTCCATGGTATCTGTAATATAGAACCCCCCAAAAAAAAGAATTATGAGGAACAAAAATAGTCGAAGGGTTTTTATGGAACGACAGATAAATTTGAATTGATCTGATCAAAGCTAGCATATATTAAATGATTGTTGATCCAACAGTTATAAGTCTTATTCTAATTATCTTTTCGTTGTTGCTAGACTAACCAATTTTCACGTACACAACCCTCTTAAATCCATAAAAAACCGCATGTTGGGAATTTGCCTTATTTAGGAATGCAGAGTACATCTATGCAAATACTAGCTAAGAGATTGGTGTTGGTATATAGATATATTCTCAATATAATAGAATATTATTGTGTATAATGTTCTATGGAGGCAACACGTGCTTTGCACGTGTTGTATGCTAATTTGTTGGACCGGGTTGACTGGGGCTAAAAGCCTAGTATCCTAAACCCAGTTTAATCTCATATAAATGCTGGTCTAGAGGTAGTGCCCTTGTGATATTTCAATCACCGATAAGCAGGGTATAATATCTTAAGCGGCTATGAGATATAAACCCTAACCCTAATTACTCATCTTGATCTAACAATTAGTATATATTTGTTAAGAGTGTCTTGTCCTAATCTGTTTCACTCTCAGAAATAGTGAGAAATATAAGAAAATGTCCTCTCTTACAGTTGAACATATTTTCTCCACAGTGGATGAATCATCTTTCTAGATGTTCCTCTTTGATAGTGTAGACTATGACAGGTTCCTCATTGGTTCATGTTTTCCATGATCAAAAGTTTGAAACAAAAGATACGTCCTTTAGGACAGGATATCAACTACTCGCAAATTTTATCATATCTTTGTGAAGCATTTTGACTCTCTTCTCTCCCTATTCCGAAGACAAAAGACTTTGATAGTGATAATGAACATGTCTATTTTTCTTTCCTTTCTTTCTTAATGTCCTTCACCCTATCTTAGCTTATTCATAAATTGAACCAAGAAAATTGAGTGTAGGTAGGAGCTCAAGTATCATTCCTGAGTCTTATACTACATAATACAGTAAATAGCATGCATATGCATTATTTGTTGAACAAATTGTTAGGTCCCTGGTATGGATGGGATCGTGCTTTTATTATCTAAGCAAACAACATGCACCATCCTTTCTCCAAACTGACGAAACCCTCTGTTAATAGAAAGAATTTAACATCTACACTAACTTTATAGAATGACAGGAATTTCTACCTGCTTCTTGTTAATATTTCTAAAAGTTCTACAATTTCTTATGTTACTAGCAAATGTCGTTGTGAAAGTCCTGTCACTAAGTTAAAACTTCGAAGTTGTAAAAGGATTGAGAAAAATTGTACTTGTATTTTAACACGCCCTCTCAGATCGAGTGACAATTTTTTATGGGCTAAAGAAACGAGATAAATGCTCAACAAATTGTGGGCCGAGACCTGAACTATACGCAACGATATTTTTTTTTAAAAATTCGCATTTAAATTGTGTAGTCTGTGGGATTCAAACCTGAGTTGCTTTGATATCAAGTGAAAGTCTCTGTCACTAAGCTAAAACTTCAAAGTTATAGAAGGGTTGAGGAAAATTGCACTTGTATTCTAACAGTCATCTTTACTACTATTATAATGCCAGAGGTTGGTAGGTGTGGCTGCCTAAATTCATGTACATATTATTGTAATGGCTATCTTAAGTGTGACATTTTACTTATGGACTTTCTGAAAAAGTTTGAGGAAAATTGCACTTGTATTCTAATAGCCATCTTTACTACTATTATAATGCCAGAGGTTGGTAGGTGTGGCTGCCTAAATTCATGTACATCTCATTGTAATGGCTATCTTAAGTGTGACATTTTACTTATGGACTTTCTGAAAAAGTTGACTTATGCATGAACATGTTCTGCGAGAATTTACACAAATTTTCTTAGATGTTCTGTTTGTGATGAACAAATCCTATCCTTTAGAATTATAACATTAACAGGATAAGCATATATTGCTTATTTGCTATCTGCCTGATCTCCATGGAAATTAGGTCTTGCAGGGCACAGTTTTGGAAGCAAACACGACGCGTCCCTTGTAATTTCATATGAAATCAAAATTTTGATTTTCCGCATTTGTCCCCCACAACTCAGGGGCGGATCTGGGGGGGGGGGGCTGAGGTATGCTACAGCCCCCCCTACATTCAGGGATTTACTTATTTTTTTTTTTTTTTTGGGGAAATTTTTGTTTGGGCTTCTTCTTTAGCCCCCCCAAATAAAATTCAAAGCCCACCTAGCCCACTCATTACTCAACTCTTACTCACCTAGCCCACTCTGGCTTGTTCTTCTTTTCTTCTTCAGAAGTCTTCAGTTCCTGTTCTTCTTCTTGTTTACGGTGGCAAAAGAGAAATACCAAAGGGCCAAACCCTAGCGGCCTAGCCCTATTCTCGCGGCGGCGGCGGCTCTCTCTCAGCCTCTCTCCCTCTCTCTGCTACTTCGACCGAAGAGGCGACGACGCCGACGAGGCTACGACCTACCTCGTCGACGACCGACGACGTCACGACGCCCTCTCTCTTCGACCGTCGGCTTTGCTGCTTCTCTCTCTTTGGTATTCTTTTTTCCTTCCTTTTCTTTCGTTCTTATTTAAACCTGTTTGATTCCCAAGAAATCCCAGCACCACTCCCAAATTAAAATCCAAATTATAAATTTAAAAAAATTTAAATATTTATAACAGGAATAAAATTTGGAGATTGATCAAGTTATCAAGCTTCTGTTGAATCTGTTCTAATCTGGAAGGTACCTACTTTTTGTTTATCTTTTTAAAAAATAAATAAATCAAATCAAATTCAATTTCATTACTTGTTAGTTTACATTATTATGCGAATGCGAATTCGATCGCGCGTTGAATCTGTTCAATTTCAATAAAAATGACCTAGATCCCATATTGATGTGTCAGTGTGTCACAGTGTCAGTCAAGATGTGTGATGCTGTTTATTTCTGAGGCACGTGTGGAAGCACCAGGTGTGAGTTCGAACTCAATTTGTATTGAAGGAGATTGCCGCTCGTCTGCCGACCTTCGGTTGACCTTCTGGGGCCTACGATGAGCTCGGAAAGGCGTTGAAGGTTGGGCTCGGATCGGAAGGGTCGGATCCGAGGTCTTGTGTACCTGCAGACGGTCCTGAAACACTGGGGTTTGTCCCGGTGGCGGACCCTCCGACGCTCTAGTCAGTCTCTGTGAGAGAGTAGCAATAACTAGGTATATTTAAGTGGCAAAAGATTGATTACCTCCAAAAGGTGGGTGAGGGTCTAGTATTTATAGAGAATCCCAACCGGGTTTGGTTCCGAAAGCCCATGGGCCTGACGTGGCAGAAGGCCCAGGGGGTTTAGGGCGGTTGCGGTGATACCAGGAGTGGTATAGGGCTGACGTGGCGAAACCCTTGGCGGTATTTGGATCTGACGTGGTCCATCGTGAGTCCTCTGTGCCTCTGGGGGAATCGGAGGGCCTAGGCTGCGCCAGGTCATCCTCCCGCCCCGTCAGAGAGGGGGGACGGCCTGAGGGACTGCTCCGGATCGGACTCCGGGGGATACTGAGGCTCGTCAGCACGAGGAAGCCGGCACTGTGGGGGCAAACACGAGGTTCGGCGCCGACCCTGAAGGGGTCCGGAGCCGAACCAGGTTGTTATTCTTGCTTTTCTGAGTAGGAATAGTATTGGGCCCTGGTTGGGCCTCAGGCCATTTTTACACTGTCACACAAGCCCCCCACTCCTGCAGGGGGTGCGGGAGCTAGCCGTGGAGGAGTGTTCATGATTGTAAAAAATGGGAGGGCGGATCATAGGGCCTTTCTGGTGGTGCTGTCCTGAAGCTTGGATAGGACCTCGAGCTAGTCGAGGGTCAAGGTGTAGGTGAAGGCGATGGCGAACCGTTGTCTCTTCCGGAGAAGAGTACCCTGGTGTTCGATTGAACCTCGAGGGGTCGAGGGATTACGCGTCGACAAGGGTGATGGCGAGCCGTTGCTTCTTCCTGAGAAGAGTACCCGGGTGCCAGACCGAACCTCGAGAGGAGGGAGAATTATGGGCTGGTAAGGGTGATGACTAGCCGATGGATCTTCCGAAGAAGAGTACCCGGGTGCCAGACCGAACCTCGAGCTGGCGAGGGATTGTGGGTCGGTTAGGGTGAAGGCGAGCCGTTGTTTCTTCCTGAGAAGAGTACCCCGGTGCCAGGCCGAACCTCGAGACGAGGGGGAATTACGGGCTGGTAAGGGTGATGGCCCGCCGGTGGATCTTCCGAAGAAGAGTACCCCGGTGCCAGACCGGACCTCGAGCTGGCGAGGGATTATGGGTCGGTAAGGGTGAAGGCGAGCCGTTGCTTCTTCCTGAGAAGAGTACCCGGGTGCCAGACCTAACCTCGAGACGAGGGGGAATTACGGGCTGGTAAGGGTGATGGCCCGCCGGTGGATCTTCCGAAGAAGAGTACCCGGGTGCCGAGCCGAACCTCGAGCTGGCGAGGGATTATGGGCCGGTGAGGGTGAAGGCGAGCCGTAGTTTCTTCTTGGGAAGAGTACCCCGGTGCCAAGCCGAACCTCGAGACGAGGGGGGATTACGGGCTGGTAAGGGTGATGGCCCGCCGGTGGATCTTCTGAAGAAGAGTACTTTAGTGCTGGCGAAGGCGAGTCGTTATTTTGCCCGAACCGTACCGTGCTGCCAGCCTGGCACTGGGTGACGTCAGCAGCACGTGCTTCGAGGATGTGGCGTGATTTCCTAGGCGGTAGTTGCACGTCAATCGGTGGATAGTGACTGCGAAAATCGAGGAGTTGTTCTTATCCCCTATAAATGTTCCCCCCTCTCCTCCCGTCGCCTATTTCTCTCTTGCCTCTTACTTTTTGAAAAAATCCTTCAACTCTTCAGCGCTCGCCCCTTCAGCTTCCGGCAGCAAGGTCGTGTTTCCGAGGTGATTTCAGGTTATTTGGTAATCCTGTTTTAACTTAGGCACGGATGGATAGGGCTCAGTCCGGCTCGTTGGCGTCGACCTCTGGGGAGGGGCCGGTAGGCAAGGAGGAGGTCGTACACAGCGTGAAGCCATTGTGATCTCGGAGGCATTTCGTGGTAGAAAGCAGCGACTCTGAGGAGGGGGGCGGCAGCTCAGACGAAGTCCAAACCCTAGGGTCGGCTTCCGGAGAGGAGGGTGGCTCCGAGGGAGATGGTTCCGCGGGGTCTCCGAATCCGCCCGTTCTGGGGCGCTTGTCTACACCTTCGCCGGAACGGACTAAGAGGAGGAGGGTTCCGAAGAAGAAGAAATCGAAGATTGGCGGCCCGAGCGACTTGGGGATAGGGTCGTCCGCACAACCCCGGCCTTTCCGTTGCTACCCCGACGATCTCTCCGATAAGGAGTCCTCGGGGGTCCAGCCGTCGTCGTCAAGCCGGAAGAGGTTGATGGTGGACGCCTCCCCGACCGCTCTGGAGGCAAGCGACTTGGGGGCTCTGCAGTTGGCCTACCACATAGGGCCCAGTTATGAGCTTATGCTGCCGAGTTCTTCTCTTCGACCGACCGATCCCCTGTCGGACAGGTATTGTATCTTCCCTGTGGACGCCTTTATCTCCGGCCTGAGGCTGCCCATCCACCCATTCGTTCGGGAGGTGTTAAATTGGTCGTCCCTGGCGCCGATGCAGTTCGGGCCGAACTCCTGGAAGCAGATCATCTGCTTCGTGCTGTTGTGCGAGGAACGGAGGGTACCCTTACGGCTGGGCGTGTTCTGAGCGATGCTATTGATTGGCTCATCGGCAGAAGGGGTATATTATATCTCGCCTCGAGGTAAGGCGAAGGTTGTCCACGGTCATCCGGATTCCATTAAGTTCTGGAAGAAGAAGTATCTGGTGATCCGGAGTGAGGACCCTTGGGCTATCCCTACTCGGTGGAACCATACTAAGCCGAGCTACCCAGCACCGGGGCCAGGGGATTTGACGGCGGAGGAGTGGAGACTCGTTGAGCGCCTCCGTCTGTCGCATAGCATTAATTGGGGGAAGGTGACGGAGGCCCACCTGGCGAGCGTCGGACTGAGCCCCAGCCCGGCCGTGCCTCGTACGTGGTTGTTTCTTTCCTCACACTCTTCTTGTACTTTTTTGCTCATTTGTTCTTAATGGATCTCTTTACAGAAATGGATGAGGAGTCGATTAAGGCGCTGAGGCTCGCCATGAAGAAGAAGAAGGTCGAGAAGAAGGATGTCGCGGTGAAGACCACCGAGTTGTCCCAGGTTGTCTCCGAGGCCCCCATTCAGCCGAGGATGAAGAGGACTCGATCAGAGACGGGTGGGGACGCCGTGGTCCAGGGGGGTTCGGATCAGGGTGCGGCCGCCGCGCCTGATAAGGGGAAGGGTCCCCCGGTGGATCCCGGACTTGAGGAGAGGCTTCGGCGAAGGTGGGTGCCGGATTGGTCGATCCGCGAGGGTGATTGCCTGGTCCGGGGGCGCCAGGCCGTGGAGGTTGCAGATAAGTTGGCGACCCCTCGGGACCGCTCGGATATGAAGTCCCAGACCCTGGACGAGGCGTATGTTCGTCTTGCGCAGGCCACGGTGCTGGTAAGTCGATCGAACCTCCTAGCTTTCAGGTGATGTTATTTAAGGAAGATTTCTTAGTAGTGTCTGGTCCTGGCAGGCGACCGTGCAGGGGGCCCATGTGAGGGGCCTCTACGAGGCGGCGGTGCAGCGAGAGCGAGATCGGGCTGACAAGGCCGAGCAGGAGGTGACGGAATTGAAGGGAGAGCTCGAAGGCTCTCGTAAGAAGGAGGCGGAGACGAAGGTGGCTTTTGACAAGGAGAAGGAGGAATGGGCGAAGGCGAGGGCGGCTCAGGAGGAGAGGTCGGAGAAGGAGAAGGATGAGGTGACTAAGTCGTGTCAGATCCTGGTGATCAATGCCCAGGATAGTAGTTATGCGAAGGCCCTCAGCCATGTGAGGCACTTTTATCCGACCATCGACCTGTCCAACTTCGAGTATGATATGGAGATTGAGGGGACACCGAAGACTCCTGGCGGACAAGGGTCAGATGACAAATTGGTTACCGACCCTCCAACGGATCCGGCTGATATCGAGGTGGGAAAACCCGCTGTATAATTTTTGTCCTTCTTTTTCCTTCTCTCGATTGTATTTGCCTTCCGCGGACTGGCCACCGCATTTTTTGTATGGGGAAACTGAATTTATAAAAAGAGGGTTTTCTGGCTGGCTAAGTGTTCCAACTTTGAAAAATTTCTGAACCTCCTTGCATATATGTCTTGAGCGGGCTGGTTCTCTTGTAGGTCACGGCTCCCCTTCCTGAGGTGGACCCCCTTCGTTCCGACGTGGTGTGGCTTCGAGGCAAGGTCGAGGCCTTAGAGGCCACTTTGGTTCGGTATCGAAAGAGGGCTCGCGACACTGATGCGGCCTTCCATTATTACAGGAACAAGTCTGAAGCCCTGAGTGAGGAGGCGAGCCGGCTGAGGAGGGCGATGGTGGATCGGGAGCTAGGGGGCGTTGGTCTTGGATACACCATGTCAAGTTCTTCGGTGCAGAGGCCTTCCTCCGAGAAGCTTCTTCGCGATGTGATAGTGGAAAAGGAGATGGAGATACACCTCTATAGGACCATGTTGGGTGTTTCGACATCTTCCTCGAGGGATCGGCGAGCAGAGGGGGCTCCCTCGGCGTTGCCACTGATGGAGCGCATTCGATCCGTGGATGCCCAGAGCTCCGTGGCCGGGGTGTCGACGGTGGCAGAACCGAAGGATCGTCATGACGAGGAGAGAGTCCCCAGTCGTTTGGTCGGAGTGATTCCTCCCTTTACCGGGTCCGAGGGGCCCTAAGTCGGAGATCCCCTTTAGTTTGAGATGAGGGGAGTGGTTCTGTAACGGTATTTGCTTGTTTTCTCCGTACAAAAATAAAAGAGTATGAATAAGGCTTTCTTTTTCTTCTTTGCTCTGGTTATCGGGGTGGTGAAGGGCGGTTTAGGCGAGGTCGGGCTCCGCTGATTCGTGAGGAATCGATGCGGGGCGACAGGGAGACCTCCTGCCCGTAGTTGGGTCGCACCTGCCGAGGCGTTTGGGGATGAGACCCGAGGGAGAACCCTGATGCCGCCCGCCTTGCCCGGGTACCGGGTCGGCGTTGCCGAGGTATTTAACTTTTGACAGAAGAGACTTCTTTTATACCAGACTGAGGGGGGGGGGGGTCGCTGAAGCGGCCCTTTACACATGAATGTTTACAAAAGTTTTAATTTACTTAAGCCACGCTGGAACCTAAGCTTGCTCTCCCCGGAATTTCATGAGGTGCTCAGCGTTCCAGGGTCGGCTGATGGGTCGGTCACTCATATCCGTCAGTCGGTATGTACCCGGGCGTACAGCCTCGACTACGCGGTATGGGCCTTCCCAGTTGGGAGCCAGTTTCCTCTTCTTGGTCGGGTCAGAGACAGATAGCTTTCGCAACACTAGGTCCCCTGCCTGGATGCTGGTGGGGCGGACTTTCTTGTTGTAAAATCTCTCGATCCGTTGCTGATAAATGCTCCTTCGGACCGCGGACTTTTCTCGTACCTCGGCGACGAAGTCCAGGTTAGCCCTCAGGGCGGACGCGTTGTCGTCTTCATCGAAGGCTATGATCCGGGGGGAAGGCAATCCGACTTCGACGGGGATGACTGCCTCAGTCCCATAGGTCAGATTGAAGGGTGTCTCCCCCGTGGGGATCCTCTGCGTGGTTCGGTGTGCCCATAGTACGCTGGGCAGCTCCTCCACCCAGAGCCCCTTGGGGGAACTGTCAAGGCGCTTTTTGAGGCCATCGAGGATTTGCCTGTTCGCATTTTCTGCTTGGCCGTTAGATTGAGGGTGGCAAATGGCGGAGAAACGTTGCTGGATGCCGATGTCCTGACAGAAAGATTGGAAGTTCTGCCCTTGGAACTGGGTTCCGTTGTCCGTGACGAGGATTCGGGGGATCCCGAATCGACAAATGATGTTCTTCCAGAAGAATTGTTGCACTTGGCGTTCGGTGATGCTGGACAGCGGTTCGGCTTCGATCCACTTGGTGAAGTAGTCGATGGCGACAATCAGGAATTTCTTCTGTCCTACCGCTGGGGGGAAGGGCCCCACAAGGTCCATACCCCACATGGCGAAGGGCGTAGGGCTCGCCAAGGATCGGAGGTTGGCTTGAGGAAGCCTTTTGATGGGAGAGAACCTTTGGCAGGGGCTGCACCTCTTGACTAAGTCTTGTGAGTCTTGGAGCATGGTGGGCCAATAGTACCCTTGATTCAGAGCCTTTCGGGCAAGCGTCCTACTCCCCATGTGGCATCCGCCGATCCCCTCGTGCAGGTCTTTGAGGACGTAGCTGGCCTCGTCCTTGGCGAGGCAGCGGAGGTAGGGTTTGCCGTCGGCCAGGGTGTACGAGCGTTTGAAGAGGATGTTATCGATTATGACGAACCTTTCCGCTCGGATTCTGATTCGCCTGGCCTCGGCTTTGTCTTCAGGAAGCTCGGCCTGGCTCATGAATTTTCGGATGGGAGTGGTCCAGTCGTCCGGGCTGGTTCCTTCTTGTACGCACATTGCTTCCGGCTCTGGGCTAAGGATGCTTGGCTCCAAGAGGACCTCGACGAGCACCGTACGATCGAGGCCTTCGAAGGAAGAAGAGGCGAGTTTGGATAGCGCGTCGGCTTGGGCGTTCTGTTCCCTGGGGACTCTGACAACCGCAGTGTTGTCGAAGAGCGCCAAGAGTCGTCGGACCGCCGCCAAATATCTCACCATTCGGTCGTCGCGGGCTTCGTACTCTCCGTTGATCTGGTGGATCACGAGTTGAGAGTCGCTGAACGCCCGGATTCGCTTGGCACCGGCTCGGTGGGCGAGGGTCAGTCCGGCGATCATGGCCTCATATTCTGCCTCGTTGTTGGAGGCGGAAAAGTTGAGGCGCAGGGAGTATTGAAGTAGGAATTGGTCGGGGCCACGAAGGATGACGCCCGCCCCACTCCCGTTTCGCAGGATGAGCCGTCAACAAAGACCTCCCAGGTCGGATCCGGCTCTTCTACGTCAGGTTGCTCGGAGACAGTGCATTCAGTTATGAACTCGGCGAGGGCCTGCCCTTTAATGGCTGCCCTGGGATGATAGCTGATGTCGAACTGGCTCAGCTCGATCGACCACTTGACTAATCGGCCGGAGTTTTCGGGCTTGTGGAGGACGGTCTTCAGCGGTTGGTCGGTCAGAACTTGGACGGAGTGGGCCTGGAAGTAAGGCCGGAGTTTTCGGGCTGCCATAACCAGGGCATAGGCTACCTTTTCTATCTTCGCGTATCTCGTCTCGGCCGGGTGTAGCACTTTGCTTACATAGTACAGGGGTTTCTGAACTCCTGCCTCCTCTCGGACGAGGACGGCGCTGAGGGCGTGGTCCGAGGCGGACAGGTAGAGCCAAAGCGGCTCGCCTGGTTCGGGCTTGCTGAGGAGAGGCGGGTTGGCGAGGTACCGTTTCAGCTGTTCGAAGGCTTCTTGTTGAGGGGTACCCCACTCGAAGCCCCCTTTCCCGCGCAAGGCCTTGAAGAAGGGGAGAGATTTCTCCCCTGACTTGGAGAGAAAACGGCCGATCGCCGCCAACCGACCCGTGAGCCTCTGAACTTCTTTGACATTCCGGGGTGGGGACATGTTGATGATGGCCTGTATTTTTTCGGGGTTTGCCTCGATGCCGCGCTGGCTGACAATGAACCCTAGGAACTTCCCCGTGGAGACGCCGAAGGCGCATTTAGCCGGGTTAAGCCTCATGTTGTGGCGTCGGAGGACACCGAAGGCTTCCTCGAGATCGGCGACGTGGTCCGGCCCAGCCCGGCTCTTGACAAGCATGTCGTCGACGTAAACTTCTACGTTGTGGCCGATCAGGTCCTTGAAGATTCTGTTGACGAGTCGCTGGTACGTGGCTCCGGCGTTTTTCAGCCCGAAGGGCATGACACGGTAACAATAAAGACCTTGGTCGGTGACGAATGAGGTCTTGGAGATGTCTGGCGGAAACATCCGGATCTGATTGTACCCCGAGAAAGCGTCCATGAAGGACAGTAGCTCGTGCCCTGAGGTCGCGTCTATCAAAGCGTCGATGCGCGGGAGGGGGAAAGGATCTTTTGGACACGCTTTGTTAAGGTCCGTGAAGTCAATGCAGATTCGCCAACCCCCTGTAGCTTTCTTCACCATGACGACATTGGCCAACCATTCGGGGTAGGTGACTTCCTGGATGAATCGAGCGGACAAGAGCTTGTCTACTTCTGTTTTTATAATTAGTTGCCTCTCCGGGGCGACTTTGCGCCTCTTTTGGACGATCGGTTTAGAGTCAGGGAGGACACTCAGTCGGTGCATGATCAAGTCTTCGGAGATTCCGGGCATATCGGAGGGCTTCCAAGCGAAGAGATCAACGTTGCGGCGGACGCAAGCGATGATGCCCGCCTTCAGGTCCTCGGCGAGTGAGCGGCTCACTCGGAACCATTTGGACTCATCTTCAGCGTCGAATAGGATCTCCTCCAGCTCGTCCACGGGCTCGGGGGCGGGGCCGTCTTTCTCGGGTTCGAGTTCAACGGCGCTGAGGGGGAGTACGCCCGCGCTGAGGGGGGGTACGCCCCTTCTCCCTTTGAGTTCCAGATGGCGGGCCGAAGGTATCGCCTGGATGGAGTTTAGCCCGGGTCTGCCGAGGATGGCGTTGTAGGCCGCCTTGGCGTGGATGACCATGAAATCCAAGGACTTGGTCCTCTTGACAGGATCCGGTCCAGTGGTGACGTTGAGGGTAATAATTCCCTTCACCATGATCGGGACGCCCGCAAGCTTGAGCAACGTGCCTCCTGCTGGTTTGAGTTTCCCTCTGGGCAATCTGAGGCTTTCGAAGGTTCTGAGGAAGAGAATATTTACCGGGTTGCCGCTGTCAACAAGGATTCGGCGAACTTCACAATTGGCCATGCTGAGGCTAACGACGAGGCCCCCGCCGAGGGGGAGGTGAATTCCTTCGGGGCCCTCTCCTGAGAAGGAGACTGGCCGCGGTTGTAGCTCAGGGGAGGGGCTGTACTGAATGGCGTTCGTCCCCTGGGTGAAGGTTCTTTGGGAAGTATCATTTTCTCCCCTCACCGGTCCCCCGTGGATGTAGTGTAGGGTGAAGGGCGTATCCAGGGATACCTCGTATTCGGGATCCTGACCCTGGGTGCGGTTTGGGTCAGGCTTCGGGGTTGGTGATCCCCGGTTCCTATCACCTTGCCGATCCCGTGGGCCGTCATCCCTGTGGGTCCTCCTCGGATGGTTCGGGGCCGAGTTGGAAGCGGCCCTTCCCCAGTTGTGGGTAATCTTGTGGTTGAGGATTACTCTTTGTAGGTCCGGCTGGGCTGTCCAGCCGACGCTCGTTTGGGACTCTCGAAGGGGAGCCTTGTGTTTCGACGTGCGGGGCCCGGCTTCATCAGAGGGTGGGGGCGGGTCCCGTTGGTTGACGGAGGGAGCAGCCCCCTTGCCTTTGGAGGTCATGAGGATTCGGCTGTTGATGGCCTTCGAGGGTCTGGGTCGGATCGGCTTCTGGAGCAGCGGTTCCCACAGACGGCGCCAACCTGATGCTGTTTATTTCTGAGGCACGTGTGGAAGCACCAGGTGTGAGTTCGAACTCAATTTGTATTGAAGGAGATTGCCGCTCGTCTGCCGACCTTCGGTTGACCTTCTGGGGCCTACGATGAGCTCGGAAAGGCGTTGAAGGTTGGGCTCGGATCGGAAGGGTCGGATCCGAGGTCTTGTGTACCTGCAGACGGTCCTGAAACACCGGGGTTTGTCCCGGTGGCGGACCCTCCGACGCTCTAGTCAGTCTCTGTGAGAGAGTAGCAATAACTAGGTATATTTAAGTGGCAAAAGATTGATTACCTCCAAAAGGTGGGTGAGGGTCTAGTATTTATAGAGAATCCCAACCGGGTTTGGTTCCGAAAGCCCATGGGCCTGACGTGGCAGAAGGCCCAGGGGGTTTAGGGCGGTTGCGGTGATACCAGGAGTGGTATAGGGCTGACGTGGCGAAACCCTTGGCGGTATTTGGATCTGACGTGGTCCATCGTGAGTCCTCTGTGCCTCTGGGGGAATCGGAGGGCCTAGGCTGCGCCAGGTCATCCTCCCGCCCCGTCAGAGAGGGGGGACGGCCTGAGGGACTGCTCCGGATCGGACTCCGGGGGATACTGAGGCTCGTCAGCACGAGGAAGCCGGCACTGTGGGGGCAAACACGAGGTTCGGCGCCGACCCTGAAGGGGTCCGGAGCCGAACCAGGTTGTTATTCTTGCTTTTCTGAGTAGGAATAGTATTGGGCCCTAGTTGGGCCTCAGGCCATTTTTACACTGTCACAATGTGTAAGTAAGTTAGAGCCTTAAGATGTTTTTGCTCATGGGACTTAGCATTATGGGAGCTCAATATGGAGTCATGAACTATTTATCTCGATGCTAATAAGTAATAATGGATGAAGGATATAATCTCTCAGATGTTTAATGTGATAGAAGATGATTGTACATTGTGGCTGATTAAATGATTCCACGATTTGCGCTTTGGAGTAGTTCAATTCATGCAGTTTATCTACATTCTAGACTCCACAAGCTACATATAGTTGACAGTTGTATCTCAAGGTTTTTCTTTAACTCATCAGGAACGCATGATCGTAATGAACATTCAGCCCTATGTTCATATCCTACTAAGGTAGACAGGTAGACACTAGACAGTTTTGAAGGCTGTATTTTTAAATAAGCTTTGTCCGAGTTTCATTCCTAGTTGGATAGATGGCAGAAGGCTATTTTGTAGCCTTTTGTAACTGTACTTAACTTTATTTAGAGATTTAGGAGGTTTAACCTTTTGGTTTTGGATGAAAAATGGATTTACCCTTTTACATCAGAATTCTTTAAGTTGATGTCTCCCAACTCCAGTTGCATCCTCAGTTCTTTTCCAAAGGGGTGAGAAATTGATCATCTAAATCTCAACTCTTGAATTAGTAGCTAAAAACTGTTGAATCTGTTCGTTTGAATGATTTTGATTGGCCAATCAGATAGGGTGATTTTGTTGGTGATATATCATTCAGTATTTTTGTGTAATTATGAAATTTACTATCACAGATTCACATTTACTGCCATTAGTTGAGAGAGAGTTTGGGAATTAGTGTGGCACTATGGGTGTAATTGTGAATTTTTTTTTGTTTTTTTGTTTATACTTCTCTTCAATTTATTGATAAAAGTTTTAGATGTATAAGAATTAAGATGCGGGTACTACTAGAATAAATTTGATAACACAAAATTTTATATATTTTTTGATTTTTGAATGTTACAGTATGGAAAAAAAATTATCAGCCCCCCTCACTTTTCAATCCTGGATCCGCCCCTGCCCACAAGTGCCTCTAGCTCAATTCCGGGGGTTAGTTTCTTGGGGTGTGGCAATTATACATTGTTAGAATTAGGGATAGGAAAATATTTTTTTATTGATTGATAAAACTGAATACAATATGGCTCACATATACATGAGAGAATAGAAGACTAAACTGATACATAATCAATATGGGATTAAACTAATATATCATCTAACACCCCCTTTCAAACTTAAGTTGGTTCAAGCAACAAGAGTTTGGAATACTGATAATGTTGATGTGGAAGGAACGATAAACTGTGGTGCAGTGACGGCGCTTGATGACGCATGTGACGGAACTGAGAAGTAGATTGTTGCGGAAGAAAGTAGTGGTGGCGCACTGTTGAGATCTCACCCCGAACAGTGGCGAGATCTCCGTATCCCAATTTGTGATGGCAGTGGCGGAGCATAGTGAGGGTCCGGAGATGCCCGGGCCCCCCCAGAATTTTCAAAAACCCCCTTCACACTATTGAAAATTTTATAAACCCTTAAAAATTATAATTTGGTCCCCTATGAATTTTAAGTTTTATTGTTTGGCCCCCCTAAAATTTATGAAAAAATCTCAATATTTTTACATGTAGTCATAGAATTTTTTTGGCCCTCCCGGTAAAATTGTTCTGGCTTCGCCCTTGTGTGATGGGATCTCACCCATGACTTGAGACATAATCGATGATGGAATCTCACTCCTGAACTGAGAAATAGAATGATGGGATCTCACCCCTGACTTAAGAATGGTCGATGATAGGATCTGACCCCCGACTTGAGAATTGTCGATGATGGGATCTCACCGCGGACTTGAGAATTGTCGGTGTGGTAGGATAACACCTCTTTTCAAATTCACGATCGATCAACCAGAGTGAGTTTGCTGACGATCTGGATGTAGAAGCACAAGAACCCGCAAGAAAGTTTTTTTTTTTTTTTTTTTTTTTTGGGGGGGGGGGGGGGGGGGGCAGTAAAGAAAAAAGAAAAAAAAATTTGGGGTAGGGTTTGAAACATAGGAGATGACGGCTAGAGTTTGTGTTTGAGATAGTGAGATGATGGCTAGGGTTTGTGTTAGGAGGGGGAGTGATTCCGATGAAGACGAGAATCGCTCCACCTCCATAACGTGGATCGAATTAATATAGACCTTATAGGATTATCGGCTCTGATACCATGTTAGAATTAAGGATAGGAAAATATTCTTTTATTGTTTGATAAAGCTGAATATAATATGGCTCATATATATAGGAGAGAATAGAAGACTAAACTGATATATAACCAATATGAGGCTAAACTAATATATCATCTAATAAACTCGAAAACCACAGTACATTATCGACTACACGTGCATGTATATAATGTGCTCAAGATTATAGTCTATTTAAATGAGAAAGGGGTTTGGTGGGTGAGTGGCCTTCTAGAATCTAACGCCACAAATAAACTTTTCATATAGCCACCTACCAGTTTAATGATAAAAAGAAGATGATATTTAGAGAGTGGGAGTGAGACAACAATAGTGACATTTGCTGTAGTATGTGTTGGGTGGTACTCATCCACCTACCATCTTCCTCCACCAGATCTTTTTATTTTTCTCTTCAAACAAAAACAGTAGCAACATTTGTCCAAGTTGGTAGGGAGAGAGAGCTAAAATCAGAAATGTCTTCCTCGTTGTGTTGTTTATATATATATATCTAAGATCACACATCAAACGGGAAATGGCTACAATTGTCCAAACAAAAATAAAATTAGTATTAGAATATGTAAAAATTGTCCAGTTTTTTCTTTCCACATAATACCCTATAAATCTCGAGGCATCTGAGGTTGGGCCCCCTCACTTTGGATCACTGGTGAAGGCCAAAGGAAGAAGAATACTTTGGTGGAGAAAGTTTTTCTTTTTTCTTTTTAATTGTTTAATTATTTTGGGATAATTGAGAAGAGAAATTGTTATCTCCACCGACAACTTATGGTCAAATTGAAATTACACCTTTCCCTCCACCATTTGAATGATCTCCTTAGAGATAGTGTGCTCTTGGTGCTCAAGCAAGTAGAAAGAAGAGGAATATGCTTCCTTTTCAGTCACTGTTGGAAATGTTTGAGGTGCTTTATTTGTTTGGTCGGGGTCGATTGCATGTATGTCAGGCTAACCTCTGAAGGGAAAATGGAGAAATTTTTTACTCACTTAAAATCATTAGTGCCCATCAAGGGGACTTGGTAAATAAACCATGATTTTAAATTCATGACTTCGTTCTCTTGTCGCATTCTGATGCCTCACCATCACATCCTTGTAATATGAATTCATGATTTAGATTTAGACTTTTTATGCAACGATATCTTAACTTGAGCATTAAATTGTGTGTGCTTTTGTCTACATTTCTAATTATATCAAGAGGATCTAGTAATATGTCATACATCCTATTATTTATCTATTCCCTTTTCCTTCTTTCTTGAGGTGTCTCCCTTTTTTATTGTTTTTTTATAGTTTACCCTTTCCGTTGTTGCAATGCTGAATGAGAATAGTATGCAGGACAACTCGCTTAACGAAGATAGTTAGGAAGAAATTGTGAATGTTCTTTCAGTATAAAATGTATTACTATTATGGAGAACTTTACAAATTTGATTACAATCTTAATTTTCAGGATATGGTTGAAGGATTCAATTCCTACTGTATAAAAATTGTACTTTATGAGCAAACAGTGGTTTGTTGAATGTTGAGCATTATTATGTTGTAGGGCCTCTTTTCACTTGATATGTATGCTCTTATAATGTTTGTTTATTTCTTGGTCATGAACATAATGCAAGAACATTTCTTCTATATTATTTGTGTTACATCAGCATATCCACAACTTTTTAGTAATGCGCTTTGCATGTAAACACAACCGTTCAGTGCCAATAAAAGGGATTATTTTACAATATGCTGACGATACTCTACTATATGAAAACGAGGATCTAGGGAAAGCTATCACCTTTAAAGGTGTGCTATCCTGTTTTGAAGTCTGATTTGGGCTACGGGTCAACTTCTTTATCAAGTACCTTGGGCTGCTACTTAGACCAGGTAAATTAGAGAAGTCAGATTGGTTGTCGATTATTGATCGGATGGAAGCTAGGTTAGTAGGATGGAAAGGTAAAATTCCTATTCGCGGGGGCAGAGTGACCCTAATCAATTTAGTACTCTCCAATCTCCCAACCCATTATTTGTCCTTTGAAGTGCCAAAATGGGTATTTCGAAGAATCGACCGATTTCGGAAGTGATTTCTGTGGAAAGGAGCTAATGCCAACATGGAAAGTTATCACCTAATTAAGTGAGAAAAGACTTGTATGAAGAAAATATATTTATGACTTGGCATCATAAGATCTGAGGAACCCGAACTTGGTTCTCCCTGAAAATTAGTGGTGGAAAGTGTTCCAACCAGACAGAGAAGGTTGACAAAGATTCATTCAATCTTATCTGCACGGGAGGGGGTCTAGAAATCTGGGTTTCCGGGTTGACCCCAGATTCTCTTGGTTCTGGAAAGAGGTTTCCAAAGCTTACTATATGTTTAATAGCTGTGTAACATCGTTCATCGACAACATCTGTTGACCAAATTCTCATGGGACAAATGGTGTGGAGCACACACCCCCAAAGAGCTATTTCCAGACTTATATGAACAAACGTCACAACCACACATCATGGTTGCAAAAATCTGTAAGAGATGGTCGTGGATAATGGACCACCTGTAACCAATGGATCAGGTGGTATCAGCAAACAATAAAGGCAGTTTTGATTTGGTCAACAAATATTGATTTAGTCATGATCTGCATGCTTAAGTTTAGGAGATTGATTTGGTATCAGCAAACAATAAAGGCAGTTTTGATTTGGTCAACAAATATTGATTTAGTCATGATCTGCATGCTTAAGTTTAGGAGATTGATTTAGTCATGATCTGCATGACTAAGTTTAGGAGATTGATTTAGTCATGATCTGCATGTAACTGATTAGCTTAAGTTTAGGCAACAATCATGCAATTCCCTCTTCCCTTATGTAACCTGTGTACTATATATATTGTATATGTTTATACAATGAAATACAAGAGGAAATCACTCCTTTATATGGTATCAGAGCTCTTTAGCCTTACAACAAATCGATCCACTATCCCATCATGTCTTCCTCTACAACATCTGAAATCCCAATTACCTCAAATGTCAATTCTGTTGTTGTTCTTAACACCCATTCATCACTCAAACTGAATAGCAGCAACTACCCTGCCTGGCATGTTCAATTCAATGCCCTCCTTGTGGGATATGATCTCATTGGTTATGTTGATGGCACCACTGCAACTCCTGCCACAACTAACGCAACCTATACTCGCTGGAAAAGACAGGATCAGTTGATCCTCCATGCCATTATGTCCTCAGTTGATCCCAGTATCATTACCATGTTAGGTAATGTGAAGACTTCCAAACAAGCTTGGGACATTCTCACCAAGATGTTTGCAAGCAAAACTCGTGCAAGAATCATGCACCTAAAAGAGAGACTCTCGCGATTCTCAAAAGGATCCAAATCCATCTCAGAATACCTTCATGGTATTAAGGCTTTGGCTGACGAATTAGCCATCATTAACTCTCCCTTGGATGATGTGGATCTAGTCATCCACACTTTGAACAGCCTTGGTACTGAGTATCGTGAGGTCACTGCTGCTCTCAAAACAAGAGAAAATCCTATTGGATTTGATGATCTCCATGATCTTCTCACTGTCTTTGAAAGTGATTTAGAGAGGGATGAAACTGTGCAACAAACCCCTCTCCTTGCTAATGCAAATACTGCACATAAAGGCAAGCAGTTTTACAACAGAACTGGAAAACAGTTCTACAATCAAACAATGCCCAGATCAACGTCACCTGGTTCCTCAAGGCGTGTAGTGTGTCAATTCTGTGACAAACCAGGTCATACAGCCAAGGTTTGTTACAAGCTGCATGGACACCCCTCAAAAAGGCACCAACCTCCTTCTGCTCTTCACGCACGAGCTATATCACTAGGGGTCTCAGACTGGATCTTAGACTCAGGAGCATCTCATCATATAACCAATGATCTGGATCAACTTCATCTGACTCAACCTTACACAGGACCTGATCAACTTGTGGTTGGTGATGGCTCAGGTCATACCATTTCCAATATTGGTAAAATTGTATTACACACTCCCTCTCAATCATTTCATCTATCGAATGTTTTACATGTGCCTAAAATTACACAAAAACTATTGTCTGTCTCATCCCTATGTCATACTAACCCCATTTCTGTTGAATTTTTTTCTGATCATTTCCTAATCAAGGATTTGAAGACAAGGGAACCTCTTCTAAGAGGGCAGCATAGCAATGGACTCTACCACATGCCCCATCCAGCACCTCCAACAAGGGCCCTAGTCACAACTACATCCATCATTCCACCATGGCATCACATATTGGGGCATCCATCTGATCGCATACTTAGACACCTACTTCCATCCTGCAAAATAAAGAGCCAACAGGTACCTTGCATGTCCTGCAATAGTGTTAAGAGTCATAAATTACCCTTCTCAATCTCCAGTATCACAACAGAAAAATCACTAGAGCTCATTTATACTGATGTATGGGGTCCAGCCCACATCAAATCTTTAGATGGTTTCTCCTATTATCTAATCTTTGTTGATCATTTCACCAAATATGCATGGCTCTATCCATTAAGAAATAAGTCAGATGTCTCTATTTTGTTTCCCACATTTAAAAATCTTGTTGAAAATTATTTCAAAGAAAAAATTGTCTCATTGTACTCTGATAATGGAGGAGAATTTCTCAAATTAAAACAATTCCTTCATACCCATGGCATATCTCATCTCACCACACCACCATATACACCTGAACTAAATGCCCCAGCTGAGAGACGCCACAGACATATCGTTGAAACAGGAAGAGCCCTACTACACATGTCAAAATTGCCACCTGAATACTGGTCATTTGCTTTTAGAACTGCAGTGTATCTCATCAATAGGTTGCCAACCCCTGTCCTCAACATGCAGTCACCATACCAAGCATTACATAAGAAAACTCCAACAACCCATCATCTTCATTCCTTTGGCTGCCTTTGCTTTCCTTGGTTGCGACCTTATGTCTCCAACAAACTTCAACCACGGTCTCAACCATGCATATTTCTTGGATATGCCGAATCTCAGTATAGCTATATATGTCTCGATCCCAAAACTCACAAAATATACACCTCTAGACATGTCAAATTTTTTGATCACATCTTTCCATATATCCAACTCACCCAACCCACACCACTATCATCATTACCCACAACCAGCATACCCCAACCTCTTCATACCATCATTCCCATCCAAAACCATGACCTACCTAAGTCACATGCTATGTCCCGTGAAGATGAGGTACTCCTGCCTTCAAATACTACGTCAGGTAATGATATTCCTACACCATCTCCTATTTCAACTACTACTGTCACTACTAATCCTTCTGCAGTCCCACCACCCATCAATGAGCCAAACCAAATTATCACCAGGTCCAAGAACAACATCTTCAAGCCAAAGAGGATGTACAATGTATCCAAACATCCCCTACCAGAAAACTTGGAACCTTCTAATATTCGTGAGGCCATGAAACATCCTCATTGGCGCAAGGCAATTGCAGATGAATTTGAAGCCCTAATCAGAAATGGCACATTCTCTCTTGTGCCTCCCAAGGCAGGACAAAATATTGTTGGATGCAAATGGTTATTTCGCATCAAGAGAAATAGTAATGGTTCCATAGCTCGATATAAAGCACGTCTTGTTGCAAAAGGATTCACACAATGTCCTGGCATTGACTTCAAGGAGACATTTGCCCCTGTTGTTCGTCCACAAACGATCAAGATTATCCTCACTCTTGCTATCTCTAATCAGTGGGCAATGCACCAACTTGACGTAAACAATGCTTTTTTACAAGGAGCACTCACTGAAGAGGTTTTCATGGATCAACCACCAGGTATGAAAGATGTTGCACATCCTACCTATGTATGCAAACTTCACAAAGCCATCTATGGCCTTCGTCAAGCCCCACGTGCTTGGCATGATTCTCTCAAGGCATTTATTCTATCATATGGCTTCAAAACCAGCAAAAGTGATCCATCTCTTTTCCTTTATCACTCGAGTGATACTATGGCCTACTTTTTAGTCTATGTAGACGATTTACTACTCACAGGTAACAAGTCCATCTTCCTTCAGCGTTTCATTGTGGCGCTATCTCAACGATTTTCGTTGAAAAATATGGGACAACCTCACTATTTTCTGGGTATTGAAATAATACCAACCAACACTGGAATTTTTCTCTCACAACATAGATACATTCGTGAGCTCCTACAAAGGTTTGACATGGAGGGGGCGAAACCATCCCCCACTCCACTTTCTTCTACAGCAGTGCTTCAGCTCAATGATGGCACAACATCCACAGATGCCACTGAGTATCGTAGGATCATTGGTGGACTTCAGTACCTTAATCTTACTCGTCCTGACTTGTCATACTCCATCAACAAATTGTCTCAATTCATGCACAAACTAACCTCTCTTCACCTGCAGCATCTGAAACGTATCCTACGGTACATCAAGCACACTATGAATCTTGGTCTTATGCTACGTAAAACTGTTACCAACAACTTGTTAGCATATTCTGATGCAGATTGGGGGGGGGGGACAGCAATGACCGCAAATCCACCTCAGCATACATCATCTTCTTTGGAGGCAATCCTATCTCATGGCTCTCAAGAAAGCAACGAACTGTGGCACGATCATCCACTGAGGCAGAATATCGTGCAGTTGCCACTACTACTACTGAGTTAATGTGGCTACAAAACTTACTACATGAACTCAGAATTCCCATGCATCACCCCCCATGCTTGCTGTGTGACAATGTGAGTGCCACCTACCTTTGCTCCAACCCTGTACTCCATTCAAGAATGAAGCACATATCCCTAGATTATCATTTCGTTAGGGAACAAGTTCAAACCAAGAAGCTCATAGTAACACATGTGTCTACCAAGAATCAGCTGGCGGACTTGCTCACCAAACCACTGCCCACGGCTAAGTTCACTGAACTCACATCCAAGATAAAGGTTGCTGATGGAACCTTAATCTTGAGGGGGGGTAATGGACCACCTGTAACCAATGGATCAGGTGGTATCAGCAAACAATAAAGGCAGTTTTGATTTGGTCAACAAATATTGATTTAGTCATGATCTGCATGCTTAAGTTTAGGAGATTGATTTGGTATCAGCAAACAATAAAGGCAGTTTTGATTTGGTCAACAAATATTGATTTAGTCATGATCTGCATGCTTAAGTTTAGGAGATTGATTTAGTCATGATCTGCATGACTAAGTTTAGGAGATTGATTTAGTCATGATCTGCATGTAACTGATTAGCTTAAGTTTAGGCAACAATCATGCAATTCCCTCTTCCCTTATGTAACCTGTGTACTATATATATTGTATATGTTTATACAATGAAATACAAGAGGAAATCACTCCTTTATAGTGGAGACCTTCTTTCAAATCTCATCTCAACCAGGAGTTCCAACTTATACTAAGAGAAATTCAACTCCATATAACACAATCCGAGGTGAAATGTTCTCAAAGCCCAGACCTGAGATCCTAGGGGCTAGAGAAGAATGGTACATTTATGATTAGCTAACGCTATAACTGTAACCACTTCAGAGGTCGTACAGCGAGGTGGTCGTCAATAATTTAGAAGGCCAAAGCTCCTCTTAAAGCGATGATTTTTCTCTGGTTAGTACTCGATGATGCTATCCTCATAAGGGAAAACCTGGCTAAAAGGCAACTTTAACACTATGACTAACTGCGGATTCTGCGACTCGACCACTGAGACTAGAGACCATTTTTTCCTTGGGTGTCATAGAAGTAAAGCAGTATGGGTCGAGGTCCTTAGGGCACTCGGAGCGAATGACTACCCTCTGGTTTAGGAGGACTTGTGAATAGGTCCCAAGTTCGCTACTGGTAGGAGATGAAGGAGTCTTGGTATATCGCCACCGCCGCAATGACCTGAGTTTTATGGTTTGATAGAATTAACTTTTACTGTCATGAGACTTGTAATAATATTTTTGATAATTTAACTCAAATTATGCATCTTATTTCCTTTTTGTCCACAACTGTTGCGACATATGACATAAAGGGGGGATTTTCAGAGCCTTCCAGGTTGACAAGTACGATGACAAGGAGATAGACATTGGATTGATACTTGAGTGACTGGACAACCACCTGGCTTAGATTCTTACCCTCCATGGATGTTGGAGGGATCTCCTTTCCATTGATGTATCATAGATGTTTTTCAGTGCTGGATTTGTCGCACCCTCTCAAGGATATTGGAGATTTTAATGTTTTACTTTTGCTGTATTTTACTTTGTTGCTTGTACAGTTGCTCAGTTTTCTCTATTTATTTCGTTACCTTCTTATTAATGAAATATGGTAGTTATATTTCACATTTTTCTAAATTAAAAAAAATCCAAGAAACAAGAGGGAGAGTTGGTGGTTAGTGAGAAGTATCACTCTGATTTGATCTGTATCCATAGTACAGAACCCATGCACATGACATTTGATCGAAAGGAACTATCCAACTAATCAGAGCTTTCTGTAGAGCCCCATCTACGTGGAAATGCTTTGACTTCTCATGAACAATTTATTTTCTAAAGGATGGGCAATAGATGAAAGGGTTGTTCATTTAGGAGATATTTGTTTTGTTTCTTTGATATAGTCGCAAGTCCAACAGTAAGTAGTTGAAGCTGTAATAGTAACTTATTTGTTCTATTTGGCTGCAATTTCAACTGAAAAATAAAATCACTTAAAAATTGGACTAAATCTACTTCCTGTTTGCCACTGCCCAACAGGTTGACATTAGTTCGAGAACTACTTTATTTGATTGTCATAGTCAAAGCTCTGTTTGAGTTCAACTCATTCCGGTAAAGAGTTTCTATGATGAGGTCAAGCAGTGTTGCAGATGGAAGGTACGAAAAATTATTTTAGTGTTATCTCATCTTCTTATCAACACTTACCAGCTACTATCAAACAAACTCCTTGAGGGCGTTTGGTACACGAATTCGAAAATTTCTAGGAATGAAAGGATTCCCGGAAATGTGAGGGTGGGAAATAAGATTTTCGGAAATGTTGCATTATCGCGTTTGGTATAGTACATTGCATTCCTGGGAAATCTTTATTGTTGTAATTTTTTATTCTAGTTTTTTGAGTTTTTTTTATTGTTTGTTATGGAAATCACATGAGAATGCTTAAATCCCATGATTTTAGAAAGAAATATATTTTTTATTCTAATTTTTTGGGTTATTTTATTGTTAGTTATGAAAATCTCATGGCAATCCTCAAATCCCATGATTTTTGGAGGAATGGAGATCCTTCCCAACAAAGAATTTTTTATGCTTGCCACATACCAAACAAGGTTATCTAAGAGGGAATATGAGATTCCCTTGCACATACCCACGTACCAAATGCCTGCTAAAATATGTTCTTGTGGAATTACAACTACATAGAATCAAACAACCTACAAGCACACAGAATTTTATTAAGTTGGAAGTGTATTGTAGTTTCAAATTCATTAAAAAGAAACTTTTTACTGGCTCTTATTCAACTACACCCGAAGCTCTGGCCGAAATGCTACACCAGCATCATCTATTAAATATAGTTGCTTTCCTTTCGTCTTTTCCGTAACGGGAAGCAAAAGTTGAAGCTGAAACTGTGCTGAAAAGAAGCAGATTTTCATCAGCAGTGGGAAACACACAGAAGAAAGAAACAAGTTAGCATGTGCTTGGAAATGCAAGTTGTTAAATAATAGAGCTCAAATTATATGATTTGATTGAAAGTTAGAAACTGCATGGAACTGGAACAGCAGACAATGATGTGTCTCCATGCAATGGTATGAAAGGATGATAAAAATTGAAGGTTGGTTTACTTGCAAGTACACACCATGAGAAAATAAGAGAAGTAAGCTTTTGTCACAAGTTTCCATCTTGTGTTTTTTTTGACTATTGCAAGAAAAAAGCTCCTCATATTTCATACACTAGCTGGATTTGAAGCCTCTTTTCCTGTAGTGACAGGAAAAGATGAGTCAAAAGAAAACGAGTCATGCTAATTCTATTATACTATTTAGTACTATTACAAGAAAAATAAGTGAACTGCACAAGTAATTAGTGAATGTTTGTTGTAGACAGCTCTACATTATTGTGTCAGGTAGTTCCAAAATAGAACATTTTCCAGATCTAATCTCGAATATTATTGAATGTGCAGGAGAGTGTGCAAAGGAGTCTCGAATTTGAGTTTACGCTTCCTCATTTTTTCTACCAGTCCGAAGTTTCGGAACAGCTCACCAGGTAATCAAAGGCAACTCCGTTGATTTTGATGGAAATTCCTTCTGTATCTTTTCCCAATAAACATGATATTTGATGTAATCTCATCTTCTCTCTGTGAGTATAGAGAAATCTTCCATTGAGCACTCCTTTCCGTGAGCACTCCGTGAGCACTCGTCCTTCTAGCCGTCGTATGGATGATCCAAACCGTTCACATTGATCTACATGTTTAAATTAGTGTAAATATGTAAAATAAAGTCATTTCAAATTCATTTCCTCATTCATTGAAGTGTTACAAAAATTGTATGGCTGAATATCATTTTTTTTATAATGACATGATGGACGGGCAAATGAATTTCAAATAACTTAATTTTATATATTTAGACTAATTTAAACATGTAGATCAATGTAAACGGTTTGGATCATCCATGCAATGGCCGGATGGGGAGTGCTCACGAAACTAGTGCTCAACCGAAGGGCCCTCATATGAGTATATGTACAATTACATAAAACAAGTACCATTAAAATTGCATCAGATTAAACAATCTATCTCATGCTCTAATCAGGGCCGGCTCTGAGTTTCCGGGCCCAAGGCGAAAGGCCCAAATAATTATTTTTGGGAGCCCTAATTATAATATAATTTTTTACGCACAAAATACTTGCCTATATTTACTAGGGTAATACAAATTTGGAACTTCTAAAATTGTAAAAAAATTGGGGGCCGGCCTTGGCTCCATAATACTACTACTTTTCAGCACATGTCTCTTAACCTGGAAGTGCCCATACTGCTTACAATCTGAGAAAAAAAATGACAATCCATGATTAAACAATTTTGAAGCTCACCAACCACCACTCCATTATCACTTGTATCACATGACAAACTCTGAACACCCCCACTCCTAAAGTTGCTAACAAACCAAATTCCAAACTTTATCCCCTTCCAACTCCCTATCTCCCTCACCAACCCTAAAGAAAGAAATAAAACATCTCACATGCTTCCCAACACTCCTCTACATGACAAAACAAGCCCCTTCCTCAATGTGTGTTCTCAGATCATTGATGCTCCCCACACCTAACTCACACCAAAACCCATGTGAATGTTGAACCTTCAAATCCTAGGGAAAAGGAAATTTATCTCAAGGAACATTCAAATTATTTTTGTTCTACTCCTATAAGACCATTTGTAGTTGTTTGAACCCCAAATTTGGGTATTTAACATTTAGAAACAGAAATTTGGATTATAACCGTAATCATTTAAACCCAAAATTTGGGTTTTGATTTAAAAAAATAGACGGATGGTCAATGAAGTCTCGTCCCGTATTTTTTTCTTTTTCAATTAAAAAGTATCGAACGAGAAATCATTTTCCATCCGATTACTATTTTTAAAATTAAAAAAAAAGCATCATAGGAAAAATCATTTTCCGTCCAAGAGGTTTTTATATTAAGAAATCTTAATTTAATCGTAATTAAATCTTAATTAAATCCTAATGTGTGCATAATAATTCTATAGGCCTAATTTCATAGAATTTTTAAACTACATTTGGAAAGAATTGATCACGGACGGAAAATAATTTACTGTCCGATAGATTTTTTTAATAAAAAAGTACATAGATAACTTTTTTTATAATAAAAGTTGAATGGACGAAAGATGATATTTCATTATGTATATTTTAGAATTTGCTATTTCTTCTCCCAAATAGTCGACAACTGTCATCTCAAAACAAAAAAATTGGATATTTTGGCCAACGACTACAAGATTTTTTTAAAAAATATTCAAAATTTGCAAAATAGCCAACAACTACAGATCTCTAAAGTGGTTAAAGAATGAAGTTTGAAGATAAAATTATCACCATAGTTTAATAGAAAAATATGTTGTACGAAAAGTATCATTATAAAAAGCCATTATATTCGGCTAAAGTATAACAAACTACCCTTAAAGCTTCATCAAAAATAAAGAAAACTGTCCTCAAATTGTATTTATATTCTTCAAAACTGCTAAATTATTGAGAATTTTTTTTTGAGGGTAGTATTTTGCTTTTTGGCGATCCTTTTGGATACTTGAATGGAGCTCAGAACAAATCCCCAACACCAACATCAACTTTAATAAGCCTTCCTATCTTTTTGTTCCATGTCTCAACAAGTACAATTACAAGCTAACTAAAAGTGAAAAATATAAAGGAAAAAAACTATGTAAAAAATTGTAACCATTAATTATACCCATCATCCATTGGTCTGTAATATATGAACAGATTTGGATCATTCTTTACGGTCTGATTCTGGCAGCTGCAAGCCTCAGTTCTCTGAAACCCTAGCTGATAACATAGGCAGATGGCATGACTGTTACTACTTGTCATGGATGTAGTTGCAGCTGATTCTGGTGAATATTCTTGCACTGCAGGCTTGGGAGAATGACTACCATAAGGGAGGCTGATGGAGAGGTCCAGATTGAGTTCCGGGCCCGAGCAGTGCCCGTGGTTTCTGTCGTCGTCGTCGTCGCTGCTGTGGGCTGAGTCATCCGGCCGAGACTGGGCTGGGCTCGGATTTAGTAGTGGTGTTTCAGGAGTGGGGAGTGGTTGGACCCCGGCCGCGGCATTGATGAGCCGGCCGTGGGTTTGTGGGTCGAGGCCACGACTAAGGAGCTTGCGCTTGATGTGGGTGTTCCAGTAGTTCTTGATCTCGTTGTCCGTACGGCCAGGTAACCGACCCGCTATCAATGACCATCTGATAGGGATTATAAAATAATTGAGATTTCATTAACGAAAAAGATAATGAATTATATTATAAATGGGAAGAGGAGATGCATACTTGTTACCAAGTAATCCATGGAGCTTGATGATGAGCTCATCTTCTTCCTCTGTAAAGTTCCCTCGCTTGAGATCGGGACGGAGATAGTTTATCCATCGGAGTCGACAACTCTTCCCACATCGAAGCAAACCTATATATATATATATATATATATATATATGTATATACACAACACCATTTAAAGATAAATGAATGAAACCTATATATACATGTGAATAACCCATGAAATATTGAAACATATATGTAGAGAGATATATATACCTGCAGCTTTAGGGAGAGATCTCCAACAACCTTCACCATGGGTTTTGATGTAAGAGATCAAACGTTGGTCCTCTTCTTTTGTCCAAGCTCCCTTGTTGGTGTGAGCCTTTTCACAACATGGAGATCTACCCATTTTGATCTTTGATTTTTTTAAATATTTTTTTTTTCGGGGTTCTTGGATGGAAATGAATAATTAAGAGTGGAGTGAGAGAGAGAGGAATGGGCCGAGAAGAGGAGTCCGAGTGGAGAGGAATTTATATGAGAAGAGAATCATGAGAGGTGGAGGGGGACCCACCACTCTACTTCCACTCTAACCCCCATTTGACTGGATCCCCTTACAAATGAGTTCTGCTGGCCCATTTGACTGAGGAGATTTTTTCCGAGATAGGGCTTTTTTTTAAAACTAATTTTTAAAATAGATCTGTCTTTATAAGCTGAGTACTAAATTGGGACATATTTAATTTTTTAGCCGTCTAGTCAGTTAAAATCGGTTTTTGGAACTAATCAGTCCAGGAACTAGTAGTGATTAATCGGTTAATTAGAAAATAATCGGAGATTAAATTGAAAAAAATCTTTATATATAGAATTAAAAAAAAGATATATCCTCATTATGTAGCAACTCTAAATCTTAATATAAAACTATTATGAGATTATCAAATAGGAACATATAGTTTTAGAAAAAAAGAAGTGCAATTTGTTTGAACTGAGTTTCAATTCTGGATGTGGGTCGGGTCGGGTTTGCTAGTCGGTTTCATCAAACAAAAATAATTGGGGAGAAGCAGCAGTGCGAGTAACAAGAGAAGGAGGTGCAGATGCGGGCCGGGTCAAATATGCGACGGTACAAGGGGAGCGACGGCCGGTTGAATTTAGGTTGCTCTAGGAAGAAGAGAATCAGTTTGGGTTTGGGTTTGAAGATAGTCAGTTTGGGTTTGAGTTTGCACGAGGAAGAAGAGAGCGGCGATATGTCGGATTTGGGTTTGCGCGATGACCAGAGGGGTTTAAATTTTGAATATGAATTTTAGATTTGGGCCGAGCCCAAATAATGCAAACGAGCATGAAAATTAGAGGATATTTAATCGGTTAATCGGCCACTTAAACTCGACCGATTAACCACTAATTGGCTGATTATTTCTGATTAAATCGCTAACTATTGAAATATTATAAATCGCTAAAAAAATAATCGCTTAGTCTCCGATTAGCGATTAATCGGGAATTAATTGGGCGTAATTGGGAATTTTAACTGCTTAGGTGGCTGCAATTTACAACTGCGGCCCAAGTATATATTGCTAATAGGCTCGTAGACTTGAGAAAAAAATATCCAAGTATAAAATGTGAAAAATAGGAGCCCGCAGTTCACAACTGCAGTCTCGATAATACATAGGCCACAGTTGACAGCTGCCGCCTCTGTTATATGGTCATGGAGTACAGTTTTTAAAACCTTCTAATATCCATTCGACCATATATTTGAGGTTGCAGTTGTGATATATACACTTGGATAATTTTTTTTCTAAGTCTAAAAACATATTAGTTAAATGTGTATGATATATACTTGGACTGTATTTGTAAACTGCGGTTACAAAATTGAAGATGCCATATTTCGGTACCGTGACCTATCAGAACAGATCTATTTTGAAAATTAGTTTAAAAAAGAAACCTATTTGGGATAAAAAACTTTGACCGAGTGGCTGCATGAAGTATTTGTTAACAGTGTCTTGTCCTAGTTTTTTTTTGATGATATTGTCTTGTCCTAGTTCAAAGAGAAACATTGGTCAATACTGAGAAGCAATCTGGAATGTAACTCTTAAGTAAATCTGCATAATAAATGTCAGATCCATCAAACATCTTTGTGGGTCCTTAAGGAAAATTATATATGTTGCTCTTCCATGAAATCATTAAATAATAAGAAGGTGAACCTGAATCTGGAAATGGCTCTTAATTGACTCTCTACTGCCCGCTGCACTATTGCAGCTTTAGTTTTACATGATTTTATTGACCATTATGTAAACATCCATTGACCTTGACAATTTCTTTTTCTCAGTCTACGGAAAAACAGAAACACCCATTTTCAAACTAGCTGCAATCGTTTACCTAATATTGAAACTTTCCATCTCTAATATTATAATTTAATATTATAATTAGAGAGTTGGGGTTGTCATTTGTATGCATTCAATCATCTAATCTCAACAATTTATTTTTAGAGTTATATTAACCATTTATTTACTCAACTGTTGATAATTATCATAATACCATCAAAGTTCAAATTTATTTACAACATAATAATTATTTACAAAAATATCACTCATATAAAATAAAGGTTTGTGTCACTATGGATAATTTATAGGTCTCAGGTTCGAGGCCAGATTACGTCTTATTATTTACTTTATAAAATAAATAAAAAATTGATTATGATATGCATCGCACGTACAATTCAATACTCTCTATGCGTATACGTACAACCATCAAATCTACTATATCAAGCTACATAAAGATAAATTGCGAATAAGTCCCCTGAAAGCATCCACCATCCCTAATGCGGTTTATTTCTGGGAGACGTGTGGATGCACCAGGTGTGAGTTCGGACTCAATTTGTATTTGAAGGAGAAAGCTGCTCGTCTGACGACCCTCGGCTGACCGGGCGGACCCTGTGGCGACCTCGGGATGATTCGGAGATCTGGGCTCGGATCAGAGGATTCGGATCCGAGGTCTTGTGTACCTGCAGACGGTCCTGAAACACCGGGGTTTGTCCCGGTGGCGGACCCTCCGACGATCTAGTCAGTCTCTGTGAGAGAGTAGCAATAACTAGGTGAATTTAAGTGGAAAAAGATTGATTACCTGAAAAGATGGGTGAGGGTCTAGTATTTATAGAGAATTCCAACCGGGTTTGGATCCGCTTGGGGGCCGGGTCTGGACCCGAAAGCCCATGGGCCTGACGTGGCAGAGGGCCCAGGGGGTTTAGGGCAGACGTGGCCATACCAGGAGCGGTATAGGGCTGACGTGGCAAAACCCTGGGTGGTATTTGGAGCTGACATGGCTGATCGTGGGTCTTCTGTGCTTCTGGGAGAATCGGAGGGCCTAGGCTGTGCCAGGTCATCCCCCTGCTTCGCCAGAGAGGAGGGGACGGCCCGTGGGGCTGTCACGGATCGGAGACCGAGGACCGCTGAGGCTCGTCGGATACGAGGAGGCCGGTTCTGTGGGGGTGCACTTGAGGTTCGGCGCCGACCCTGTAATGGTTCGAAGCCGGACTAAATTGCTATTTTTACCTTTCTTGAGTGAGAGTTGTATTGGGCCCTGGTTGGGCCTCCAGGCCATTTTTACCCTACCACAATCCTGTTTTGTAAAAACCCAAAATATAGCATTTGTGTTGAACCCCCTCTATCGTTTGCTAAAAACCCAAAATTTAGAATAGGGGTATACAGTCGTTCACTAAACATAGAAATCGCGATAGAAGAAATGTTAAATGTAGAAGACAGATGATTTTCGTTTATTTGAGAATTTTTTTTTGGACGGACGGAAAATAATGCTCTGTCTGTCGATTAATTTATGTAAAAAAACAAAAAGATTTACAAACAAGCAATTTAAAAATAAAAATAAAAATCGGACGGGTCCGAAAAGTCTCTTCACAAACTTTTAAAAATTAAGACTATTTATGACTATTTACAAAGTTTTCTTCGATCTTTTCCAAATTTAGCTTTTAAGAGCATCTACAATCGTGATTGTGAAAAAATGGATAAATGCATATTTATATATAGCTTTTTAAACGTTTGCTGCCGTCGTTGAATGATATTTTATAGCAATTTAAGAAATAAAATATCAGACAGAATGTGTAGTTGCATCGTAGGTATTTAATTATTTTTTTAATGTTAGACGGATGTAGAAGTTGCGTCGAAAGGGAAATTAAAAAAAAGCAAAAATGGACGGATGGACCTTGAAGGTCCGTCCCAAGATTTCAAAGTAATTTTCACGATTTTTTTAATAATTACAAATATTTTTTAAGTGATTTTTTTTTTGTAGGCCCCCCTTGGACGGATGTTCAAGTGGTAACTCATATATGAATACTTTTTCAATTCAATTTTTTTAAAAAAAAGACGTCGGACGGATCTTCAAGATCTGTCTGAGTATTAAAAACATATATTTTTTTGAAGGACGGAAGTTGAAGTTGCGTTCTGTAAATTATGCATAATTCTTATATCTCATCTCATTTATAGCAATCTACTGTTGTTTTTTGGCCAAAATATGCATAAATAGCTAATGATTGCACCTCGTCGTTTGCTATAAAATGTATTAAATGGATAAATAGCTAACGACTGTGGATGCTCTAAAAACTACAACGCTCTTCTTAGTTTGCTATTTTCTAAATAATATATATGCATATGTAGAATTTTGTGAATCCCTTAATCTCATCTGAATCAGTTTTTACAATATATGCTATGCTATATTGGGCTTACAAAACAATGGACCCAATGGACCCAATATACTAATAAAAGGACATTGTAATATATAATATCCAACACCCCCCCTCAAGTTGGAGCATGGAGGTCACAAATGCCCAACTTGCGAAGTATGGGATCAAACTGCTGCCAGCCCAGTGGCTTAGTGAAGATATCCGCCAATTGGGAAGTAGTCGAGACATGAGAAGCCACTATAGTGCCATCCAATATGGTATCCCTGATAAAATGCAAATCCACCTCAATGTGCTTACTGCGCTCGTGAAAAACTGGGTTATGTGCCAGATGCAATGCAGACTGACTCTCGCAATAAACCTGCATCGGACCCTCCTACTGTATCCCAAAACAAGACAATAAACCCCTCAACCACTTCAGCTCACAGATAACAGCTGCAAGTGATCGATACTCAGCCTCAGCGGAAGAACGTGCAACAGTCGGTTGTCTCTTGGTCTTCCAAGAGATAGGAGAAGAACCAAGAAAAACCAACCACCCAGTAGTAGATCTCCTAGTAGTGGGGCAGCTCGCCCAATCAGAATCACACCAGCCAGTAAGACCAAGCTCCGAATCAGATCTCAGAAGAATCCCCTGCCCTGGAGAATTCTTCAAATACCGTACCACCCTCAAAGCGGCCTGCCAATGATCCTCAAGTGGATGCTGTAAAAACTGAGATAAAATGTGGACTGCATAAGCCAAATCAGGTCGAGTAAAAGACAAATAAATCAATCTCCCAACCAATCGACGATAAGCCTCGCCATCTGCCAAAGGAGAACTGCTGGACTTTGCTAACTTATGATTAGGCTCCATAGGAAAACTAGCAGGTCTAGACCCCAACAATCCACACTCAGTAATGATATCCAAAGCATACTTCCTCTGACACAAAGAAATACCCTCAGGTCCTCGAGCAACCTCAATCCCAAGAAAATACTTTAGCACCCCAAGATCCTTCATGTGAAAACATGAGCTCAGATATGTCTTGAAGCTAGCCAAAGCATCTGAATCACTCCCAGAAATAATGAGATCATCCACATAAATCAACACATGCAACTCAACTTTCTCTTTCCGATAGGAAAAGAGAGAATAATCAGAATGGGACTGAGAAAAACCATAAGACAATAGGGCAGAAGTAAGTTTGGCAAACCAACAACGTGGTGCCTGTTTCAGTCCATATAGGGACTTACGCAAGCGACACACCTTGTTGGGTTTACCAGACTCAAAACCTGGAGGCATCCTCATATACACCTCCTCTGTCAAATCCCCGTGAAGAAAGGCATTGTGCACATCCATCTGATGCAACATCCATCCCCTGACAGCAGCAACAGCTAAGAAAGTACGAACAGAAGTCATCTTAGCTACAGGTGCAAAGGTCTCAGAGTAATCAATACCTTCCACCTGGTGGTTACCAAATACAACCAGTCTGGCCTTTAGTCGCTCAACACTGCCATCCGAATTGTACTTGATCTTATAAACCCACCTGCTGCCCAACGCCTTCTTCCCGGGCGGCAAGTCTGAAAGAGTCCAAGTCCCACTATCCTCCAGTGCCTGAATCTCTCTCTGCATGGCCTGTCGCCACCCCTCATCCTGAGAAGTCTGGCGATAAGAGGTGGGCTCAACACCTGCAGTAACAGCTGCAAGAAAGTCTCGATGTCCAGTAGAAAACAGATCATAACTCAGATAGTGTGAAATAGGATACGGAGTACCTGAGGAAGTCGAGGAGCTAGGTGAACAGAGGCGAAGAGGGGTAATGTAATCATCAAGACGTGTCGGGCGAGTTTTGGTCCTCAAACCTCTACCCAAAACAGGCGGTGCAGAAACTACAGGGGTCGATGTAGCAACATCCAAAACTCCAGTGCCCGAAACAGAAGAACCCGAAACATCAGGGGCCGAGTGTGCAATATCGGGACCGCTGACGTCACTACTGCCAGGTATGATGTCATTGCTGACGTCAGCAGTGACGTCGGCAGCTTGGTCAGCTGTGACGTCGGCAGCAATGACGTGGGTAGGCCGTGCAACCTCAACATCCTCATCTCCAAAATAATCTACAAATGGACCCCTAATGTTTCCACCAGTTTCTAATTGCACCCCCGGAAATTCATTTTCATAAAATTTCACATCTCGAGACACAAAAAGTTCACGAGACTCAACATCCAACAATTTCCATCCTTTCTTATCTAAGGGGTAACCCACAAAAATACATTTTCTGCTCCTACTAGCAAATTTATCCCGCTTGGATTGTAGATCAAAAGAGTAACATAAACATCCAAAAGCCCGCAAATTATCATACGAAGGTGGCTTCCCATACAACATCTCATAGGGCGACTTAAATGACACAATTCGGGAAGGCAATCTATTAATCAAGTAGCAGGCAGCCAGTACACATTCACCCCAATAATCCACAGGCAAACCACTTTGGAACAATAAAGCACGAGCTATATTCAAAATATGCCTATGTTTGCGTTCGACCCTTCCATTTTGTTGTGGTGTACCCACACATGAAGTCTGAAAAACTATCCCATGCTCAGAAAAATAAGGTTTCATACAATTAAACTCAGTTCCATTATCACTCCTAACACGACAAATATCAACACCAAATTGTCGTTTCACCATAGAAATAAATTTAATAAACATGGAACACACTTCAGTTTTGTCAGATAATAAAATAACCCAAACAGCTCTACTATAGTCATCAACCAATGTCAAAAAATACCGAGCCCCAGAAACAGAGGCAACTCGATACGGACCCCAGAGATCACAATGTATCAATTCAAACATGTGAGTAGCTCGGCTATCACTATCAATAAAAATATCCCTAGTCTGCTTTGCCTTATGGCAAATGTCACACGCATTAGGTAAAGACAAACTAGTACCACTAGCAAAAGGTAAATGTCGCATAACTCCATCAGAAGGGTGCCCCAATCTGCTGTGCCAAACACCGAAATCTGCTCCTCTCAAAGCTTGCAATCTCTGATGAAATGTCTCTGACATGGCACGCCAGATGTACAAACCCCCTTTGCGTTCACCAGCTCCAATCGCTTTCCTCGTACTTCGGTCCCGTATAACACACAAATCACGAGTAAAGGTAATATCACAGGTCCGATCATCCACCAAACGTGCAACAGAAATCAGATTGCATGTCAAATTAGGTACATACAGCACATCCTTCAACACCATATCACCAGATAAAACCACTCTACCACGAATACGGGAATCAATAATAGTTCCATCAGGCAAAATCACAGGATTCGAATCACCCACAAAACAATCTACTAAAAATGGTAAATGACCAGTAGCATGTATAGAAGCACCCGAATCAATAATCCAATCAACAGGAAAAGACTTACCCATAAGGGAAGAAATAAGGGAGGTAGTAGCAACATCACCACCACCTCCATAGCTTCCACCTCCACCTCTTCCATAACCCCCCGTAAACCCATTCGCATTACCATCCCCAAAATCTCGATTCGACCCAATCCCAGGTCCTCGTGCTGGTGCATTGGTCGCATTCCTAGCCTCCCTCACAGCTTGGGCGGGAGGGACGGGTTTCGTTGGCATCTTCGCCGGAACGGCGGCGGCTGGAGACTTCTTTCCCCCGGTGGAGACTGCGGCGGCGGCGGCCTCCTTCTGCTTCTGAGCGAGAGCGATGAGGTGAGAAGGGTCGTCGTTGTCGTCATCGACGAGGAGATCGAATGGATTCACAGTCATCTAATCGATTCCGATCCCTCTCGTTCTAAGAGATGGCGCTACAAACCCTAACAGTTGGATGATCCCATCGCCATTAAAAAGTCAAATGCCTAACCCTAGATTTTTTAGTGGAAGACTTATGGCTCTGATACCATGTAGAATTTTGTGAATCCCTTAATCTCATCTGAATCAGTTTTTACAATATATGCTATGCTATATTGGGCTTACAAAACAATGGACCCAATGGACCCAATATACTAATAAAAGGACATTGTAATATATAATATCCAACAGCATATATAGATAGAAACGACAGTGGATGCTCTGAAACATAGTCACTGTAACAAACCTCATAATATTTGGTCAAGTTCCTAGAATGGAGATTCTACTAGAATTCACTTAACTTGTTAATGGTTATTTGTTATGTGCACTGTCATTTTTTCATAGTCTCTTCATTTTAAAATATAAGAGCATCTGTTATCGTTGTGGAGATCCAAATTGTGGGTATTTGATAAATAGAAATGAAAAAAATAACTTTGCGCTGTATTCGTTAAATTTAAAGAAATGTGTTTTTCGTTCGAGGTTAAAAAAAATTAAGTTTAATTAATTCCTAAAAACCGTTAATTTAATCCTAATTATTTGTTAATTATTAATTAATTAATATTTAAACCTACATTTAACTCATAAAAATGCTCTATAGGGTGGTTGTATAGAAAATAAAATGTGAGAAATGTATGGGACTCCCAGCACATTTGAGAATTGTTTTTTTTTTATTTTAATTGGAACGGATGGGGAATAATCCTTCGTCCGATTATTTTTTAATTACAAAAAAATTAAAAAATCAAGGACGGTAAATAATCTATCGTCCGATAAAAAAAAATATTAAGCGACGAAAGATAATCTTTTGTCCAATCGAATGGATAAAAAATTCTCTTTCGTTAGCTATATTTTGGCAATTGCCATTTCGTGTGCCAGATATAACCGATTACTGTAGCGGCGAAATCCAATTTTTGAGTAAATGGCCAACGACTACAGTGCTTTTTTTTTTCTTCCAAAATTTCGAAAATTATGTAAATGGCAAACGACTACATATGCTCTAAGTCATTTCAGATTTTTTCACGATTATTAAGAAATAATTTATGATTGAGCAAAAATTTTATATATTCTTAATTTTTGAACCTCATAAATAAGTTATTATTTGTACAATGTTATATTTGTCATTCTCTATAATTTTTTATTACTTTTCTTAATAAAGAATAAGAATATAATTATATTTTTTATAAAAAATAATTTATATATATATTTGTGAATGACAAGTTATTTTTTTTCAAAAATTTAAAATGACTTGTTAGATTATGAAAAAAGAAATACTAGGAGTATATGACTACATTTACTGTAAATATACTAACGGAGGGCACGTACTGTATGAACCAACCAATCGCGTCTACTGTATGAAGCAATAATGACTACATTTACTGTAAATATACTATTTAGTGGTCGTACCCCTAAGCACCTACCAGTCTAGTTACATCTCTGCTGAGGCCCCACAATGATCCCATAGAGAGGGCGAGGGAAAACTCGAAGAAGAACAATTTCGGTGTACTGTAGATGCAGTAATGAGATTCAGGGAATCAGTACTGTTTAAAACTGTTAAGGATACAAGCAAATGTACTTCAGTAAATGCCCATCTTGTCTATCATTACAGATTTGTATCCCACTATGTACTCTTAATAGTGTCATCGATATGCCCCTTATATTCACTTTAACTTTATTGCTTCCTGTTGCACCCAGACAAGATTATTGTAATCTTGTTTCTGATGAGGCCTCCTCTTTAGTTTTCAATCTTCCTTGTGCTTTGGAGATTTCTTCTTCCAAATATTCTAAGTTCTCTTTTCATTTTTCTAGATGCTTATTTTCTTTGTATCAACATTTAGGAATTCAATCGTGGCTTAATCAGCTCTCGATGGAAGTTAAACCATTCTTGTACTCTTTTCTGTACTGATATACGAAAGTTACAGTATATCAGTCGACTGAATTGGAGGATCAGGCGACTGTCCAGAGAAGTTTCAAAGGCTTGTGATACAGCAGCAGCAGTCGACTGCCCTGAACAAGACCAGTCGACTGTCGGCGGGTTTTGGATCCAGAATAGGCCCAATTCGAAAAGGCCCAGTAGTTTCCCTATAAATACACTTGTTAGGATTTTGTAATTAGAGACGCCAGATCTCAGACCTCTATTCGGATTTTGCAGCCGTCATCTCTTGTAAACTTTGTTTTGCCCATTGTTGAGAATAGCAAGAAGAACCGCAACCGCCCCTTGTGGATGTAGGCATTGTTTTGCCGAACCACGTAAATCTTGTGTTCTTGTGTTGCTTGCTTTTCTGTGTTTTCTTTCGCTGTTTCTCTCTTTGATTCCGCATTGGTCAGTTTGATTTGTATTCGCGCACAACATTTTCCCCCTAACTCTTCTCTGTTCATGGATGACTCTTCTTTCCCCTGTCGTTCCTTTATTACTAGCGCCGTTCCTATAGCCCCGTCGGTGGCTCCCAGTTTTTTCGTTACCCTTTCTCGCCTCTTTGAAGCTAGATCTTCTGACCTTGCGACTATTTCGCCCCCCTCGGTGGAGGTAGCAACTCCCCCCGTGAGGCAGAGATACAATAAGAAAGTCTTTAATAATTCGCAGATTCAAGTGAGTGCCCGTATTCGTGCGAGGAATACAGCTTCTGTGTCAGCTCATCAGCTGGTGCACAGTTGAGTTTTGGCTTCGCTTTACCATCTGTGGTATAGGCAGTCTGTTTTGCCTCCGTTGTGCTGCTAGAGTTCTCCGGGACTACTAGTGGAGTTGGTTGTCTTCGCGTGGGGAGGTTCGCCCTCCTGGTTTTTGGCTCTGTCGTGTCGTCCGGATCTTCTTTCGGGCACGACATGTTGGTTTGGCTCCTTCTGAGGCTTGGTTTTCCCAGATTATTGCTCTGCCCCCTTCCTTTTTGGTGTGGCGCTTCGTTTTTTTTTATTGTCGCACCCTCCTTTTGGCGCGCGCGATTCAGCTGCTGTTGTATTCTTTTATGCTTTCATTACTTGTTTTACTCCTTGTAAAACTATTGATTATTGTCTGTAATTTAATTGTTTTTATTGATTAATATATTTTTGATGGCTGGAGCCGTTTGGCTCTATCCGATATATCAAAAAACTTTATTGCTTCCTAGACTAGAGTAGACTCGTAAGAGCATCTGTAGAAGTTAAAAAATGGATATATGATAATTTTGAAAATAGCAATAACGAAAATGCTATCGTCGTCTATATTTCAAGAAATGAGGTTTTTTTTGGAAGAAATGAAAGATGATATACCGTTTGAAGATCTGCGTTTGTTTGTTTGTTTGTTTTTTTGAATTGGATGAAGGATGGCAAATGATCTACCGTCTCAGAATTTAAAAAAATTAAAAAAATTTGTGAAAGACGGCACATGATATAAAGGCAAACATGCAACTTGATGTTAGGGAGGCAAGATTTTTTTACCTATTACTAATTGTTATTTGAAGACAATTTTTACTTATATAATGAAACCAAAGGTAAAGAAATATTTCCTTTATGACATCTTGTTTATACTGTTACATTTTATGTTTTCATACAATTTGAACTCGTATAGTTGACTTTACTCTATTTTGTGTATAAAATTATTATTACTATTATTACTGTTATTGCTATTGCTGGCACATGATGTGCCGTCCAACACATTTGAACATTTTTAATTTTTTTTCTATCTTCAAACGGAAGATGGTCATCCTACTTTTTTTTATAAAAATAATCCGGACGGGATATCATATCCCGCCCAACCATTTACCAAAAAAAATCAGATCAGACGACATATCATCTATCGTTCGACTATAAAACGGTAAATCATTTTTCGATTTCCAAAATATGGATAAAGCTATTTCGTCTCCCAAATTTGGCTGTCTCCTATTCATTCCAAATAAAAAAATATGGGTATATAGACAACGATCACATATGGTTTTTTTCCTCCAAAATTTGCATTTTTTGGATATATAGCCATCGACTACAGATGCTCTAAGAGCATATGTAGTTGTAGGAAGTTAAATTTTAGTTATTTGACAAATAGAAATAGAAAATTTGCGAGTGAGTTATAGTCGTTAAACCCAAATTTTGGCTTTTCTTCTTAAAAATGAAACTGACGGAAGATCATTTTCTGTTGGAGCAGATTTTTTTGAATATTTTAAAAAATGAGCTGGATATCATATTCCGTCCGAGAGCAAAGAAAGCATAATTTTATTGTGAGAAGGGACCCATAATTTGGACTGTAGGAGTAATGTCTAGTATTTTTTGTATAAAAAGGTGAGAATTGAGTGCTAGGACGGTAATTATGTTGGATTTTTAATTTTTTTTATATAAATCGTCTGATATGTTTAATTAAAAAAATTTAATAAAATTGTGATCAGACGGTACATGATCTAGCGATTGCCAAATTTTAGGTTTTGTTATTTCCTCTCCCAAATTTGGCCAATGGCTGCAGCTTGGTTTTGGCCAAATATTCTTCCAAATTTTGGAAATTTGGCCAACAACTGCCGATGCTTTAACTCAACAGGGTTTTCTTATTGGGGTTTTTTCCACATGGATCACTAACAAATATTTTAATTTCACATACCTCACAAATTCAAAGGTAACCCCAAAAAAGTAATTTTGATCGAGTTACATGAAGTCAGATATTTATAACGAAAGCACTTATTTTGGATTGATGAAAAATGGTGGTAAAATAGTAAACTATTATACCTCATAAAAAGATTATTGAATTTTCTAGACTCGAACTCCTAACCTCTCAATTTATTAACAAACACACTAGTACTTAAAATCGAACTCAAGATGGTTTTTGGTTTGCATCAGATTTTATTCATATAGCTAGGATTGGACAAAGTATAACTAACAAAAAGTTAACTATACATTACTAAGACAAAGTTCAAATTATAGAAATCAAATTACTCCTAGAGGAGTATTTATTATGTGAAAGAAAGAGTTATTGAAGAGTAGACGACAAAGATGCAGTAGTAATAAATGCAGAAAATCTTGCAGTTTTGTGGCAGGGATTTGTGTATATGTACTACTCACTACTGTAGTATGCAAGACTTTTGTCCTGTTTACAACAGTTACTAATAAGTTTATGAAAACTGAAAAGCACAGCTTTATTCCAAGTCAAATTGACCATTTATTAGTTTGCTCTGATAAATTACTAACAAATAAGTATATATCTCTACTACTATAATGGGAGAACCCCTTAGTCCTTAATCCAATCCGTGCAACGCACGTGTTGGGTTATGGACTAATTTTGATAAATATTTTCGAAAGTGGACCAGTTTGGTAATTATTTTTGAAAGTGGATCAGTTTGAAAATTATTTTCTTTTTACCCTTTTCATTATCCTTCAATTGGTTCCACGTGCACGTGTGCACGTGTATGATACTAGTAACTTGAATTTAGTATCATGTCATTCTTATCTGTGAATTTTCTGTTAACCTCCCTTTATGCTTATTTTTTAGGCGAATAGAAAAAGGAAAGAAAAAAAAGGAGGAAGGAACAAGTAGGGCTATGGTCTAGGTCTAGATTTGGTAAACAACAAAAAGAGAAGAAAGGTAAATGCTAGTATCAGAATTTATTTGTCTGAAAAAGAAATAAGATTAAACGGTTAGAGCATCTGTAGTCGTTTACGGTAAAAATATCCATATATGGATAAATAGAAATAGGATTTTCAATTTTTCTGCACTCGTACAAAGTTATTTTTTAGTAATCTATAATAAAATATTAAGCGACGACACATGAAGTGCAGTCGGAGTGAAAAAGAAAGGAAAAACGAGCAAATTTGAGTGACGGCACATGAAGTGCCGTCGGAGAAGGAAAAAAGAAAGACGAAGAAAAAAAAAACGGCCGTAAATGATGGACGGCACATGAAGTGCCGTCCGTCAGGGGATATATATATACCCTTCCACTAATATGTGTCTGGCTATCTCATATATATATATGAGATATGAGATATTACCCTTCCAGTAATATATATATATATATATATATATATATATATATATATATATATATATATATATATATATATATATAGGGTGAAAGGGATATGAGCAACTTGCTCATTTAGTAAATGAGCAATTGATGATGTGGCATGCATGTGATACATTGGACAACTAACCACTTTAGAATTTTCCAATCACATGCATGGCACCTCATCAATTGCTCATTTACTAAATGAGCAAGTTGCTCATACCCCCTTTTCCCATATATATATATATATATATATATATATATATATATATATATATATATATATATAAAAGTCTGGCTATCTCAATGGATATTTTAAAAAAAAATTTTTAAAAAAAAATTACTCAACGGACGGCACATGATGTGCTGTCCGAGAAAAGGGGAATGGGGTGGGACGGCACTCCGAGTGCCGTCCGAGGAGAAAGATTTTCGGGATTTTTTAATTCTTTTTGGCGATATTTAATGCGGAAAATTACTTAGTTTTCAAACGGACAGCACTTGAAGTGCCGTCCGACGAAAAAAAAATTATATATATATAATTACTCCATCAGCCTTCGACGCCAGCCGTTGTCACCTCCATCACAGCGATTTGTTCCTGCTGTCACCTCCATCACAGCGATTTGTTCTTCGAATCCCCTGTAAATTATTTCTATTCTCCATTATTTGTGATACTACTATTATCTCTGAAGTATTATTTTATTTGTCTGTCGTCCACAAATATTGAGTGCGCTTCTATTTGCCAATTAGTTTGTGAATCGTTATTGAATATCTTACTTACTAATCACACTTAGGTATATTTGTTGATTGTTTAGTTTAAATTTTTAATTGGACTTATTAAACTATTTAATGTCTTGAAAATTTATCAAATAATTAGTAATTTATTTTCTGACTTAATTAATCTGTATTCCGTGTTGGTAAATTTAATTTTTTAGACTGCTCGAAAATTCTCTACTTAATATATGAAGTTTGCATCATAATGAAACATTGGATATTTTTATACAAGCAAAAAATGACAAAAGCCTACCTACCTACCTACCTACTACCCATATGAAACAATGGATATTTTTATACAAGCAAAAAATGACAAAAGCCTACCTTCCATTCCCACTACCCATATGATATGATGGCCTCACCTTCCTCAATCTACACCATGCCTTCAATTTACTATTAAAGTTTGGCTGTTGAGGGGTGATAAGTTCTTGGTCACTTAGCCCACCCTCTTCCTTCTAGAAGGTGAAGAGGGGAGGACGAGGGGTTTTGTTCAAAAATTTCTTTGTAGTACCTACCTACTTCTCAGAACACTCATAGAATCCACAGACAATATATGTGGTTGTTCAAGGCTTAGTTAAGAGCAAATCATTACAAAAAAATAGGTTGTCTGTGATCGTTGTTGGTGTGTGGTCAGTTGTTAGGTTTGAGAATTCCCTGTACCACATCTAAAGGTGAAGATGTAAATACAATCTGTATAATAAAACATAAAGAAAACTTGATCAATCTCCCAAAATCAAAGATCTAGATTTAACCTCATAAAACACAATTTTTTTTCTAAACGTTTTCTTCCAAAACTCAAATTCAAAATTTTCTCGCTCTCAAAACAACTCATTTATTTATTTTATTCTCTCTCTCTATTTATACTAGCAATTTGCACGTGCGATGCACGTCTTAATAAATATAGTTTTTAAAATAAAAATTTAGACATAATTTGGATTTGAACTTAGAACATCCTTTATAATAGTTATGCATGTGTATTGCACGGGTTGGTAGATTGACAAAATATTTACAAATGGCACTAAGGTCTCCTCCCATTATAATATTAGAAATATGAGTATTTCTTAGTTTTTAAAAATAGTGGGGGTATATGCTAATTTTCACATTTTAAATGGGGGCATTTGCTAAAATATTCATTTTTTAGGAGCTGCACGTGCATCACACGGATATGTTTGGTGGATTTAGTTTGCTGTATATTGTACGTGTTTACTCAGTTACAAAATTATGGTTTGTTTGTTTACAACCCCAACTCTCCCATTAAAATAGTAGATATATATATATAGAGATATACTAGGTACGCCTGTGGCACGTGCCTACGGCACGTATTCGGAACTGCATATAAATTTATTTGTAATTATTTGATTGTATGAACTGCATATAAATTTATGCATTTATTTGGAGTCATTCGCTATAAATCTTTAACAAACTTTTGTTAAATTGTTTCAGTTTTTTAATTATTTCATATTTATTACCCATATATTTCTCAATATTGACTTAGCCACTTTTCCTAAAACCTAATTATTTTTCAAGAAATGTCAGCACATCCATTAAAAATATGCACTATGCCAAAAAAAAAAAAAGTGTAAACAAATACAACCACCTTTCTAATACAACCATTTTCTCTATACAGCTCTGCTTTGAATATATATGGAAACATGGAATTTTATTTACAACTAATTATTGTCATACTACTCGAACTTCAGCTACAAAATTGTTGATTTACTGTTTACAAGGCTTTTCATATGCGGTATCGTTCGGAAGACGTGCTGTAGGCATGTGGCCACAGACAAATCTAGTACTTTAATATGTATAAAAATTTAGTGTATGTTTTGGCGGCGTTGTAATAAGCAAAATATTATAGTCAACAGTGTTTTTTTTTTCCCTTCTTTTTTTCTTTTTTCCAAAATAGAATTTGGAGGTCTTACAATGTTTATCGAAGAATATATGATAACTAGATTTGCCCGTTGGCACGTGCCTACAGGCCTACGGCACGTCTTCGGAACGATACAAAACACGAAAAGCACTGTAAACAATAAAACAATAATTATGTAGCTTAAGTTTGAATAGCATGACAATAATTAGTTGTAAATAAAAGTACATGTTTCCATTGGTATATGTTGAAAAATAATTATAAATGGGGGTGTAAATTCTAACTTCTTAGAACTTTAAGTGTGGAAAATGATAAAATTTAACTGTTGAAGTGATATTTGCTATTTTTAATATAACATATGCAATAATAAAAACATAAAAATTCTGAAAATTTACAAACTTGTTCTCTTAAAATTTAAATTTCTATGTAAATAAAGAAAGAATGTGAGAGAGATAGGGAAAGAGAGAAAGAGAGAAATATGAAAAAGTGAAAAGAGAAGAGAGAGATAGTAATAAAGTAATGAGTTTTTTAGTTTTGAGGAGAAAATTTTAGTTTGGGGATTTAAAATTTTGGGGGAAAAATATGTTTTGTAAGATTAGATCTAGGCCTTTGATTTTGGGAGATTGAAGGTGAGCCACTTGATAGCTTTCTTTGTGTTTTATTGTACAGATGGAACACACTTCCAAAGGCACATCATGTTGAAAGATGAGTTTATTTTAGAAACAACTATTGATTTATTAGAAAATATTGCAATAAAGACACAGTAATCGAGTTTTTTGTGTGTTTTTATAGTCTTGTCAGAAGCCCTGAAATATCACTTAGTTAGAAGAGGCTCAAATATTGATCAATTGGATAAATCTGGAATGTTTTCAAGCGAAAACACATAACATATAGTGTAGTGACTTGGTATATGAATCAGCACCATTTTGCTTCCCGTGATTAAAATCACTCCCTTCATGGCTCTAGTACTCATACCGATTTTGAAAGACTAGAGTATAAGCTCGCAAATTTGCTATCTTAGCTCTTCTCGTTATATACATATCAAGGCATTAACCATGCTTGAAGGTATAACTGCAAAATCGATCTCTCTACTACTATAATGGGAGAAGGCCTTAGTATAATGTGTCCATCTTCCAATCCGTGCAACGCACGTGCATAACTATTGTAATGAGATTTTAGATCAAATCCAGACTACGTCTGAATTTTTCTTTTTAAAAAAATTATATTTATTACGATGTATATTGCACGTGTAAACTACTAGTGATAGCTTAATGCCACGAATTACCCACTCTTACTCCATCCAAATTGAAATTGAAATCTACATTATTATATAGATGTTATTAGATAAATTTTTCAAAAAAATATTCTATTATTATTATTTAAAATTATGTGCAGTATTGCACGGGTTATACTACATATTATTTTATATTATATAAGTTTGTGCAATATTGTACAAGGTAGACTAGTATTTATAACATGAATGTTTTCTTGTGCATAATATGAACATTTAGCCTTTTTTTATATAACTAAAAACGTAGGCATAAATTGATATCTGGTATAACTCGGGGCACTGCGGTATGTTAAAACTCATCACCAACATCTGATATATTTCACTAAAATGTTTCTTTTTCTAGTTAACTTAAATTTTTTTTTTGGCCCAAGGCTTTAAGGCCCCAATGTACAATTCATAACTCAATTATAGACCTCTATATCTAATTCGGGCCAGTCCTTTTTTTCTATGGCCCACTTAACAATCTGCTTACATGTTTGTAAGGGTTAATTTCAATAAAGTATTTCCATGTTTCGCCAATTTGTAGATAACTATATTCATATCTTTTTTTTGCTGATGGGTATGCTCCGCCTATATTTTTTTGTGCAGATCGATGTACTCTGCCAATTTCAGATATCACGTTAAGATTTTAAAAATAATTAAGTTGTAAGAGACAAAAAGAGGATGCTTAGACCGGTTTAAAGTAAGGGTATAATGGTCAAGCAGATAAAAAATTGACCCCATTGGTGCTGAAGCTGTGAATCACAATAAGTTTACTTATACTGGTAATTTACATGTACGATGCATGTTTTTATAAATATATATGTATATCTATTTAAAACATTCGATGTTGTCTGATATCGAACGTAAGACCTCCTTTGTATTCACTGTCATTTTGTTCACTACCTTAGGTGGCATACTCCTATTGGAGAGTTCTCCCACCTACGATCTTTTTTTATCTATTAGAGTGTGCCACCTAAGGCAGTGACCTAAGGTAGTAAAGAGAAATATAGCGAAATTGGTAGTGGATGTAGCATTACTTTATTAGTTATGTGTGGTAGGGTAAAAATGGCTTGGGGCCCAACCAGGGCCCAGTACAGCTCTCACTAAAAACAGGAAAAATAACAATCTGGCTCGGCTTCAAGCCACTGTAGGGTCGGCGCCGAACCTCAAGTTTATCCCCACAGAACTGGTCTCCTCGTATCCGACGAGCATCGATGGCCCTCGGCCTCCGATCCACGACAGCCCCCCGGGCCGTCCACACAGCCTGGTAAAGAACGAAGATGACCTGGCACAACTTAGGCCACCAGATTCTCCCATGAGCACAGGAGCCCCATGATTCGCCATGTCAGCTCCAAATACCACCAAGGGCTTTGCCACGTCAGCCCTATACCACTCTTGGTACTGCCACGTCAGTCCTAAACCCCCTGGGCCTTCTGCCACGTCAGGCCCATGGGCTTTCGGGTTCAGACCCGACCTCCAAGCGGATCCAAACCCGACTGGAATTCTCTATAAATACTAGACCCTCACCCACCTTTTCAGGTAATCAATCTTTTGCCACCCAAATTTTCCTAGTTATTGCTACTCTCTCACAGAGACTGACTAGATCGTCGGAGAGTCCGCCGCCGGGATAAACCCCGGTGTTTCAGGACCGTCTGCAGGTACTCGAGGCGAGGCAATCCGAGCCGATCCTCAAGCGCCGAAGCGAGCCTCCCGCTCGTCGTCCCGTGCCGCACTCTTCCCTCACTACAAATTGAGTCCGAACTCACACCTGGTGCATCCACACTGCGACCAAAAACAAACCGCATCATTATGCATGCGCATTGTACGTATTTATTGGGTTATAATGCATGTATTTGTTTGGTGACAAACTCTTTCATTAAAATAGTAGATAGTACAGTGAACTGCCAAAAAAAGGGTATAGTTAACAAATAATTTAGTAAATTCCACCCTTGTTATAACTTAATTAAGGACCACCTTATGTACTTTGGGGCCTGGGCCAAGGCCTTTTTGTTGTGGCCAACCAACAATCTGCCTACTGGGCCTTTCTCTTCGAGTAGAAGATAAATAAAGAAAAGACATTTAACTTTTAATCGTGCCAGAACCACTATTTATTTGTTGATTATCAAAAAATTTATATAATAAAATACTCAGAAAGCTATCAAGTGATTCTCCTTCAATCTCTCCAAAATCAAAGCTCCAAATCTAATCTTATAAAACACGTTTTTCCTCCCAAAGTTCTATCCAAAACTTTCAAATCCCCAAAACAACTTCTTTATTTATTTAATTCTTTCTCTCTCCCAAAAAGTGCATAACTTGTAGTTTACACATGTGATGCACGTCTTAATAAATATAGTTTTTTTAAAAGTAAAAATTCAGACGTAGTCTGTATTTGATCTAAAACCTCATTTACAGTAGTTATGCACGAGCGTTGCACGGGTTGGTAGATAGACTACTTACACTAAGCCATTCTCCTATTATAGTAGTACTAGTATTATACACGTGTTGTGCACGTGTAAAAAATTGGGGGAATGAAAGGGGAAAAAAATCTACCAGCACGTGTGTTGCACGGGTTGGATTAAGGACAAATTACACTAAGGCCTTCTCCCATTATAGTAGTAGAGATATATATATATGTATATATACTTATGGAAACATGAACTTATATTTACAACTAATTAATGCCATACTATTTAAGCTTGAGCTACATAATTGTCGATTTACTATTTACAATACTTTTAATATGTTGTATCGTTCTGAAGACGTGCCGTAGTCACGTGTCCACGGGCAAATCTAGTATATATATATATCAAGAAAATATCTATTTATTTATAATCAACTTTTAATTTTTTTCAGTTCAGCAAAATTCTACCAAATTAAGGACGGGAAGGAAAAAAAGCGATTAAACCCACTATTCATCATCCTCAAACCACTTCTTAATCAAAAGATGGAGTCAATAAAATAAGAAAACCATTGCTACATGGAGTACATCTTTACATTTCTTTAACATGCTACGATGAAATCAAAGCAAACAACTGCTGAGTCAATAAAACAGGAAAAATATTGTTACATACTTCTTTGCATTCCATTACCATAGTATGATGAAAGTAAAGCGAACGGATAGTAAAATTGCTAATGCTACGATCAATCCATAAATATCAAAACTACCAAATGAGCAAGACGAGCCAATCAAGTTTCAAGTTTGGTTATCTTGCAAAACCTTCTTCTTCATCGTTGTTTGTAGCAGCAACGTCTTAACTAACTCCAGGTCCTATAAAAGTAAGCCCCACTATCAATCCAGAAGTACTAGTAATAGGCAAAAATAATTGTAGTCATGATCGGTATCTTGTAGGGCTGCAAACAAATCGAGCTATTCGCGAGCTATTCGGTTCGAGCTCGGTCAAAGCTCAGCTCGAACTGAGCTCATTTCGTAAACGAGCCGAGCTCGAGCTTGATTTTTTTTTTTTTTTTTTTTTTAAGGCTAAGCTCGCGAGCTGTTCGGCTCGATTATGGTCAAATCTCGGCTCGAACAGAGCTCGAGCTTAAAACTGAGCTCGTTTCGTAAACGGCCCGAGCTTGAACCTGAAGGTATTCGGCTCGGCTTGGCTCGACTCGATTGCAGCCCTAGTCTCTCGTACCGGGAAAAAAAATGATTAATTATACAACCAAGAAGAAACTTCTGCATCTTACAACCGACGATTCATGGAGAGAAAAACTCATATCACTCATTTTCATTACTTAGAGAAAACCCATATCACTCACTAACAAACCAATAATCAAAACTTAAAACTTGCATTACATACAGCATTAACCTTGCAAAAAATTATAATCATAACCCAAAACCATACCCAACGAAATGCGAAAAATTGTAAGTAGTTGGTGGGTCTCTCAAATTTCTCGGCTCATAGATACCATGATACATCGCTATCTCAGAACCCACAAAAAACCGCAAAGTTTACAAAACCCAAGTTCTCTCTCTCTCTCTCTCTCTCTCCTTCTCTCTGCCTTTCGTTGTCTTTTTGCCATCAAAAGAGCTGCCAAAAGTCTGAGAGAGCCTTAAAAACAGCCAGAGTGCCACGTGGCACTTGCCCAGAATGCCATTTTCTCACCCCGTTTCTCTCTTTGATTTGACACATTCACACCAGTAACCGATCCCCGCCTCTTATGCTTCATTTTTGTTTAGTTTGTTGAGAGAGAAAAGAAAAAAAAGATGCCATTTTTATTGATTTAGAGAAGAAGAAGAAGATGATGTTTTTGGGCCCAGATTCCACAAAGATGAGCTCTTTGGTCCTTCAGCTTTGCATGCATTTGGGTTTCTTCATGGTTAGTGTGTGTTTTGTCTTGATCAATGTTGCCAATGGTACTGATCTCTACTTTCTCTCCCTTTTTTTCCAAGACTTCTTTGCTTTGTATCTCAGTTTTTGAACAAACAAAGAAGCCCTTTTTGTGGTTGGAAATTTTGGTTTAGTTTCAATCTTAGTTTCAGTTTGTTGGGTGTGATTTTTTTTGGAAAATGGAGAATGGGTCTTTTTTGGTTAAGTAAAATTGGTGCATTTTGGGTGGGTTTTTTAGTTTTAGTTGCATGCATGTTTGCGGGGCAAAAAAATTTGTGATCTGGGTTTGAATTTAGGTCACTAGTTTAGTAGTTTTAGCAATTTTGGGGGGAAATGGGTGGGGGGGAATTCGAGTGGAAGCAGGAAATGTGTGAGGAGGAGAGAATGAGGAGGTTGTTTGGGAGAGAGATAGACAATGTATCAGAAGATAAGTTTGGGGGATCGAAAGAAGATTGCCAAATTTTGAAGGAGATTCTCTATGGAATTCGTGGCGATTCCGCTAGCAATTTGCAGTCAAATGTTGACACACTAAGCAATTTTAATTGTGAAACTTCTCCTTTTGCTGGATTGGAGGCTGATGAAGTGAATGATAACGTCTCTTTGTTGGGTTCTTCCAGTGTTTGTCGAGAAGTGCCTTATCGTGTAGTTGAGTCTTCCGGTCCTAGCGTCATATCTAGACTATGCTTGGGTACTGTCACTGTTAGATCAAAAGAAGAAAGCAGAAATCAACAGGAAGACGATGGAAATGCACTTGTGCTGGTTAATTCAGATGTTTCTCTTGGGTCAGCTGTTCTCGAAGAGATTCGGAAGGAACTGATTGATCAAAGAGGCGACGAATACCAACTTATATGCTCGGATGGTGATGATGTTAGTAGGAAGTTGGGTTTCACAAGGGAACTCGCTAACCGCCTTCGTACGTGTGCAAATCAGCTTCTGATTGATGTGGGCTGGGAAATTAAGACTCACAAGAGGAGAAACTATCTGGGAGTGGACTACTTGTATGTGTCACCTGAAGGACATATTTTGAACTCGTTCACTAAAGCTTGGTTGGCTTGTGGTGAGTGGCTATATAGTAATTCCACGAGCTCGGAATATGATGGAATCGGGAGGGAATGGCTTAATATACAAGAGTTTTGGGTTGACTTGACAGATACTTTGGTGTATATCGAGAAAGAGACTCAAGAAGAAGGAAACACTCTCTCTCATTTACTTAAATGGCAACTTCTCGATCCCTTCGTGGCTGTGCTGTGCATTGATCGCGTGATTAGACATCTTAGAGAAGAGGGGCCTTTGCGAGCAGTAAATAGTGCAACGTATATTATAACCAGAGATACAAATACGATTGTCCAAAGCGAGGGTATAGGTGGAGTTATAACACATGGCATTTTGGAAAGCACTTTTTCTTCAATGGGCAATTCGACACAGAAGCTTCTACCAGCTCCTGAAACTGTTGTCAAGTCTGAAGTTACTGAAAAGTGTTGCAGTCGAGAACAAGAAGAACCGGAAGCTCCATCTAATCCGTATGTAAATCGTCAAAGTCTTAAGAGCCTAGCGAGGCGAAGAGGGAAAAATCTTTGTGATTCTAAGAACTTGGATAACACCAAGTGGAAGGCTTCAAAAAGGAAACCAGGAAGAAAGAGAAGAGTATCCGATAGTAATACTTCAATCGAGCAAAATTCAAGCATTAATGTCACTATTGTTGGTACCCCAAATGATGATGTTTTTCCCCAGGATGCTACAACTCCAGCCGATGAAATATTGGAATCTTTTGCTTGTAGATCTTCAGAAGCTTCATGCTCCGATAAATTAGTAGCATTTCCTAATGAGGATCTGCCCGTCGACAACCATCCATGCAAAAAAACGAAAACAGTGTATCCAGTAGGAAAGGGAGCTTTGGAGGAGAAGGATTTGCAGGACAGTGAAGGTGTGCTTCCTCAAATTGACAATGTGAACAACTCCATGAAGGCAGCTAATCAGTCCGAGAGTCTGGATTCTTCCACTATTACAAGGGGGGACAACGTAAGGAGGGTTCTTTGGTTTGATGAATCTGATGATAATTCTAACATAGAAGTCCAGGAACAGAAGCCGAATGAAGTGAGTCAGCAAAATACGGTGTTACCTCCAGATGCTTATAACTTTTTTTTAATAAACCCAACATTTGTGCAGCCCCTGCAAGACCAGCAACTACTATATCTTTATCCCCCGGAGCAAGCTATGTGTTTTGGTGTGGATAATAATTTTAGGCAAGAGCTGATTGGCTATGTGAATATCCCTAATGGTAGTCAGGGTGGTAATATGCAGCGAGAAGTTAATCAACCTGGACTCATGAGAAGTGTTCTCATTTACGGGATAAATAATACAGCCTGTCCTATACAACAGGCAGCGATCCATTCAGTTCCTCTTGAAGATCAGGAAGTAACCCCAGCCAGCTCAAAGAAGTCGAAATCTCGCAAACAGAAGTCTGATGGATCTGAAAAGGGTTCAAAAGCAAGAAAACAGAAAAGTTCCATGGAGGAGTCTGCATCTACTTCTACTACAAAGCCGCGTAAGAAGCCATCAAAGAAGATTCCTGAAATGGAATCAGCAAAAGTAAATGCTGGCAATTTGGAAGCAAACCTGTCAACAGAAGTAATTGGCGGGAATTTGAAAGTGCCAAACCAATCAACTGCAAGCTGCAGAGAAGCTGGTAGCCATAAAATGGATGAAAGGAATGACTCTCGTGACTTTTCAGTCCTTAAGGAAGACAGTGCCATATTGAGTAGCAAAGAACAAAGTGACCAAGCTTTGGTGCTGAAGAAAAAAGAACCTTCTGCAGTACCAGAAACGAGTTCATCAAAGAAGAGAAGGAAAAGGCCAGCAAAGGGGCCCGCAAACTTGGAAACTAAAACCGGCAATCAGAACAGTGAGAAAGGGGAGACGACTTGGCCGATTCCTTTGAAGGTGGACTCTGGTAGTAGTTTGTGGAATAATGACCAAGAACAAGAAGATTTGCGACTTGCCTCAATTGACTCTGGGATCCATCCTCAGTCCAATTGTGAGAACTATTCTCATGAAAATCTTGATCTTTTAAAAATCAGGCCTTGCCCGAGTAAATCTGGTATCACCAAGAGAAAAAGAAAGATGAAACAGCTTAGCTGCCATATTTATGACGACAACGATCTTTTGGCTTCTGCAATCATAAGAACAAAAGATTATAAAAAGCGCAATATTCGTAGAGAAAACACTAAAAGCAGAAAAGATAAGAAAAAGTCCAATCTAAAAGAGAGAACTGTTCTCTGCTGGTTGATTGAGAAAGGTGCTATTTCTTTAAGTGATATAGTTCAATGTCGGAACTCAAAAGATTATTCTGCGAAGACTGGCGTAGTTCGTGAGAAAGGTATTCTTTGCTTGTGCTGCAAGAAGATCTTCTCTGTATCTGAGTTCAAGTTTCATACTGGAGCTGGAGTCAAGATGCAAAACCCCTCTTTTAATCTTTATTTAAGCTCTGGTGAAACATACACCGTGCGCCAGCTTAATGCTTGGTCTGCTGAGTACAAAGCAAGAAAAGGTGTTATGCCTGTGATGGGTGTTCAGGAGGATCTAAATGACGATTCGTGTGGACAATGTGGAGATGGCGGTGAATTAGTTTGTTGTGACAGCTGTCCATCTTCTTACCATAAAGGATGCTTGTCTTTACAGGTATGTATCTGCTAATGTATATGTACTGGGAATCTGAAGTCTATAAATGGATATTTATATGGCGGACTAATTTTATTTCATTTAATTTTCTTTTGTAATTCAGGATATTCCGGAAGGTTGCTGGTATTGCCCTTATTGCACTTGTGATGTCTGTGGAGAGATGATCAACACAATGGAGCCATCAAGCACAGTTTCTTTTGCATGCCTACAATGTGAACATAAATGTAATGTCTTACACTTTTGAGCTGTGTTGGGTATAATTAGATGGCGACATCCTTATGTTCGACACTGATTATTTCTTGCATATTGTCTTAATTAAGAAGTGCACATTTCCACGTTTTATAGTTCTATTTATTGTCATAAATGTAAAGCATCAGTTGCTAGAACCTAGCATCGCCCTTCTCAAAGTCACTAAGTGACACATATTAAGCAGCTTGCATTTTAGATCAGACTAAAATTAGTAAATTACAAGTGGTGACACAATGTTATTCCACAAACAATTCCATGGGTACTTCACCATTGATTAATCACCATAAATGTACTGGTATAATAATAACAGATACATAGTATAATTTTCTGGAACTAGTTTATCATGATCTGAAAACGAAGTATCAATAGTTTTTAATTTTGGAACATATCGTTGCAGTTCATCATACATGCCTAAAGGGAAGCTTATCATGTGAAGGAGAAATGGAATCAGCTTGGTGGTTTTGTGGAGAAAGTTGTCATGAGGTATGTCTATTTTGTTAAGCATGAGCTATGTATCAAAATTAGATTTTGTTAAAGCTTGTTAAAGTCATAAGGGCTAATAACTTTTATGTTGATTGTTGAATAACAATGCTTAAGATTGGACATGATCTGAAAGGAAAAAAAAACTGTTTAACTTTTTTGTAATATCAGCTGAACCAAGATGCACCAGCCATATCAAATTGGAATTTCGCCGATTTATACTTTCAAAATTTCTAATATTGCTGATAAATGAAAGGCCAATACCTGACTCAAAGCAGTTCTGGAGACATGTTTATAAATTTTGTTTTTCGTCTTTCATTTGAAACATCTTAGTTTTCTCCAACCTGTTTTGCAATTAGGTTTATACTGGCCTGCGTTCTCGCGTCGGGAGCATGAATTGCATTGGAGATGGGTTCTGCTGGACCATATTAAAATGCAATCATGGTGTTCAAAATTTTTGTTCTGCACACAATAGTGCACTTTTTGCTGAATGCCACACGAAATTAGCAGTTGCCCTTACTATTATGGAGGAGTGCTTTATTCCCATGGTTGATACAAGGACAGGCATAAATATGATACCTCATGTCTTATTTAATTGGGGGTAAGGTTTACTTTTTTTGTCATATTTAATTTTGTTGTTCTCACTCATCTCACCATGTTTTATCTCCCCTCTTTACTTATACTTCTACTTCTGTGCAATAAATCTGGTTTTGCATTAGTTTTGTTTCAGTTAGTGATATAGATCAAAGGTTTACATGGTTTCCAAATTTGGATTTTAGGTGTAATTTGACGCGCTTGAACTTTCAAGGATTTTACACTGTTGTCTTGGAAAAGGGGGATGAACTTATTTCTGCAGCATCCATCAGGTATTGCTCAATGGCATAGTATCAGAGATTTATAATACACAACTAAAATTAGATTTTATTCTATTAACTGAACGGAACATTTAGGCTATGGTATGCATCTGAAAATTATCTTTAGTATGCTTATTCTTAAAACTGACAGCATGTTTTTCTTATTTTTAAATTTTGAGTTCGATAAAATTCTTTGAAAGAAGGCAGCATTCATACACAATTAGATTAAGAACCCATCCCTTTTTTAAATTTTTTTTAAATGATTATACGAAGAGATGGGGAGATTTGTGAAAATGTTATACATAGGATCCAAGCATACTGGCTTAAGTGGAGAAGTGTCGGTGGTGTTTTGTGTAACAAACGTATATCGATATGGCTAAAAATACAGATTGGCGCCGTCTGTGGGAATCGGAAAAGCAATCCAACCTTCATCAGCAAAAGTAGTTTCAAACCATGCATCCAAAAGAGAAGGGGGCGGCAGCGGCCTCCAGCCGAAGAGCCACTCCTCTTCCTCCTCCAGTCCAAGATGTTCTTCCTCAACAACCTCCTCAACAAGCCCCTCCAGGGTCTTGGGGGACTACCTAGGGGGGCTCTCGTCGGAGTCGTCCAAAGCAACATCCTCTTCATGACCATGTCTCTGTCCATAATCCTCCAGTTGACTCTATGACTTCTCATAGCCCTCCCGAGCAGGATCTCTGTCATGTAATTGTTAACCGCCAACAGGGGGTTGACCTCCGAACTCGTTTGAATGGATGGCGAGCCTTTGAGGGAGTCCATCAACCTGAGCACCCAGGGGTCTCGAAAGTGCGGACCCCCGCAGACAGAGGACCAGAAGATCCCTTTCCCGAGGAGGCGAAGAGAGTCCCCTCCACATCGTCGGCAGAGAAGACATACTCCAGTAAGCCGAGCCACACCTAGAGACTGCTATGCTGGAGGGGCACCAGTTACAAGGGCGAAGTTCCAGGATTTTCAAGAAGCCGTTCTGCGGGCCCTCAATGTCGCTCCCAACCACGAGCAACGGGCATCTAGTCCTCAACCTGCCCCAAGCCATCACCATCGCACTCTCAGTCCCCTTCCGCATGAGAGTCTCGGGGCTCGGCAAGATATGACCGAAGGAATGACTCAATCTATCGCCGTCTTCACGAGATGGATAGATGTCTTGGCCGACTTGACAGAGAAGAGGAACAACGGGAGAGGAATTTTTGCCCGAGCAGGCCTCCGTTCTCCCGGACCATCTTGGAAGCTCCGGTCCCGAAAAACTTCAAGCCCCCTAACTTTGAGTCATACAATGGGAAGTTGGATCGTGCCATCCACATTAAGAGTTTGAAAACTCTCATGATGATTCACCAGGCTTCGGATGTGCTCCTTTGCAAAACTTTCTTGCCACGCTGAAGGGGCCTGCGAGAGGTACTCTCAACTCGCCCCGGCCTCCATCTTCTCCTTCGATCAGTTTGAAGGGCTCTTCCTTACTCATTTCGTGAGTAGCCGCCAGGCGGAAAAAACTAGTGCATTTTTGGTGACCCTGAACCAAAGAAAAGGTGAACGCCTAAGAGATTACGTTCGGTGCTTCACCGTCGAAGTCCGGTTTATTGCCTCCCTCAACCAATCAGTAACCTCGGCGGCATTCGGACACGTCACTAACGCCGACCTCAAAGCGTCCCCTGCCAAGAAGCCTCCTCGGGACTTCTCAGAATTCCTGCTTAGGAGTGAGAAGTACATCCGAGTAGAAGAGGCTCTCAACTCCCCCACTCTCGAGGAATCATCTTCCGGTAACAAACGGAAGAATACGAGCGAAGAAAGGTTCTAGAAATTTCAGAGGGACGACAATGGTCAACGCCATCTAGCTCCTCGTTTTGAGAAGTTCAACCCCTAATTGCTAGTATATCAGCAGTTCTTATGGAGGTGGACAAGGATTCTTATGGAGGTGGACAAGAAAGGGCTCTTCCGCGCTCCCCCTAGAATGAATACCCCTGGCAAGAAAAAAAAGGGATAAGTGGTGCCGCTTTCATAGGAACCACGGCCACGACACGGATAATTGTCGGGCTCTCAGGGAGGAGATCGAAGAACTCATACAACGGGGACACATGTCCAAGTTTGTCCGAAAAGACGAGGCCGATCTTCCACCCCAATGAGCCTACAAGTGAACAGAGAGGCCCGCCGTGTTTCAAGATTTTGAACTTGGGGCCGTCCTCCACCTTATCCATGGAGGTCCAATGGGGGGATAACCAAACTCTTCCCATGAGGCCTTCACCCTATTGTAGAAGTAGGTTTCAGTTTTCAATTAGGTCAATGCTTGCAACACGGCCAAAAAGCATGTAATAATGGCTCGCCCCATTGAAGCGGCAACTTAGTTTGTTTCAATAAAATTTAGTTTTTTTCTTTCGAAAATTATTGCATTTGCCTCATTTCTCTCTCTGGGTCACATCTACGACCCGTTAAATGGTAAGTTTGGAGTCCAGCTTGTCCTACAGGGTTGCTCCCATAACTTAGCTCCAAGATGAGTTTGAAGTCTAACACTTGGTTCGATGCCGCTTTAGCCACTTGTAAACAAACAAGTGCGGAGCAGCTCACCATTCGAAATTGCTCTTACAACTCGTTAAACACCCTCAAACAACAAGTTCAGAGTCCAACATTTGGTTCGATGCCGCTTTAGCTACTTGCGAACGAGCAAGTACAAAGTAGCTCACCAATCGAAATTATTCCCACAACTGTTGAAACTCACTTAAATAACAAGTTCGGAGCACGACTCTCCCCTATAATTGCTCCTCAAACTTGTCTCCTAAATGGCTCTCCTAGAGCCTAGTGAAGCTCTTCGCTCCGCTCGCCTCCAGAGTAGACCTCTTCTAAATGAGTTCGGAGCTCAACTCTTCCCTAGAGTTGTTCCTCAAATTTGTTTCCCAAATGGCTCTCCTAGAGCCTGGTGAAGCTCATCGCTCTGCTCGCCTCCAGAGCGGACCTCTTCTAAACGAGGTCAAAGCTCAACTCTCCCCTAGAGTTGCTCCTCAAACTTGTCTCCTAAATGGCTCTCCTAGAGCCTGGTGAAGCTCGTCGCTCCGCTTGCCTCCAGAGCAGACCTCTTCTAAACAAGTTCGGAGCTCAACTCTCCACTAGAGTTGCTCCTCAAACTTGTCTCCTAAACGGCTCTCCTAGAGCCTGGTGAAGCTCATCGCTCTGCTCGCCTCCAGAGCGGACCCCTTCTAAACGAGTTCGGAGCTCAATTCTTCCCTAGAGTTGCTCCTCAAACTTACTTTCTGAGCAGCCTTCTTCCAAGAGAGTTCGGAGTCTAACTCATATAAAAACGCTCCTACAACTTGCCCCCAAGAATGGATCTTTGCAACAAGCATACAACGCTCTTCCTAACTTCATGAAGACAAAGATGTTGGGGGACATTTTGACCATGAAGAAGGGTGATTCTTCAACTGACTTCTGAAGAGAAATTGTAGATCTTTGAGTTAGCTTCGAAACGATGGGTCACACGCCCCGATCAGACCTCCGTAGCTCCTTAAAAATTAGTTACAGTGAAACTCGCCACAACCGTTCGCCAAACGGTCTGAGCTGGTCGAAAAACAGTGATCCGATCGAAAAATGAGCGAAGTGGCGTTGACCAGTCAACGGTTTAGAGCCACGTCACTTTCCTGTAGTTCGACATACACTCGCCAAGCTCGTCGCTTCGTGTCGAACAGACGATGATCCGATCAAAATATGGGCAATGTGGCGTTGACCAGTCAACGGTCTAGAGCCACGTGTCACTCCCATGGAGTTCGATGAATGCTCGCCACGCTCGCCGTTTCAAGCCGAACAGTCGCAGTTCCGTATAGAAAATGAGACAAATATCTAACCTCCCGATTTGCCGATTCGTTCGTCAACGTTCTCCAAAACGTTTGTTGTGATCGCCAGATCGAGCTGAGCAGAAGTGGATCCGAACGAAATATGAGAGAAAAACTCTGCCTCAAGATCCGCGCTCAAACCTAGATCAACGACTCAGATTCGCCCAAAACTAAACAATAAAAAAGGGGGAAATCAATTACGGGGTTAACGGGTCGGGTTTGGACCCGTTATGGACCCAAACCCGCAACCACTCTATTTCTTCTTCTCCTTCGTGATTGAGCGCCAAACCAAAAAAACAAAAACCCACCACTGTCGAGCTCCTTGGCTGAGCTCTCCTCGCCGAGCTCGACCCCAACGCTTCGAGCTCCACCTTCGCCGAAACTCCACGAGCGTCGAGCTCTTCTTCGTCGAGCATCGAACCCATCGTCAAGTTCCTCCCCCATCGCGAACTCGCACGACGGCCAAGCTGCAACCGAACTCCCCTCACCTTCGCCGAAACTCCATGAGTGTCGAGCTCTTCCTCGTCGAGCTCGTCTCTGCATCAGAGTATCCACCGAGCTCCCAGCTCTTCGCCAACCTCCCTCCCTCGTCGAAGCTGCTCGACGAGTCCACTGTCGAAGCTCCCCTCCTCACCACGTCGAGTTCGACTGTTCGCCGTTGTCGAGCAAAACTCCCACGATCTCCGACATCGGTGAACTCCTCCCTCGCCCATCTCCTCCACCGGTGAGCTCCTTCAACACCGAGCTCCTCTCCTCGCCTGCTATACGGGGGGCTCAGAGAAGGGTCGGTGTCGAAGTGGGGGGTCGAAGGTTGAAGTCAGCAATGAAAGAGGAGTAGGGAGAAGAAGAAAAAAGGGGGGCCACGTGGCGGTCAACGGTCAACGTTGACCGTTGACGTGGCAGCGTCTGGTGGGTCGGCGACGTGTTCCGAACTGAGCGTGCTCCGAACGAAATATGGGGAAATTTTGCCTCCCGATGCGTGCCCCTTGATCGTGATCAACGCACAGGACTGCGCCACGTGTACAGATAAATATTAATTTATTTATTTAATTGAATTAATTATTTAAAAATTCCGAAAAATTAGTTAAAATTCGAAATAAATTAATTAAAAAATCTAACAATAATTATTAATTCAGAAAATTATTTTAAAATTCTGAAAATATAATTATTAAATTAGAATATTTAATTAAAATTCTCAATAATTAATTATTTAAATTCGGAAATTGAATAAAAAATTCAAAAAATGATTAAAAATTGGAAAAAATTTAGAAAAATATGGAAAAATCTAGAAAATTCTGAGAATAATTTTTTATACTTTACAAGCTCAGATTGGTACCGTTACACCTCGAGCAAGATCAGAACTCTCTCAAGAACTTCGATAAAGTTCCATACGCCATTAGAACAATAAAACTATTCCTCAATAGCTGTTAAACTCAGTCTTCGGGAGTGGAGGGTTCGTGATTTGGCTAAAAATAGGATTAAATCGGGACCGTTCAAATTGGACACGAATCTTAAAACTCTCAGGGGTAAAACGGTAATTTCCACCACAAACGGGTCTGAAATGGGGACTGAGTCTTTCTTCAAAGGCCAATAACCCATAAACGGATCTGTACTATTGGGTATGGGTAGCAACCCATTACAAACCAATTCAGATATTTAAAGAAATTCAAATTCATGGTTATTTTTAAGATGCGGTTTTAACCAACTCTCTTATTATGAAACGAATTTAAACTCTACATGTTATCCAAAAACACCGGGACATAGGGATAAATGATTATCTCTAAACTGTCTGGCAACTATAAATATCACTCTCTTCCCACCATAACAAGATAATCAATCTTTGTCTACATAAAGCGCTCTCATAATTTTCCCGATTACTGATAAGAGCATTGGAGGGTTTGTCACCGAGATCCATCCCGGTGTATCGAACTTTTTGCAGGTTCACAGTAACGGCAAGAAACCAGTCAAAACGCCGGTGAAAGTCAACCGTTTGCTTTATTCGTTTCTCCAAGAATCCACAAATTCATCTGCTTGCTCGCACACCAAAATCAGCTGCAACATATACCTTTGAAGTTGAAGGAAAAAGTTTATAGGTTGGACCATCAATGATGTATGGAGCACAGTGTTGGGCAACAAAGAAACAACTTGTTCAAAAAATGAGTATAGCGGGTATGAGGATGCTAAGATGGATGTTTGGTAAAACCAGGAAGAATAGAATTAGAAACGAGTATATACGAGACATGCTAAAGGTAGCTCCTATCCAAAATAAGAGAGAATCGCCTCAGGTGGTTTGGACATGTCAGACATGAAATTAGTAGTGCCCCCGTTAGAAAGAGTTAGGGGTAGGAGAAGACCTAAACTTATTTGGGTGGAAACGGTGAGAAAAGATATGATAGTTTGTGGCCTTACAGAAGATATTGTGTTAAACCGAGCAGAATGGAAAACCAGGATTCATGTAGCCGACCCCTACTAGTTGGGAAAAAGACTTTGTTGTTGTTGTAGTTGTATTCTATTTGATAAAGTAAAGTTCATTTCTGAGCAGCCATTGTGTCAGTTTAACCGGTGAATGAATTGTATTCTGCACTTAGCAAATAATTTAAAATTCTTTGCCAAGAGTTTCCACTGCTTTCGATTATGTTCTATTACCCTCTGCACTGCTAGTTTTGATGATTATAAGTTCTCAATATGATAACTTTAGTGGCTTACCTGCCAAAATTAGGGTAGAAATAAAAAGAAAATATAGATTTTTATAGTTAAAAGCTTCCTATTATCACTCATCGTTATGAATTTTAGTGTAGTTACATTGCTCCTTTCATTTTCTGCAGGGTACATGGTGTCATAGTGGCAGAGTTGCCTTTTATTGCAACTTGTACTGAACACCGTCGGCAAGGAATGTGCAGGCTCCTTATGGGTGCAATAGAAGATGTAAGTTGCAATATTTCTGGACAACTAATGATTTCTTCAATTTAATATTGTTCTAAGATACTGCTATTTGACTTTCTATTTTGATGTAGCTGCTGAAATCTATGAAGGTCAAAATGCTAGTATTATTGGCAATTCCAGACCTAGTCCATACGTGGACATCCGGGTTTGGATACGAACCCATTGGAGATGATGATAAAAAGCAGCTACGAAAAGTAAACCTGATGTCGTTTCCTGGAGCAGTCTTACTGAAAAAGAACTTGTATGAAGGTAATGCCAAAATTGTGTTCCTTTACTAGCCACCGAATTTCTTTCATTTAAATTACAGTAATTAGAGGACCCTCTTAACTTGTGACAGTAATTAGTGATACCTCCTTGACTAACAATCAGAAGTTTATCAGGTACCGTGGAAAGCGAAAACGATCTATCTTCAAACCATGATAATCTACCAAAATCTTCAATTCCTTCTAGTGATCTCCCCTTTCCAACACCTGGGAATATCAAACATGATGTCCTAACTAACTGGGAATCATGCAATAGGACCGAAACAAGTCAGCTCTCTTCAATAGAACAAGCTCTTCTTACCCATGTGCCAATGACTGAAGTTTCTCCTAGTGTATATGCAAAAGTAGATAGTGAGATTCCTGTTGATGTGATCCCTAATGGCGCCCTCTCACCAACAAGGAATTTCAACGCAACACAGGATACCCATGTCAATACTGAGGAGAATGCTCCAGTGAGGGGAAAGACAGAAAAACCATCCTATCAATGTGAAGCAAGCTCCTGTGATGACTCGCAGCATAATAGCAGTGAACCTTCAGACGGAGTGTGGGCACAAAGATATAGTTAGCGAAGTAGAAACATGAGAATCAGCTGTAGATGTTCTGACTGTAAGTATCTTTCATAAAAAGTTCAGTACTTTTTATGGTGTATGGTTTCTGCATTTAAGTTCCAAATCTTATTGTTTCCTCAGGGAAGATATCATCGAATTCCAAGCTTTTGACGGTGGCTGTTTCCCTTTATCAAAGTGAGCAGATCAATGTGAAGATATGTTTTGCGTGTTTTTCGTGTTACACTACTGATCTTTGACAGTAGCATGGATCTTATAGTCAGGTAAATGGTTTAGCAGGGACCCAGTTTTGAGGAGGGAGTGCTCATTCTAACGCGTTAAATCACCAACTTAACTTTCCTTGTTAGTCATTTGGTTCTGGTCTCTGATGGGAAGCAACTTGTGCAACAGGTTTCTTGCATTTTGGGGAATAAATCTGAACTCTTTTGGTTATCTTAAGTATCTGTAGTTTAGTTTACTTCTTTTCAACCTTAAACTATTCGAAGGGTGGTGTTAAGTTTTGTAAGAATGGATTTAGTATGCTCATAAATGCCGAGGACAACCTACGCAGGTAACATAGAATAGTGCATGCTGTGGTACGTAATATTACTTGGTGGTTGTATTATGTATGCGGTGTTTCTGCACTTTGTCAATGCAGCAAGGAGCGAGATTCTTTACCTATTTTTTTTCTTTTTGTTGAATGGGTTATTATAGCTCCCACTTAAAAATAAAAATACACTATGCGGTGGTTCAATTTAGAACACAATCTTAAGGGAGAGTTGGAGTTGTAATTTGTCATTTTTTACTTAATTTTTTTTAATTGACATGTGCGCTGCACAATACAAAGTATATTTTTTTCTTTAAAATATTAAATTAACATGTACATCGCACGTTTACATCAGAGTTTTTTACTTAATTAGTTTTTATTAACACGTGTTTTGAACGTCATGTCCTACTCTTAATACATGCCTTACATGTGCTATATTATATTACTTGAAAAAAAATATTTATTGAAACATGCAATGCATGTGTTAAATAGGTAGTAACTATTATAATAGTAGAGTTTGAATTGTAGTGTTATAAATCTATCCATTTACGTGTATCGAATGTCCAACTCGAACTCTCCCATTATAGTTTTTTTACTTTAAAAAAAAACTATAAACTTACATGTATTGCATATGTATTGCATGTACAATTTAACTGTATCATTATATTGTTTATACTTTAAAAAAATTGTTCGGTGGACGTGCCAATTATTAAAATGTGTATTGCACGTGCTAAATACTATTAGTTATAATTGTAGAGACCAGAGATAATGATGCGCATCTGGATAAATTGCATGCAAAGACTCGAGCAACCACCAATAAAACTAATGCATGTAAATATTAATACACAATGGTTCTTGGTATAGTTCTATTCCATGTAAACAAGACTATTAATGATCAGAGCCGGTCCTTAGTTTCTGGGGCTCAAGGTGAAAAGTCCAAATAATTATTATTGGGATCCCTAATTACAATATAATTTTTTTACGTGCAAAATACGTGTCTATATTTATAAGGAAAATATATATTTGGTGCCCCTAAAATTACAAAAAAAATCGGGGACCTGAGGCGGCCGCCTCACCGGCCTCAAGGTGGGGCCGGCCCTGTAAATAATAAAGCCAACAATAAAAGTACCGAAAAGATGTGTGCTATATTCAAAAAATAAAGCAAATTATGAATCGATATCATTTCTTCATCAACCTTAAAACTCAAACTAAAATCACTAGTAATCTACAGGTGCGATGAACGTCCTAATAAATTATTTTTTATTTTTAAAGTTAATACTAAGACATAATCTGACCTCGAACCTGAGACATCCATTACTTATCACATACTTTTTACAAATTACCCCTAATAACATCAACTTTTATTTTATATGAGTGATATTTTTGTAAATAATTATGTAGTAAATAAATTTGAACTTTGAGAATATTATAGTAACTAACAATAGTGAAGTAAATGAATGGTTAATATAACTTCCACTTAAAAATAAATTGTTGAAATTAGATGGCTGGTTGGTTGTTTACAAATTACAGATTGTCTACAAATTACAACCCAACTCTTCTATCATAATATTAGAGATAATTGTCCATGATTGTCAATTGTGATGCATGGTTGGGAATACTCTATGCAAATGTACTATGCTTTCTTTTGAGCCACTCAATAATTAAATTAAATTAAATTAATTTAAATTGTAATTTAAATTTAAATTTAATAACAAAATAGCCCAATTTGCTACATTTGTATTAAATTGGGCCTCATAATCATCCAATGAAGTTATCCGGAATCGGTTTAGGCCCAATAATGATCGGCCTTAATGAGAAATTATTATTTGGAGTCTGAACACCGGACGGTGATTTTACCTACAGTCACCGCTCCATTCTTCCGCCGAAAAAAATTCAAAACGCCATTTTTGAGTCTCTCAATCGCGGAATAATGTTCCCTTCTTCTCACCGCGAGTGACCATATCGTAAGCCTCACAACCTCGGCCCAAGCCCAGCCCAACTTCCTATTTTTTGGGCCTAATAATCTTCTATTTTATTTTAACTCTAATCCGATGAGGAGGCGGCTCGCTACCCATTTCTGACTTTCTGTTTAACGAGTACTTATATACGGGTGCATACCCATAACATATATTATGCAGCAGGGCATTTTAGTCTTTTACTAATTTGGGAAATCGGAACCTCTTTATGAATCAGTTGCTTTCGACAGCAAAAAAAATTTAATTGCGGAAAATTAGGCGGAGACTGAGCGAAATACCACTGAAGCTGTTCAAAATTACAAATGTGCCACTATAATGTATTTTCACTCACAAACCCATAGAAAATATCGGTGCGGTAATTAAAATCGAGCTCAAACCCAATAAAATAAACAGTAAACCCATTCTGAATTCTACGTACTTCCACCTCTCCATTTAAAGAGCCTTTTACTTTCTATTTGCCATCATAAATGTAGAGAAATTGATACGTTATCCGAAATGATATACTAAATTAACACGAAATAAAATAGTAAGAAAGCTACACATTAATCTTAGTTACACATTAATAACCACATTTTTAATTAATATTCCCTCCGTTTCACTTTAAGTGATATTTAGAATGTTTTTCTTGTTTCACTTTAAGTGATATTATCCAATTTTTTCTCTTTTTTTTTTTCAAGAAAACCCTTATTTATGTTTAAATTTTGTCGTAATTACTCATCTTAATTCTATTAAATATTCTTAGAAAATTGTAGTTTCAACTTTCTATATTTTATTTTCTTCAAAAATTTAATACCAACTGTATTGAAAGAAGAATTAGTAATTCTACTTTGAGTAATGCTTCATCCACTACCAATTTCACTACCATTTTGTTCACTACCCTAGGTGGCATATTTTTATTGGAGAGCTCGCCCACCTACTCTATTTTTCCCAACCTATTGGAGTGTGTCAGCTAAGGTAGCGAAGAGAAATGTAGTGAAATTGGTAGTGGATGTAGCATTACTCTTCTATTTTCTCTTGGAAACAGAATTTTTATTGAGAAAATATTAATTACAATTTCTTGAAATCAGAATCTGTATTGGAAAAAGAATTAGTAATTAAATCATGGAGACTTATTAATAAGGGCGTGGAAGGAAACAAATGTTTGTCTCACCCTTCCTTAATCTGTGTGCCAAACTTCTGAATATCACTTAAAGTGAAACGGAGGGAGTAATAACTAGTATTTTTTACGTGCGGTGTACGTTTTGATAAGAGTTGGAGAATTTTCACGTACAATGTGTTCAAAAATAGTTATGTAGTTGGACGTACGCTGCATGTAATAGAAAAAAATATTTTGAAAAAAAAAAAAACTAAGATTTGTACGTGCACTGCACGTGTTTGATTTGTACATGCACTGCACGTGTTTATTAGTAGAATTTAAGTAGTTCGTACAACATGTATAATTTGGTGTTAAAAATATTGAAAATTTATTTTTCGCGTGGGTGAAATTTTGTTTGTTGGTTGATTTTTGTTGTAATTAATGAATTTGAGTTGCACATATAATACACGGATTTATAATGCACGGGTTTTGTATGTTGACAAATTACAACTTCTGTATGTTGACAAATTACAACTCCAACTCTCCCGTTATATATAGAGATATAGCGAGATAGAGATTAGCACCAACTTTCTTTTCTATCCTAAATTTGAGTTTCAAATGCCGCATCTAACATAGCAAAACATGACTCCGAAAGTCTCAAAAATATCGATCGACAGTCGCCAAACCACATTGTTGAATAGTAATCTGCCTAATCATACCATGAATTTGTAAGTTAGGTTTAGTTGCATACCAAATGCGGAAGACTCATCAGGCTTCAGCCTGGAGAAACACCTGAAGATCGATCCTTGATATGGTCGGTCTATGTTCAACATAATTCTTGGCACAACTGTAGTAATTTCAATCATATTTGAAATGATCAAAAATTACAAATTACTACTCAAGAACATTTTCCCAACAATATTACTCAACCTAACTTACAAGTATTACTCAAAAATGTTTATAATTACAATTTCTTGGGAGACCGCCGCACTTTCTGTGGAGTGTAAATATATAAGACTTCAGTAACTACCAGTGCAAATTCTTCGAAGAAATACAACATCTTCCCTAGTGCTAGCTATGTTGTTTTTCAGTTCCCTGCCTTGTACACGAACGAGAGGCTATAGGACTCATACTAACTGTATGGAACATTAACATCCAGGATACACAAAATTTCAGAACAATTGGGTAAAAGCTTGGGCAAACTGCAACATTTGGCCCCAAGGACATAAGATTTGTTGCCGTTGACATTGTTGTGCAATCGCATGAATGGGCAACTGCAATCTTTTGGTATTTTCATCTTAAGAGTAACCGACTAGAGATAGTACAATAAGCTCTGATGCTAATCATTCTTTGCTAATCTGCTCACAAAGTCCCTGCATTTAGTGACCTACAAAAACATTAAATTCCAAACTCATGAGTACTATTATCCAAAATATGATTTCAGAGATAACCATATTTTGGTAGGAAAATGATAAAATGATGATAACCTCGTTAAAATATTCATCCATTGTTTCTAGCGCTGTGTTGTTCATATCTATGTAGTAAGGCCCTTATAATTAAGAGTCAAATGTCGGACAGCTATAACAAAGGATGAGAGAGCAACAGTAAGTCCTTATAAAGATTATGCTCTAGGGTTTTGCTTCCCACCACAATAAAAAGCTTATTTCTTGGATTCAGTAACAGTGAAACACCAAATTTATCATGCCAGATGACCGTGTTCTCACTAGAAATGTCTAGTCTCAATAAACATTCAAAGGCCTAGAACAAAACCACAAGAATAAAATAGATCAATGCATCTTCACATGCTCATGACCACTTATTTATCAGGAAAATCACGGAAACTTTTGATACAAAATACAGTAACCAACAATGAAATTTATACCATACGACTAAATTGTAAATGAAACATATGTGGTGAGGAAAGGGAGCCTCATACTTGGGAAAATTCCCTCGTATATTATAGTATATGGATGATCGGCCCCCATCATCACGTTTCTTATGTAATTAGATGCATGCGTACGAAAACTCAATTTGATTGGAGGCTTCTTACACATGCAACGCATGGTGCCAATTTGTTGTATTACTGGGAAAAATTATTCATTTTGCAACCACTTAAAGCATGGGTAAACGATCTCCAAACCCATTAATATTTATAATCATACATATTATGAAATGAAAATCAATGTGAAAGGTGCAGATCGTCCATGGGATGTCCAATCGAGTAATTACAATCACTGAGGAAATCATCTCCTATAAATATGAGGATCCCTTTTCTCGTGGTGTAGAAGATAAAGTTTAAGAACAAAGAGCACTGGTTCTAGACAATTAATTACCTTGGTCAAGATAATATAAGTGGATGTGCAACAGTGTTAGTAAAACCCTGAAGATAATGTTACCAAAAAAATCTCATGCATATTGTGAAATCTATACATTCTACTTACATAAATCTGTAAATTTTACTTACATATCAAGTTGGTTGACTTGTTAATTCTTTACCAAATCAGTTGCATCAGAAATTTGCAGTTTGCATGCTCTCGACTTCAGTTGATTAAATAAAGCCTGAAAGCTATGCTTTTCGTCAAGTCTCAATGAATATTTATCTGACTCCTGCATCAACAAAACAATATAAACATCATTATTTTTCCAAAAAAATGAACATGACAGTGTGCAACAAACTGAACGGATACCAGTTATGATTTCGCAACAAAAAACAACGGCAACTTCAGATGAGAAATGGCTAAATTTAATTTCAAGAACTTGCACCTTAGGAAATTTTTTGACCATGGCATTTTATCTAGGTGATGGTAGTGTTCTTACAAATTGTTTTGACATTGTTTGAGCTACCAATTTGGGCAAGTGCATTATGTGATGAGTGTGTGTGGGGCTTATGGGCATTAGTCAAAAAATAATAGTAATAAATTAAATTAAATTAAATTAAAAATTCGGTCAAGTGCATCTCCAACAAAGTTATTACCAGTTAACAGAATTAATATTCATTATCTTGTCCAGTAAACTGCTTGATTAAATCATCAGTACTGACATTTATTCAGGCTTATTCATCAATGTAACATACTAGCCTATTTATCACATAAATTTATCTTGGGGGGAAATGCTCATATGCTCAAAATCTGAAAATAAATTCTCATTATATTCACTAAATTTACAATCTTCAAAATAAGTGATTTTCTTTTCAGCCCAAATAATCAAACACAGTACTTTCCCCAAAGAATCTGCAAAATTTCACAAACAAAATATAGCACTTAATCAACTTTTCACGAACTATACCTTAAATTTAATAGACCATATAGCATGCATTACTTTTTCAGTAAGCAGTAACTTTCTTCTAGACAAACTATTCTAGTAGCATGCCCTTGCCCATAATCAGTTAATATATCTAGATAAGAGGAATATGCAATATCTTTTGCTTATGTACACTATTATGGTCGTGAACAAAACAGAAAGTGGTCTGTCAGTGTTCTAAGTTTTTCTGCATGTCAAAATTTGTAAATGCAATATTTCAAGGTTATCATTAAGAATATGATGTATACTCTCATATCCTCTATCAATCCAGCCTAAGTAGTAAGTAATTATTAATGTCATCTGTATCCTTCCCTGTTAAAACAATTACTAAGGGATATTTCCCAGAACTGTAATGGGTTATACTTAAAAGGATAATATGCACAAAAAAAGAAGAGAAAAGATAAAAAAAAAACTATAACCAGCTCAATAGTCCTATATTAATGGCTTACCAGTATACTGAGCATATTCTGCAGTATAGATTTGATAGCTTCTTTACATAAAGAAAGGCTTCCGTGCAGTCTCACATCATTATGCATGAAGATCAGGACAGAACAGATAACACGAACTCTCGGAAATGGCCTCAAGACATGTTCAACATCAGAACTGGAATGGAGTGACAGATCATCCAGAATTCTAAAATCAAATAATTTCAACACATAAAACAAAAGTCTATTGCTTCCAGAAAACAAGCAAAGGCATGGTTGCATGTAGTATCCAAAAATGCGGAGTTCAGCAGAGTGATCGACTGCGCCAATTTGTTGAGGTAAATACTACACCAGAGAAGGTACAATGTTAGCTAAAATTCCAAACTGAAAAAGGATTAAAACAAAAAGGCTACATTGTAACTAAGCAGAACAACAACGTAAGTTGAAATGCCAACTCAAAAGAGTAATTATCATAAGATCGTCAGATTCCAGGAAAAGTTCACGTAATATAAGAATACATACAGAAGCTGCCTCAGTCAAGTAGATGTAAACACGGTTGCTTAAATTGACGAGATTCTCCTCTGAAAGTTTAGTAGGTCTTGTGTCAAGAGTAACTATCATCCTGAGTAGCCCATACATATTATCCAGAGAAAGTTTTTTTGACTGCAATAAAAAAAAGAAAAGGAGGTGAGACAAATGAAGCTGAAAATAAAAATATAACTGAGTTTGCTTGAAAGGACAAGGGATGCATTTGGAAAGTATTAAAGAGGTATAGAAAAATAGGGAAAGTAAATCATCAGCACAGGGAAACATTAAACAAGAAAATTAGGATTGATTTGATATACCATCTCATTAATAATGTTCTTGCAGAGCAACTTCAGCACTAGGGAACTATCACCCATCTGCGAAAGGCATGAGCAGACAGCAGCATTAAGTGGTTTAAAAGTTCCACGACATGAAACCTGTCCATCACTCTCCCTAATACAAAACTTTTCTGAAGTAGAGAAGAAATCAGTCAGAAGAAAAATATTTGGAGTAAAAGAAACTAATATGAATCATTAAGAAAAATGTGCACTCTAAACCAAATTTCAAACTGGAGCATGATTGTATCCCATCACATGAAAATCCAAACTGTTTTCAAAAACAGTCGACATATCTCAATGAAAATGAGGAAAGAAAAGAGCCAGTGTTGGTAGTTATGGCTTTAGGTGTACCGAAAAGTATAAGCTTCTCACTGAATAAATTGTCAATGTTTCCTTTATAATTACTTCTTTTCTTGATGTCAATGAAATCATAGTAAATAAATAGAAGAAAAATAATAATATGATTCCAACAAAAAGAAATGCATTGTGCCATATGAAAGTTAAGTTGCATATGAAAATATGTGAAAGGTTTTTGCACCCCATACATAACAAAATTAGATAGACAAAGTTGGTTGATTTACTTATCATACACAACAATGTCGAATGAACAATCATTCACATTGTAAAAATCTTCCAACAACTTCAACCTTTAAGAACAAAACATGCTCTACGTGAAGCCAAAGATGACAGAATTGGAGAAAGAAAATTTTTGGAGGAAAGAGTCTGATATGCACGCTAAAAGAGAGAATAAAATTGAGCTGCTTTAAAAGTTATAACAGAGACAGAGATAAATCAAGCAGATCAAAGTAATCCAACATCATAACTACAATGCAGTCACATTCTTGTTGCAAAAGGAAAAAAAACATTACTTAATCTCGAGATGTAAAGTGCAATTGAAGGACATAATGCATGAACGGAACATTCAAAAAAAAAGTGCAAAAGCATTTTCCACAGTAACATGGATGCTTGTATAGTACAAAGAAACTGAAATGATTACCTGGGAAAACTTTGTGTGCAACTAAACTGACCAAGAACCCAATATGATCAGAAATGTCAACATGACCAGCTTTGTATGCTGAGTGCAAAACCTCAACAATTCGTAATAACACTGGTGGTTCCATATCATCACCTGGATAAAATGCAGGTAAAAAAGGAGATAAAAATGGCTTATCATTTTAACACAATAAAAATATCATATACCAAATACAAGAGATTTTACATACGCCTCTCTCTCTCTCTCTCTCTCTCTCTCTCTCTCTCTCTCCTCCGGTTAAAAACCCCAATTATCTACTCGGGTAAAAACCCCAATTCTTTTATTGTGGGAGAGTAACAGAATGACTCTTCCTTCACCTATTTGTGCTGATCCTCCCATCAGACTCGCGTTCACTTCCTTCTGCCTTTTTCTTCTCTTTCTAACAAGCACCAAAACCCAAAATCTCATCCTCATCTCCCTCCCCCTCAGTTTTCTGATAGCCATGAGTTCAAAGTCTTGGCAATTCCAAAATTACAAAATAAAAAATTCAGCAGACTTTTCATGCAAGGCAGTCCTAGTCTCCTCTAGAAGCAGTAAGATGCGTAAAATTCAGACTAAAAATATTCATCATCATTCTAAGTTAAAGTACTGCTCAAAGACGGAAAAATAAAATTATAAGACAAGTTACTTACATAAGCAACAGCTACTTAATGACTCAAGAAAATCGGAGCTCAAACTTGACATGTAATATAGAGAACAGATAGCAAGTTCCTGGGAATCACTGGGAAGCTTTATAAGGGATCCATATTTTGTATCTGTGAAATAAAGCAGTCCAGTCAGACTTTCTTGAAGAAGTGCATACAGAAAAACAAGTGGGTGTATTTCAAGCAAAACCCAAAAAAGGATCCACAAAAGGTAAAGGACCATTGTCAGCTAATATATTTCAAAGTAAATGCAAAGTTAATATTTCAGAAAATGGGGAAGAAAAAAACACTCCTTCTACACATAATTTTCTCCACTGATCTCTCTTAACAACGGCCTTCTCGATTAAGTTTGCAATCAAGGTTTTAAATGTAGGATTCCAGTAATGTCAACTTAAAAACTTTCCATACTGGATGTCGCAGAAATTTCACGAGTAAGGTTTCCGTGTCTCTAACCTCCAAACTGAAATTTTGGACAAATATCAGCCATACCAGCCGAAATTTAGAGCAATGTTAGCAACTTACTCATTTATTAGGTAAGTAAGCTATTATATAAAACAAACCATAGTGTAAAAAAAATGGGTTCCTCAATAACCATTTATAAGAACTTTGTATATCAACCCTAAAAAATGTCGCATTTTCAATATCAGCACTAGAGATCATCAATTCACCATAACATTATTAGATGCAAAACTTTGATAATTATGATCTAAAGAGAAAGACTAAACAACAAATCAAAACATGCAGCTCTTGCTCACTACAAACAACAACAACAACAACAAAGCCTTTTTCCCAACTAGTTGGGGTCGACTACATGAATCCTGGTTTTCCATTTTGCTCGGTTTAGCGCAATATCTTCTGTAAGGTCACAAGCTATCATGTCTTTTTTTACTGTTTCCACCCAAGTTAGTTTAGGTCTTTCTCTACCCCTAACTCTACCCTCAATACTTATCAAATCAATCTTTCTAACGGGGGCACTACTAGGTCTATGTGTGACATGTCCAAACCACCTCTAGCGATTCTCTCTTAACTTATCTTGGATTGGAACTACCTTTCGCATGTCTCGTATATGCTCGTTTCTAATTCTATCCTTGTTTTACCACACATCCATCTTAGTATCCCCATCTCCACTACACTCATTTTTTGGACATGTTTCTTTGTTGCCCAACACTCTGCTCCGGGTCTAACAACTGTCCTATAAAAATTTTCCTTCAACTTCAAAGATATACGTTTGTTACACAAAACACCACTGGCACTTCTCCACTTAAGCCACCCTGCTTGGATCCTATGTATAACATCTTCACAAATCTCCCCATCTCTTTGTATAATCGAGCCTAAATAGTCTCTCTTAGGTATCTCTTGGCCATCAAGCTTCACTACTTCCTCAGTTGTGTTCCGAATATCACTAAAATTACACTCCATATATTTTGTTTTAGTTTTGCTTATCCTAAAGCCTCTAGCTTCCAAAATTTCTCTCCACAATTCTAATTTAGCATTGACTCCTGCTTTCGTCTTGTCCACTAAGACGATGTCATCGGCAAAAAGCATACACCAAGGCACCTCAGCTTACATTCCTGCTGACTAAACGAGTAAAATTAGTATTAGACCCATACTGGAAGTTTCATGCTAGATTATCAAAGTGGGTTAAGAGAGGCAGAGAATAATGTACTCAGCCATTATAATATACAATGATAAATGTTGCAATCAATTTGCGTATGCTTACCTCCATTACTATAAATCCTTTTCAACGAGAACTGTAAATTGTCATATTCCAAAGCAATAGGAGAGTTTTGCGAACACCTCTGCCCAATTCGCAGTATAAGTCGTAAGATCACCTGCAAAAAATTCATGATGAATAATGTCAAAAAAACATAGAAAGTCAAACAATTCAGAAATGTCATGTCATGCTAATTTAAAAAGCTCAAAAAGTGTGAGGAAAATCAAATACATGTAACCACACAGGTTTGCAGACCAAATTGCAGACAACCAATACCACCATAAAGGAAAATTAAGCGATGATAATTACAAGAGTTAGCATTCCTTTGACTTCACAATTTTACTAGCATAAGCACAACAGAAGTGCGTGGATGGGGCAAATCGAATGCATGTTCCAAATGGAACTTCCAAAGAATGACATAACATAGAACATGAAACTCAAATTAAAATAAGCAGCTATTAACGTTTATAAAGAAACAATATGAACAATTTGAAGTTTAGAATGTAAATGAGATGAATATTTGTTTACATGTATTCCGAAAGTCTAAAATTGTGATTCCAAAGTATATTTCACTTAATTGTACCTCATTTCCAGCCAGCAATAAAAGGATTGGAAGGGCCATTCTATGGTCATATAGAATATTCAATTATTCTCTATTTCTGATCCCATCTTGTCCATGATTATCATTTATTCCATTACTTGAAGAATATAAAAACTACAAATCATTATGGTACAATAGTAAGACTTTAGAAAAAATGGAATATGGTATTATGAAAAATAATTACAAAATATACCTTTGAGACTGAAGGGTGTTTATCTCCTAATTGCACCAACATGCGAGGGAGATGTTGGACCCATGCAATTTGATACCCTACCCAATCAGGGTAACTGGAAGTAACAGACAGAACATTTTCACTTGTCACCTTATGAAAAAAAGGAAACTTAATAAAGGCATGATAAAGAATAGTGTATGAACATAAAATAATAAACATTACTTGCAATGTATCTGAGATTAAAAACAAAACCAAAATAAACTAGTGAAACTAAAGATGCTAAGTTAAGGCAATCGGAACAAAAGTTTTTTTTTTTTTTTTTTTTTTGGGGGGGGGGGGGGGGGGTAAGCTTTTTCAGTAGTTATGCAAAAATCAAAGAAAATTATTTCTACAAGAAACTGGGCAGTGACTTACAGGAAGAAGCATTTCTTCAATTGCAGAAAGATATGCCTGACAGAGCTTGGAATCCACTTTGCAATGTTTAAACGCATCGGTAAAGACCTGTATATGGCCCAGTAAACTAGTTTTAGTAACTTCTATCGATGATACTTTGTTCGTTATAAAAAAAAAGGAGAAACATGTTATCTACTAAAACAACATATCGGAGTAGAAAACTAATAATCATCAAGTCAATTAGTACTAATAAGATAGGCTAGTGGTAACTCAATAGGGCATGAGTTACTCATTTTAATGTAGACTGAATATTAAATACATATATATCTAGCTTGCAGAAACGAACAACCAATTTTCTTTCAGTTAATGTGAAGACAAACCTCCAACAGACGAATTTTCCAGTCACCTGTGATTTGTGACACAAGTCGTGGAAAAAATTGTATTATTGGACCAGAATGTTTTTCCAGGAGCCCCTTATTCGATAGTAAACGCCTTTCAGCCTGGAGAAAGAAAACACACTGCATAATTTTGTTGATCCAAAACAAAATAGTTACTCAAATAGCCACATTTTGTTATCAGAAGCCACACACCACTCCATCAAACTGTCAAACAATCTAACTATCAAGACGTGAAAAGCTTTGTCTCCACCAATTATGGCCATTTGATAAACTCATGTGCAGAACATGTTGGAAATAGTTATACGATACTGCTAAAAGAGACTAACGGATACTAAGCAGTATAGCATCTAAAAGATCCTTCCATGGAGACTGACAGGAGCAGTGCAACAAATGCACCATTTCTAACCAGCAATCCACTGATTATTTCAAACTGAAGATTGCATTAAATAGGTCACAGAACTAAAACCAAATGTAGCAACAGGAAAAGAAGAAAAATAAATAAATGCATAAATAGTTAGTTGCATGAGAAATATCAAAGAACAGGCACGTCCGGACGTCAACTGGCATCACCATACAACATATATAATTTGGCTCATAGTAACAGCCAAATTAGCATCCCACAGCTACAACAAGAACATTTAGTGTAATAACCCAATCACAAATACAATCTTCGTCAAGATAATGTGTCCAATGAGATGTCTACAAAATGTGAGGTATGAAATTTGTCAACCATGCAGGAAAGTTTAAATGCTAACAAGGTACAGTTTGGTTCCACTAGTGTAGGAGGAGCCCTTCTGTGGACCAGATTCAAACCTGAAATCCTAAAAATTGGTTCGGACTAGGTAAACTATAATCCATTATCACTACCAACTACATGCTCTAAGCCTCTAAAAATAGATAGTCTTGTAAATCCAAAATATAGCCCAGTTGAAATGAGTTTATTGAGGTGGATGAACAGAAATATACCAAAAGATAAGACAACAACAACACAAAAAAACATCCTATAAAAAAATAAATTAATTTTAAATAAAAAAAGAGATATTGTGCATTAGGACAAAAAGGTGAGAACCTTTTGAAATGGGTTGGGAAATGCAACATAACAGAGATTAAAAAAAAATAACACCAATAATGAAAAATAATTTGCATAGTAGATAATGGAGCAAAGATGAATGGCGGAAGATCTGAGCTTACATAGGATATTGTGAGTTAAGAATCCATTACTACTTGGTCAATCCCGAAAGAAAGGGCAATGGTCCTATTGACATTATTATTTGGCATTCAACAAGGGGCAAAAAAAAGGCATCTGAACATGTATTTGGTGTAGCAGTTTTAACCAAATCACCAAGGTGCCAACATCACCTATGGCATGGAAACTAGAAAATCATGACAACCTTAAAAAACTAAATAAGAAGGTTACAAATAAGTACATCTGCCAATAACATACATAAAACAGAAGGAACATTAGTTACTTAAAGAAAGAAAAGTAATTAGCAATAGCATATGCATCTATATATGAACAGTTTATCCATGATTTCAATTAAGAAAGCACAAAAGTAAGAGATAACCTGTGAAGGAAGCATGCTTTCAAATATAGTATCGACGAATTCAAGAAATTTCTCAATGGGGATAGTCCTATAATCAATCCATTCCATCAAGTGTAAGAAAATCTCTATTATTCTGACATTCAAGATGAAATATCTCTCCTCCTCCTACAATGGTCACAGAATAAAAGATTAAGAACACGGCCAAGATTTAAATCATAATATAAAAAAATAAAACATCTTATAAGTAGACAGTAGTTCCTTTTAGAATGTAAACGAGTGTCTTAGTTGGGTTGCGCCATTACTGTCGATTCCAAAATCTCACTTTGTCTCATATAAACAATACCATAAAACAACAATAAAGAACATAAATACATAATATTCGCTGTACTTTAAATTAGTTCTGCTGTAAGCCATCAATAAAAGATATTCATAATACAAGACTGCACAAGTATGAATGAGATATAATAACATTTTATGCAACAGCAGGCGAACCTTATCAGTGGAGGCCTGCATTTTGTCAATTGGAAACAATTCCCACAATCTTCTTAAATGCGGAAGCATCGTATTCATCCCAATATGTCCAACAAAAAGTGATGCAGGAACAAGTGTATAACTTGCACGACGCACATGACTTCCATTTAGAAATACCTCAACCGCAAGATTTATACACTGGACTGTTTTTAACATACAATCAAATGAAAGCGCATCAACTACAGGTGCTGCACGAATAAGCGAAGTAGATTCTCTGAAACAGTTAACCAGTATTGGCACAAGTTCGTCAAGTTTCTTTGCAATTGAAGTAATCCCTAAAGAAGAAACATCAGGAGTACAAATTAAGCCATAAATTACATAGACCAAATCAACCAATATGGAGATTAAATAATGAATAAAATAAAAAGGAAACAGTGCTAAGTATTCTTTTCCCTATTAATAGTGGAAGAAAAAACAAGGAACTGCATGTTGCAATTTGGTTACAGGTTGTGAGGATTATCCAATTAACCAACAGAAATTGACAAGAAGCTTTGGATTTGGATAAGAATAGTTTTCTCATAATATATGTGAAAAAGAACCACAGAAGTTAGAAGTTAGAACTAAGGGAGAAACAAGAGTACGAAAAATAGGTTTCTAATAACTTAAGTGACTTGCAAATTCAGAAGCAGCGTGATTGGTTGGGCAAATAATGATCATCATGATATCCGCTAATCCAGGCCCTGGGCCTGTGCAACCTGTGCGGTCGCACAGGGCCCACGGTCGCACAAGGCCCACTAACATTTTGTCTCGATAATACACAAGTTTTCTGAGGCGGCGCCCAGGCCCTCAGGTATAATTAATAGAGATTTTATTCCAATTATAGCACAAAAGTCATATTGTCCAAGCGGTCAAGGGGATAGACTTTAAAGCTATTGGTTGCAGGTTCAAACCTTGCTATTGATGTTTTTTTTCTTCATTATATATATATATATATATATATATAATTTTCATATATATATATATATAGTTTTATATAAAGTTTTGACTTAATACGTGAAGCTTTTTTTAATCGTGTATTTCATGTGTGGCAAGAATATGAAGATCCTTTATAAGATATAGAATGTACCATACTCATTTTTCAACTGAAATCGTTATATCTATATAACAAAACACAAAGAAAGCTATCAAGTGGCTCTCCTTCAATCTCCCCAAAATCGAAGGCCCAGATCTAACCTCACAAAACACATCCCCCCCCCCCAAAAAAGTTCCCCCCAAAACTCAAATTCAAATCCCCCCCAAAACAACTCCTTTATTTATTTTATTTATTTAATCTCTCTCTCTCTCTCTCTCTCTCTCTCTCTCTCTCTCTCCCCAAAACTCAAATTCAAATCCCCCCAAAACAACTCCTTTATTTATTTTATTTATATCCCCCCAAAACAACTCCTTTATTTATTTTATTTATTTAATCTCTCTCTCTCTCTCTCTCTCTCTCTCTCTCTCTCTCTCTCTCTCTATATATATATATGGAAACATGGACTTTTATTTACAACTAATTATTGTCATACTATTCAAACTTGAGCTACATGATTGTTGATTTACTGTTTACAAGGTTTTTCATATGATGTATCGTTCTGAAGATGTGCCGTAGGCACGTGCCCACGGGCAAATCTAGTATATATATGATATCAAAATCAAAATAAAGTAAAACTAGTATTAGAATATTTAAAGGAATGCCCATTTTTTCTTTCCGCACAAGGCCCTATAAATCTCAGGACCGGCCCTGCGCTAATCAGCAAATGTGAGAAACCAAACAAAACAAGTAACCAGCAACCTATTGTCCATGTAGAAAACTTTATCTGTAAATTTATACACATAAAACTTAGTTCATTAGCTGTGAACTGTTCTCTAGTGTTATTAGTATTACTATCAATTATCAAATCATATGCGTGTGTTTATAATTATCCAAGAAAGATATTTTGCATTGATCTGCTTCCAACCCATAGTTGGAATTTCTGATGCACATATAGAACTAGGCCCTGTACCAAATTAACTCCTTCCTGGTCCCCTTACAATGTAGCTATAGACACTAGCCCCTAAAACTATTGATAGCTCCATGAATAAAAATATGAAATTGCATGACCACATTTTCAAAACCGAAAAAGGTGAACTTGAATTCAACTTAGACTGCGGACACTTTAAAATAAGTACAATACGTACAGTAATGTATAACTTGTTAGTTTTGGAGGTTTTGCTTCCACGTTGTTTGGTAATGAATGCATGCATAACTATAATGGAATTAAAGCACAGTAACAGGCACACTGAAACGAGCACGGTGTGATAAAGCACAACAACAATTAGGAAAATTTTGGATACACCAATGAGATATGAAGCATCGTATCTTTTACACAATTATACATACATATATATATTGCTCATGCATACATGCACGTGCTTACATTCTTTTACGAGACACATGCAACAACCTGCTCTAGACAGTGTGGAAACCATCATGTTTAATAAATTTGGTGATTCTATGAATGGAAAATTGTTACTAACAGGAGTTTATTGTTCTCCAACTTGACTAGAATTATGAGAAACTGACAGGTTAGCTGTAGCTTTCAACCCCAATAGGAGTAATGGTAGAAGGTCCTTGAATGATCCAACTATAGAAAGCTTCCAACGATGTCTTTATTTTAAATCCTAGGCCCAATACTTGTCATCAACTAGGCTCCATTTATTTCCGAACAACATTCGATGAAAGCACTTCAGGTTTGTTGCAGCCAAAATACTTCAAAACACATATTGTAAATAAATTTATCAAATACAGACCTGCATCATCTTTATGAATCTCAGTTCCAAAAGCATGCAATCGCCTCTGCTCAACGACATTCTGCAAACATTAATAGAAGAAAGTGAGATCAAAAAATAACTATACATTATTACTGTATCATGATTTATTTTCCAGCTTAAAAGAAGTAACTTCGGTTTCCATAAATAGGATTGAAGCTCATGACATATGCATAAAGAGGTACATCCATTACAGATACATACACATAAAAACATAAGCACAACGTCGACACAAATGTATGTGTACCACATGGACACAACGTAAGCTACTTAACAACAACAACAACAAAATTACTTGCATGCATTTATGTTTGAGTAACCAGTTCAAATTAATACAAAATCGTGTTACATAAAGCCACAGTTGCAGCCTGGGATGTTGCCAGTACACACAAGCCATTTATATAAACAAAGCCAATGCACGATTGATCTTTACATGGGGTCTGTGGTCAATCATCCATTACACAAAGCTGTTGGAAAGTTTTATCTACATCTAACTTCCCATTGGAAAAGAACAGTAACCATTAACAAGAACCTCACCATACTGTCAATGACCTCAGTTCTCAGAGCTACTTACTATAAAATTACACAAAATTATGACAAAACTAAATAATATTATTTATTTTATTTTTTAGAATCTCAACAGATTTCATTAAAATAATATGGTGCAACTCCAGAAAAAGATCTGTAGAATTATCATTAAAACAGCAAAAACACCAAAAGGCAGTTGCAACAAGCACAATCCTAGAGGGGGGGGATCCAAATATTTACAAAAATAATATTTTGGGTGAATAAATTTTCGAGAAAACCATTAGTATGCCCAAAGTTTTTGGTGATGCTTCTCCATCATTCTTTTCTACCAACATCTAAACTCCATTTTAAAGAAAAGATATTTTAAAACAGGCTGGACCATATCTATGCATAGTCTACATCATCCGAACAACATATCTGATTATGGAGAAAAACCCATCGATAAAAATCCATTAAACCCTCTTTAATATTTAAATTTCACTGCCATCAACATCTACATCATCTGATACTTTTCCAATCAGTGGAGCCAGCTATGGAGCATCATAAGATAAAATCATCCAAGCAAGAGAAAGTTTTTTAGATCATCTGTGCTTTTATGGAGTTTGGGAGTCTATGGGGTTAGGGTCCTGGGTGTGAGCATGGTTAACAGATTTAGAACGAGAAGGTTAGTTATAATTTAATTCGGGTAATGGATCTAATTTCGTGTAGCAAATTTTAAAAGAAATTTAACATGTGGCCCTTGATTAAATTAACCGACCAGACTAGACCTGATCGAATTTTCACAACCCTCTTACCGACCTGAACCGCGCAATTTAACAAATCCAAAATTGAGCATAGACTAGGAACAGCAAAAACCCGAAGCCATACTAGCGGATCAGATTGCTTCATTTTGGTTTGCGGTTTTCACCCACTTACCGCTCAGCCAAGAGATGGCTTTGTTATGAAGCCTAACTGGTAAATTAGCACATAATTAAAACTACCTTTCATGGTAAAGAAGTTTCCCTTCTTAACCAACAAGCAATACTCCAAATAAGTCAAGATTAATATAGATTCTAAACAAAGAAAAATATGCTTGCACAAGGCAGTGCCGGAGAAAGAAATTTATACTTGAGGGATCAAGATATATTAGAGCAAGAAAATTTTATTATGAAGTAAATAAAACTAAAAAGCAAGAAACTGAAGGCCAACTGAACCAAGGTCATTTTGTTTTGGTTTTAGGTTGAATGACAAGTTGGTTTAATACTGACCATGCGGGAACGAACATGGAGTACTGAGGACTCCATGTTGGAGCCATCCATGGATAATCCAAACCATTCATCTTGATCCAAAATGCCTAAACTAGCTTAAGAGTGTGATATCATGTAATTTTATCTTTGTCTTTCCCAAACACTAAATCATCAAAAAGATGTATGGTTGAAACTTTGTTTTCTCTTTCAACAAACCGATACATAAAATTGCTTGATATCATGGGCGAATCGCGGGGGGGGGGGGGGGGGGGGGGGGGGGGGGGTGCAACATTTTGGGGTTCCCCCTTTTTTTAAGGAATATTATGGTGGACTAAAGCTTCAGCCCCCCTAAAAATATTTTGCAGCCTACCTCATTAATATTTGGGCCCAAGCCCAACTCCCCCAAGCTCCAATCCAAACCCATACTATTTTGTGTGAATTTTTTTGCATGTTATCTTGTGTGAAATTTTTTTCTCTAGCTCCCCTACTTTTCATTCCTGAATCCGCCCCTGCTTGATATTACATTCTTAAGATAGTTTTGGCATATAGATCAATAAGAACCTATGAAGAATGGAAAAATCTATTTGGTAGTTGAGTCATGTCGGACACCCATCACACGGTCGATACATGATCAGGCCATGACACTTTTAGTGTAGTTTTTCTACTTTCCTGTCTCAGGCCATTGTAATGAATCGTGTCACATCATATATGGGCTTGTGCTTCTTAGATATAAATGGTTAGGATTATCCATGGGATGACTCCATGGAGTCAGAGGCATGCAGATATACCTTTGGAGATATCTTCTATTGGGCCCCAAAAGTTAACAATAAGAGGATGTATCACAATTCCACAAAAGGCCAGTCGTATTTAGATATATGTATCTTTTACTTGTAGTTAGGGGCATGCAGCTATAGGTTGCATTTGCATACCTATATTTTAAAAATACCTAGAAGTATCTTAACCAAGGTTTTAAATCTCGGTATCAGGAATGCTATTGGATTGCCAAATTTATAGGGACCGGGATCGGTACCGGCCAAACAACAGTATGGGATCGGTGTATCAATTTTTTGTTATATGCTATTTTTTAATTAAATATTACATTGAGATCTTTCAATTTATTAAATAATTTATTTTAATCATTAAAAAAAAAATTGATCATTCAATAATAAAAATCCAATGTTTAGCTTAACTGATTATGGTATGCACATATAAACATACTATTATAACCCAATGAGGTGTGAAATTGACCTCTCCGAAATGTGTATGAAATCAACCTGCATGTACGATATTAAAAATGTGTGTGAAACGGCCTCATTTCCTCTGTATATATACATAGCGAGCTATAGAGAATTAGAGATGCTCTCGAATGCAAATATATCAGATCCAATCTGAATTCCGATCCGAATTTATATGGATTCGAATATAAAAAATCCCGGTCCTGCCGGATCCAGATACCCAAACCCAAAAAATTTAGGATCCGGATCCAGATTCGGATAATGAAATTGTAGTCTTAGTTTACATAGAAGGGTTTTTTAAAATTTCTATAGTATAAAAAAAATGTAGTATAAAATTCAATTTAGAAAACCCCATATTTGGTTCCTCTTTCTCTTGATCTTTTATCAACTTTTTTTTACTTTGTTCCAATTTTTACGAAGTATATATATATATATATATGAGAAAAGTGAGCCTCATATAGAGTATGAGAAAATTTTCCTCATACAAAGTGATTATACTCACATGGTGGGACCCTTATGGAAGATCCACTCCGTCCATCATATTTATGATACTAATGGATGTATGTGTAGAAAAAATCAAGTGGTTTGGAGGTCATTCACCCATGCATCATGTGGTTGAAAAATGAACGATTTCAACAGTAATACAAATCGAACCACAAATTGGACCCACATGATGCATGGGTGAATGACATCCAAACCACTTGATTTTTTCTACACATACATCTATTAGCATGATAAAAATGATGGACGGATTGGATCTTCCATAAGGGCTCCACCAAGTGAGTATAATCACTTTGTATGAGGAAAATTTCCTCATACAAATATGAGGCTCACATTACTCTCTCTCTCTCTCTCTATATATATATATAGAGAGAGAGAGAGAGAGCGAGAGAGAGAGAAAGAGTCCCAGTCCGTTGTGCACTAGGCCTCTATGTGCACTCGTGTGCACTCGGCATTCCCGCCTTCGTATTGACGATCTGAACCGTTCACATTGATCTACACATCTAAATTAGTTTAAATATGTAAAATCAAATCATTTGAAATTCATTTGTCCATTCATCAAGTGACTATAAAAAACAACTATTTTCAGCCATACAATTTTGTAACACTTCAATGGATGGACAAATGAATCTCAAATGATTTGCTTTTACATATTTAGACAGATTTAGATGTGTAGATCAATGTGAACGGTTCAAATCGTCAATACGAAGGCGGAAAGGCCGAGTACACACGGCGGCCTAGTGCACAACGGAAGGGGACTATAAATATATATCTATATAATAAAACACAAAGAAAGCTATCAAGTAGCTCTCCTTCAATCCCCCAAAATCAAAGGCCCGGATCTAACCTCACAAGACACATTCCCCCCCCCCCCCCAAAATTTAAAACCCCAAAACTCAATTTCAAATTCTCTCTCTCTCTCTCTCTCTCTCTCACACACACACACACACAAAACACATTCCCCTCTCCCCCCCAAATTTCAAACCTCAAAACTCAATTTCAAATTCTCTCTCTCTCTCTCTCGCGGAAATTCCCCCCTCCCCCTCCATATAGTCACTGATATGTTATACAAATATGCACATTTATTGATCTCTACTTTATATTCAATTATTAACTTAGCCTTTTCACTAGATTTTCTTGATGTTATAATAGGTAATGCTAAGAAGCTAAAGGAAATGCTGATTAAAAGTGATAATCACATCTGTGCAGATTGTAGAGCTCCAGATCCCAAATGGGTGTAAGTGCTACAACTCAGTACCATTGAGTATTCAAAACTTTTAATCTACTGTAATTGGATTGAAGATTAATGTTTTTTGTGTACTTGATCCCAAATGGGGTCATTTTTGCATATTTTGTGCACAAGATGACTTAGTAATGTCTTAGTAACTGCTTTCCCTCCATCTCCATGCAGTAATGTCTTAGTAAAGCTATGGCCCTTTAGAACAAAGTTTGAATTTGAACCATTCTTTGCTTTCTTAACAGGTCAGCTAATATTGGGGTGTTTATTTGCTTAAAATGTTGTGGTGTTCACAGGAGTCTTGGAGCACACATCTCAAAGGTAACATCATTGGAGATCTATCTTCGTGTTTCTTATCATGTCGTTACGAATCTTTTTGTTTGTGAATTAGTACTTTTTAACTCCATTCATCACATATGAACTCAATTATTACTTCCATCTGCATAACTTCCTAATTCGTAGCCCCAATTCTTGCATTTTGTTGGCTAACTAGGTTTGCCCGTGGGCACATGCCTACGGCACGTTTTCTTAAACGATGCCGCATATCAAATTTTGGACCCCAACCTTCATGTTACTTTCTATATGCTGCATCGTTAAAGAAAACGTGCCATAGGCACGTATCCACATGCAAACCTAATATATATATATATATATATATATATATATACACACCCCTCCAAATAAATATATCATTAATTAATCTTATTTATATACATATTATATATAAAATACATTTTTTCTCTATTTTTTCTTTAATACCTAAAATATATTTCTCTATTCTCTCTTCCATATATACATTCTTTTCGTTTGTTCTTATATTATCTGCATTTTGACTAAGTATTCTCCGCTAATTGGTTAACATTTTAAATTAACAAATTTTGCATTTTTTTATTATATTTTATCATGTTTTTATTTTCTTCCCCATATCTATTTTATTTAATACTGCCTTAACATCCAAATTAGTATTTGTATTCGATACACCATATCTGATTCGTATAATCGTATTCATATCCGAAATTTACGAATACTGATATAACTTTTTTCTGCCGACCCAAATTTGAATCTGCATTCGTATTCGAATTTGGAGTGCAGATAAGGATATTGGCATGGACTATATTTGATCCATATCTGATCTCAAATCACCCCCTAGAGTGCTATCTTGCAAGTTCTCACAAAAATGAATATATTTCTTGCAATGAAAACTTGCAGTGACAACGATCTTCCATGACGGTCATGTTCGTTTACTCTTTTTTTGCTTTTTTCATTTGATTCTTGTGTTTCCTTTTTTCTCACTTTTGATTTCTCCTATTTAAAATTTATGGGATTGGTTGTCTCGGTTTTGGGTTGGACTGAATCACCTAGCCAGTCTCTGTTTGTCGGAGGATCTGATCACCGCATGCAAAACCAATCTGGATCGAATCAGGTCAGCCGATCCTTTAAACTATAATCATAACTATGTTTCTAAACATGGCCTAAATTTTGGAAAACTAAGAAATGAGAAATATTCTCACGGAAGTACTTGCACAATTCCATGTACACAAAAAAAGGTTCCTTAAAGATTGATCGAAGTACTGACCAACTATCCAACTGATATGCATCCTTCAAAATGGTGGCAAATTTCTAGTCAAGGAAACTATTAAGAAAGAATGTGTTCCCATTGATCCTAGGCAGGGGCGGATCGGGGGGGGGTATGCTACAGCCCCCCCAACATGTTGGGAATGTATGGGGAAAAAATTTTGGGTGCAATATTAGTAACTGACTATGTTTAAGCCCCCCCCCCCCAAATTTTTTTAAGCCCACTCTATTTATTTTTTGGGGCCCAACAGCACTCCCAACTCCCAAGCCCAACAGAGCTTATTAATCCCAACTCCCAAGTCCAAAATCCACATTCCACACTCTTTCCCTTCTACCCTGGCTATTCTCTCTGTCTCTACTCTCTAGTTCCGGTCTTCTCTCTTCTACCTCTTGAAGCTTGACTGTTTAAACCCAAGATCAAGTAAGTCCAACTAACTAATCTCTTAGTATTCTACTGGTTTTTTTTTTATTTGATTGATAGTTTGAATTCATTCTTACCTAGTAAATTTTGTTATAAACTTAAGTGTTTTGAAAATATCATTTGTGATGTTGTAATCTATCTCAAGTCCCGACCCCCAACCCATCCCTCCCGACAACACCATCATCATCTCCTTGAACGGATAAACAAATGGAAGATATTACTAAATTTGACCGTTATTGAAGTGGCACATAAGGTATTTGTTGAATTGCCATAAAGAAAATCACTACTTTAGGTGTTTAGATTAAGTTTTCATACTAAATTAGAGATTTATAAGTTAGTTTTTGATGTTAATAGTTGGAAATAAATAAGTTTTTTGTGTCATTGATGAATTTCACTTCCATAATTCAATGTGGATTACAAGTCGCCAGTAATTGAAATCAAAATTGTATATTTGAAGTCACAACTTGTAGAATGAGTGTGTTCTGATCATTAGAATTAGGGAGAGAATAGTAACTTAGCTCAAGTCTGAGTGACTTTATACGCAACATTATATACATATTAAGGTTTTATGTATCCAACAACCATCAAGAACTTTCATTAGGTTATATGCTATTGCTTTTAATTTCCTTTATAGTTTATAGCATGTAACTGTAGATTTATTGAATCTGAGTTCCATAATTTACTGAATTTATTCAACTCTTTTGTACCTATTTTGATTTAACTTGCACAGCCTTTTTAATTATTGGTGGATTATCTTTATAATTGAACTACAAGTTTACTTTGTGGACATTGGCTCAACGAGTGTTCTTGGAGTTTTATTTGTTTAAGTAAAATTCTTGAAAGTAGGATTAATATTTTCATATTATGCTATTTACAGGAATTAAACTTTTGCAATTTGATAATATGAATAATGCAAAAAGGAAACAAACTACACCTTCCCTTCTCAACTTTTTTAGTAAAAAAAGTGTTGGTCAATCATCAAGTGCCCAAGTTCCAATTTTGGATGATGTTTCGACATCGGATAATGTTCCAATTTCCACTCAACAAGAACCATCCATAGATGTGGATCTCAATTCTCTAGAGCGTGACCCGGCATTGCGTCGTCCAATATGGTCTTATCCAATCAATCAACAAGACAATATTCGAAGATCATATATAGATATGGGACCATGCCAACCGAAATTAGTTGAATATCCACGCTCATTAGATGGAAAACAATATCGGCGATTTCAATATCAATGGTTCACTCAATTCTCTTGGCTCGAGTATTCAGAATCAGAAGATAAAGTATTTTGCTTTCAATGCTATCTTTTTGACATTAATCCATCGAAATTTCCGACATTTACCATTGAAGGATTCCAAAATTGGAAGAGGGTTAACAATGGAGATAAATGTAAATTTATGCATCATGTAGGCGGGCCTTCTTCTGCACACAATTTTTCTATGCGCAAATAGGATAGCTTGAAGACTCCTACTGAACATATTGATAAAATCTTGAATGCTATGTCTTCTGAACAAGTTAGGCAAAATCGATTGAGAATGAAAACTACAATAAAGAGTGTTATGTGGCTTGCATTGCAAGGATGTCCTTTTAGAGGCCATGATGAATCTGTTGAGTCTTCAAATCGTGGGAATTTTATTGCAGGCTTTTGGTGAGGTGAATGAAGATATTGGCAAAGTAGTGTTGGAAAATGCTCCTGGAAATGCAAAATATATAGCACCAAATATCCAAAAGGAAATCTTGCACATTATTGCCAATATTGTGAAAAAGAGGATACGAGGAGTAGGGGATGGCAAATTTTGTATAGATAAACTAGCATCCGGGAAACTTGGTTCTGGCAGAGGTGCTAATCAGAAATGTATTTTGCAACGGGCTGAAACAACCCGTTGGGGCTCCCACTTTGCTTCAGTGAGTAGCTTGATTGATATGTTTGATGCAACTTGTACAGTTCTTGGTAACCTTATTCATAATGGAAACGGTTTTAAAATTAAAGGTGAAGCTAAAGTTCTATTTAAGACAGTAAGGTCATTTCAATTTTGTTTTATCTTGCATGTGATGTTTAAAGTGATGGGTATCACCAACACTCTTTGTTTAGAATTGCAGCACAAATCTTTAGACATCTTAAATGTAATGGATTTAGTCTCATCAACAAAAGCAGTACTTCAGAAGTTGAGGAAAAATGGTTGGGAGACTTTTATCAAGGATTTGATTTCATTTTGTGAGAAACATGGTATTTTAATACCTGATATGAATGCTCCTTACATGGATGGTATTGGTCGCTCTTGTCAACAACGAGACAATATCACATTTCAACATTACTATCATGTTGATATCTTCAATGCAGTAATAGATTTTCATATTGTGGAATTGTGTAGCAGGTTTTCCGAGCTGACAGTTGAACTACTTATTCTCAGTATAGCTTTAGATCCTATTGATAAATTCAAATCATTCAAGATAGATGATATTTGTACTCTTGCAGATAAGTTCTATCCTGAAGATTTCACCACAGCTGAGTTGTATGCTTTGAGAGTGGAGTTACAACATTATGAGGTCGATGTGATTCGTCATCCTTTGTTTCAGAATATGTCTTTCCTTTCTGAATTATGTCAGAGTTGGTGGAAACAAAAAAATCAAGGATATATTTTTTGATTGATAGACTCATTCACTTAGTGTTGACTCTTCCTGTTTCAACGGCAACAACAGAGCGTGCATTCTCTGCTATGAAACTTGTTAAAACGCCAATTCAGAGCAAGATGGAAGATGATTTTCTTACAGATTGTTTGACAATCTTTATTGAGAGAGATTTTGTTGAAGACATTGATTTGATGTGATTGTTGATGAATTTTACTCTATCAAACATCGTCGGGTGCCACTAAAATGATTTAAGAATGTATATTTTGAATGATGTGGAGAATTTGGTATATCCCTATAGTATTTATAACAACTTCATATATTTTTTGATTTTTGAATGTTACATTGTATGGAAAAAAATTACCAGCCCCCCTCACTTTTCAATCTTGGATCCAACCCTGATCCTAGGAAGCTTGTAGACATTACAAAGAAAAACCAACTTAACTAGTCAAAAATCTTAGCCCAACAAGCTACCCTCAAAAACTCTCTCATACTAGATGTGCAAACAACAGAGTTAGGCAATAAAATGTGTTATCCAGCTTAAAAGTAATATACACAAAGAGCAAAGGAGAATCAAAACAAATATATATATAATCCATGATTAAGTCGAGGAATAGATACTATGTCAAAACACTGCCAATGCGATCCTAAAACAATGCAATAGAAGCCAAAAGTAACGTACAGTTTCATAAGGAAATTATCTAATTACATTTAGGTGCTGATTAACAAGGAAGAAACATGAAATTCGGAGCCAGGAATTCATAAAAAGAGTTAACTGAATGACTAGAAAGATACAACTGATATGGATACTAACTTGATCTTGTGATGGATTAGTGTCTTCCTCCTTGCTAACAAATGATGACATGCAACAATGTAGACCATCAAGAACATTTCTAAGTTTGCTCTTGTCTTCTAAATAGATATGGTTGTTTCTCAGAATGTCTACGTAGTTATCAAGAACCTGGAAAATGCAAGGGGAAGTATTTAAGCATCAACCAACATATACAGGAAAGAAAGCTCCTCAAATGTTTACATACAGAATGTTGACTACAATTCAGATAGGCATATTTTTGACAAATGAACAAACTAATCAACTCAATTCCTTCTTGTCCACAAGTAAGAACAACATAGTAAGAGTGAAACTACCATGCTATTCATATACTTATAAATATACATGGAGTAAGCCAAATTGAAATAATTATTACAGTCAACTCTCCATGCTCCTTAAGGATGTCAAAAATAATATTGCAGCATCTGGATTGCATATTCCAAGATAATGAGACCAACAAATACATCTTACAAGCTAAGCTCAGGTGGAAAAAAGTGAGTAAAGCATATCTATAATCATGGTTCAAGCTACTATACAAATGTCATACTGATGGAAATGCAGAGTTTATCAAATTGTAGTTAAGAGTGACTATTAACCAACCCATCCTCCTTAAAGAGGTTGAAAAAAGATAATTGCAGCAATGACATGCAAATTCCAGATAATTTGCCAGAAAAATGTCCGTGAAGCTTATTTGAGATGGAGGGAAAATCATATCTATATCATGGTTAGGAAACACAATGTCAGCCTTCCACTATTAATATTAGACTCAACATTTTTGGAAATATCAGATTCATTCATTTGGCACAGAGAGATCTTAAGATAATCGCGCATTGAAATGTTTTTGTGTTTACTTTAAATTCTGAGATATACTAAACCAATCCACTTTCTGTTGTATTTATGTTTCCATTTTAATCTCCCCCCCCCCCAGTTTGTGTCCTTGACTCCTTGTTTGCCATCAATGTTGTCAACACCATGAATAAGTTCAATGGACTAGGGTATTGTTTACTAGTGGAATCATATAAATTCGCTCTTCGTCAACTTCAATATCGGTTAACGATAAGAAAATTCATGCACTAATCATATGAATTCGTTCTTTGTCAGCTTCAATATCGGATAAGAAAATACGTGCACTACTACCACCTCTATATATTTACTTATGGATTAACAATAACAGTAAGCACTGTGCAGCCAACAAAAAGAATCCAGCATTAATAATAATACATATTAAAACTAGATCAATTACCTATTACCTATTTCCATGCAAAAGCATAAACTATCATAATTAAAAATGACCAGGTCCTTAACTCCTAGATCAAGAAGAGATAATGTGACCAAGTTCAATGTACATAACTATCTCAACACAAGTGGTGCTTATTTTGAAATAAACAAATGCAGGAAAAGAAATCCAAATGAAGGGAGGTATCACGATATGAGCAGGTAATTAGTAAATTATACCCAAAACAAAATAATGAGAAGATATATACACCTGACCTTTTCGGCGTATAAGATAAAGGACGTAGGAAAGCTCTGGACAATAAGGTTAAAAAATTTGAAAGCCATTAGCCGAATATCAATGGCCATATGTGTCATTGCATTGAAGACATAGGCCATAAGTAATGAAACCACTGGCCCAGTAACATCCTGAAAAGTAAGAATATACAAGCAAGCATTTTAATCAAGCATACAAATATAAGAAGTATTTCAACAATATGCATTTAGCAGTAAAAGAAAGAATTTCATTTTTCAAATGGCTCCCCTAATCTATAACTATTTTCTGTTAGCTCCAATAAATGTTAATGTCCATCAAGTCCATCAATTTACTGGTACTTGTCAAAACAAGTCCTCTCGAGTAATTTTTATCCAAAATAACCCTAAAATGGATAGAAATTAAAGAAAAACATGCAACAGCATTTTTTATTATAGAGTTATAATTTCAAGGTGTGCCTACTTAAATGGATTTTAGGTCACTCAAGGTGCATTTATAAATTAGAGTGACACTTTCAAAATAATTTAATAAAGGCTAAATTGAAAGCCACCCCCATTTTTGGGCCAATCAATAAGGCCCTTTTTTAGTTTTTGGAAAGAGAAAAAACCCACCAATTCCGTTAAGATTTTGTTAGTTTTAGGGTAAAATGTCAATACATTTGATTACTGCTGATTATTCTATTGGTTGTGGGACCCACATCAAAAATACAATGTAAAAAGAATATATATATATATATATATATATATATATATATATATATATATATATATATAAAATAAAATACAAAGAAAGCTATCAAGTGGCTCTCCTTCAATCCCCTCAAAATCAAAAGCCTAGATCTAACCTCACAAAACACATTTTCCCTCCAAAAGTTTTCCCCCAAAACTCAAATTTAAATTTCCCCCCAAAACAACTCATTTATTTATTTAATTATCTCTCTCTCTCTCTCTCTCTCTCTCTCTCTCTCTCTCTCTCTATATATATATATATATGGGAAAAAGGGGTAAGAGCAACTTGCTCATTTAGTAAATAAGCAATTGATGATGTGGCATGCATGTGATTGGAAAATCCTTAAAAGGGTTAGTTGTCCAATGTATCACATGCATGCCACATAATCAATTGCTTATTTACTAAATGAGCTATATATATATATAGATATATATATATGGAAATATGGACTTTTATACCCCAATTTATAATATTTTTCACCATATACTAATGGAACATGGACTTTTATTTACAACTAATTATTGTCATACAATTCAAACTTCAACTACATAATTGTTGATTTACTGTTTACAAGACTTTTCATATGCTGTATCGTTCTGAAGACGTGTGGTAGGCACGTGGCCACGGGCATATCTAGTATATATATAAGAGGGATTATAACTAACTTAACCTTAATATATAACATAATCATATATTATAATTAATAAAGGGCATTTTTGTCCTAAAATTAGCCTAATACAGCATGTGTACGCACGTGATCGACTTAAGTATTAGAGGGGGTACTCATTGATTAATGTTTTTGCAGGGCCAGCCCTGGCCCGGGGCGGGCTGGGCGACCGCCCAGGGCCCACTTCAGATGAGGGGCACAAAAATTTGTAAGTATAATGAGTTTGTAACACTAACTAGTTAATTTTTAAACTAGGAATGCAAAAAGGTCTTCTACCTTAGTTGGTTAGAGCACTTGTTTAGTAAGTGGGAAGTCTTGAGTTCGACTCTCAAAGAGCGTAATTTTCTTTTACTTTTTGTTTTCATGTTTACTAATTAATAGTTATTTATTTTTTATCCTTTTAATTTCTGTTTGCTAATTAATGGTTTTTTATTTATGATTTTTACTTTATAAATTTATGTTTGCTAATTAATGGTTCAACAAGTGTTCTTAGCTATTTACTACATTCTGAAACAACTTTAATTAAATCAGCACAAATTTCTGATGATTCTAAAGTGAGTTCGAATACTGAGAAATTAGCATTAGGTGAATTTTCAAGTTTTGACTTTATTTAAGTTAGGTTATTTGGCATGAAATTTTGTACAAGATAAACTTAGTGAGTAAAAAATTGCATAATGAAGATATACTTCTTGATGTTGCAATTAAAAACTTGCGAGGGTTGGTTTCAATTTTTAAAAATATAGAGAAAATGAATTTACTTCTGCTATGATTGAAGCTAAAGAAAATGTATCTGAAATAAAAATTGAGCCCTTATTTCTTGTAAAACGTAGGGCTTTGACAAAGAAATACGTTTTAATGGTTTTTTATTTTTTATTTTTACTTTTTAAATTTATGTTTGCTAATTAATGGTCCAATAAGTGTTCTTAGCTATTTACTACATTCTGAAACAACTTTAATTAAATCAGCACAAATTTCTGATGATTCTAAAGTAAATTGAGATGCTGAGAAATTAGCATTAGGTGAATATTCAAGTTATGAAATTATTTTAAGTTAGGTTATTTGGCATGAAATTTTGTACAAGATAAATTTAGATAGTAAAAAATTGCATACTAAATATATGCTTCTTGATGTTGTAATTAAAAACTTTGGAGGGTTGGTTTCAATTTTGAAAAATATAGAAAAAATAGATTTACTTATGCTATAATTGAAACTAAAGAAATTGTATTTGAAATAAAAATTGAGCCCTTATTTCCTATCAAACGTAGGGCTTTTAGAAAGAGACATTTTGATGAGATTCCTGATACGGATAAAGAACAACAATCTGCTCAAGAAAATTCTACAACAAATTATTTTCTTGTTTTAGTTGATAATGCTCTTTCTCAATTGAAGAGTAAATTTGAAAAATTGCTGGTTTTTGAATTTATATTTGGCTTCTTGTTTGATGCATCACGGTTAGTTTCATTGGATGATAATGAAATGAAAAATTGTTGTATGCAACTCGAAATTACTTTAAAACATGGTGAGACGTCTGATATTGATGTGAATCATTTACTTTCAGAATTACAAATATTGCAAGAAATGCTACCAAGCGAAGCATATGAAACACACAAACCATGGCATTCCATTGAAGTTATGGAGTTTGCAAAAAAGAAAGAGATATGTTTCCAAATATTTTGGTTGTTTATATAATTTTATTGACTGTACCTATGACTGGTATCTGCGGAAAGAAATTTTTCAAATTTTATTTGTGAACAACTATGACTCAAGATAGGTTAAATGGATTAGCAATTTTAAGTATTGAAAATAATATGTTGAAAAAATATTGAGGTTGAACATATAACTGATGATTTTGCTTCTAAAAATGCAAGAAGAAATCATTTTAGATGAGAAGTGATTGATTTTTTTGTTGTTGTAGGTGCAAGAATTGTTGTCACTATGCTCATTGAAAAATATGAAGTATTTGGTATCATAAAGTAAAACAAGGTAATCTTTATTTTTTTTAGGTACTTGTTTTATGTTTTTCCGCCGTTATATCATATTTTATTAATATATATAAAAGCATAGGTGTGTCTATAAAGGGCACAATTTTATTTTTCGCCCCGGGCCTTAAATACCTCAGGACTGGCCAGTTTATGGATAAATTGTAGAGGGAATCTTCCCGATGCATATTAAAATATGGGTGGGTTCATTGATTTTGGCCTAAAACTGAGGGTGGTTTTCTGAAAGTTAGACTTTAATAAATTGAGACACCTACTAATAATATCATTCATTAGGGGGCTTGACAAAATAAAACTTTAAAACGACTGTTTATCTATGGAAAAAATAGCATGTGAACCAAAGAATTACCTCTTTCAGAGAAGGAAAAACCTCATTCTCCAACAGACCATACAAAGTATCCCTTACAACCCTATCTGTATCACAAATCCGTTCCCGCAGCCTCTCCACCACAACTATTTTGTGCAATTTCAGCTCCGCCGGATGCTTCACCAAGATATCCTTAACCCCCATCAATGCAGCTTCACTCACCCAAACCACACACACACACAAACATTTTTAATCACAACTCCCACCAATCAATATTCTAGAACCCTAAAAAAACATACCTTTTCGTGTTTTCGCATTGTGATGTGATGTTTGCTGAAGCAATTCGCGCAATGTCAGCCCTTTCTTGTTCACCGCGAGCCCTGACCGCTCCGAAGCCACACTCTGTTCCGGCAGGACAATCGCTGCACACCAAAACCAACAAATGCAACAAATTATACAAAACCCTAACCCTAATTCCCAAATGGGTTACCCAAAAAAAATGCGCAATATTGGATTTTTACCTTTGGATTTTATCTGCGTGACGGTGAAATTCTTCGGGGGTGGGAGCTTCCGTCCAATCTTCCGCTTTATTTTCTTCAAAATCAGAAAACAAAATTGAGAACATTGGATAATGAAATCGACGCCGCGTTACTTTGAAATCAGAAAACAAAATTGAGAACGTTGAATAATGAAGAAGGACAAGAGTGAATAGAGAGAGAGAGAGAGAGAGTTACTTTGAAATCGACGCCGCGTTTCTGTTTGTTGGCGGGGCCGGGCTTGGATCGCACCATTGTTAGGGTTTTGAGAGGTACTGTGAATTTTGGGGATTTAGGGTTTTAAGGAAGAAAAAGACGAAGCGGAGCGATGGTTTAAGGAGGGGTTTTCCCCACGATATGACTACTACTAATTTACACGTGCGTTTCACGTCTTATTAAAATTTTTTTTTGATGAATCGGATAGAGTTAACAGACTCCAGCCATGCATAAATAGATCAACAATTACAGGAAGGGTCTTACAAGGAGTAAAACAGAAAACATAAAGTTAAATAATTACAGCTAATAACGAAACAAACATGTTACAATAACAAAGAGAAGGCCATGGTTGCCGAAATACGCTATCATCACCCTTAGGAAAATTAGGATGAGCATTCTGCGCTGCCGTCGCGAGGTGCGGGAAGAAGAGGGAGAAGCTGATCCCCGAACATACTCGCCGAGCGCACTTCCCAATCAGCATTCCTGCTAATAGATACAACGTCAAAAAACTACCTCCCAGGTAGGGCTGAGATCCGATCCTCGAAAACCAGGGCCGAAACCGAGCATATCTAAGGCTCAGAAACAGATAAAAAGGAACGAGGCAAAACATTTCCATAAAACAAAGTATAAGAGTAATAATAACCCAGACAGATCAATCTGATCGGTGGTAAGACAACCACCATTAATCTAATCGAGAGTAACAATCAGATGATGCGATGCCTCAGCCAACAACTATACAACACCATAATCACTGATATATTAACCCAAAAAGGATTGATACTACATAGCTGGAGATAGTAGAACAAAAAGGCAACATTGTATGCCAATAGACCAGTACACCTAAGGTTCACATCACCAATAACACAAAGGGCTGAGCAGCAGACTAGCCGGTGGAGAGAACTGAGAGGCTAGGAAAGAAACGCCAGGTGTATGCCGCAAACCCAACAAAATAAAGGCAGTCATCGAAAGCCATACAAGCAGAAAGGCAACCATATAACACTCCAGCTGTGATTACAATCGCTCACCAAACCTGGAGATTAACTCCTTAATCCTGCAATACACGAAATGGTTACTTCAATTCAATAAGAACATTCGAGTACAGTGGAAAAGAGTAGCTAAAGCATGCTACACTATCAGTAAGGAATTTATAGAATTAATAAAACCAGAGCTTCAATAAGAACGACAGGTTAATGCTATCATCATCAAATAACGTTAGGGTTAATAAGGCAATTGTAGGCCAATTCTAATCTCTCATAAGAGAGGGCTTCTCTAGCTTCAACCTTTAAAGATGAGGACCAAAATTTGAATGAAAACAAAAACTCGTCAGAAATAGAACGCTGGGAAGAGGCTAATTGACGGAAAATTCTGTTATTCCTTTCCTTCCACGTGATCTAGATTATAATTTGGAAGGAAAGGTACCACGATATGTGGTAAGCAACAATAGGAGAACGCTTCGTCCAGCACTCGATCAGACTGGCCGGAATGATTGGCGATTCCCAAGCCAGCGCAGAAATTTTCCAAAGGGGTCGCGAGAAATCACAGCTTACGAACAAATGGTTCACGTCCTCAGACGCGGAGGAGAACAGCAGGCACAATTGTCCCCACACTAGATTCCTCTTATTGAGGATCTCAACGGTCAATAGTTTATTATTGATAGCTAGCCACGCTAGAATTTTCACCTTTAAGGGAGCACACGATTTCCAGACTAGATCGTAGAAAGGCGATAAAACACCTCTAAAGTTAAGGAAGCGATAGAAGGACTTCACCGAGAAGTTCCCTGATGAGTTCCATCGCCAACAAAAATCCTCTTAAAATCAAAGGCGATAAAACACATCTTATTAAATTTTAAAATCAAAATAAAAACTGAGATTGTGAGGACTCGAACCTAAAAACCTCGTTCATATATAAGTTATGTACATACAGTCACGCACATTTTAATTATAGCACTGATATGGCTAAAAATGGGGTTAAATCGGAATCGTCCAAATTGGGCACGAATCTCGAAGCTCGGGGGTAAAAAGGTAATTTCACATACAAGCGGGTCCAAAGCGGGTTCTGAATCTCCTTCTCACAGATCCAATAACCCACCAATGGGTCCGCTCCAATTGGGCACGGGTCCCGACCCGAAGCGAGCCAGGACTAGTAAGAGACAAATCAGGGCCACTGATTTGACCCAATCAACGGGCCTGATTTGCTCTCACCGGGAATCAAGGGGTTAGTTTCCTAAATAGACTGAGGATTTTACTCCCGGCTGTTACACAGGAAATCAGGCCCTTAAACAACTCCCCTGGCGACTATAGATACGACCCCTCCTACCTCTGTTAGAGGTTAATCACTTTTTCACCACTTTAAGCTCTTTCTTAATCTCTTCTGATTACTGACAAGAGCGTCGGAGGGTGCGTCGCCGGAATCAATCCCGGTGTTTCGCACTTCCTTGCAGGTTGCGCCAGGAGCAAGAAGGCTTGAGTCAACTGTTCAGGTTTTTCTCGGACTCACAAATTCTATCTGTTTACCCCCACACCGAAATCAGCGGTAACAGATTGGCACCGTCTGTGGGAAAACCACACGAACAGCCTCAGCTTCTCCCTGGTCATCCTCTGCAACCATGCCTCCAAAGAAGGTCAGATCTAGAGGGTCAAACCGCGTGGCCAATCCCGCCGACCCGACAGAGGAAGCCCCTGTCAATCCTATTCCTCAGAACGATCTTCCTCCGCCGACCCAGCAGGGCCCACCTCCTCCTCCCAAGCAGCAACCCAACAATGGTCCGGCCGGTCATAATGGCCGGAGGCAGAAGCAGCCCCTCAACCCGGACCATGTCTCGGTCCATAATGGATCCTCGGACTCGATGGCTTCTCATCATCCCGACCTCCGCAACATGCTCCTGAACCGCCAGAAGGATGACGACCTCCGCACCCACCTTGACGAAAGGCGGGCCTGACAGGGAGCCTCCCGCCCGCGTCAGGGTGAGCGATCCCCTCGTCACCGAGACGGTAGGAGGTCCCCGGACCGCAGGGGCCGGGCAACGTCTCCCGAACGCAGGAGGAGGAGGCCGCATTCTCCTGCGGATCGGCATCCTCGGAGGAACAATGACGCACCGATCACTCGTGCCGAGTTCCTGCAATTCCAGGACACCGTGCTACAGGCCCTCAACCTTCGGCAGAACGCCCAAAATGCTCAGAGGGCTCCAACGCCCCCGAGGGACCCCAGTCCTCGCTGCCGAACCCGAAGTCCTTCCCCGGCTCCCAGCCGCCAGCAGCAGCAATACAGTCCTCGCCGATCCCAGGACTACCGGCGCCGCAGTCCGCGCACCCCTTCCTATGAAGAGGAGTCCGGGGGGTCATACGATTACCAGCGGAGGGACGACGCCCTCATCCGCCGTCTCCATGAGGTGGAAAGGCGTATCGGCCGCATGGACAGGGAGGAGGAGTCCCGAGCAGGAACCGTCCGTCCAAGCCGACCCCCTTTCTCGCGGTCGATCATGGAGGCCCACATACCGAGGGGTTTCAAACCTCCGCAGTTTAAAACGTACTCAGGGGAATCCGACCCAGTCGATCACGTCGAAAGCTTCAAGACCCTGATGCTGATCCATCAGGCTTCCGAAGCCATGCTCTGCAGGACCTTCCCTGCCACCCTCAAGGGGTCGGCTCGGGAATGGTATTCCAGACTCGCCCCCTCCTCCATCTTCTCGTTCGAGCAGTTTGAAACACTGTTCATAACTCACTTCGTGAGTAGCAGGCGAGCCGAGAAGACAAGCCTCTCCCTACTGAACCTGCGGCAGGAAAGGGAGGAGAAGCTGCGGGACTATGTGAAGAGTTTCACTGCAGAGGTCAGGTTTATCGCCTCCTTAGACCAGTCCGTGGCGACCGTGGCGTTCCAGTCGAACGTCCTCAACGCCAACCTCCGATCATCCCTAGCCAAGAAGCCCCCGCATGACTTCGCCGACCTCCTCCTGAGGTGCGAGAAGTACATCCGAGCAGAGGAGGCTGAAGCCCTTCCGAGCTTCGGGGGGCCCTCCTCAGGGTCGAAGAGGAAGGCGACGGGGGAAGAGGGGTCCAAGAAAGCTCAGAAGGACAATGGCGGTCAGCGTCGCCCTTCCCCCAGGTTCGAGAAGTTCACTCCCCTCACCACTAACGTCTCTACCATCCTAATGGAAGTGGAGAAGGAGGGGGTCATCCCTCCAGCTCCGAGGATGCACACCCCGGCAAAGAGGAGGAACAAAGACAAATGGTGTCGTTACCATCGGGACCACGGCCAAGACACGAACGACTGTCGGGCTTTGAGAGATGAGATCGAAGCCCTCATCCGGAGGGAGCAGTTGGCCAAATTCGTGAAGGCTAACGATCGGGCGAATCGCAATTCTCCTCCGTCTCGGGGGGCTAACAAGCGCTCCGAGCGGCGCGAGGAGACACCCGAGTTCGAAGAGGAACAGATTCTGCACCTGATCCACGGAGGCCCCATGGGGGACTCCTCTAATTCCTCCCGAAAGGTCTTCGTCCGAGAGGTCAACTCGGTTCACAGTGCCCCTCCCCCCAAAGGTCTCGGCGTCCCTGTGTCTTTCTCCGATGCCGACCTCGAAGGGGTCCGAACCCCACACTGTGATGCCCTCGTCATCGACCTCCGCATGGCCAACTTCAAGGTGCAGAGGATTTTAGTAGAAAATGGGAGTTCGGTCAATATTCTCTTCCTCTCGGCCTTCCGAGACCTGCAGCTGTCCCGGGACCATCTCAAACCGGCCGGTTACACACTCCACGGGTTCACGGGGGTCCCGGTAACTGTCGAGGGGGTGATAACCCTAGACGTAACCGCGGGAATCGCCCCTACTACTCGGACCGAGCCGATGGACTTCATGGTCGTCGACGTCCCGGCGGCGTATAATGTCATCCTAGGCCGACCCGGCCTAGCCGCCTTGGAAGCTGTCCCCTCGGCGTACCATTTGAAAATGAAGTTCCCCACTCGGTCGGGAGTAGGGGAAGTCAGGGGAAGCCAAGAAACAGCCCGGAAGTGCTACATGACTTCCACCGGGGGACCAGTGCTCTCGCTCGAGACACTAGAAATCCCCGAGCCGAAAGCTCGGCCAACGTCCGAGCCGGCGGACGAGTTAGAAGAAGTGCTCTTCTCGGACGAGGACCCGAGCCGGAAGTTCCTCATCAGCAAGTCCTTGCCGACCGCACTGTGCTCGGACCTGATTCAATGCATCCGGGATAACCGTGACTTGTTCACTTGGTCGGCCGCGGACATGCCCGGCATTTCCGAGGAGCTGCTCGTCCATCGCCTGAGTGTCGAACCGGGGTACAAACCGGTTCAGCAGAAGAGGCGAAAGTTCGCTCCCGAGCGACAGCAGGCCATCAAGGAGGAGGTGGATAAACTGCTGAAGGCCAAGTTCATACAGGAGGTAAATTACCCTGAGTGGCTGTCGAATGTTGTAATGGTCAAGAAGTCCAATGGCTTGTGGAGGATATGCATTGACTTCACCGACCTGAACAAGGCGTGTCCGAAGGATCCATTCCCTCTCCCGAACATCGACACCCTTATTGACGCCACCTCGGGCCATGAGCTTCTCAGCTTCATGGACGCCTTCTCGGGGTACAATCAAATCCGAATGTTCCCTCCGGACATTCCGAAGACCTCCTTCGTCACCGACCAAGGCCTCTACTACTACAGGATCATGCCGTTCGGTTTGAAGAACGCGGGCGCCACCTACCAGCGCCTCGTCAACAAGGTCTTCCAGAGCCAGATCGGCCGAAACATGGAGGTGTACGTTGACGACATGCTCGTCAAGAGCATCCGGGGCACAGACCACGTAGCCGACCTCCAGGAGGCCTTCGGCGTGTTGAGAAGGCACAACATGCGGCTGAACCCGAACAAGTGCGCGTTCGGGGTCTCTTCGGGAAAGTTCCTCGGCTTCATGGTAAGCCAACGAGGAATCGAAGCTAATCCCGAGAAGATTAAGGCCATACTAGACATGGTCCCGCCTCGGAACATCAAGGAGGTGCAGAAGCTCACTGGTCGGCTCGCTGCTATCGGTCGGTTCCTCTCGAAGTCGGGGGAAAAGTGCCTCCCCTTTTTCAAAGCACTCAGGGGGGCTAAGGGTTTTGAATGGGGCCAACCACAACAGGAATCGTTCGACCAGTTGAAGGCATACTTGGTGAACCCCCCTCTGCTCAGCAAACCGGTCCCGGGCGAGACCCTCTCCGTCTACTTGGCTGCTTCCGAGCAGACCTTGAGCGCTGTCTTGGTGAGAGAGGAGGATCGAACCCAAAGGCCTATCTACTACGTGAGCAAGGTGCTTCGGGACGCCGACCTCCGCTATCCGAAGATAGAGAAGATGGCCTACGCCCTAGTCACGGTGGCGAGGAAGCTTCGGCCATACTTTCAGTCCCACTCGATCGTCGTCCTCACCGACCAACCCCTAAAACAGATCCTCTACAAGCCTGAGACCTCGGGCCGGCTGATGAAGTGGTCCATAGAGCTGAGCCAGCATGACATCTTTTGCCAACCTCGGACAGCAATTAAGGCGCAGGCACTCGCCGACTTCATCGTAGAGTCCACTGTCCTTGAGGTCGGCCACGTCCCGAATGGACCCCCCATTTGGACAGTCTTCGTGGACGGATCCTCTTGTAATGAAGGAAGCGGCGCTGGCATCATTCTGAACGGCCCTGACAACTTCGTCCTCCAGTACGCGATCCGTATGAACTTCAAGGCCTCAAACAACGAGGCGGAGTACGAAGCACTCATCGCTGGTCTCGGACTTGCACGAAGTGCTGGGGCGCAGCGCCTCCGAATCCACAGCGATTCCCAACTCGTCGTGAACCAAGTCTTGGGCGAGTACGAGGCTCGAGATGAGCGGATGGCGAAGTACCTTGCTAGGGTTCGGGACCTCATGGGCCGGTTCGAGGAGGCGCTTATCCAGCGGGTCCCTCGTGAAGAGAACTCACAGGCCGATGCCCTCTCCAAATTGGCCTCGTCCTCCCTGCAAGGTCTCGAACAGACCGTACTGATCGAAGTCCTCTCTAAGCCGAGCATCGAAGACGAGACACCTGGCTCGGCGGAATCGTTGCCGGTCATGTTACAAGATAATTGGATGAAGCCTCTTGTGGAGTTCTTGAGGGACGGGCTCCTACCCGAAGACCCCAAGGAGGCTCGCCGAGTCAGAACCCGGGCCGAGCGGTATGTCTTGATCGAGGGCATCCTATACAAACGCTCTTTCTCTCAAATAGACGGCCGACCGTACCTAAGGTGCCTCTCTCCGGATCAGGCCGAATATGCCCTACAAGAGCTCCACGAAGGCATCGGAGGGGCACACTCAGGATCCAGGTCCTTGGCCCGAAAAGCTTTAAATTATGGATACTTCTGGCCGACCCTCCTTCAAGATGTCGAGCGACACGTTCGGCAATGCAGCTCTTGTCAGAGACACTCCAGCATCCGACGCCTCCCTCAGGCCAACCTCGCCTCCCTATCAAGTCCCATCCCCTTTGCAATGTGGGGGATGGATTTACTAGGGCCTTTCCCTCCGGCTCCGGGTCAGTTCAGGTTCTTGGTCGTAGCCATCGACTACTTCTCGAAGTGGGTCAAGGCCGAGCCCCTCGCCACCATAACCGAGAACAAGGTGGTACAGTTCTTCTGGAAGAGCATCATTTGTAGGTTCGGCGTCCCCCGCGTCCTCGTGATGGACAACGGGACTCAGTTCACTGGCGCAGCATTCCGAGCTCTATGCGACGACCTGGCCATCCAGCAGCGCTTCTCGTCCGTCTCCCACCCTCAGTCGAACGGACAGGCAGAAAATGCTAACCGGCAGATCCTCGCAGGCATCAAGAAAAGGCTAGACAAAAGTTCCAAGGGCTTATGGGTCGACCAACTCTCCAACGTCCTATGGAACTACCGCACGAGCAAGCGGGCCCCCACAGGCGAGTCCCCTTTCAACCTCACCTATGGGTCCGAGGTCGTGATACCTCTCGAGGTCGGAATACCTTCCCCTCGGCTCACAGCCTATGACGAAGCACAGAATGCCAGGGACCTCAGAGCAGACTTGGACCTGATAGATGAGCTGAGGGAAAGGGCGTCGATTCGGCAGCAGATTTACCGAAGAAGGGTTGAACTAGCGTACAACAAAAAGGTCCGACCCGCCAACCTTAAGCAAGGAGATTTGGTCTTGAGAAAGCTAGCCATATCCTTCCCCAGTCAGAAGAGCAAGCTGGCTCCGAACTGGGAAGGGCCGTACAGGATCACGAGGGTAGTTCGGCCCGGAACATATCGTCTTGAAGACCTAGAGGGCAGAGAGCTTCCGAGGACCTGGAATGCCGACCACCTCCTAAAATACCAAGAAAGCGCTCCGGCGCCGCTCTAAGTATCATGGGATATCGAGCCATTCCAGTCCTCCGACTTGTAACCTATTTTCATAAATTGTACTATGTAAAACGGTTCGCCGTCGATTATCAATAAAGAAAGCTCTTTCGTGTTTGTGAATTCGCATGTTTCTCTCCCCTCTTATCACCTGCTTTTTAAATTGTGATTTCAACCAATGGTTCGGAGTCCACGTTCGGCTCGACCTCACCTCCTCGGCTCGTCCCCAGACGAACCAGGGGTAGACCGTTGTTCGGAACTGCTCCCACAACTGTTGAATTAAACCGATGGTTCGGAGTCCAACACTCGGCTCGACTTTACCTCCTCGGCTCGCCTCCGAGCGAGCCAGGGGTAGATCGCCGTTCGGAATTGCTCCCACAATCGTTGAACTACACCGATGGTTCGGAGTCCAACACTCGGCTCGACTTCACCTCCTCGGCTCGCCTCCGAGCGAGCCAGGGGTAGATCGCCGTTCGGAATTGCTCCCACAACCGTTGAACTACACCGATGGTTCGGAGTCCAACACTCGGCTCGACTTTACCCCCTAGGCTCGCCTCCGAGCGAGCCAGGGGTAGATCGCCGTTCGGAATTGCTCCCACAACCGTTGAACTACACCGATGGTTCGGAGTCCAACACTCGGCTCGACTTTACCCCCTCGGCTCGCCTCCGAGCGAGCCAGGGGTAGATCGCCGTTCGGAATTGCTCCCACAACCATTGAACTACAACGACGGACCCAGAGTCCAACACTTAGCTCCCAGTCCCCCTAAGCTTGCTTCGCGGCAAACTGGGAGCGCTCCGCCCCTCTGCTCCGTCAGTGGAGGGACACCGAAGCTACGTTCGGCCACATAATCCGAGCACTCCTGCCTAAAAGCCGAAGCCCGAAGCCCTACGCCTTCGGTCGGCTACCGAGCAAGTGCCTTCCCGAGTTCGCAAACGGAGAAAACTCACTTTCTCCTCAACTTTCGTGCATGATCTCGATCAGACGGCTCAGATGTTGCCACCGACGCTAAACGACAAGATAGCGTTTTCTTGGGAACTGAGCCGCCTAGGGATTCGTGCCCACGTTCGACGGCTCAGATCTCGCCACCTGCGCTAAACGACAAGATAGCGCTTTCTTGGGGACTGAGCCGCCTAGGGACTCGTGCCGTACCTTGTCAGAGTCGCTAAGCGACGAAATACTGTACTCATAGGTACCCCGTTCGGTTCAACACTCTCGCCGACGGAACTAACACGCTCGGTTCGTGGATCTCGGCGCGACCAACACAGTTATAAGCAAGATAAATATGCAGACCAACGAAAGAGATTTTATTAAACAACCAGGCCATAACACAAAGCACATCTTTTCCATGGTTACAAAGTGTTTGCAAACAAAATACACGACGCCGACCCACTATACTTGGCCCTCATATGGAAATATCTTCACTGGACTGTTCGGCCGACTGTTCGTCCTCCTCGGCTGGTAGCTCCCCCGCATCGTTCCGGAGCTTCGCCACCACAGTCTGCAAGTGTCGAATCTCCGAGAGCAAATCGTCCCGCTCGGCTATAATCTTCGACTGGTTGTGCCGAATGCACTTGACCCGAAAAGCATTGCTAAAAGCGGTTTGCGAATCCTCATCCCCTCCTGCGGGGCTTAACTCGGCGATCCTATTCTCCAGGCGTTGGATCTCGGCTTCCCGAAGGTCGAGGGCGGACGAAAGATGGGCCCGCTCGCTCTCAGCTCGGCGTAACTCCAGCTCAATGCTCCTAGGACTCAGAGCCGCCGCCCCAGAGGTGGCCTCGGATTTAGAGTCATCATCCGAATCGTGGGATTCAGCATATGGGTCGGTCGTCTCAAGTTGAAAAGAAGAGAAAACGAACAGCAAAATTTCAATACACTGCTGAAGTCCAACACTTGGAGATTTTCTAAAGAAACCCTCAAATTCGCATTCAGACATAATAGTGTTACACACGGCCGAACCGACCCAACAACAACGTTTTACAACAAATCAGAAGGGACATGAAGCGACATGATCAGGTTCTCTTCGGAAGGGGAACGCTTCGGTTTAAGGAAACGCGAGGACGACGAGGCCTGCCCTCCGAGCTCGATCCTAAACCAACGAAGCGCGACCCCCCTTCGCTGCTGGCCCTAACTGCGGCGCCGACCGAGGCCCCGCTCGACGAGACGGCCGCACTGCTCTGGGCGTCGGCTGGACTCTGTCTGGTCATAGGCGAGCGTGTCGCGAGTTCGTAAAAAGAAATCCCTCTCTCGCTCTCTTCACGAGTACATGACGTACTGCGGACGTTAGCCCTCTCCGGCGCAGGCTTGAGCGACGCGACCTCTTCCTCCAGTTCAATGATTCTGTCTCTCAGCGCGTCATCCTTCGCCATCCTCTTCGGACGAGAGGGTCTTGACGAGCCAGAGACGGTGGCGCCATCAGTCGCAAGCCGTCGGAAGTGGGTGACCTCGATCCCCCTATCTATCGTGATCCTTCTGAGCCTCTCGACTTCGGCCAGTAGCCTCTTGCGCTCGGTCGACGCCTTCTCCAGCTCGGAAGTCAGTTTCTCTTCCGCCGCCGAGCGTTCTTTCTCCGCTAATTCCGGGTGTTGGACCTCAGCCAAAAGGTCGTCATTCTTTTGCTCGGCAGCAGTGAGCTCTCTACGGAGCGGCTCGACTTCGCCTTCGGGACAAGGGGCTTGGGGGTACTTTCGCAGTTGCCACAGCTCGCGACAATACCTCCGCACAGCTGCCTTCGTCTCCTCCAGCTTTCCGAGCAGAAGAAACCGACTCTGCCGGCTGTGCGAGAGCTCACCCTTCGTTCTCGCCAGCTCCTTCAGAAGGTATACAGCCTCCGTGATCGGACCGAACTTCACCTGAAAAGCGGAGATAAATCCGATGGGACAATACACGGAAACATCTACGACTAGTCACACGCAAATCCGAGGCTCAACACTTGGACAAATTTTGGCCAAACAAAATGTTTTCATTCAAAACCGAGGAGAAAGTTTTACAAAAGCGGTGGCCAGTCCGCAGTTAGGCTTACAAAAAAAAGGGACTAAAAAGAGAGACAACCGAGTCAGGGGTCGACCTTTTTGCCGCTCGGGTCCGTCGACCCCCCGGTCTTGTCCTCGCCTTCGCCTTCGCTCCCGCTCTCCTCCTCGGAGTCGTCCTCCTCCTCGCCCTCGGCTTCGGTCTCCCCTGGGCCTTCGGCACGCTCCGTCTCTCCCTCGGGGTCGAGTAGCCCTTCGGGAACCTCCTCCTCCCCTTCCACGGGGTCGTAAAAACGGTAGGAGGACGTGTCGAAGCCAGGGTTCTTGGCGGCTACGTGAAGCAGGGCTCGACCGTAGGCATCCTCCATGTTCTGGTGCATGTGCTGCGCGGCCTCCTCCTGCACGACCTTCCTCACCTTCTTCACCTTCTTCTGGTGCTTGGCCATGATCCTCTCGGCCCTCTTCCGGGCCTTCTCCGCTTCCGACCGGGCGTTGGCCAGCTCCTCCTTCAGCTCGGCTGCCTCCTTCTCCGACGCCTCAAGCTTGGCCGCCGTATCCTTCGACAGCTGGATGGCGTCGGCCAGCTGCTTCTCCAACCCCGCTACTTCGGCAGCCCTCTTCGTCGAGAGGAGCAGCTCGGCATCAAGCCGCTGCGTGGCCTTGACGCGCTCCGCCCTCTCCCGCTCCTTCTCCTGCTCCTTGTTCGCAAACTCCTCGAGCAGGAAATTGAAGTGGCAGAGGGTCTGAAAAAGAACAACACATTAAATTCCGAACCCAAGGACTTGGAAAAATTCTAAGGAAGAAATTTTGATGAGGGAGAGCTCGGCCTACTTACCGACATAGTATTCCGAGCAATCTGCATCACGGCATCCCCTGCTTGCCCGACCTTCAAGGTCGCTCGGTCCTTTGGGGTCGGCAGGTGCCTCACCGCCTCCATGCAGATGTTGCCGTCGCCCAAGAAACCGTCGACGTTCATCACCTGCCAGTCGGGGACGAAGATCTGCTTATGACGCTCGGTCAAGATCTTCTCCGCCTCGACAGTGAGGGACGGAACCTGGAGGGACAACACCTCCTTCACGCCGAACGCACCGCTCGACGAACCGGGGGCATCCCCCTTCGAAGGCGGTGTCGGCGCACCCGAGGCAGGAGAGTCGAGGACCCTGATCTCCCCCTGCTCGAGGACCGCGACCTTCGGTTGGTCGGCAGTCTTCTCGACCGAAGGCTTCTTCGAGGCTCAGCTGTCCTGAGGCCCTACCGAAGGCCTCTTCTTCTTCGCCTCCTGCTCCGACCGGCCCTTCGCCACCAGAGCTTTGTAATCCAGCTTCATCGTCTCTGCAAAAGCCGAATGAAAAAACTTAGAAAAATTTTCATGAACTCTAAACAAAGAGTATAAATACCAGAAGCATACTAGGGTCGATCGGACTGAGACCCCCACGGAACAGATCCTCCTCGGTAACTTCTTTCCAGCTTAGCGCTGGCAGGGCGAGGAGCTTCTTCTGAACCTCCGCCTCCTCATCACTCAGCGCCGCCTCCTTCTTGGTCCGCCTGGGCAGACCCTCCTTTGCCCAAACCGTCGGTATCACCCACGGCGCCGGAGCTCGGATAAGGAAGTACTTCTCCTTCCAATGTCTGATCGAGTCCGGATTCTCGATCAGCTTCACGCCCGTTCGGGGCGAAAGATAGAACCTCTGTTCGTCTCGCCTTGGCTGACAGGGTCGGTAGAGACTCCGAAAGAGGAACATACTCGGCTTACCGCCGACCTCTTGGCATCCGAAGACGAACGCCATGACGTGCCTCCATGTGTTCGGCATCAGCTGGGCGGGGCTCAGACCGTACCATGTCAGAACATCAACCACGAATGGGTGGAAGGGAAAGCGGAGTCCGGCAATAAGGGAGTCGACCGGAAAGACGCACACGTCCGACGAGGACTTTGTGTTGGCTCGGAAACCCGGCCCGGGGAGGAGCAGTCCATAGTCGGCAGGGATCCGGAAGCCCTCTCGGATCAGGTGAAGGTCACCCTCAGTGAGAGACGAGATGGTATGGTCCACCTCGGACAGCTCCCTCGGCTCGTTCTCTTCCACCAACTTAGCCGTGCCTTGGGTCACTCTCTCCAAAGTGTCCTCGACGTAGTCCCGTACGCCTCCCACGCTCGACAGAGAAATGGGCTGTCGACCGAACGCTCCCGCCGTCTTCGGCATTTCCACGATCGTGACCACGGCCTTGCCCTCCCAGGACACCGCCGCAACCTCCTTAGGCGGCTCGGCCACTTCGCCCTCTCTGTCCGGACGAACGACATTCTGATCGCTCGGCTCCACTACCTCCTTCCCTTTATCCCCTCGGCCAACGGCTTGCTCCGAGGCGGGGGTCTCATCCATGATCTTAACCATTTTTTCTAAAAGAGAAGGGAAAGAGACTGACCTTGAAGTGATGGGTACGGTCGGAAAGTTCACCGGAGACAAGGAGCGCTACCGCGACAGCTAGCAACGCCACCAGAGAGCTGAAAACTTCGAAGGCAAAGTAAAAACTGAAGAGAGAGAGTAAAAGCGAAAAATGAGACTTGGTCTAAGGGGGGGGTGAAGATTTATAGTAAAAATGGAACGTCCCTTGGACTTCCAAACGAATAAGTGCGACTTTTGGGCTGCTCTCGAAACGTCGCGAAGGCCCAACACAACTGCCTTCCTCACCAAGTCAACCAGCTCGTCGCAATGGGATCTGAATCCGAGCCACACGCAATCCGAGCCAGATTGCACAGACTCCGGTCGGTCTCCGAGCAAGTGCCTTTCCGAGCCTGCAAACGGAGAAAACGCACTTTCTCCTCAACCTTCGTGCATGATCTCGATCAGACGGCCCAGATCTCGCCGAGGACACTAAACGACAAGATAGTGTTTTCTTGAGAAATGTGCCCGTCTCGAGATGCGAGCCGCCATCCGACGGCTCAAATTGCGCCAACTCGCTCGGACCGCCTATACCTCCTCCATACCTCACCTCAGTCCGAAGAGGCCAGAAAAAGTTTTGATTCAAAGTTTTAAGGCGCCGCCCTCGGCGAGCACCCCCCGGGCCCCGTGTCTCGGTCGGTATTCCGCCGACCTACGGGTCCCGGTCGAAAGCAGATCAACACTCGGAGATCGGGAGGAGCGCACCATTCTGAGCTAGTTGATTGTAACTGTGAAGGTTCGGCCTGATAGAGGACTCTGGCAACAGAGCCTTCACAGTTGCAAACAAACAAGCTCGGAACACCGAAGATCATGGCGGAAGAACGACCGCTCGTCCTTCCGAAGCAACTTGGCCCCCGGTTCCAAATTTGGATCGTCACCTCTTCCACCATGATCTCCTCCGACCCCGCCACCCACCTCGGGACAGCCGGAGTCAGCAGAAGACCTTGGTGGAAGAACGACCACCCATCATCCCGGAGCGACTCTTACCTCGGGTTCGGATCACAGTCGTCACTACTCCTGCCTCGTTCTCCCCCGACCCTGACACCCACAATGAGGGCCGTCAGGAACGGGAGAAGAAGAAGACAGTAGAGTGACCACCCCTCCGAACCTATCAAGGTCAAGACCCCACAAGACTGGCGTCCGCCAGAGGCAGACACCACCGAGGTCTAAAACTCAACATTACTGCGACTGAAAATGACAAGGAGAATGGAGTACTTATAGCCTAACCTCCAAGAACCAGCCATTATGACCCTCGGAAGTTGAAACGCCACTAATTAATTGAAGGAGTTATCCTTAATGACCTGGAAAAGGTGGAACGCCGCACCAACCCCGGAGCACCATTAATGTCCTTGGGAACAGGATCGTCTCGAGACGGATTGCGCCACGTCGCTCGTCCTGCCGAAACCCCCTGTCTCCGGTCGGATTCCGAGCAAGTGCCTTTCCGAGCTCGCAAACGGAGAAAACACACTTTCTCCTCAACTTTCGCGCATGATCTCAATCAGACGGCCCAGATCTCGCCGAGAACACTAAACGACAAGATAGTGTTTTCTTGAGAAATGTGCCCATCTTGAGATGCGCGTCGTCATCCAATGGCTCAGACTGCGCCACGTCGCTCGTCTTGCCGAAACCCCCCTGTCTCCGGTCGGATTCCGAGCAAGTGCCTTTCCGAGCTCGCAAACGGAGAAAACACACTTTCTCCTCAACTTTCGCGCATGATCTCAATCAGACGGCCCAGATCTCGCCGAGAACACTAAACGACAAGATAGTGTTTTCTTGAGAAATGTGCCCGTCTCGAGATGCGCATCGTCATCCAACGGTTCAGATTGCGCCACGTCGTCCGGACAGCCGAAACCCCCTGCCTTCGGTCGGCTGCCGTACGAGCGCCTTTCCGAGCTTGAACTTGCCCCACGTCATCCGACCGAAGTTACGAGCACGTCGCTCGGACTGCCAAAACCCCATGCCTTCGGTCGGCTGCCGAGCAAGTGCCTTTCCGAGCTCGCAAACGGAGAAAAAAGACACCGAGCTACTACGACCGTTGGATCTCTCAGAAATTCGTGCTTCTAATGATGAACGGTCCAGATTGCGCCACGTGCGCTAAAAGACAAGATAGCGTTTTCTTGGGAAACGCGCCGCCATCCGATGGCTCGGATTGCGCCACGTCGCTCGGAACGCCGAACCCCCTAGTCTCCGGTCGGCAGCCGAGCAAGTGCCATTCCGAGCTCGTAAACAGAGAAAAAAGACGCCGAGCGATGGAGACCGTCAGATCTATCAGAAAATCACGCTCGACGATGATCAGAGGTCCAGATTGTGCCACGCCATAAATCAGTATTAAAAATCGTTTTTTATTTATTTAAATCACTTTATTTATTTAAAAATTGCGAAAAATTGCTAAAAATTCGGAAAATTTAACTAAAAATTCTAGAAAATAATTGAAAATTCGGGGGTATATTTTTGGGCCCCTGAACGAACAATTATTGCCCAGAATGCACTGTTAAGGCCCCCCGAACGATTAGTAAACACATCGCAAAATTAAATAAATAATCCGAAAAAATAGATGAAGGACGCCAAATACTCGTTATGGCTAGGAAACAGCACATGGCATCAAAAAGTTACCTCACTACCCCCTTCAAGATCCTAAGTCCTCCACATGGACTTCGATACAACTTCGCTAGCCACCAAAACAGTCAAACTACTCCTCAAAGGCTGATCACGCTTAGTCTTTAGGAGTGGGGGGCTCGTGATATGGCTAAAAATGGGGTTAAATCGGAACCGTCCAAATTGGGCACGAATCTCGAAGCTCGGGGGTAAAAAGGTAATTTCACATACAAGCGGGTCCAAAGCAGGTTCTGAATCTCCTTCTCACAGATCCAATAACCCACCAATGGGTCCGCTCCAATTGGGTACGGGTCCCGACCCGAAGCGAGCCCAGACTAGCAAGAGACAAATCAGGGCCACTGATTTGACCCAATCAACGGGCCTGATTTGCTCTCACCGGGAATCAAGGGGTCAGTTTCCTAAACAGACTGAGGATTTTACTCCCGGCTGTTACACAGGAAATCAGGCCCTTAAACAACTCCCCTGGCGACTATAAATACGACCCCTCCTACCTCTTTTAGAGGTTAATCACTTTTTCACCACTTTAAGCTCTTTCTTAATCTCTTCTGATTACTGACAAGAGCGTCGGAGGGTGCGTCGCCGGAATCAATCCCGGTGTTTCGCACTTCCTTGCAGGTTGCGCCAGGAGCAAGAAGTCTTGAGTCAACTGTTCAGGTTTTTTTCGGACTCACAAATTCTATCTGTTTACCCCCACACCGAAATCAGCGGTAACAAGCACATATTAATAAATAGATATTTTTTAAAGTAATATAAAGAGTATAATGAGAGAGTTTGAGTTATACGTGTAATGCATGTAAAGTAGTATATTTAAATATCTCTATCTAATCTAATATTATAATGGGAGAGTTGATGTTGTCATTTGTAGACATTCATTAAACCATCTAATCTCAACCATTCATTTTTAAGTGGAAGTTATATTAACCATTCATTTGCTCAACTGTTGTTAATTACCATAATATCCTAAAAGTTCAAATTTATTTACGAAATAATTATTTTCAAAAATGACACTCATATAAAATAAAAGTTTGTAACACTAGGAGTAATTTGTAAAAAGTATCTAATGAGTAAAGAAATATCTTATTATTTACTATATAAAAAAATTTTAATTAAAGCGTGCATCGCATGTGTAGTTACTAGTAGTGTATAATGGAAGAGTTGGAGTTGCACTGCAATGCACGTAAAGTGGTAGATTTACAAATTTAGAGCATCCACGATGGTGTTTCTCGTACCTGAGAATATGGCAAAGCAGCATATAGCAAAAATTGTAATTTGCTGCAGTCGCGATTTGCTGTAATATGAAGAAAAGAAAAAAAAATTACAGATCGGCCAGAACATCTTGTTCCGTCTGTTTTTTTAAATATTTAGAGTTAATTAACCAATGATTAGGTATTAAAATATATAAATTAAATATTAAAAAATATAATAACCTGAGATTAACCTAAGCCTAATTACACCAATATGCCTGGACGAGACATGTCCCATCCAGGCCATTTTGGCTTCAAGCGGGACATGTCCCGTTTGTTGATTTTTTATTTTTTAATTTTTTTTTTTGTTCAGACTGTGCGACATGTACCTTGTACCGTCTGATCATTTAAATAAAATAAAAAAAGTCAGACAAAACAACATGTGTCGTCTGATACGATTAGAAAAAAAAAAGTCGGGAGTAATGAGAATCGTCATTTCGTTTCTCAAATATGAGAACGTATTGTAGCTCATTTACCATAAAATGGCAAAATAGAAAACGACTGTAGAGCCCACTTTCCCAAATTATGAGAAATTGCTAAATATAGCAAACGACTGTGGATGCTCTTACAAATGACACTAAGGCCTTCTCCCATTACAATATTATTAGAGATTAGAGATTAGAGATTAGAGAGTAGAGATATTTATAGTTATAAATATATTGGGAATATATGTCTTTAAGACAAATAATTACATAGCAGTAAGCTTATATTTAAGTTATGATAACTACAGTTTTGCACACATTATATAAACCGACTCTTGTTCAGCTATCACAAGTGATGCTGTTTGTTCTTTGTCACTGCCGAGTGTCGAGCCCCAAGCTTGTTGCATAAGCTAGGGGATGGCTCGAGGTCACTGCCGAGCGTCGAGCCCCCAAGCTTGTTGTGTAAGCTAGGGGATGACTCGAGGTCACTACCGAGCGTCGATCCCCTAGCTCGTTGTAAAAGCTAGGGGATGGCTCGAGGTCACTGCCGAGCGTCGAGCCCCCCTGCTTGCTGAGAAAGATAGGGGTGGCTCGATATCATTGCCGAGCGTCGAGCCCCTTAGCCTACTGTGAAAGCTAGGGGATGGCTCAAGGTTACTGTCTAGCGTCGAGCTCCCCGGCTTGCTGTGAACGCTAGGGGATGTCTCAATGTCACTGCCGAGCGTCGAGCCCCCCGGCTTGCTGAGAAAGCTAGGGGGTGGCTTGAGGTCACTGCCGAGCGTCAAACCCCCAAGCTTGCTGCATAAACTAGGGGATGGCTTGAGGACACTGTCAAGCATCGAGTCCCCAAGCTTGCTGCATAAGTTAGGGGATGGCTCGAGGTCACTGTCAAGCGTCGAGTCCCCAAGCTTGCTGCATAAGCTAGGGGATGGCTCGAAGTCACTGTCGAGCGTCGAGCCCCCCAACTTGTTGTGAAAGCTAGGAGATGGCTCGAGGTCACTGCCGAGCGTCGAGCCCCCCCGGCTTCCTGAGAAAGCTAGGGGTAGCTCGTGGTCACTACCGAGCGTCGAGCCCCCAAGCTTGCTGCATAAGCTAGGGGATGGCTCGAGGTCACTGCCGAGCGTCGAGCCTCAATCTTGCTGCATAAGCTAGGTGATGGCTCGAGGTCATTGCCGAATGTCGAGCCCCCAAGATTGCTGCATAAGCTAGGGGATGGCTCGAGGTAACTACCGAGCATCGAGCTCCTAAGCTTGTTGCAAAAGCTAGGGGATATCTCGAGGTCAGTGTCGAGCATCGAGCCCCCCGGCTTGCTGAGAAAGATAGGGGTGGCTCGAGGTCACTGCCGAGCGTCAAACCCCCATGCTTGTTGCATAAGTTAGGGGATGGCTCGATATCACTGCCGAGCATCGAGCCCCCTACCTTGCTGTGAAAGGTAGGGGATGGCTAGAGGTCACTGCCGAGCGTCAATCCCCCAAGCTTGCTGCAAAAGTTAGGGGATGGCTCTACCGAACGTCGAGCCCCCCCGACTTGTTGCGAAAGCTAAGGGATGGCTTGAGGTCACTGCCGAGCGTCAAGCCCCCTGGTTTGCTGCGAAAGCTAAGAGATGGCTCGAGGTCACTGTCAAGCATCGAACCCCCAAGCTTGCTGCGAAAGCTAAAGGATGGCTCGAGGTCACTACCGAATGTCAAGCCCCCGACTTGCTGTGAAAGCTAGGGAATGGCTCGAAGTCACTGTCGAACGTCGAGGCCCCTGGCTTACTGCGAAAGCTAGGGGGTGGCTCGAGGTCACTGCTGAGCATCGAGCCCCCAAGCTTGTTGTGTAAGCTAAGGGGTGGCTCGAGGTCAATGCCGAGCGTCGAGCCCCAAGCTTGCCGTGTAAGCTAGTGGATGGCTCGAAGTCATTGTCAAGCATCGAGCCCCCTAGCTTGCTGTGAAAGCTAGGGGATGGCTCGAGGTCACTGCCGAGCATCGAGCCTCCAAGCTTGCTGGATAAGTTAGGGGATGGCTCAAGCCCCCCTAACTTTGTTGTATAAGCTAGGGGGTGGCTCAAGGTCACTACCGAGCGTCGAGCCCTCAAGCTTGCTGCGAAAGTCAAGGCGTTGTACGTGATGCTGATGTCATGGGGGTGGAATTCGAGGCGTTGAAATCCTATCAGCCGTTAGATCTTAATGATCAAGATTGAATCGGTCATGATTTTAACGCATAATTCGAGGCGTTGAAATCTCACCAACTATTAGATCTTGATGATCAAGATTGAATGGCGAGGATTTCGACGCGGAATTCGAGGTGTTGTTTTCACTCTATAAATCCTCCACTCCCCTCTCCATTTCTACACCTTGCCTTCTCTCTATAAAAATAGGAGCTTCTCTCTCTAACCCGCCGGCGACGACTTCTTCATTGATCTCTCCGTTGATGGTACTCAGTTTAGTATTTTCTTTTGTAATGTTGCGCTTTCAGTCCGGCTCCGAAGCCAGCTCTTCTGGTCGGGACGATGGGGATCGTGGATCAGACTCCATGTCCTGGGACCTGGACGGCTGGGTTTTAGAAGTGGACCGTAAGTCAGATTCCACGTCCTGGGATATGGACGATCAAGTTTTAGATGTGGCCCCCCTCCAAAGTCGTAAGTCGAAGGTGGTACAGGAGGTTGAGGAAGGGGAGGTGGAGCAGGGAGGTCGTGAGGGAGGAGCCGAGGGAGAGGATGATAAGGAAGGTAGTGAGGAAGAGGTTCTCCACCCTCTCCCGCCTTTGGCGACACCGTATCTGCCGAAGGCTCCGCGCATCTGGAAGAAGAAGAGGAAGTGGCGCATGTCGGATGGTCCGAGGACACCAGCTGAGTTCGAGCCAGCGCATGGGCTCGGCGTCCCTTATTACAAGAACCCACGGTCGATCATGATGTATCCTGACGATGTCGAAAACTTGGTCCAATTTGGCGTGAAGGTGTTTTCGCCGGGCCGGACCTACATACAGATAAATAACGTCCAGTGTGTGCTGAAGGTCAACTATCTACCCGTAATTAATAAGGTTCAGCCACTTTAATCATCGGGAGTATGAGCTAATGATTCCGAGCTCTGGTCTCCGTCCCACCACCGAGTTTGGCCCTTGGCTTCTGTATGTTTCCTGTGGATGCCTTCGTCTCGGGACTAAGGTTGCCACTGCACCCGTTCATCAAGTGGGTGCTGAAGAGGGGGGAGCTATGCCCAATGCAGTACGACCCCAAGTTGTGGAAGCAAATGGTCTGCTTCATTCTGAAGTGCGAGGAGAAGAAGGTGCCACTAAAGTTGAAATATTTTCTGTCCGGCTTAGGTGTGAGCTTGCTCGGAGATATGAAGGGCATATTCTACATATCGCCTTGCCCCTACAAGAAAGTGGTGCACGGCCATCTGCATTCCATCAAGGGGTAGAAGGAAAAGTATTTCGTAGTCGGGAGCGAGGTGCCTAGGGAAATTCTTGCGGCCTGGAATTTCTACAAGTCGAACCACAAACTCCCAAGGCGGAGGGACTTGACTGAGGCGGAGTGGGCTGACGTAGACAGAATTGTCGAGGGGCACAACATCAGTTGGCCGCATGTGACAGAGTTACACTTAGCCCGAGTCGGACTGAGCCCAACCGACCCTTGTATGTTATAGTTTCATTCTTATTTAATTTTATGTTTTCGTGTTAACATTTTCCTTTTTTTTCTAAAGCGATGGACCCATCAAAGCTCGAAGCGAGGAAAATCCTGCTGGCACTGGCCCAGAAGAAGAGGGCAGCGACAGAGGCGGGGTCCGCCCAGGGGGGCTCCGAGGCTCCTTCGGAGCTGCCCTCGAAGAAGTCGAAGAAAACCCACTTGTTAAGGGAGGCGAAAAAGTCGGGGCCGAGCTCCGGTAGCCGCAATGTTACTGACGTCCTGAAGGCGGGGACCCCCGCCATCCGGCCTGATGCCCAACAGATGGTGGGTGTCACGCCCCGCTTTCCAAAATACGGGAATACGAGTCCATGACTGACGCCCAGCGAATGATGCGAATACACCATTCATAAACTGCACAGTTAACTCAACAACAAGATAACAACAAAACCACGCACGCATGTAAAATTACAATAGGATAACAAAAGTACATGACATAGTCCATAACATAACCAACCGCTGGAAAATACAAAGTAGTTACGGGTCAAACACATCCGGAATACAATAAATAGTAGCATGAATAAAAGTATGAAACATGAATTAAAGATAACATGATAATTAACAAGACTAAAACACTTGATCAACAACACCTTCGGGTAACTCTCCATCCGGGCCTGCAAGTATATTATTACCAAAAGAATAAACAAGAAGATATCCGTTAATGCAAGTCACGGACCGCAAGTGGTACAAGCTAAGGAGACAAGTACGAAACAAGAAGCAGGAAAAATATAAAGGAATCGAGAATCATGTAATAGGATAAATACAACATGTAAACAAAATCACGAACAAGACATCAGGAAACAAGTAGCATGCATGTAAACAAGTAAGCAAGGAAACAAGTCAACATGAACATGTAACATGTAATTGGATCATGCAAGTGCACGTATTAATCTTATGTCTTTTATTAACATAACTAGTGCAACAATCATGTGTCCCATACCACATGTTTGATATGCGCAATCAAGTGAACGTTTATACTAGTGGTGGATTCTATAGGTCACGTACTCGGTAAAACATGTCAATTGTATCTTGTATCGAAATACGTGCAATGTGGAACATGTAGAGTGTGAACTTGTAACGTGAACATGTAAACTTGTAATTCACAAACTTGCAACTTGCAACTTGCAACTTGCATCAGGAAATCACGAGCTCCCGTCCGAGTACGCTCTTCTATATTGCCCACTACTAAATCTTTCCCTTTATACCTTGGCTTGTTAATCTTTTTAACTTTAATCAAATATGAACATGATGCAATGAGAACGATGTCAAGATATGATCAGGGAATATCAAGGAATTATGCATGGAACATGTTCTAACTCGTGAGATACAAAAACATGCAATTTTAATGTCATTTACTGGGTCAAGAGCATTTCAGGGTTTATAAAACAATGTTGTAATTACGATGTGATCCTATATAAACTTAACCAAGAATATCAAGAAATCATAACTGCATTCTAACTACTACAACGGGTAAAACAATTATGCACATAATCATGTATAATCCTAAGAGCACATATGTGTGTATCAATCTTGTTCATGTAATGCATACGACAACAAAGTATTTGCAATCATTGTACGAATACGGGATCAACGGATTATGTATAGCAACAATTTTCAACTTGATCGATGAATATGAATTAGTGTCAAAGAATATACTTGCGGTAATTTTCAAATGAAGCTTGTACGAAAACAAACGAGTTGTACAAGAGGATACTTGCCTGATTAGATGACGACGGTGATACCAAATACAAGAATAACGGAATCAGAATCCAAGGCAGCGAAGCACGTGCAAGATACATGCGTGGAGACTAATGCACAAAGAAACAGCAACACAACAAAAACCAACAACAAAACAACAAACTCCACCTCTCCACAACAGCAAACACACCAAACTCCTTTCACGGTCGGATCTCCCATACAAACACCAAACACAAACAACACCTAAACAGCAACCCAATAATCTAATCTCTATTATTCACCTCCACTTCGACAAAGAGAGAGAGAGAGAGAGGGCACGGGAGAAAGAGTTGTGACTGCGGAACGATGGCGGGAGGTATGGAATAGCGGCGGGGTGAAGCGACAGCCGGAGCGTCGGGAGTTGTGGGTTGACGGAGGAAGGCGAGGTGCTCAGGTAGACGAAGTCGAGGACGAGGAGGAGTAGCGGAGGGGTTCTCGGGGGAGAGCGGCACTTCGGTGATGGGTTGAGTTTGGCAATGGCAGAAGGTGATGACGAGGGGGTGCTGCAGGGGTGGTTGATCGTTGGCAGCGAGGCGAACGATGTGCGATGTGGTCAGGAAGCGACGGTGACGGAGGACTTGCGGTGCTCGAGCGGTAGGGCGGATGCGGAGCAGGGGCGAAGTCGCGCGAGGAGAGGCGGTGAGCGGAGGGGTTGGGTTGCAGGCGGAGATGAGCAGTGACGAGGTGCTCGAGCGAAGGCGGAGCTTCGATGGGTTCTCGGGGTTGATGAGGAGCAGTCGAAGGGTCGTGGAGGAGTGGCGAGGACTTTGGGGTCGCGGCAACGGCGTGGGCGGTGCGACGATGACTGAACGAGGTGATGTTGATGGTGCTCGTCGAGGTCGCGGTGGAGTGGTGAGGGGGAGACGGTACTGCGAGGCGTGGTGGCAGAGTCGAAGGGGGATGCGAAGAGGTTAGGGATGGCAATGGCGGGGTGAGCGGAGACGAAGGGGGAAAGGTGTTTTGTTGGGTTTGGGAAGGAGAGAAAGAGAGAGAGAGGGAAAAAGAAGGAGACGGGGGGAGAGAGGGCGGAATGGGGTAATCTGTTTTAAACTGAAGGGTGAGAGAGAGGGGGAACGGGGTGAGAGAGTGGGGGGAGTTACGTGGTGGTGGGGAACGTGTATCTGCAAAGTGGGGGCAACGTGAAGATATTGTATACAAGTAGGTGTGTATGATTAATCTGTACAAGTATATGGGTACTGGGTTAGTGGATTTGGGCTAAACTTTGGGCTTCAAAACATTTAAATAAATCAATTAGGGTATTGGGCTTATAATAACAAGTGAGCTCATATTAGATATATAAATAAATAATGCAGAATGAATAAAATTTGGGATTTAAGAATAAATAGTTAAACAACTGGGCTTACAATAAATAGTTAAACAATTGAATAATTGTATATTGAGCTTCATAAAATAGTTTGAATAATATAATCAATTAAGAAATAATAGTTACAAGATACTAAGAATTAAAATACGGAAAAATACTTAAAAAATACGTATTAATGGAAACAGGGGTTACAGTGGGCAAGAGGAGCCTAAGGTCGTTCGCCCCGGACTGGGCGGTCAAGGAGGGAGACTCGCTGGACGATGGCTTGATTTCGATCGAGGTGGCAGACAAACTCGCCACGGCCCGTGACCGGACCATCCTAACGACCAAGATGCTGGAGACGACCTACATGAAGTGGGCTCAAGCCCAAGTGGTGGTAAGTGTTGGTTTGTTGTTTGCTCATCTTTTTGTACTCGGCATTCTTTTTTGATTTATGTTTTACTTCAACCATACGCTAATGACCGGGGCGCAGCTGAAGAGGTGTTTTGAGAAGGAGGTCCATGCCGAGAAACGGAATGCCGATCGGTACCTTCGAGAAGCGAAGGACTTGAAGGTCGAGTTGACGGTAGCTCAGGGGGTGGCGCAGGCCTTCCAAGCCGACCTCGCCTCTCAACATGACCAGCATCTCTGTGAACTGGCGAATGTTCCGGGGAAGGCGATTGCGGATTACGATGAGCTGGCGATAGCGGCTTTGGAGGAGTTGATCACCGCCCAAGACGAGGCGTACGATCGGGCGAAGGAGCACTTTCTACTCCTTTACCCCGAGGCAAAAATCGACCACCTCCACTACGGATGGGAGCCCCCCGCGCATCCGCTGACCCCTGGTGGTGAAGGAGACATGGTGCCGAGGGACCCACACTTGGAGAAAGAGGCAGGGGGAGCGATGACCGGCGAAGAGGTGCAGATCTCCCCTTAGAAGTAGTTTAAATTATTTGTTCTTCTTGTATTTGCCGAACGCGGACTGGACACAGCCTTTTGTAACTAATTTTTGGAATCAATTAATTGCGTTTTTGACCGATGCTCCGTGACCTGCTTATTTTTGGGAAGTTTGAAGTGAATTATTGTTTCCCCACTTTTTGTCAAATGAACGAGATCCTATGCGCCGACCTCAGTTCTGCCGAGGTCCGGCGACTTCGGAATATGCCAGAGTCCAAGGAGAGTGTCTTGATCCGCTATCGCAAGTAGGCCCGCGATCAAGAAGCTGCGGTAAGCTATTTCATGAATAAGTTCGAAGAGCTCAGTTTAGAGGCGGCGCGCCTGAAGAAGGTTATAGCCGACCGAGACTGGGGGAGTGCCGAGATGAACTGGTTAATGTTTGACGCCTCCACTAGGCGACCGACCTCTGAGTCAGTTCTTCGCGAGGTTGTGGTAGAGAAGGAGTTGAAGATTTAGAGGTTGAAAGTCATGCTAGGCATAGGCCGGTCTTGGTTCGGCCCTCTTGGGGGAGGAGGCCCCTCTATCTTGGGTTCCTCGCCGACCCTTTATATGGAGATGGCGAGACCCGCTGAAGCACAGAGCTCTGCTACCGGGACGTCAACACTAGTGGTGCCGGTGGTACCGGACGAGCACACTGGAGGACATACCCGCTTGGTTTAATGTTAAGAATGAAGTAAATTGAAGATGAAAAGTCGCATGTCTGTATTATCATCACAATCAACCATGTATCATTTCATTCTCCAAAACTATAATATGTTTTATATAATGTTCTTAAGCGGAGTTTAGCATTTGATATTGACCAGGATCTCCCTTCACCTGTCCATGCAAATGGAGGTCGCGGGTAGTTCAAGAGTTTATCACCATTAAAATTATAGATTGTCACTGGTTGTTTGCATGTGGAATGACAGTCTACCTCTTATAGCAGAGAGTGCCTCATTATTCTTCTAAAGCCGGCAAGCCCATTCCAAACTTTTTAATAATATATTACAATTTCATATTTATTTATTGGCAATTATGCAATAGTTGCTCTGTTTCTTCCAACAATTCTTGCAAGATAAAGCCAAAATGATTCACGTGATTACCTTTTGATTAATTAAAGTATGGGCCATGCTCAATTTTTCTTATAGCAGTAGCAGGAATATTGTCAGAAATATGAATTGAAAAAAATTAAATTAAAGACATACATATAAACATGGATAGTACGTAATGAGTGAATGATTAGGCTTTAATTCTCAACATGCCGATATTAACAGCAACTGAGAATGAATGATTACGCTTCAAATTCTTATTACTAGTGATATATATGTGTGATGCACGATATAATTAACTTTTTTAATATACTAAATAATAAGACGAAATATGGTCTCGAATCTGAGACATATTTTTACTCGTAACATATACACATACTTTTTATAAATTATTCGTAGTCGCACAAACTTTTATTTTATATGAGTAACACCGTTATAATTAATTATGTCGTAAATAAATGTGAACTTCGAGGGTCTTATGGTAACTGACGATAATTGAGTAAATGAATGATTAATATAACTATTACTTAAAAATGGAAGATTGGTATTAGATAGTTGAGTGAATATCTACGCAGGTTGTCTATAAATGACAACCCAACCCTCTCATCTCTACTATTTTAATAGGAGAGTTGAGGTTTGTAACAAACAAACCTTAACTTTGTAATTATATGAACACGTATAATACACGTTTAAACTATATCCAACAAATATAAATGTACACCGCACGTGTAGCCCAAATCAAAACTTTCAAATGCAAATTTTTTTTCTTATTCGATATATATTCATTTAATCTCTACTATTTTAATGAGAGTTGGGGTTTGTAACAAACAAACTCTAACTTTGTAACTATATAAACCCGTATAAGACACGTTCAATCTACATCCAACAAATATAAATGTGCACCGCACGTGTAGCCCAAATCAAAACATTCAAATGAAAACTAATTTTTTTCTTATTCGATATATATTTATTTAATTTGATGACTTTACTTTTTATAGACGTGCATTGCACGTACATTATACTAGTTATAATATTATAGAGTAGTAGTGGTAGATAGAATATTAATCTTCAATTTATTAAGTAAATAAACAACATTCCATTTCCCAAAACCCCAAAACCCCTAAAATCCCCCAATTCCCCGCCGTCTAAAACCCTAACCCAAACCCTAAAAATCCAATCTTGATGTAGAAGAAAACCATGCAAAAGCTCTTTCGTCCTAACAATCTATCCTCCTTCTTCATGCCCCTCGCTTCCCCCTCCCTCCACTTCATCCCCTCTGCCCCCTCCATCCGCTACTCACCCCGCCGCCGCCACGGCACCCACTGCCGCGCATGGGCCCCGCCCCTCCGCATCCCCGCCACGTGGCGCGGTTTCACAGCCGCCGCCGACCAGAAAGGCGGAGTTTTGGAGGGTTTAAGCGCTGACAAGGAAATTAGCTGCGAAAACGAGGAGTTGGGTAATGGTGGTACTAATGGTAGGGTAGTGTATAGGCGGCAGAAGGGGACGGCGGGGGTGAATGCGAACGCGGACTTGTTGGCGATTCCGGGAGTGGGGCCGAGGAATCTGAGGAAGTTGGTGGATAAGGGGTTCGAGGAGGTTGCGCAGCTCAAAAAGCTTTATAAAGATAAGGTGTAAATTTTTTATGCATACTATGTATTTTAAGATTTTTGTGATTTTGTAAGTGTTTGGAGAAGTGGAGTAGAGATAAATTAGATTGGACTCGAGTTTAGATAACCATGGTTGGAAAAAATTAGATAAGTGACTACACTCTAGAAGGAGTCCCAAACGGGTCAAAGCTAGGATAAGTGGAGTTTTGTGAAGTTTATGAGTTACTCTTGTTGTCCTAACTAAGTTTCCAAACATGGCGTAAACTTTGCTTGCACGTTGGTGTTGAATGAGATGAAAGGTAGTAAGAGTTTTTAGGGGTGTTTGGCATGCAGAACGGAGGATTCATAGGAGTGAATGTATTTATTGGGTGTGATAGTGGGAATGGGGATTATTGGGAGAGCTGAACAAGGCAATCTACAAGGAAATGCAAATTTTTTGTTTTTAGCATTTTTTTAAAGTGTGGGGAATCCAATATGCCTACTGCTTTTTGGTGCGGAAATGTTATTCCTCTCTGTTATGGGAATTTTGGTTCCCATGTATGTACATCTTTTGTTCCAATATGCCTATGTTTAGCCAAATAAAGGAGTGCACAAGGGGTGCCCAAGTATTCTCCCCCTCCAAACTGCGTACCAAACACCCTCTTAGAGAGTGATGTTTATTTGACTTTTGAGTAATTGAATCATGTTCTCTATGGGGTTTACAAATCAAGGACAAGAGTACAGACTTTTTGTCCAAGATCTTAGGAGTTGTTTTCTATGTTAATTTAACGACAAACACATATTTCTTAACTGTGAGGCAATTATATTGGAAAGGTAGTTGTTTATCTGAATTTAATGCAAGTTTGAGGTGAGGAAAAACTCCAATGTAATGCATTGTGTTCCTTTGTTGGTTTGGTGAACTGGCACTTATGCAGCGTGACTTATCTTATTCTTAGACATTTGGTAATTACATGTGAATTACTCTGTGGTTCTTGTTAATGTGAAGGAGTTATGCGTGATTTATGTTATATGGGTGGATTAACATAGTTAACTGTAAATACCAATTATTATAATATGTTCATTATTGCAATAGTTTTGAAGTACCTGTTGTGTGGTGTAGATGAACTCTTAAATATGTGAACATATCTTTTAGTTAAATATGTGTATGCATAAGACATGTATATGTATATATGGTTGGCTGTATCCAATGTTTCTGTGCTCAGTTCTAGTATATGCTATTCCTGTGAGTTCATTTGTTGGTTCATACATGCAGTTGAATTAAGTATGTGGACGATTACTATGTAATGTTAAAAGTATTTTTTCTCCATTTTCAGTTCTATGGAAAAGCAAGCCAGAATATGGTTGAGTTCTTAAGGAGCTCAATAGGAATTATACACAGAAACCATGCCGAGAGTATAACCTCATTCATTAAAGAGAGTGTGGATGATGAGTTGAAGGAAGAAGACAGCTCCGAGCCTAAGCCTACTCAGAAGAAAAGGCTAACATTTTGTGTTGAGGGGAATATTAGTGTTGGGAAGACCACTTTCTTGCAACGAATTGCTAACGAAACACTTGAGTTGCGTGACCTTGTAGAGATAGTGCCTGAGCCTATCAACAAATGGCAAGATGTTGGTCCCGACCATTTCAACATATTAGATGCTTTCTATGCTGAACCACAGAGGTATGCATACACCTTCCAGAATTATGTGTTTGTAACCAGAGTCATGCAGGAAAGAGAATCGGCAGGTGGTATCAAACCCTTAAGGTTGATGGAAAGAAGTGTCTTCAGTGATAGAATGGTACGTTGTCGAATTTTCAGCTACAGTTTTTTAGCCTCTGCATGGTACTTGTGAGTCACAAAAAAAGTATTGTAAAGAAATAAATCTGTCTATTTTAACACTTCTTTGAGAGTGTGAAGCACTTTTTTTGAAACTTAAAAGCACCTTTTTAGGTCTGGTCCGGTGGAAGAGGGCAGAAAAACTCCATTTTTGGGCAAGGCCTTCTGCAAGACACACCATTTTTAAAAAACCAAAACGTGATTTAATTCGAAAATTGAGTCAACCTCAGTGAAGATATCTTTTCAGTTTACCACTGATTGTTATTTTAGCCTGGTTTATAGAATTTGAATTTTTACATGGCAGGTCTTTGTGCGTGCTGTTCATGAAGCTAATTGGATGAACGAGATGGAAATTAGTATTTATGACTCATGGTTTGACCCGGTTGTATCGAGCTTGCCGGGGCTTATCCCCGATGGGTTCATTTACCTTAGAGCTAGCCCAGACACATGCCATAAGAGAATGATGATGCGTAAGAGAACTGAGGAAGGAGGTGTATCTATTGATTATTTGAGAGGTTTGCATGAAAAACATGAGAGCTGGCTATTCCCTTCTCAAAGTGGAAACCATGGTGTGCTATCATTTAGCCAGCTGCCCATGCATATGGACAAATCCCTACATCCTGATATAAGAGACCGTGTATTTTACTTAGAGGGAAATCATATGCATTCAAGTATCCAGAAGGTGTTCTTCTTCACAGACCCTTTTTGTACAATATTTAGTCTACTTAATGAGTTCGTGCTCAAGTTTATTTTTTGTCTCCAGGTTCCTGCTTTGGTGTTGGACTGCGAGCCTAATATTGATTTTAGCAAGGATAATGAAGCTAAGAGACAGTAAGCTCAAGTTTCCCTGCAATTTTTTTTCTGAATATAAGTTTCCAATTGGTATTTAGTTTGATTGCCTTCTGTTCTAATATCAAGCTTGTTTGCACATTTTATAGTTATCTGTTGATTTCGTTTCTTAATAATCTATTCAATTTATTATTGGTTCTTTAAAGGGCACATGCAGATTTCTGTTTATTCCATTGTTATTCATAAACTCATATTACCATCGGACAAGCTGCTCCTGTTTTATGCTCATGCTACTGTTTTGAAATAATGTTGTTTTTGCTCCACTTTGCCTTTAGCTTAAAGTGGCACAATTGGGCTGCCTCTTCCAACCATGATCATTAATCTGCTGTGTACCTGTAGTCAGGCTTAGAATGATGTAGGTGATACTAATAGAGGTTAGGTGGGATTTAAATGCTTGCTACAAATGGATTTTTTTTTTCTTATAAATTTCTTCTGCAACTGGAAAGACTTCAAATGTCAGCCAATTGATGAGGATGCCTATGCCTATGTTGGATCTGATTGGAGGCTTAAAGGGATTTTGTTGGTTCTTCATAAAAATTGATATATCGAAGTAGTGAACTATGTATAGGTACCTCACCTTAATGAGCAACGAACCTGGGTATTTGTCATCTAATTTATCACATGTCATGTTTCCCATTTTGCCTTTGTACTTATAGTTGACAATCCAATCCAGTTAGCGGTAGTCGTAGTTCATTATGAAGGAGAGGGTTGAACGATCGTAATAGGTTGGTTGATTATGTCCAATATCCGACAGTTACCATAAAAGTTGTGTTTCTTGCACGCTATTCCGATGCATCAGAAACCAAATTGGCTCAAACTTATAATTAAGATTTTGTCCTTTGATAATATGATGTCCTACGATACTTTTCTTTTCAAAATTTTGAGTTCTTACCATGCCATACTAGGTACTTTTGATGGTGAATGGTTTTAAGTAAATATTCGAAAGTTTAAGATACTCGTGGATATATTAATGCACTTGTTAACAAAAGCCTTGTGTTTTTCTTTTCTAAATGTGGACAAACTTACAGGCTGGTACGCGTGACATGGTTTGTGTCAATTTCTTGTTCTTATAATCATCTTTTGATTATGCATCTTTTTTAATAAAAACACACTGATTGTTCGGTATTGTAATCTGTGAAGGTATGCTAAGCAAGTGGCAGAATTCTTCGAGTTTGTTAAACGAAAGAATGAAGATATGCCTCCACCAACGGGTTCTATTGGGAAGATTGTAAATCAACCACTAGCGCTCCCGCATCAAAGTGGTTTGTGGGTCCCAAATGGCGCTCAGTTCCCCCATTCAGCACTGGAATCAATGGACTTCAGGCGGGCCATGTCATTCCCTTCTGCGTAGATGACCTTCATCAGAGTTCGTGCTCAGGTATTTTCTTGTGATGCACTTCAGGCGGACCGCAAACGATTGACTGATTGGTAACTATCTGCGATGCGCTTCTGCTGTCTGTCATCAAGCATACATTCAGCCATATGGAAGCAAGTTTTAGCTGTAGACATGCTACTCATCATTATGTACAGTAAAACAGTATGTTTGGAAGTTAACTGTTGGTTCGACCTCTTCCTGGGCCTGGATGCCTGTTTTTGTTAGCTCAGTGACACGGTTTGAAACCTTAAGTATCTCTGCTTAGCTTGTATAAATCTACCCCATGTATCCGTATTTCCGTAGTTGCAGATTTTATATTTGAAATTTCCATTTTAGTTTGCTGGAAGTTTTTGAATCTTTGTTGCGGTACTCAGTCTACTGCAGAAACATATCGAAGCGAAGTGGATGAAAAGGAGGGTAAATGAACCAAAGAGGGAGTGGGAGCAAGAGCAAAGTGATAAGCGCCCTAATATACATATTTTTATGTTTTTATTCATCCTCTATATGATATCATCTGGTATTGATTTTCAAAGAAAATCACAAATGAGAAAATTTCAGATTTTTAAAGAAAATAAAACACCAAATCAAATTTCAGCATTTTCTGAAATATTTTAGAAGTTCCTATCCTCTTTTTTTTATTATTTGTTTTTTCACGTGTAATATCTAACCCGGCCCAAGTCATTATTTCTATAAAATGGATCAATCTCAGCCCAATCAAACTAAGCCCAGTAGAGTGCTATTCCCAATTCGAGTCTGGTTACCGACCGGTTAATGTACGTGAACGTCACCGCATCATTCATTGCTTCAAAAAAATTCTGAAAGTCATTTTCAGCCTCTTTAATGCGGAAAACTGTTACCTTGTTCTCACCGCGAGTGACCACAACCACTTTTAGTACTATTCTCAGAATTAATTTCGGCCCAGGACAAATCGCAGCCCAATAATGAATTTCGGCCCAAAGGAGGGATATTATGAGCTCGAGTGAGAACACCGCCCAATGAGTTTTCATAAACGTCACCGCATCAATCGGGTGCTCAAAAAATTCGGAAACCCCATTTTTGAGCCTCTCGAAAGCGGAAAATTGTCACCTTGTTCTCACTGCGAGTGACCACAACTCATCGGCTTAATCTCATATATATACAAGTCTCGGCGCCTCATTCACAATACAAATTCGCGCACTAAACAGATAAAAGTAAAAAAATCAAATCAAATCAAATAGGATAAACTAGAAAACACAATTCAAATAGCTTGGAATTCACTTCTTGACATTTTTTGGCTGACCTTTTGGGTTGTTTATATCGAAGAGGAAGGGGGTTGCAGCAGTGATATAGGCTGAATGCCATCAACATCGACGGAGATCATGGTTTAGATTTATTGTCATAGTTGTTGTCTACTTGTAGTATCGAATAGGAGGTGTATTCTCTTTCACTATTACAAAGTGTGTGAAGAACAGATCTTTTAGACAAAATGAAGGGGTATCTGATTGCGGTTTGTTCGTAGCAGATTCAAATCCAGATCGTCACCAGCAAGTTTTCACTCATTTCGTTCATCATCAAAGTATTACAAGACTGAGGCAAAAAGAACTTCCAACAGATCACAAAACTATCCACTTTGAGAAACAAGCATGCATTTCCAAAACTAGAACCTGCAGGGTTTAAAATCTACACAATGGTTGGGGAATATAATATCTGTGAATATTATGCGACTCCAAAAGCTGTTTAATTGGGTTTTAAATTACTCACAGTTTCTTTATATAAATATAGTTAGATACAAAATTTCACGTACAAATTATAATACAATTATCTTATGCACCTCTCCATCGAAATATGTCCACCTCGAGCTGAGTAAAAGCACCGGGATCAACCATTCACGTTCACTTCTCCATGGCAGTCGAAGCATAGCTAGAAAATGGTAGACCACAAATTCTGCTAAGGTGAAATGCCTTTGTGAATGAGAGTGCCAATAAGCATCCTGATAGAAGGCACACACCCGCTGAGTCTTCCTGATGGATTAAGCATATAATCGAACCGATTCCCACCAGCGAAATTCCTGATTGATTGAGGCAAATTCTCGCACCAAAGGATGGAACTCATTCATGGCTTGCCGACTGTTCTCAAATTCCCAAATCAAAAGATGGAGAGCACAGATGATCCAAAACAGGTTCATCCTTCATTTTTGCAGACTGACTCGGAACTGATACCTCAGACTTGTGCTTCAGAAGCTTAGTAGCTTGTTCTTCAACAGCATCAAGATCAAGGTCCTTAAAAAAATCATCAGCATCATCAAATAATAAGTTTGCATCAATATCAGTATTAACAAGTTGCCGATGCAGTGATGCTTGCTTTGACGTATGCTCCAATGGGAGTTTAACTGCAGGTATGGAGTTAATTTGCTGAAAGCTCAACTTTCTCTTTTTAGTTTCTAACTTGATAGAACATGCATCTGGGGGGTTACTTGCTTCACCTGTCAGGGGAGTAGTTCTGGCCCTTTCTAGTTCTCTGTGGAAGGTTACTGAATGAAGGCCATCTGAATGGCCGGCGGGCTTAAAACCATTTTGGGGAGTCTGAGAGGCACTGTATATCTTCTCCGTGGAACAGCTTTCAGTTTCAGCTGTTCTGGATGAATGAGATGGTGTAAAACAGTTCCGCATTTGTACTGCAGGTGACTGAGTGAGTAAGGAACGCCTGCAAAGGAAGGGTGTAATCATCATTTATCTAAGAGCAACCGATAATCTAAATGTCCAGGGCAAGGTTCAACAACTCAGTTTTGATTTTGGGTCACAGAATTGTATGTTTGACCAGTTTCGGCAGAAGTTTGGATAGGTTTCTCATAGTTTAGTTTTGGAAAACAATGTTAAATTATCATATAGAAGAAGGCTACACAAAAAATTAAGGAAATATTAGCCCAAACTGACATTTTGCTCATTATTTCGCCCTGGACCCTTTAACTGACAAAATGGCAGAAATCGAAATGTATTGATTGAAACCTTAAAAACCAAAAACACATTTTACATAAGCAACAGCTCGGAACTGGGGAAAAAAATTTATAAATGAAAATGTCTGGGAAATCTCATTGGAGTATTCAAATCCAGCAGTAATATTAGTGATACACCAAATAACAGGTCCTATGATGGAGTCTGAAAGTGCCTTCTGAATGTAATTACCCTTTGTTATAAGTTCTTTTTTTTTTTTGATCATAATAGGTCCCTTTGTTATAAGTTCATCCTTCAACATCCAGTCTAACATCAGAAGGGGATATGGCAATGGAAAATTGGAAAGGAAAGGGAGAACTCATGGAACCTCAAATCGAATTCCCTGTGATCTCATGTGTTGGCACAGCTGTGCAAGAAAAATGGAACTAGAAACTTCAGTTTCCAAATTTTGTGATCTCTAGACATGTCATGGAGGCAAGATTACACCTTTACAATTCATGGCAGATTATTGTTCTCTCAACTCATCAATTTTTTATTTATGATATAGGGTCACCTCCCTACACTGTGTCTATATATATATATCCCTTTATTTTCTCCTCCCTCGTCCTAGCCAACTTAGCTAGGGAGCCATCTCAAAATTCATATCTTGATCATCCAAAATTAAAACCCAAATCGTTAGATGTGAGCTACATCTTAAAAGTAAGTGTGCAAAATTTCAATAGAATTTGATGAGTTTTAATCGTTTTCATGCGACCGTAAAATCAACGTTTTATAAAGGGGAACAACTCAAGTTTTAGGTAAGCATGATGAGTGGTTAAAGTTTACCGAATTCATTTGAAATTTTGTACACAAATAATTTTTGTGATGTAGATCCATATCCAACAGTGTGAATTCTCAATTTAGAAGGCCGAGATATCAATTTTGAAATGTCTCCCTACCTAAGTTGGCTATGGGCAACACACGAACGTGTGCCCCCCCCCCCAACTCCTTCCTGCACACATAGAAGCACTCCCTCTCTCTCTCTCAGACCAAGTGCACAACAGAAGGCTTATATATATATATATATATGTGAGCCTTCCGTTGTGCACTCAACCTTCGGGCCTTCGTATCGACGATCCGAACCGTTCACATTGATCTACAATCTAAATTAGTCTAAATATGTAAATTTAAGTCATTTAAAATTCATTTGCCCATATCCATTGAAGTGTTACAAAATTGTATAGCTGAATATCGTTTTTTTATAATGACATGATGGATGGATAAATGAATTTCAAATGACTTGATTTTACATATTTTGACTAATTTAGATATGTAGATCAATGTGAACGGTTTGGATCGTTGATACGAAGGCCCGAAGGCCGAGTGCACACGAAGGAGAGTGTACAACGGAAGAGGACTACATATATATATATATATATATATATATATATATATATAGCTCCAGTTGCGAACGGATTTGGTGCGAACGAGTCCACTAGCCGTCCGATCTCATGGTCATGATCTAATGGCTCATATATACAATTATCAATTGAACCGTTGCCGCTATCTCCAATTACAGCAACAGTTCTACTGATACCGCTATTCCCAATAACGGCAATCGTTCGCACCAAGTCCGTTTGCAACCGAAGGCTCCCTTATATATATATATATATATATATATATATATATATATATATATATATGGTTTTTGCCAATTATAGAAGGAGCTGGATGTGGCACAGCAAACCCTCTAAATGCCTTCAATTTTCCAGATTGCAGAAGATGGAAAATATTGTTGTAAACAGGTTAAATTAGAGAAACAAAATGTTATCATGGTCAACTATCTAGTTAGCATGGCTTCCATTGTCCTTACCTGTAAAACGCCATCATGTCTCCACTATTTTCTGCTTCAGTGCTTGCTCCAGTTGGATTTATTCTATCATCTATAAAACTATCATCATATCTGTCTTCATGGTCTCCAACTTCCTCATCCTCAGAAACTTCTGCATCCTCAGATACCCTAAATCAAAATGACAACAATAAAAAATTATGGTCAACTGGACGGCATTTAATTATAGTTGCATATGTTTTCTTTTCATCATTGTGAAGAAAAAAATGAAGAAATGATAACAGAAAAAAATAGTATGGGAAGCAGAGAAAAGCTCTTTTGTACGTTCATTTAAAGTAAATAACGGGAAACTTACTCAGCTTCCTCTTCAATGAAAGAGTTGGGATATCTCTTGGTCTTCGCCCTCTTACCTAGATGTGACATGATTAATATCAGTGAGACTACAGTAAAATTTTAATTAACTAAGCCACAAAATAAGAGCAGATGCTAATAATTAAAAGAAAAAATTACCATTCTTGTGTTTGACCTGGTGTGATTCACCTCTGATGCTTATTTCACATATCTCTGTGGGGGCGCAATTTTGTTTTACCACTGAATTTTGACAGGGAAGTACATTGGCTATTTCTCCTTGCTTCCGCAACCTTTTATATTTGGGAGCTGGCAAAGATGATTTAAATGCCTCTGGAGAGTTATGCTGCCAATTTTCACTGCAGCTGTTGTTAACTGAATTAACTAATGGAGTGTGGATCTCGTTATTGATTGGAGAATGAGGCATGCACCTTTTATCTGTACTTGTAATTGGTTTAGATGTTTCTCCAATATTAATTGCAGCATGGTGTGGCACCTGTAATTCATCCTTTACCGAGCAAGACAAGTTACCAATTAAATTTTTCTTCACATGTATGCCTGTCGATTGGGACTTGGAAACTGATCCATATTTCTCATGCAAAGGTGTGAAGCTTGCAGCTCCCATATTCTCTGCTTTGCAGTCATGGATGTCGACTATAGGAGACTCTGGAACAATACCTTCCTCAATGAAATAAGTTAGCCTTGGACTCAGCTCCATGTCTTTCACATCGCCATTTGACTCGAACATTAGAGGATGGGAAAAATCTGTTTCAGCATCAACAGGAGCCTCACAAGCTGAGCCTTCAAAGTTCATAAACTTTTGTTTAGAAACCGGAGTCTCAAGCACTATCCTCTCTATCCTTTCTTCATCCTGTGCACCAAAAATTTGTACCTGAGATGATAAAATCCCTTCAGTTTCAAAATGCTCCCATTCTTCTGCAGCATCTTCGAACGGTGAAGCCTGCTTATCACAATGTACTATTGATGCTTTAGAAGAGAACACATCATGTGATGTGTTCAAAAGATCTTTATTTTCAACCGACTGAAGAATCTTAGAAACAAGAGGTCCTTTATGCGGAAGACAAGGCACTGAAGCAATGATCACACTTCCTAAAGAATTAATGGCTACAAAATCTTCTCCGAAGAGGAAGCAATGAGAGGAGAACTTCGGAAGAGGGTGACAGGGCTCTTGAATCCCACTTTCAATTTCTGGATTCTCCATAAATGGTTCTTCAGCATCAGGTTGAGATATTGCTTTTGGGATGTCAGTAGCTGGAAAAAGCATGGTATATCTGTTATCTACAATTTCCTTGGGACATATGCACCCAGATTTCAATCGACTACCTATGAAATATATTCAGCTTAAACGAAAAAAGAGAATTATAAAGATCTAAAAATTAAATCAAGGACTAGTCCATCATCCTGTATTTCCTCTTTGACAAGATTGAATACATACATATAAAAAAATTACTTATGAGGGTTGTGGCTTAAATATATCAAAGTTTATCATTCACAAGTCAGCAGAAAATGTCTGGTAAAGTAAAAGTTGATACCTTGCCCATGGATATCAGCTGCTGCAGTTGTAACTTGTTGGGATTGATGTGGAGCATCAACCTGAATTGAAAAGCAGCATCCATCAATTACCAGAATTACCTATGCCAAATGATAATAAATGAGAATACATGCCTTTCTAGGCTTAGATACTGCTAGTCCGTGAAGACGCTGCATAGAATCAATCAACATAGATGTTGTTCTGAATGAGTGCCGCACTTCATGAACACTGGAAGGAAATGTCTGAAAAATAGGGAAGGCTATAAGTGACGGTTTCCATATACCCTCTTTGGCTGGATGAAAGTAACTCGCAATTTGATTTTTCTCTTCATCTGATACTTTATTTAAATACGGGGACCTACACACTGGATCCTCCTTTGGTTTCTTCCCACGAGGAATGAACTGCTCTATTGATAATTCCACAAATTGAACTTGTGGTTTACAAATGTGAGGGACCTATAAAAGAGACGCACATCAGGACCAAAATGTTCTAGTAGAAATGAAGATACCACCCATCATTTAATTCTCACCATTCTAGGGCTAGAGTGGAAATTAAAACTTTTGATCCCACCATTGTGCATATGTTTTCTCACAGCCTTGCTGCTTGCTTGCTTTTTTCTATAGGCCTTAACTTCAGATCCTTCACAAGCTAGAATCAGTACAAATGGTCAAAGAAACACAATAATAAGTGAAAACTGGCGAAGCGACGATTTTTTAAAATATATTTAGTATGCAGAAACTAAACACGAAGCAGATCCAATATACAGTATTACATGGTCTAAAATGAATATCCTAAATTATAAATGCCAAATAAGTGCTGAAGCAAGGATATCAACTCGTCCATCATGCTTCCTTCCAGTCCTTCCCATGCGCTGAATCATTCTCAAAGGCGAGACATTAGCATCAAAGCAAATCACAAGATCAACTTCCATGATATCCAGACCTTCTTCTCCTATTGACGTTGCAACAATGACATTGTATCGACCAGTTCGAAACTTCTGAAAAATGAAAAGACAAATAAATTAACCCACAAGCCACAACTTCAGGAAGAATAGAATGATAGAAATAGCACAATCATTCAAGATATTAAAAAATCACAAATGGATGTACAGTAACCTGTAGAACAGCTTGCTGAACCTTCTGTGACTGCCCCTTCAGTGTTTTTCCTATAAAGCATTACGAAGTTAGAGAAATGCTCCCAATTAAATTATGTCAGTATGGTTGTCCGTGCATGTTTATCTCGGTACATGTGAAATGTAAGAGCGGTATACCCATAATTGGGTATGGGATATCTATGACTAATGCCTGCCTTCCACTGAATGATACAAAGCCGGAAAGTAAGCTTTATTTAGTTACAGGTAAAGTTTGAGTCTCCTAGTGATGTAATCAGCTTGAAACTAATGGATAGTCCCATACTATGCGCATATTGCAAAATGATAGTAGCAACAACAGAAGAAGTTAAAATATTCTCTGTTATTTGGTTAGCCTCGTAGCACGAACTATCAATATTCTATTGTAGGGTTGAATAGAGAGAGTTCAAAAAACATTATCAAAATTACGATAACATCCTAAAATAGGGGTAACTGACTACAGTATTTTCAAAGATAACTCGCTTTTCAAAAGGAAGAGTGCTTTACTAAAAATACAATATCACTGTGTAATATATAAAATATAATGTAGCTGAAAAATGATTTTGAGGCAGACAAGTATCACAACACCAAAAGATTATGAGAGCATCATAAGAAATCGCAGGTAGATCCAAATGAGGATTGAATATAGGCAAAACCGATTGAGATGGAGTGGGCAGTGCAACAGAGACCAACAACAGTATTAGTTGGAAGAACGACAGGATTTTAAATAATGGAGCAAAGAGGGATAGAGGTAAACCTAGACAGACTTGGGCAGAGAGAGTTAAGAAAGATATGAAATGTTTAATTTGACAATGGAGATGGTAGTACCGTCATTGGTGTTTACGGTTCCTCTGCGGCTTCGATTGGCAGGTATGGTTTATTTGGTTTGGTGCGGGAGAGTGTTAGGTGAGGCAATTGGAATGGGGGAAGTGGTGTTTGAGCTTGGGTCTGTGTTGGGAGATGTGGAGAAGGGGAGGGAGGAGATTGGGTTGTGTGTGAGAGAGAGGAGTAGCGGAGGAGTCTCTAATATCCAAATTTTCTCCCTAAATATTCAAATTACAACCAACTTACAATTAGCAAGAAAATGTACCCGAATTGGTGGGGCAACAGTAGTCCGACAATTTTATTGTTTGTGCTCTACTTTGTCCTATTTAGGTCAAAGTGAGGGGTACCTACGGTCTCTCTCATGTCAGGGGGCTTAGAGTCAGGGGACTGGACTACCTACGTTGCGAGAGGCTAGTGAGAGTCAACGAGGGTCAAGCGAGGGGATGAGAACCAGGACTCAATCTGTACAGGGAGTTGTCAGATTGGTGGAGTGCTTGCAGTCACTCATATGGTGCTTGAAGTTAACGCGTGAATCAGTAATGGTAGCGACAGAGGTGTCCGTGCGAGCAGTCAGGGGAGAGAACATCCTTCATTGCGAGGTGCCAGTGAGAATCAATGAAGGTCAAGCGAGGGGATGAGAACCAGGATTCAATCTGTACAAGGAATTGTCAGATTGGTGGGGTGTCTGCGGTCACTCATATGGTGCTTGAAGTTGACGTATGAATCACTGATGGGGGCGACAGAGGTGTCCGTGCGAGCGACGGAGCGGATAAACGGTGTACAAGCAAGAAACTGAGAGAGAGAATGAGCTCTAGGATTAGATTTCGTTGTATTGGGGGGGGGGGGCAACCTTTTACGATAAAAAAAAAGACAATGGAGATGGACTTTAACAGAACTGAATGTAGAAAAGGGTCATGTGGTCCAATACAGACTTTCTTGGAGATGATGTTGTATGCATAGAAAGTACGTTTCATTCACAACGGAAGTACCAAACCATACATATAACTTAAGAAGGATACAGGAACATCTCCCATATTTCCCTCTTCTTTTGTTGGTACGTCATGAATGACTTCACAACTTGTTTAGAAAAGCATGAGCAATGTTTCTTAGTACTGTCTGTGGCATCATTTGTGCACTGCACTACATTGGTCACACTATTACTTATACAACCCAGAAGAAAGAAGCCATGGGCCCTTACAAAATAAAAGTGAGCTTTATGCAACATGTTACTGTTAATATATTAATATATGTAAATACTCTCTTAGTATGTGTATGGCACGTGCTTATTCCATCTTGTATGTACTCATATATATAGTTGGCTTTTGTGCCCTAATAGATAAGATTTTACTTTCTCTAGGTATCATCTTGCTCTTGATACTCAAATCCAAAATAGAGAAATCCACACCCAAAATCAAAATCCAAATCCAGATTCCAAATCAAGTCCCACAAAATTCGGATGCCAAATCCAAACTCGAATCTTCCTTTTTATTATTATTTTGAAATCACACCCAAAATCAAAATCCAAATCCGGATTGCAAATCAAATCCCACAAAATCCAGATCCTAAATCCACACCCTACTTGACCGTCGACCTCCCTGCTCCCTGCCACCGTTGTCGTCGACGCTACCGCTAGGGTTTTGTCCAAACCCTAGCCCCCCCTCTACATCGGTCTCCAACCCGCAACAACCTACATATACTTGACCCGGTTCAACCAACATGATCCACTCCTGCCTCGACCAAACTGAACCCAGTCCGGTCCAGACTTCCTAGGCCATACCCAAACCCAATCCAGTCCCGATCTCGGATCCAAACCCGAACTCAATCAAACCCAACTCCCGATCATGGCTTTCACTTCAACTCCCTCGTCTATCCACTCCATTCCCACAACATCCAAAAAATTATCAGCCCATAAAATTATCAAACTTAGTTTTTCCACATGTTTGTGCTTCCACGAGCTCATGGCCTTACTCATCATCTTACAGATGATCCGCCATCCACGACACCTCATATTCTCACTTCGGACTCCACCATTCCATTCCATTGCATCTGCCAAACTTTTAAGGAGTAGAAAGCTCTCGAGCCCCGAGTACAGGATATTATTTGTTAATCCACTGAGGTCTCCATATGTCGTCAAATTGCTATTCTTCTGTCTACAAAGGTTATTTTGACCAATCTTCGACATACTTATGAGCACTCTAGTCATGCTCGTTAGTACGCCTTGAACTTGCTGCAACCACTCAGGGTGATCAATCTGTATCAGATTTCTTTACTTCTTCTTAGAATTTGTAGCAACAAATTAATTAAATTGATGAGCCCTGTACGGAGAAGTGTGTAGCATCGCGCAATCGAAAACATCTTTATGAGTTTTTTATGAGGCTTCGTCAGAGTTTGCAGTTGTCCGCAGTGAGCTTGTCTCGTGAGACAATTCTTAGTTCGGAATAAACCAAACCAGATGTGTTAACCAGGGAGACCAATTTGTGGACCACTGCTCTTGTTCCTACATCACAATCTATGAGTTGGCTACCATAACAACTGTCCCTCCACAACCATCTTTACAGCATAGCTCTTCCTCTGCTCCATCTTTTCTATGTCCAATGAAGCCAACAAAACAATGTACTATTGTCACTTTTATGAGCACACCATAGATCAGTGTCGCAAGCATTTGCGCTTGAATCAGAGACCTCCTATAGCTGCTCCTGTTGAGACCTATAATGCTTATCCTCCTGACCAACTCAGCCGTCAGCTCCATCAGATGGGCATCAATGCTCCCGGTGTCTTCTTCTATTACTCCAACTCAGCCGCCATAAGACATGAGTGCTACCACTCCTAGCTTGTCCACGCAACCTTCAAAATTGCTCGACCCAGGTGCTTCCTATCACACGACCTCTGATGCTTCTACTCTCCACAATTGTTCTCCTTTTTTAGTTTTTAATTCTGTGCATACCCTCTAGAGATCTCCCTATTTCACAAAAAGGGGATTTCTCATCTCCAACATTCTATATTCCCTCAGTCTTTCATGTTCTTAATTTATCTATGAACTTAATTTCTATTGGACAAATTGCCGATCACAATTGTATCATTATATTTGATTCTTCTTCCTGTCTCATACAGGATCGCATGATGGGGGCACTACTTGGGGCAGGCCGTAGGCATGATAGTTCCTATGTCATGGATCACTTGCACATTCCAACTGCCAAAGCCTGCAACTCTACTGTTCCTAACATGAGTGTTTGACATCAACGTTTAGGTCATCCTTGTTCTTCTAGATAATCTTCTTTATTTCAGTTAGGTGTCTTAGGTAGTGTGCCTAAGCATTATACTCCTAACCTTAATGATTGTCTGGGTTGTCATTCCAGTAAACAAACTAAGCTATCTTATCCTTTGAGAGTTTGAGTAATAATTGTAGTTCTGCCTTGTTTGGGCTTGTGCATTCTGATGGTTGGGGGCCTTCTCCTCATGTATCCAAATCATGGTATAAATATTATGTTGTTTCATTGATGACTACTCTCGTTTTACATGAATTTATTTCATGCACTTGTGTCACACTTATGGCACCAGGAGTGGCTTCCTTCAAAGTTATGAAGTTTAAGCTCCACTTAAATGAAGTGCGTTATACTGGGATGAGAGGTGATCGTAATAAAAACATGATGTAAAACATTGGTAACAAGCATAATATGAATATCTAGAAGACAAATGACATGCTACATCATTTGGTATGCTCCATGCTCATGAGAGTACTGGTGAGGTCAAAATAAACAGCCGGGAAAAAAAGACATTGAAAAATGATATCAGAACCAAGTATGAACAACAGAGTTTCATATTCCCATTCATCACTAAATTGACATCCTCCGATACAAAGTCAATAGTTAGTGAACACATTTTATGCTTTAAGACAAGTTGGAGATCTATACAGGTTATTAACCTTACATGTAATATGGAAACAAGTAAACATATGACAACCAACTAACCTGAGCTTTGGCCGATGAATTCAGTAGCTTTAACCAGGTCCCCAATGCTCGACAACGAATTCATTATGTCTCTAAAATTATTCAAACATTAATAGCAGCAAGCTGGGTTAAACTCACATTAGAACAAACCAGAACCCAGTATGCAATAACGAAGATACACAAATAACCTACTTACACATACATTATCAAAAGAAAGTTTTAAGAAGAATTTTCAGTAAATATGCACATGAAGTTTGGGGGAAAAGGTGCACAACCATCAGATTAAGTTTGGCTAAAGATATGAGAAAAGCTTAAATTTATAGCCCAACTCATCATCTTCCAAATCTTGTTCCCTCATAAAGAGCTAAGATATCATGTTACTGAAAGTTGATTAGTTCAAAATTAGGTAGACCTACCTTTTTGAGAGTGCAGTTTTAATTAAACCTGTCAAAATCAAAACTCCCTAGGCTATGCAAAACCGAAACTCCCTAGAATATGTAACACATTAACCGTCTTGACAAGAAAGTAAATTATAAGTCGAGCTATGAGGAATCCTTTCATCAATAGGATACAGAATAAACTCGAGAGAGAGAAATGAAATCATATCCTCACTTGCCATCATATATGCTATGGAAATTTAGCTATTTTCATTAATAAGATGAAATAGAAGTCAACAACGGTGTCAGGAACACAGGCTAGAAGCTGTCATCCATCATAGAAACTAAGATACCTAATTGCGAGCAAAATGGCAATTTTTTATACCTACCAAATAGCCTTGTGTTACATACAAGTGACTGACCAAGTCTGTAGCTTTAGAGAAAATTTTGCTTAACTAAAGTCAAACTACCTCCCTTTCGCCAATGTACAGTATGTCAATAATTTTCCTGAGTTTCTACTATTCGGTCAATAAAGGCTATAAAGCACAGTATTTCGGCAGCAGTTCAGACCTCAGTGAAAAATATACAAAAATGTTCCACATTTACAAATTGTTGTCAATGGGGTCATGCTATGACAGAAATCTTGTAGGATCGTGCTTATTGTGGCAAAAAAGTAAGAAGTAAATCTTTTTTCATAATGTAATTTAAGCAGACAATTAGTATTGACAAACTTAACACAGAAGCAATAAATAGCAGTTGAAAAAGAGGAAGTTTGCACCAACTCTACGTTTAGTACTTACTTGACACTCCCTCTAAAATTTGAGAATATGATAACTCTTGAATCTTTTGGATCTTTCACTTCTGCATCAAAATAAATGTCAATGGAACGATGTATGCACTATTTGCAGTGAACTAATTATGAAGGTAAGAATCAACAAATAAATATAGTTACAGGACAAACTTCCCAGACATATTTAAATGCTAGACTACGAAGTGAATATATACAGTAAATCAAAGCATTAGCAGAAGACATCTAAAAGAAATTAAAGAAAAACCTTGCATTTACAAGAAATACTTCATCCATGCAAGGGAATAGAATAAAGATAGATAAAAATAGATAACATCTAAACTCTACAGCACAAAGTAGTCTAGAAATATTTTAACAGAATGTCCCACCGTGTCATATATGTGATGCAGCTCACATGCTGGCCCATTGATGTAAAATGAGTAGGGGGAGAAGGAAGGAGAAAGTGAGAAGGGCAGATGGCAACCTTCCAAGAAGCCTTACAATACTTCAATAATCTATATAGTTTGTTCGTGTAGTTTGTTCGTATTAATTGATCTAATGGCCTTAAATAACAATTACAAAAGATAGCAACTATATATCAAAAACATTTTTTCTAATCTAATAAACCCAAAGAAGGAACTAGATAACTATCTATCTAATATCAGATAGCCAAATCAAAAATACTCTTCCTGACATAAATAAAGCCAAAATAGCAACTAGGCATTATCAACCTAATAAAAGTAGCCGAATCAAAAGCCAGCATATTAAGGACATGTATCTATATGTATCAGCCAGCATATTAGCAAATAATACTACATAACAGAGATACAGCTCAATAGAGGATTATGTTACACAAACCTTTTGGGTTATGCTAGAGATTCTTATCAATTCAAGTTAACCAGGTGTTATCATGCTAATTTGAAAAATATAAATTACAAATCTAGCAGACATGTAAATTTATTTTTTTTGGTCCAGATAATCATTACAACTAAAATGCTGGTTTCATTTAGTTCAAGTTAACCAGGTGCTCTCATGCTAACTCGCAATATATCTATTACAAATCTAGCATACATGTATCAACCATGTCCAATTAATAACTAAAACTAGCATGCATGTATCAACTATGTCCAGTAACTCCAGTTAACATGCTGATTTCATTTAATTATAACAGAAGAAAAATTAGGATAAAGTCAAAGGGTTTCTAAATGAGAGCACACAGAGAGTTAGATGATTGTTGCAGATCACTGACTTCTGACTAGGGTGTAACCAAAACAACTATAATACCTCTGACTAACCTTTATCATGTCACCAGGAAATAGAAAGTGTAAGAAAAAAGAAAAAAGAAAAAAGAAAAAACAGCTATCAGACTACCTACTAGCATAGTCCCAGGCTGCATGAATGTTTCCAATGGAGACTATGGAGTAACTAACCTACTTTTTGTCCAGTTAAGAACGAAACACATATGGATAGTTTGTTTCGATTTGAACATATTTGGAGATTTCCAATTAATATAAATGTGATATGACCTGAACACGATCTAATCCTATATGAATGAATGTGTCCCACGACCTGCACAGCAAGCAACAAATATATTGATATAGTTCATTTTCAAAAAACAAATAAAGTATAATTGGACGACAAACAGGCGATGTGTATTAAATTGAAGATTGAGAGGTCACATACTGAAATGCTCAATAAGGATTTCCATCATCTTGACTAATTTAGGATTCGGTGCACCATGAGACAGATTTTGCTGCATTAACATCTTTACTTTCATGATGGTTTCATTCCTACTTATCATCCTTGCAAATGACCTGCGATGAAAATTGTTCAAGTATTAGTATCATCATTCACATCGTGTAGCAAATAGAGAATGATAACTTGTATTTAATGAAAATTATAATCATAATGAAGCAATAGAGAACAACAGCAGAGAAAATAGATGCGACAAAGAGGTGACACAGGCATGCGGTGTCAGACAGACAATAACCAGACATTAGGACTCAGGCTCAGCTTTATATGTTTGTTTTTCTCAAATATGTATATTTAAGTTGTAGATATATATATTGGGTTGTATTCATATGTGAAAGACCGTAAAAATTAGAGTGAACTATAAAAAAGGATTTGTTGAAAGGATCCATTACTTACATATTAAACATATTTTTTGGGAAAACTCCTATATGTCGATGATAACCATATATCCATTAGTTTATAAACTGACTATAGCACCCGTCGGAAAATTAGGAGCCATGGCTCAGAAGTCCATATTATAAGAAAAGCAACTCAATTTTGCAGATGGCCAAAAGAGAACTTATGTGCCCATAGATCTTAGCCAAAAAATTTTTGTCTGCATTAGACTCTGTACAGACTATACTACTACAGTGGGAACCGGGAAAAGTTCAGGGTGGACCTTGCCAACTCCTAGTTTGACCTGAAAATTCCATAGTCAAACCGAGACTGGACCTAAGCCCGTTCTAAGCCAAAATCCCTATGTAAGTATTCACCACGTTCAGGCAGCTTTTGTGCCTTACAGGGCGGGCCACTCTAAACTAGTCTTTGAGTCGACCTAGTCATGCATCCTGCAATTCTTCTAATAAAGTTCCAATTATTAACCATTTCTTCCTTGTGCTACGCTTGATTAGTTCATTTTCAGAAACTTTAGAACATAACTAGAAGCTCAAAACTTGTTTTAAAATATATCACTTCCCCATAGCAAGCGAGAGAAAAAAATATAAGAAACTTGTCAAATTGATCTCAATAAGTTCACAGAAAGTAAATAAACCGATCAAACAAAATAACAATTGTCAACTATTTAAAAAATTTAAGAGAATCTTCCAAAGCTAGGAAGAATTCAATAATTAGGAAATATTTTCTTTGTGCTATTTCCAAAATATTTATTGGGTCTAAAGTAAGCCTTACACAATGCTCCTGTTACTGTACTTGTATCAGGCTTTTAAAATGGCTTATATTGTCGTCGTATCGGATCTCACCTATGGGCTGAGTTCAAGACAGGTTTGGCATGGGCCTATGCTGACCCACACCTGAACGAACAACATGTGGATTCTAAACTCATCCCCGATACAACCGACTATTTTCTACGTCGTATAATTCTACTTTCATCAATATGAACCTGCTTCAATCCTTATGTAGAGCTGATGGTAAAGAACTTGTCTGTAAGTTCACTGCTGTTTTGTCCAAATAAGCGGCCACTTAAGACTCCCTGAAGATTGTAACAATCTATCCCTCAATACCAGCAAGAGAAACAGCTTTTTATAAATATCAGCGGAACACATGTGTAGCAGTGTAGATCATAAAAACAACAAGCTTCGTGTACACACGCGCGATAATGTGTAAGCAATAAGTAGCCTCAACTATAGTTGTAGTACCCCCAAAATAATTAACAATTATTTTGTACAACCATATTTTTTAAATGAATTTTTGCCTTGTAAATAGTGTATGTTTTAAGTGGCCCAACCCAATTTACAATTTGTGACCCAATAGTCACATTCATGAACATAAACATATACATACTATTATATACTATACATATACAGGATTATATACTATACTCTTACATATACAGTACACATACAAGTATAGCCTACAATTTTTTACTAAGCCTACAACTTTTGACTATGGAAGCTTATGTGTTAAACCTAAAGGGGGTAGGGTTGTAACCCTAGGAAGGTAAGGTTGCATATGTGTAGGGTTTATGTTGGGTGATTAAGCATACAAGTATGGACATTAGCCACCTTTTTTACTAGGGTTTGATTTGTTTGGTGACTAAGCATGATTTGTATGGTGACTAAGCATTTCTACATAAACCCACACTCAATTCTAGCCATCTCCAAAGTTTGGCCGGCCAATACCCCCCCCCCCCCCCCCCCCCCCGCCTTTATATATATATATATATATATAGAGAGAGAGAGAGAGAGAGAGAGAGAGAGAGAGAGAGAGAGAGAGAGAGTAAAAGGGATATGAGCAACTTGCTCATTTAGTAAATGAGAAAGTGATTATGTGGCATGCATGTGATACATTGGACAACTAACCTTTTTAAGGACTTTCCAATCACATGCATGCCACATCATCAATTGCTTATTTACTAAATGAGCAAGTTGCTCATACCCCTTTTTCCCATATATATATATATATATATATATATATATATATATATATATATATATATGAAGAATCCTAGCTTATTCTCCATGCTCCTAGTTCACTTTCTTTACTACTCATTCCATACTTTTCTATACTACAATTCATTCCAATATTCCCCTACTTATTTCTAAAAGCTAGTTGAGCAAGAAAAGAAGCAAGGCAAGCTAGGAGGAGAAGACATAGCAAGTGTAGTGTGGTGCTTTCCAACCATAAGGTGGGTGTTCTTCAACCCTCATGTTTGATAAATTGTGTGTAATTGAATCTCTAATCCGAAAATCATATCTCCTTGAATAAAAGGAATTTATGGTTGAAATTTTTATAGCAACATCTCATACATGTCTAGAACATCTCCACCAAATTTCATAATTTTTGGATGATATTTACTAATTTAATAAAATCCGAAACCACTGTTGGTATGAGCTGCAATTTACCCTGTTTACTGCTTCTACTTTAAAAAAATCATCTCTTTAACTAAGTGGTATTTCAAGTTGAAATTTTTATATGTGATACTTGTATGTGTCTAGAATATGCTCACCATATTTTATGAATTTTGGACATTGTTTAGTATTTTAAATTAATTTTGAACTCATGACTGGTTAGCAGTTTTTAGAATATAGAAATTTATACACCTTTCAGTTTTTTATCATTTTCACCTTATAAATGAAGTATTTTGCAAAAACTCCCAACTAAGAACTTGTAGTAGACTCATAGAGTTTTTTGTAAAGCCTGAGAAATCAAAAATCCAATTAGCATACGAATTATAGTTATTTTTACAGTAAACAGAAACTGCATGTTAAATTTTCAGCTTACTGTTTTGATGTTATGCAAGTTGCCATGAACTTAGGACTTCTAAATTGACTTAGAAATGCATGTTTTCTGATTCCTAATTATGTCATGATGTGTAGATGAGTTTGAGCACCAACAGATGATAAATTGTTTGTAGTATAGTTAATTTTCCTAGTCCATGTGAGCACTAATTGCTATTTGCTCACCAATCAGGAAGTGATGTTTACGATGTTTGTTGTATAATTGTTATGAACGGGCACTAGTTGGGCGTGTACTCACCTGTCAAGGGGACACGTGCGACGGTGTCTCGTCTGAAACACGTGCGGCGTTGTCTCGACTGTTAATTTCTAGGATTTAATGATAAGAGCGGGATGCGGACGTAAGTCACAAGTCCTATTGGAACATAGGGGGTGGACCCTTAAATTTTCGTCTATGTTCTGAGTTATTAATACGAACAAGAAGTAGGAGTTTAACTCAAGTTATTGGTGGAGAAGGAAACTATCTGCCGGTCCACCTTATGATTGGATAACTTTTGGTACGGTTCGGGCGTAGAGAAAGACCACCGGTTTCGACAAGGCTGAATGATCACTGGCCTGTCAGGAAGTGGAGAAAGACCACCGGTCCCAGCAGAATAAAGTGATAAGAAAGACCACCGGTCCGCAGCAGTAGCGGATAGACCGCATAAACTGCAACTCTACCAGTCACTAGATGAATGCCAGAAACAGGAAAGAGTACAAGAGTAGATTGCATGGGAAGGGATCAAACCCTATTAACTGAGGGAACGCGAGCTCGATTTAGGGAGTATATTGTATGAGATGCATACGTTTTCAAATCAAGTTTGCACTAGAGTAGGAGCATGGTGTGCATTTTGAGTTTGTGCATTAGAATCAAAGTCATGGCGTACACCGACACATGTAGTTTGACTTCACATTTTTCTTTTGCATCAATTATTCGTTATTGAGGATTTGGAGATCGCGGGTTTCATCCGTATTGCGTCAGTTACATTCAACTGACGTGCCCACAGTTGATTAGTGTGTAAGACTACCTGATCGTGGGAGCAAGGGACTCGAGCTGCGGGAAGCATCCAGGTGGAGAATATAGTTTTGCGTACAATGTAATTATTGGTGTAATTCATGATGTAATTTATAAGTAAGACTACATTGTACAATGTAATAATGTAATTTAAAAAATTAATATCCTGTGTTTTTCTGTGTTATGTTATGTACTCATTGAAGTAAATATTCTGGGTATGTGTCACGAGTTTCCGATGTATGGAAATCGGGAGGCTACAATAGCTACTAAGATGAATCCAAATATATTAATTCAGACTACGTTGTCCAGGCATCCACACAATCATTGTCTAACAAAACATTACAAGTTTTCTTTAGATTCCCATTTTACCAGTGGATTGAATAGGTTCGGATGAACAAATTCCGTAGCTAAGAATTCAACTAAACGTGGTTTGAGAAAAATGAAAAAACTTGCTGGCGATGTGAAAGACTCTACCAATAGACCAAACTCCAAAGTTGTGGTAAGAGTTAAGGGTTTAGTATTAATATTCGAACACACCCATGCAGGTAGGAGTCCATTTTTGTGGCCGAGACCTGGACTGCACGCAGCAGAATTTCTAAAAATAGTATTGTGTTGTCGGTGGGATTCGAATTTGGCTTGCTCTAGGATACCATTTGAAAGACTACCACTGGACCAAAACTCCGAATTTTCGGCCACATTGCAAAATTCCGTATTTCAGTGTTTTGGCCACATTTTGTAAGTTATCGCACGTAGTTTTCGGCTTATATTGCGCAATTCAGTATTTCACTATTTTGGCCATATTTTGTGGCTATAATCCATAGTTTTCAGTTGTTTTCATGAAATTTCGTATTTTACTGTTTTGACCAGCTTTTGTGGGATAGTTCATTGTTCCTAGTTTTTTGCCAATTTAGAAAATTTTGTATTTACTGTTTTGGCCAAATTTTGAGGGTTATATTCCACAGTTTTCGGTCATTTTGCGAAATTCTGTATTTCATTATTTTAGCCAAATTTAGCGAGCAATAGTCCACAATTTTCTGTCCATATCGTGAAATTCCATACTTCACTGTTTTGACAACATTTTGTGGGCTAGTCTTTTTGGTCAATTTCACAAATTTTCGTATTTTACTGTTTTTGCTACATGTCCGTATTTCACAGTTTCCTGCCACTTTTGTAAAATTCAGTATTTCACTGTATTTGGCCACATTTTGTGGGCTATAGTCCCCACATCCTTTCGGACCCAAAGTCCACAATTTTTGGCATTTTTTGTGGGCTAGTCCCTCATGTTTTCGGCCGTTCCACGAAATTCTGTAGTTCGCTGTTTTGCGTTTTGGCCCAATTTTGTATACTACAGGTCACATTGTTTGGCCATTTTATGTGGAATTCCTGTATTTCATTGTTTTTACCATATTGTGTGGGTTATAATCCACAGTTTCCGACCCATATTGTGAAATTTTGTATTTCATTATTTTGGCCAACATTTTATGACCTATATTCCACATTTTCGGTTGTTTTCATGAAATTCCGTATTTCACTATTTTTGCTAGATTTTGTGGGCTAGTCCACAGTTTCTTTGCCAATTTCGTGAAATTTTGTATTTCACTGTTGTAGTTATATATTTTGTAGGCTATAAGAGCATCCACAATGGTGTTTCTCATATTTGAGAATATGGCAAAATAGCATATAGCAAAAAATTTGCCGCAGTCGTGATTTGCTATAATATGAGAAAGAAATATTTTTAAAAAAGCTCGGACAGAACACCTTGTTCTGTCGGTTTTTTTTTACAGGTAATTAACTAATGATCAGGTATTAAAATAGATAAATTAAATAAATTAAATATTAAAATATATACTAAGCTACCTACTTAATTAACTAACCTAAGATTAACCTAAGGCTAATTACCAAAATGGCTGGACGGGGCATGTTGTCCCGTCCAAGCCATTTTGGCTTCAAACGGGACATGTCCCGTTTGTTGATTATTCGATTTTTTTTGTTCAGACGGTACCGTCTGATCATTTAATAAAAAAAATTTTAAAAAAAGGTCAGACGAAACAACCTGTTTCGTCTGATCCCATTTAAAAAAAATAACGAGACCTATAATATGAGAATCGCCATTTTGTTTCTCAAATATGAGAACGCACTGTAGCTTATTTGCCAAAATATGGCAAAATAGAAAACGACTGCAGCGTCAACTTTCTCATTGATATGGGGTAAGTGACGTGGCCCCATCTGGACCACCAGATCTCTTCAGACTTCGCTCCCCTGTGATCATCTAGTCAAACGAGTCAAACGGGCTTCAGCCCATTCAGGCCCACAGGCGAACGGGTCCGACCCGGTCCGTTATGGTCTCAGACCCATTTACCCCTGCCTATAAATATCAGACCCCCTCCTCACTTCTGCAGATAATAAACTCTTCCCCACCTGAACCCTAGCTATTGTTGCTTTCTCAGTGACTGACTAGATCGTCGGAGGGCCTGTCGCCGGGACTTCTCCCGGTGTTTCTAGGCAGTATGCAGGTACAAAAGACCGAGCCGAGCATCAAAGATCCGAGTCGAGCTACTGGATCCAAGCCGAGCACCCGGTCTCTACCTCTCTGCTGTCACTCCCGAGCCGGTTCTACTCCCCAGGATCGGACTGACGCCAGTACCACAGTTTCCTCTTCACAAATTACAAGAACTCACACCTGTTGCCCCCACACCCCAAAAACAAACAGCATCACTCATATTATGAGAATATGGCAAATATAGGAAACGACTGTGGATGCTCTAAGTCCACAGTTTTTTAATTTTTCGTGAAATTCTGTAATGCACTCTTTTGGCCATATTTTGTAGGCACAATTTTCGGCCAATTTAATAAAATTTCGTATTTCATTGTTTTGGCTACATTTTAACGGCTATAGTTCATAGTTTTCGTCCGTTTTGGCAAAATTTCGTATTTCACTATTTTTACATTTTAAGGGCTATGATCCACAGTTTCTGGCCATCTTCGCGCAACTCTTTATCTCAAAGTTTGGCCACATTTTACGGACTACAGTCCACAGTTCTCGGCCGATATCGTGAAATTATGTATTCACATTTTACGGACTATAGTCCACAGTTTTCAGTTGTTTTCACAAAATTTTGTAACTCACTCTTGTGGCCATATTTTGTGGACTTATAGTCCACAAGAATCACCAAATTTCATGAATCTTTGTATTTCACCATTTTTGCTACATTTTTAGGGCTATAGTCCACAGTTTTCGATCATTATCCTAAAATTTTGTATTTCACTATTTTATCAACATTTTCTTAGTTATGGTCCACAAGTTTCAGCAGTATTCAAATAATTTTGCAATACACTGTTTAAACCACATTTTGTGGACTATATAGTCCACAGTTTTGGGCCAATTTTGTGAATTTTATATTTCACTGTTGTGGTGATATTTTATGGGCTATATTATGCAGTTCTCGACCAATTTCATGAAATTTTGCATTTCGCAGTTTTGACCACATTTTGTAGGCTATGTCCACAATTTTCTGTCATTTTCGCAAAATTTCATATTTCATTATTTTGGCCACATTTTTTGGGCAATAGTCCATAGTATTCGACCATTTTTGCAAAAATTTTGTATTATCACTATTTTAGCTAAATTATGTGGGCTATAGTCCAAACTTTTTGGTTTTTTTCTCGAAATTTCGTATTTCACTGTTTTGGCCACATTTTTTAAACTAGTCCACAATTTAAGACCATTTTCACAAAATTCTATAGTTCACTGTTTTTGCCATATTTTTTGGACTATAGTCCATAGTTCTCGATGGTTTTTTGAAATTTTGCATTCCACTATTTTGACCACATTTGGTTAGCTTGTATGCTATTATACTCCACAGTTTGCAAGAAAATTTTGCAGTCCACCGTGTTTGGCAGTATTCGAGAAAATTTGTATTTCGCGGTTTTGACCATAGTTTGTGTGCTATTATACTCCACAATTTTCGGCCAATTCGTTTGCCATAAAATTTTGGGAATATTTTCTGGTCTATAGTCTGCAATTCTCGGCCAATTTTGCGAAATTCTGCATTTCACAGTTTTGGCCACATTTTGTGGGTCAGTTCATAGTTTTTCGGTATTTTGTGAAATTCCGTACTTCACTATTTTGACCATATTTTTAGGCTTTAGTCCGTAGTTTTCAACCGTTTTTGCGAAATGCCGTATTTCACTATTTTGATCATATTTTGAAGGCTAAACTCCACATTTTTTAAAAGTTTTCAAAAATTTCTGTATTTTACAGTTTTTGCAACATTTTGTGGGCTATAATCTGCAATTTTTAGTCACATTTGTGAAATTCCGTATTTCACTATTTTGGCCCAATGTTGTAAGCTATAGTCCCTAGTTTTTTGCCACATTATGAATTCTGTAGTTCTCTATTTTGGTCATATTTCGTGGGTTATACTACACGGTTTTCGGTCCATATCACAAAATCTTGTATTTCACTGCAACATTTTGTGTGCAATAGTCCACAGTTTTGTGGAAAAGGTTGAGGCTTTGGTGCTAATATTCTAACATGGCTCTTCAGGATGAGGACCATCTTTGTAGACCAAGATCTAGACTGCATGCAATGGCATTTTTATTTGGGATATTTTAACAAATGCCCCCATTCAAAATGTGGAAACTAGGATATACCCCCACTACTTTTAAAAACTAAGAAATACCCCTAGTTTGGACGGAATCGTTAAAATTCCGTTAAGTTAACTTACGTGCATCACATGTGACACAGTAAAATGACCAAAATACCCCCAAAAAAATTATTTTAGCAAACACCCCTATTCGGAATATAAAAACTAGCATATACCCCCACTATTTAAAAAAACTAAGATATACCCTCAGTTTGGAAAAGGAAAATTTTGTATGTATAATTATGTCATCAGGTAAGCTCGAAAATTTTCCAAAAGTGCTATGTATAATTATGCCATCACTACTTTAAATTGAAGGATTTACAACTGAACTTGCTTCTGCACATAAATACTTAGAAAAGAGCTACAACAACACAGGTATGGTACTTCTTCATTGAATCTATACCTACCACCCTACATAGACAACAAATTTCTCATCAACCCAATCCCTATTACGACTCCACACAATTAAAAAGTACCAAAATAAAATCAATCTAAATGGCTCATCTTGACTATTTGTTCCATAGATTTCAAGGAATTTCTTGAATATTTTTCAAAAAAAGTTTGATGTTTAATTATTATTTTTTTACAGTTTTCGGCATCTATATTTTTGCATGCTCTAAACGTCAGAATAACATTACTTTTAACAAATAATTTTATAAACATAACCGACCTTTATTTATTCTTCCACTGAGGCCCAATTAGGATATGGAGGTTAGGTAAGGTAAGTCAAGATTAGTGAAGGTGACTTGTATATTAGTACATATATTTGATGGACAACAAAGGAGTTATATGCATATGCTGATATTACATATAAGATTCCACATAGAAGTGTATGTGCTTCTTAGCTAGCTATAGAACTATTCCACACATTTCCCAGTAGGTTGCATATCTACTAATCTACAAGAATATAAATGTTCAATTTAAGATTATTGTAAGTCATTCCCCTTTGGGTCATAGTTCAGTTGTAGCTCCCATTTCTGTCATTGTTGTAGCTCGTTTATAAGAATTTATCTGCAGAAGCAAGTTCGGTTGTAAATCCTTCAATTTGAAGTAGTGATGACATAATTATACATAGCACTTTTGGGAAATTTTCGAGCTTACCTGATGGCATAATTATACATACAAATTTTTCCTTTTCCAAACTGAGGGTATATCTTAGTTTTTTAAAATAGTGGGGGTATATGCTAGTTTTTATATTCTGAATAGGGGTATTTGGTAAAATAATTTTATTGGGGGTATTTTGGTCATTTTACTGTGTTACATGTGATGCACGTAAGTTAACTTAACGGGATTTTAACGATTCCGTCCAAACTAGGGGTATTTCTTAGTTTTTTAAAATAGTGGGGGTATATACTAGTTTCCACATTTTGAATGGGGGCATTTGCTAAAATATCCTTTTTTATTTTTAGATCTGCATTTAATATTGAGTATTGGTGGGATTCGAACCTCGGTTGCTCTGATATCATGTGAAATACCCTACCAATAAACTAAAACTAGTTACAGTAAGGATTCAGGGTTTAGTATTTATATTCTAACAGGCAAGTAAAAAAAATTGAAGTTCGGGGCCACATTAACAAGTAATCACAGATATCCCCTTCCCCGACAAAATCAAGTACGACATGAATAAAGACAAAATGGTGGCGGAGGAAAATCAAAGGAAATATCAACTATTACATAACCTGCCTTTTGTTCTTGGCCAAAATCAAGAAGAAAATTGTTTTATCATGTTTCCCATAATGTTTGTGAAATTCATTATATAAGTTTCACAGTAAAGATTTCAAAGAGAAGGATTGAGCATGTTCAGCTGAGCTTTATAACTGAAAGAGCAGTTGTGCTTCATTTATTCATGGATGACTGATCTAATTCTCGGGTGTAAAGTCATCTCACTCTTTTCTACTTCATTGGTATGAGAAAACTAATTAGTAATGACAGATTATTCGCCTCCAAACCTTTCAGCAAGAACAAGATGTTTCAAAATCTAAATCCATAAAAAAAACGACTAGAAGATGGGTAGCAAGATGCAACATCTCAACACCGGGGAAAGCCATATTTACAAGTAAAATAATCTATGATCTCATGTAATAGAGTAACATTTAGTAATATATGAATAAGGTAATACATAGAACATCAACAGAAAGAAACTATGATCTCCGATGCTCGAGAAGCCAGATAAAAAACAACAGGATTAGATTAAGGTAATCAATATACTCAGCATACTAGGAAAGGAAGAATTTGAATGCGCACAAGATTGGTATAAGAAGATAGATGAATTCAACTAATAGCAGATCTCTATATATACAAAGAAATAATCATTCAATATTGCTTGCACATACCCTGAACGCAGCTTTTCATCTAGCATCTCATATGCTGGCCTTATTCCATGGCTTGAAAGTAACTTTCTTATGTGAACTAGGGTGATAAGCACTCCAAAACATCCTTCTATTTCTCTATTTTCTGTTGGATTAAGAGCATTTGGTGGAGCTTGACGAAACTTATCTCTGGACGTGAGTAACTCACATGGGCTCAACTGTAAGAAACCAAACACAATGTCAATATCAACAAGGAAGCAACAATACTGCTGACAAAAAATTATGAAGAATGTATCTCATGGTTACAGGGCCAGCGCAACAACCAAATCCATTGCAACTGGGCTAAAAATGCAATTGAGTTGCAAACTGAAGCCCAGTTGCAACATTTTTAGATGGGAAATTATAAAGTTGCAATTCAGAAGTATGTTGCAATTCTAGTTGCAAAAGGCCCTTCACTTGCAACATCCAACTTGCACCTGTTCTTGTGCAAAAGGGTTGCACGTGTAAAGTAAATACTAATTGTATGATTAACTTACACTAGTACTAATTTTACAACTTATCCAAACACAGTTACAACTACAACTATAGTTGCATTTGCAATTGCAAAGCAAAACAAGACTACCAAACACCCCCAAAGCATATGCAGATCTTAAAAAATTCTGCAGCAAAGATAAAATATTTGCTTCCTGTATGATGATTTCCCTGATATCAAATATGCTACTGTTTCATAATCCAAAGCCAAATAATGTAATCCTTGCAAATCATTTTTAAAATTTTGTGCCTTCCATTACTAGACAGATAAAAATATTTCACATCTATTACTTTCTGTTCTTTCAATGTCATTGTTTTAATCCCTTTGGAACATGGAATCAGAGCATAACTGGACTCCTTGGGCTAGTCAAAGCAGGCTCCTCTTCATTAACTTGGTTGTTTTCATAGTTTCTGGGACAACAAGTTATACTATCTCACTGTCATAAGAACGTTACTTGGTTTCACAAACACATGGTCTTGGTCTCAGTGTATAGTTGTGACTCAATATTGACCAAGATGATGATTTGATCTTTTTAAACTGGAACTGCGCAGGGGTCCCTAATTTCAAACAAGTTTAAACTTCAAAGGAGCAAGGACATTGCATAGCTAATCAATTGGATATTGAATCTTAATAAAATCTCCTGGGAAATTTACTCCAACAAGTACAATTAAGAGAATAGAAGGTTTTCAAATTTCAGAAGTTATATTAACTGATTATCAAGAGGTAGTTGTCACACTTGATTAATGTTAGATTGAATGACAATGCATTCCAATCTTCAATAATGTGATCCCTATCTCTTTCGTGAATTCTATAAAGTTGAAACCAAAATAAAATGCTCCTTCACTTCCATTCTAGCTGACAAAAGTTCACACAGAAAGATATCCATAATGATCAGAACCTAGGCTCCCACTTCCTAGCCTAATATGTGCAATCTAGAAGTTTAATAAATAGACTGCAAAAGTTTTAAACATACTGTTGCATAGTCCCTGTTATAGAGCAATCGCTTGGAAGATAGCCGGGCAGCAAATGGATGTACAACTTCCAACAACAGATTATTGATCTCAGTAGCATCCTTTCCCATTTCAACCTAGCCTTATCGCAGAGGATAAACTTAATTAAAAAATAATTATATTGTACTAATATATATAAAGGATGCTTTTTTTACATACCTCAATCAGTTCAAGTGTCCTATTATGCACATATGAGCTGACATCACGATCAGTTTCATTACGATATTCCAAATCAGAAATGCATAAGTTATCTATAACATTCTGAATTGTCTGCTGTTTTGCTGTGTAACAAGATTAAGATCAGATATGGGGAAAACATCTCAGCTGTAGGTGTAAAAGATATCGTGCTTACAGCCCGGTGTTGCTGTCAACCCTAAAATTCTGAGCTGCACACGAACTGACATCAACTGTGTTTGGGAAACATAGAAATCATAAGAGCACAAGAAAGACTTCACAAAATCACGTAATTACTCTGTAAGTGCATAAGAGCAGAAGGGACATAAATTTTAAATTACTCTTATCTTTTACACTAAAAGTTAGAGTTGATGAGTAAAGAACAACTAAATGCTCGAAGATAATATTGACAGCTAATATCAAGAGACATGCCTCACGAATTGCAACACAATAAGAGTAGTTTCCCATAGCTCGATGGGCTTCATCAATCACCAACAAAACAAGTTGTTTCATCAAGCATATGCCTGAAGATGAACAAATAAATAAAAAATTAAGTAAGACAATAAAAAACAGCAAAGCTCACAACAACAGAAATAACAAAGCTTTTATCCCAAAATGTTGGAGTCGGCTACATGAATCCTTCTACTTCATGTAGCTGGTAACAAATACATACAAATGAAAATATGACCACGGCATAAAAACCACTCAGTCTGCGGGACTCAACAATACATCTAACTTTAAGTTTATTGGGCAGGTTATAGCATCAACAATTTGCAACCAGACAAATAACTAAGAATGTGGCTAAGACAATATTACTTCTGCTGAATACAGTACAAGTTAAGGGTGCAAATCAAAGTTTCTTAAATGCTTAAGGAGAACTCGCCTGTCTTGCACATTTACAACATAAGGGGTCAAGTGATAGACAGCTTATATCTTTCACCCACCTTCACATGTAAGGTATGCATGCATAGTGTCAGAGCTAGGAATCATGGATACGGGTATGGGTATGAGAATGTATAGGACATAACAAATTTATAAAATGTAGGTCATGGGGGAGTGGGGACATAGCTAACATTATATACCACTGCCATGCATAAATTTGACCCAAATGACATTGAACCATATAAATTTTGAGGTACATTATGAGATCTACTGTACTTAGTAATACATTACATCATCGGAGAAGATCTATATTGCATATGCAAGTAATAAGAGTTAACTAGTATAAGAAATATAGTGTTTAATTTTTTTGATCATATGTTCAAAAAAAGCTTTTGAAAAGTGTTTAAGAAGTGCCCAACATGTGAATTATATTATTAGACACGTATGAGAAATGTCTCCAAGAAGTGGTCCACAGGTACATCTTCAAGAAAAGTGTCCATGCTACACAGTGTGAGAGATGAGTTAAATAATTGCAACAAACAAAATAATTCACTTCTAAAGTTTATATAGAATAATTCAAACTTGGCATATCCCACCAACACTGACATGCACCACCCACTGAGTCCTAGTAAATTTCCAAAAGGTCTTTTCTAAATGATGGGTTACCGTTTCATTTGCACTCAAAGAAAATTAATGAATACTAAGAAAATTTGTCGATCTATCCAAACTAGGTGCACTGTTTTAGTGCTTAGCCGCTTACCAAGCATAATATACACATGGAGATGATAACATACACACAATTTATTAGTTACCTGATTGAATATCTTTCTCAAGCACTTGAGGAGTGACAAAGAAAACTCTTTTGGTCTTCCAAAAGCTTGATCGTTTCAAAGGGCTCATTTGACCTGTCATATCAATTGCCCACTCCTGCAATCAGTTTAATCTCATTCTTTAAAAATTATACCGTAAGACATAATAATAAACTACCATGTTTTTTTGTGTCTGTATATAATTTAGAAAAGGAATAAATGCTTTCCATACCTGAGGTATTCCAACAATGTTATGGCATGCTTCAATTTGTTGCATGACTAGAGGTCGTGATGGAGCAGTAAAGACAATCTTACCTGGCAAAATTCGAATCATTATATCAAAAAATACTAAAATGAAACGCCTGTTGCATAATAATAAGTGTCTTCAGAACTGATTGAACAATGATACACCCTATTTGAGATTCATTCACTATTTTTGGAGAGAAACGTTTACAGCAAAATAAGTCTGGTATAAAGTTATGAAGCCAGTTTGCACAGATCAAACAGTTCAAAGGGGTTTGATTTGAAACTTTGGATTGATTTGTATCATTTTTTAGTTTATGACCATTCTAAAGTCTGGCATCACCTGGTTGAACCAAGCTGACCCATCCAATCAAGCCAGAATTTACAAAATTGCTCAGCAAATCTTGCATAAAGAAACAAAATGCATCAATGCATTTGTTCTTCCTTTTCATATCAATAATGAAAAATTAGTAAGATGGTTATATTTACTCTTTTCACATTTGCAGAAAAGTAGTACCTAATTTCAAAATTTGTTCAGCACATTTTGCAACAGCGAGTGCAAGTCCCAGACTCACATTGTTTAACCAACTTGTACTTAACTGCGGATTTCAGTAGGGTTTTACGCTTCATCTATATAAAGGTGAATCAATTAATTTTTCCATCATACCTATCTATAGAGATCAATTCAATCAACATGTACTCCAGTTAACTATGTTAAGAAGAATCTGATTTATGAAAATTGTTTAGATGACCAATTTACTTTCTAGATGATGTCCTATACAAAATTCAAATCCATATGTTGACTCTTATATTGAAACCTATCCCCAAAAATGATGTTGGTTCAACTAATAATAAATCGAACTGCCAAAATAAGTGCACGAAGAAAAAACTTGCCTTCAGGGAACCATCTAAAGTAGTTATACATTACAACTGCAGCAATAAGGGTTTTCCCAAGGCCTGTTGGTAATGCCACAAGTGTATTCGAAAAGAGAGCAACTTTAGAGATTGATAGTTGATAGTCACGGAGAGGAACATTCACTGCAACAATAGATTAGAAGAAAAAATGACAACCTGCTGCTACAAACACTTCCACCAAAAAATATGATTAACAATTACATTTGGTCGCAAAGCAACCTAATGAAAAGTAAATCCAGTGTTATATGTGAATCTACCAATCAACTCCAACATTACATAGTATTTACAGAAGTAGAAAGTTATTTACTGTGTCCACTTCAGAGGAAACAAAAGGAAAATTCCCCAACCAATATGTCTTGGGTTTAACATATGTTTCATGATATAATTACCAATCCCTGCATTTTCATATCCTTCAATTTCTGAATTCACTTAAGTATCATAATGATACACAATTTTCATCATGCAAAAAAACAGTACAATAAAAACTATAAAGCATAATAAGTCATAGTTCATTTCTTCTTCCTGAATGATAATCTTACAACCATCCAAAATATAAAACATTAAGCTTTTTGAGACCTATTTGGGAAGTGGGAACAAAGTTAGGATAGCCATCTTTTAATGGGGGTAGATGTGTGTAGCAATGGTATCGGGTCAGGTCTACTACCCTAACCCGGTCCCGGTCCCCTACGGGTCCAAAAATTGGACCCGGACCCGTGAAGACCATGTCCGGCTCCTTTTAAAAGATTCCTTCCCGTTCGGGTAGGAGTGGGGGCGTGAGCGGCGAGCGGAAAATTTAGAATAGAGGATATATGAATAAGGCATGAGCTTTGGGTTTAGAAGAGGAGGATTTAAAATTAAGGAGGAATGAGAAGAGGAAGGTAAAATATTTATTTTTATGTTTATTTTTTTGGTTTTTTAACAGGTCCGGGTCGGATCGGGTCTATTTTGAGCAGACTCATACCCCAACCCGAAAGTACAACGGGTCATGTTTCAGGACCCGGACCTGAACCCGTACAAACCGGGTAGGTTCCGGTCAAATGTGTCGGAGAAATCTATCCCACAACTCGTAGTGCTAATACCGGAAACACACCACAAGCAATAGAAACTTCCAAGATTTTGATGAACCAAGAACAAGCCACCACAATACTAAGCAAGATCTCACAAGAACACAATCAATATGCAGAGATAATCAACACTTCTTATTCCCAAAAAAATACAAAGATTACAAAGAGATTACAACTCTCAATCTCTCTCTCTCACCTTTGAAATACTCGGCACAATCCCCTCTTAAAGTTGAACAATGATAACGGCTCACCTCTTGATTACACAAATTATGGATTGAATCTGATTAATCAACTAGACCAGTTTACGGCTCTATATATAGCCCCCAAGTAAACCCTAAAAGATAAACACAAATCTAGCAATTGGGCCTTTAAACTCGTAAGCCCAAAAATAATCAGCCGCCGATGTAGGTCGACCGCACCCCCAAGGTCAGTTGACCGCAACGTGTAGAACCAAACCCGAGAGCTGACCGATCGACTGTACCCCCAAGGCTGGTCGACCGTCCCCTCCTTTGTTGGACATGTACACTCGAAGAACTCTCAGCAACTAGGGTCGGTCGACCGCACCCCCAGGTCGGTCGACCGCAACCCTCCAGGCTGCATTCTTCTACTCACTGCTTGTCTTCTCTTGCTTCATTGTTTCATCCTCTTCTTCTCCAACTTCAAGTGCTCAGTGCCTACGTGTATTTGAGGCCAAACCCTAACAATCTTCCACTTGGACCAAATACACCACGCTTCAAAGTTATTGCAATCTTCACCTCGCATTATCTCTGCCAATCTCCCACTTTCATGAAAGACCCAAGTACTCTCAACTCTTATGAAGAGCACCTCCGCCACTCCACCACGTGGAGTGCACCAACCACCTCTCATCGCCTCATGAAGGATGTGCTCCACCAATCGCATAGAGCACGAATACCGGAGAAACAATCTCCCGTGTCGGATTCCGTGTTATGAGACTCCCCAACTCGCAAGATCTCCATCAATACCGGACATGGTTCAAAGCCTCTCAATGCACCATCTGCACTAGAAACCTCCGTGAACGACACCTCCACAAACTTTGCAGACTGTTCAACCCGTACAGTCCCAATTCGGTTACTCTCAACGACATCACCCCGCATATCGATATCAGTGCTCCCTATCACACAAGAGCGACTTGAAGCTTCAACTGCCAATTCGCGAAGTACCCTCACCGCAACAACGTCTTGCCCTCTAGGATCACTTCCATGGCCAGCAACTCCCACTGAATTAGTAACCTCTCCTCCACAACTGAAAGAACTCAGTTGCACCCCACACAACCTACTACTTGATTCCGGCTGAGAATCAACTACAGGAGAAATGCTCCTCACGTCGCTAAGCAAATAAAGCATTCCCTCACGCTTTTCTTTTACAATCACCTTTGAACCTGCAGCTATACACCACTCTCCACTACTAACTGTAGTAGACAGCCCATCCTTGTCTAGCCTTCCCATCGAGATAAAATTTTTCTTCAAGTCTGGAACATGCCTTGTCTCCCGCAAGATAACACTTTGATCATCAATGATGTTCACACGAACAGTACCAACCCCACGTACAGGACACCGGTGACCATTCTCCACGATCACATCTCTAAAAGAACCCTCATCGTAGTCATCAAATATCTCTCTTCTCGGAGTTTAATGAAAAGAAACTCCTGAATCAATATACCAATCTTGAGTGCCCAACTCCTCCCAAGCTGATAAGCATAATTCCTCAACAAGTCCTCCTTGAACTTCCTTTGAGTTATCTTTCTTCAATTTCTCCTGCTTCTTCTTCATATAAGCCTTACAACTACGCATCATGTGACCCTTCTTGTGACAATACCAGCATTCAGGCCCATGTCCCCCATCGCTGTCATCAGACCCACTCTCAGATGAACTACTCTGATCCTTTCTTCTTCCACTGTTCTTAGATCTCCCATGTCTCTTCTCAACGTACATGGCGGAATCTCTAGAAGATGATGATGGATATCCCCCATTTCTCACCCTTCTCACCTCCTTGTTTAGAATGCTACTCACCACATCCTATAGAGTTGTCAAATCTGTCATAGTGCCTGTAATAGTCTGTTCCAACGTACCATAACTATCGGGTAAAGTAGATAGAAGTAACAATGATTGTCCCCTCTCTGAAAACTTCAAACCTGCAGCTTTCATCTGGTTGTAAACCATACAGTAATTGTTCACATGCTCTGCTACTGAACCCCCTTCCTTCAACTTCATATTAACCAATTTCTTCAGATGAAGAATTTGATTAGATGCCGACAGTTTCTCATACATATCCGTGAGAATCTCCATAGCCTCCTTTGTGGTCTTTGCCTTCGAGATATGAAATAATGCCCTCCTACTCAGCCCCAACTGAATCTGCCTCAGCGCCTTCTGATCCAAACGATTCCAATCCGCCAAGACCTTCGCATCCTTGTCTGCACCTTCCGGCTTCTCATCAAACAACGGACTATCAAGATTTTTCTGACGAAGATACGCTATCATCTGAATCTTCCACATCACGAAGTCAATCCCATCGAATCTCTCGATCTTCATCTTGTTATCGACCATCTCGAACCAACTGCTCTGATACCACTTGTCGGATGATCTACCCCACAATTCGTATTGCTAATAGCGGAAACACACCACAAGCAATAGAAACTCCCAAGACTTTGATGAACCAAGAACAAGCCACCACAATACTAAGCAGATCTCACAAGAACACAATCAATATGCAGAGATAACCAATACTTCTTATTCCTCAAAAATACAGAGATTACAAAGAAATTACAACTCTCAATCTCTCTCTCACCTTTGAAACACTCGGCACAATCCCCTCTTGAAGTTAAACAATGATAACGGCTCACCTCTTAATTACACAAATTATGGATTAGATCTGATTAATCAACTAAACCCTAGAGTTTACAGTCATATATATAGCCCCCAAGTAAACCCTAAAAGATAAACACAAATTTAGCAATTGGACCTTTAAACTCGTAAGCCCAAAAATAATCAGCCACCGATGTCGGTCGACCGCACCCCCAAGGTCAGTCGACCACAACGTGTAGAACCAAATCCGAAAGCTGACCGGTCGACTGTACCCCCAAGGCCAGTCGACCGTCCCCTCCGTTGTTGCACATGTACACTCGAAGAACTCTCAGCAGCTAGGGTCGGTCGGCCGCACCCCAGTTCGGTCGACTGCAACCCTCCATGCTACATTCTTCTACTCCTGCTTGTCTTCTCTTACTTTTTTGTTTCATCATCTTCTTCTCCAACTTCAAGTACTCAGTACCTACATGTATTTGAGGCCAAATCCTAACACAATGTCGTGTCCGGGTATTGAATATTTATATCAGTGCTAGATGTGTGCTACCTTTAGTTATCGTATTGTTACTTCGAACTCATCTTCTAAATAGTCATATTTTAACTATACAATTTAGCAGCCCAACCAACAAAAGAAGTGTCGCCCACAGTTTATATAAACTATACTAGTTTGAAGTTCAGATAACAACAGTTATCCTGGGTGACATTACTGTGGTTATCTCAACTCCAAGAGGGCTCCCAAAAAGATCCATGTTAGGATAATCAAACTATTGTAAATTAATGCAACATAACTCTACAAAACTTTAATTACAATAACTTAACTTTAGAGTTCAACTAAGGCACCCTTAAAGTCAAATCACAAACCACACACTTACAATATACACCCGCTTACGCGCATTACACGTGATAAAATAACTAATCACCATACAACCCTCCAAAATAACAGAAGTATCGATATCTTTTAACACCTAAGCAACAAGGACCAATATCCATCAAAATTTCAACATGCACAAAAACATCATTTAAGTAGCATACACAATTTTCAACAGGCACAAAAACACTACAACAGAGCATGCCAAAATTCATCCATTTAAGCATCAAACTGTATTAACACCTAAGCAACAAGCATCAATGTAGCATCAAAATTTCGGCAATTATAACTCTACCTGGGTAAATCCAAGTC